>JAIEZT010001214.1:6212800-6680300 GCA_019594935.1 Periophthalmus modestus | reverse complement strand
GTGCGGCTCAAGTTCTCCTGCAATAGGTTTTTATTTTTCTCTTTGGTCATAGGTCTGTGTGTATGCGTACCTATGTGTATGTATATATATTATACATATGGGTGTGTATGTGCGTGTGTACACGGATACATGTAGGCTATGTTTATGTCTGTATAGGTGTATATAGGTGTGTATGTATAGGTGTATATTGTGTGTTTGTATGTGTAGACATATGTACATGGTGTATATGTTTATGTGTATGTATGTATGTATGTATGTATGTATGTATGTATATATGTATGTATACATGTGTATGTGTATATATGTATGTATATATGTGTATATGTAAGTGTGTGTATATGTTATATATAATCAAGCTATAGTGTTAATATCTCCTTCTCTTCTCTTCTCTTCTCTTATGTTTGTGTCTATTTTATCTATTTTTCACATATTTAATATTTTTCTGTTCTCACAATCTTCTGCTTTCATAAAAACAGCATATCAAACTCCAATGGCAAAAGTAAAACACAACAATCTGCCAAACCATCATATGGCGTTTCTACACAGGGTGATGGACCCCATTTCATAAGCTTTACAGCTTCTTGGGGATCCATGTTTTTCACAAGGTCATTGATACATTGCATTGCATCCATATGTAAACACAAACATGATTACAACATAAACTTCTGCACGTGTATGTTGCTACTGTGTGTTTATGTATGCGCCCTACATACGTTGACTATTGTGAAAAATAAAATTGAATTGATTGATTGAATACGATTGAGTACAGTTGAAAAATACTTGTAAAGGGTAGAGGTGGAAATAATCAGATTACATTCTTATGCTTTAAATTGACTCAGGAAGCTATATTATATCATCCAGGGATTACATGTTTTGAAGAGCTTGTGCACACAGCTGGGTACCAATGTAAAATAGTATAAACTTTAAGTCCTATTCATTTTAATAAGGCAACAAAATAAAAACAGATATTTTGTTGTTTTTAGACTGCAGAGTTTGTTCTTCATATTTGCTTAAGAGTATTATCTTACTTCTAACTTTTTAGTACTTTTCCACCTTCAAGGCACTCAAAGCACTTCAAAACAAGGAACCACTCCCCCATTCACACACACATTCATACACCAGTGTATGCAGACACTGGGGGTGAGGTGGGTTAAGTGTCTTGCCCAAAGACACAACAAGGCATCTGTTGGAGCTGGATTTGAACCACCAACCTTCAGATCAGTGATCAAACGCTCAACTTCAACTAAGATACTGGTACTGTTGCTAAAGTTCACTAATCAATGTAGGATTTGTGGTTCAAAATAAAATAACATTTCCAACTTCATTGTGAAACTGTTTCAGTCTGCCACATTTCTGCGATTAGTCCAGCTTATTGTTAGATTTAAAAAATGTTATTTGTGTGGTCATTAGCTTTTTTTTGGCACTAATCATTATGCAGATAAACTACAATGTGATGTTTTCTAACAAGGTTCTGGTGTTAAAATAGGGCTGTTTTTTCATAGTTTGAAATTTTGGTGGCTAACACTAAATCTTCCATTGAAAATGCATTAGAGCCAAGGTATGAAATGGCAACCGCTTTTAGAATGCAGGTGTTATGTAAGTCTATACAAGTAATGGCAATATTAGGATTAGAAATAGGAATAGTAAAGACCCAAGTGAAAATAGCACTACAAGTATTTTTATAACAATAATAGTAATGGTTGCAGCAGCAGCAGTACTAGTGGTAATGGTAGTGGCAAAAGTTTAATAAATAACATGTACCATTCCGGGTATTTTTGGTGAAATTGCCTACGTTCTGACCTCTCCAAGTTAAAATGATTACTGTTATTGAACCATAAGTATTATTTACACAAGTTTGGGCTCTTTGTAAAGGTAACATCCTCTAGTTTTACCCTCAGGTGTCAGAATCACTGTAAGTTTGTCTGGTAAGTATTTATACACTTTGGAACACACATAAAAAATGATTTTTCTCATCCTCGCCTAATTTTTTTTGTAAAAATTAAGGGGAAGAAAGCTGCAGTAGGTAGCTGGGGACAAAAATACACCATATTTCAATTGAAAATGTTGTTGACCTCTCACATTTCAGATTTGAGGTCAATCTATAAAAAAATGAGATTTTTACACTTATTTTATTATGACTAAATCCAGGCGCTTTATGGAGGGACTTTTGATGTATCCAAGTTTATCCAAACCTCTCCAAATGGAGACATTTGGAGAACGTTTGGAAAAACTGCAATAACTTTTGAATGCTTCAACCCACAGACATCAATGAGGGCTCTACTGAAAGCTCACACTTAGAGGAATCTGTATCTGCACACTGAGCTGCTCTATTACTTATGTAAATTTATATAGCATATCAAAACACAATATAAAATGTGTGTGTGCTAGGTGTTTGAGCATGTTCTCATTTGACTAATACATCTACATTTTGTATCTCACTTATCTTTAATGTCTCTGTCATGTGTATGGACCGACTGTTTTGTGCCTATGTCCTGTTTTCTGTCCGGCCATCAACCTGCCAATGTTACAATGAAAATGAGCTTGCATGGTTAACGCTGGCACACTTACATGCTGTGCTAACACATGTAGATTAATGTGCACTGTCCCATATTTAATAAATACATTGTAACATATTTTTTCAAAATTAATAATTTAACACTCACTTTTTTGTATTTCTTTTGCATATACAAGCAAAATGACAATGAGTAAAACTATAATGCGGAACAACGGGGAATGTAATCTTTTTGCTTGGCTTGAGTTATCGTAAAGCAGGACACTACAGCATGCATGTGAATTGAAGATTTGAATGTGAAGAATACTAAGCAATGGGCCCAGGTTCAATTAAGTATTCAGAGCCTGAGCTGTCACAGATCAGCAGATGTTCACCCCTGATGGAGCAGAGCTGGAGTAGAACGGAGCAGTACAGTATGGACTGGAAATGGACACAGCATCCATAACCATAAACTGCTCATTAGAATACTCTTTAATTGTATGGAGGAGAGGGGGATAAAATAAGATTCTCAACATACGAACAAGAACAATGGTCGCTCGACAGCAAGCGCTCTCACCTCACAGCAAGACGGTCCCCTTCTGGTGAATGGAAGAATGGAATTTTGTCATTGGAATTTTGTTTGTTATGGCCATATTATGATTAAAAATTGTTCTCTTGAATGCAGCTCTAGTCTCAAACAAAGACACTTTTTCCAGACTACACCTCCTATTGGTCAACCTCCAGTCACACTGTGAGTGTCAGATGGATCCGACCAATTACCAATGAAGTGTGAACTTTCAGAAGAAACGGGTCATTTTAGCTTCCTCTTACTACTACTAAGATGACATGAATTGTGATCAAATAAAAATTGTAATCTGGCAGGAAAAAAAAAAAAATAAAATAAAAAAATCAGGATAAAATTTTGGACAAAAGTTTGGATGCTTTTTCCCTCAGGTATGCGTGCAGTATTAACCTGCATGAACAAGCTATAATCATGAAACAAACTGGTGTCAGCAGAACAGAACACGGACGTTTAGGTGCTCCACTGTGGTCGCCCATTGACAGGTTGCCCCAGAAACATTAAAGGATGGGTCAAATGCAGAGGATAGTTGCATTAATCTTAAATAATTACAATGACTACTATGCTCTTAATGAGTTCTAAAAAAAACCCACCAAAAAAAAAAAAAGACTTTAACATTGTAGCAACAGTAGCTTAGATTATTTGTCCACTGATCTGAAGGCTGGCAGTTCAAATTGTGCTCATACAGATGAATGTTGCCATTGCGCCCTTAGGCAAGACATTTAACTCACCTTGCCCCGAGTGTCTGCCTACACGGATGTATGAATGTGTGTGTGAATAGGTGAGTGTTTCTTTGATGTAAAGCTGTTTGAGTGCCTTCAGGTTGAAAAACTCTATACAAGGATGTGGCATCATTTAACACATGACTAGGATGGTTTATGGCTTTGAAACCTGACAGTCTGAACCTAATTTTAAGCTAAGGGTCTAGAATTGACAGACCACAAATCCCCATAGAGCCCATAGTGGGGACTTTAGAAATGAAATAAACATGTTTACATCCTGTTCCAAAAACAACATGGGTCTCTGAAGGCAAGTTCCCCTTTTGTCACAGCTGTAGGAGCGCCTTACAACATTCACGCTCTGTTTAACACTCCTCTTGTGCATTTGGTGACTTTGATTGGCAACCACTTAAGTCCCCCTGTCTTCAATAAACCATGTATTTAGTATGATTTCCTCCTACTGTTGGGTAGATGAATTTCTATGCAAATGAAAGACACCAATGCCAACTGAATTAAAAGCACACCACAACTTATCCAGACATGTACATTAAAAATGAGCTTTCTTTTCAAATCACACCCACTGTTCTCACAACTATAAACACAATATAACAATAAAAATAAACCAGGTATTTATGGGTTTCATTGCTCCTATATGAATAAAATATAGAAGCAATGGAAGTACATAGAGAACATTGAGACGACTGGTGAAGAAATATGGATTTAAGTTACAAAATATGGAAAAGACTATACAGCACTTTGGTAATGGTAATGTTGACAAGGGAGCAAATATATTCTAGTGCCATTACTATAGTATTCTGAGCTCAGGGGGGCTGCGCAATTCCCACGCTGACCCTGTGCACACTGTGTATATATGGTCCTATCCACAGGAAAGAGTTCAACATTTCAGTCATAGAAAAGTGCTGTCTGCTGCATGAAAATAAATTATAGTTCTACAGACCTTTTCAGCCTATAGGTTAATACTTGTGCAGTTGTATCTAACAAAACAAAATTGGATTGAGTCCTTTGTAAATTGAAAATAAAAATATGTTATTTGACAGTAGCTCAGTTGGTATAGTGTTTGTCCACTGATCCGAAGGTTGGCAGTTCAAATCCTGCTCTCGACATAACGTCATTGGCAGAGCAGTCAGATCCATTGATTCACAGGTTGGCGGTGCAATTTGAATGCTGCCGTTGTGTCCTTGAGCAAAACATTTAACCCACCTTGCCCCCAGTGTCTGCGTACACTGAGTGGTTCCTTCATGTAAAGTGCTTTGAGTGCCTTCAAGGTGAAAAAGCGCTATGTATAAAGTGTGACCATTGACCACTGACATATATTCTACATTTGAAGACCAAAATTATAACATTTTAGTTGGACCACTTTACTTTCATGTTTTTACCATTGGAGTGAGATCGGTATAGCCTCTGATTTCTGTGGTCGGTGGATTTTCATCTCTTTTGTTATTGGACAATTACCTTAATTACACCTACAGTGGAAGGATAAGATTAGAAGTGCTGGGGAAATGGAGGTGTGTGGGTGGCAGTGGTGAGGTATTATTTGGAAAAAGCCAGAGCCGCCTGAGCAAAGCAAACATAGAGCAACACAAGAGCAACATTTTCAGATTGGAGCGGCTCTGGGGAGCCTTTTTCGAAAGAACAACTGCTAGTGTGTGAAAAACAGTGGGCCAGTGCGGGCATGGCCTGAGGCAGCGGTGAATTGCTAACTACAGCCAGATCAAGAACAGCAATATCTGTGGTTGTTATTGGCTGCCCGCTTCCCTTATTACTGCTGCTCTTGGTATGTGCTGCTGTGCTGGCCTCTCTCACTGTCACACAGTCTGACCACAGTAAATTCAGTAGATCCTAAACAGAAACAGAGAGATAGTTTTGGTCCAATGACAATAGCTAATTGTCTCATGTAAGGAAATGGTGCAAGTTAATGGGATAATTGTGACCAGCTAATTAAAACATGTGAAAGTGTAGTCTATTCCTCCATCTTAATCATCTTGACTTCTTGGGTGCCACACTGTGTTAGCCTTATGCTTTTGAGTTTTACTGATGGACGGGACACAGAGAGCAAACTTCCCTAAAGGAAGGAAAAGTGAACCATAACCCCAAAGATAATCAATGCACATAGTAAAAAAAAAAAAAAAAATAATCAAGTTACAAGTTTTCTAAGTATATAGGGAGAATGCGTAATACACATTTATAGATTGATTTCACAAAGGAAGATAATTCACCACAGCTTTGATGAACAGTGTGATACTGACAGAGGAATACAAACTTTTCTTTTACAGTGGGATGTGTAAAAGAAAGTTTTACTTTAAAGAGCCCATATTATGCAACTTTCTGATTTATGTTATAATGTTGTTTCCTCATCACACACATACCTGGAGTTGCGTTTTGTTTTATTCACACGTTTAACACACAAACCCTGCATATTTAGGCTGAGTTCTTCTCTCAAACAGAAAATAATCCACTTCAAATGCTCCACTGTGTTTTAAAGTCCATACACTTTCACTATATTTATTTGGATGATTTCAGCCCTGGAATTTCCAATCTCTACTGAACTACAGGTAAAAGGTAGGTTCATGACATCAGGTGACAAGGCGGAACAGAGCATTTTGAGTTTGGAGATGTAGACAAACTCATAATAAAGGGTTACTCAAACATGTGTGAATGAAACTAAACACAACTCCAGGTGTGTTTTTGAGGATGTAACACCATTATAACATGGTTTAAAGCTCACAAGAGTTAGTCTTGCATAATATATGACCTCAAAACTCACTAAACGCACCAAGAGGGGTGACAGTAGCTCAGTTGGTTGGGTGTTTGTCCACTGATCCGAAGGTTGGCGGTTCAAATCCCGCTCGCTACATAAACATCATTGGTTGAGTGGTTAGATCCACTGACTTGAAGGTTGGCGGTGCAATTCCAACCCTCACAGATGAATGCTGTCGTTGTGTCCTTGGGCAAGACACTTAACCTACTTTGCCCCCAGTGTCTGCATACACTGGTGTTGTGATGTGTGTGTGGATGGGTGACTGGTTCCTTGCTGTAAAGCGCTTTGAGTGCCTTGAAGGTGGAAAAGCGCTATATAAAGATGTGACCATGTGACCAAGAGAGCACCCATATTCATTAGATTACACTTCCTACCTCCTACCTGAGTCACGCAATTTGGGATGACCATTATAAACAAGTACAGTAGTTTCTCCTCTCATGATAATCTCCCGAACATGAGATTACACATTTCATTGGGATTCTCCTGGGTAAATACAGATTAAAAAAAAAATAATAATAATAATTGCAAATCTTAATCCTACAAAACTTAATACTTAATTCTCCCCTTTTGAACTTTGCTCACATAAAGTTTTAATCTTTACAAAGAATCCTTTAAAACATTACACTGGTGTCCAAAGTTAGATATGCAGTATAAATCAAAGTTTTAAAAGAACACTTCAGATCTGAACAACTTTTATCAATACTGTGAACTGAGGAACTTGCATCCTCAGATAGGCTGTACTTATAGCACTATCAATAGGTGTTAATTAAGTTGCGCATTCTTCATATTAGCACTTCCCTCATTTGATAGATTTCTTATTATGATGAAGACAATATTCTAAAGTGTGCTATGGACTTTACATCACCTGTCTCAACTCAAACAACCTCTGCATCAGGAGGCTGGTCAGACAAGACAACAGACTTTTCTAATAGCAAAAAGTTTTGAAACGGGTCTTCTCTCTTAGACTAAAATTGGCATGCTTGATTTGTCCACTGATCTGAAGGTTGGTGGTTCGCTCTTGATGTAGACATCATCAGTCGAGCGGTCAGATCCACTGACTCACAGGCTGGAGGTGTGATTCCAGCTCCCACAGATGAATGCTGTCATTGTGTCCTTGGGCAAGACAATTAACCCAGCTTGCCTCCAGTGTCTGTGTACACTTGTGTGTGAATGTGTGTGTGAATGGGTGAGTGGTTCCTTGATGTAAAGCGCACTGAGTGCCTTGAAGGTGGAAAAGCACTATATGTAAATATGACCATTTACCATTAAGCCAAGTGCAAGTCATACATAGCAACTAAAAAGGAAAAAAAAATAAAGGGGAAAAATAACAGAGGAGTAGGGCTGCATTACTGCACAACAAGATTTCCCAATAAAGACAGGATATTTTGTTCTTTGAAAAGGACATTCTATTATCGAAACAATTGCAGCTTTTGCAATTTGATAATAGCACCAACTCAATTTGCAATTTTGATTTGATCTATGGTGTAGCTCTACAGAGGGCTGAGAAACCACATGGACTTCTGCAGAATCAATATGTGAAGTTCTGTATTAAGGTAAGAGTTTTGTTCTGAATGATGCAGAGATATTTGAGAGGATATTCACACATGCTTCAAATAAGCCGCTGTAATAGGATCCACAAAAACGTGTTGTAGAAATAGTTTAGTGTTGGCCTAATGCTCCCCTCTTGTATTCTCCATTCACTACATCAGTACAGCATTTCTCCTGGCACCAAACACAGCCTCACATTCGGCCTGATTATGTGTCATAGTTAGATAGGCCATGTTGCTTGAATGATGGATTGTTATATTTGCAACAACCTTGCTGTGTTTCATTATAGTACAGTGGATGCACCAGCGTCTTCACCGTGTTTATAGATGGACTGCAATGCAAAAAACTTAAATTGTTATAAACTCTTACAAACCAGTCAATGCAAGGTGCTTTAGTCAGGTTCTTCCAGAAAGTTTTACATGAAGATTGAAAATACAGTATATGATGGGAGAAAGGGCATGAAAATTCAGTTCCAATTTGGTTTAGATCAAAGTTTGGATGTAAATACTTTTGACAGGGTGAAATACAGAAAATTATGAAAATCGTAATTGATGTTTTCCATGTAAACTAGTCATCAAAGAGGGGAGTGAAGTTACATTTTATTATGCAAAACTGCAAAGAATACAGTTTTAACAATATTTATAAATGTAGTCAGTTATACTCTCTCAGACAAACTGCAGGTAGTGGAAAAAAAAAAAATAAATAAAAATCTATACAATACTATTGCAAAAGAAAATTTAATTCTGGACAGGACATACATTTTGCCATTCACCCAAGTAGCTTCTTCAGTTCTGACAGGATTCTGGTAAGTCACTGCCTTAAATATCTGTCTGGAAGAAAGATCTAACTACAGTGAAACTACACAAATCTTGATCAAAATTACTACATTTGAAGCTTTATTAGATCTCAAAATCTGTACAAAATACTTTTACTTTTTAGTCTTACATTTTTAAATGGGTACCTTAATACTTTTACTTGAGTAGATTTTTTTTTTCATGCGATACTTTTACTTTTACTTGAGTATTTTATGCTCCGGTATCTGTACTTTTACTTAAGTGAAAAAACTGAGTACTTCCACCACTGCTAAGGTCCGAACTGTCACCTGAGTGCATACTCTGCCCCTAATACAGTACTATACTGAACACAAATAAAGTACATGTTGGTAGTACTGTATCATATTCAGTGCACAGACTTCATTTTTGGTCCAAATACTGCTCTGACTAAGCACATTGAGTATGTGGTGTGGATGGGATTTGTGCGCATGCGTGGATCCAGCAACTTTATTGCACATGCAGCGTCTGTGGAGCCTTCAGCTAGTATCTGACTCAATATTAGTTTAAACTGCTCCCCACATACAATTAATTAATGAGAGTATTAAAAAGGATCCCACTGGTACAGCCAATATGGCAAAGACCTTTCCTGAACAAATTGAAGAACAACACAAAAATAATGTGATAAATGATGTAGTAACACAAAATTGGCTATTCGGGTTAAAATTTGACTAAAACTAGTTCTGAAGTACCATACAAGTTCATGACAAAATAAAACTAATTCAAAAGTATAATTTGAAAACCACAGCTTCAGAAAAGTAATGAAAAACCAAATTCCGGAGACTCAAGGATTTGGTATAATTAATCACCGCTATTTTATAGCATAATTATAGGAAGACAATAATAGACATAATCCACTGGGTAATGGCTTGTTTAATGTTGTGTGGGAAATGTAAATAAATACATGCCATAACCAGTACAATGTAAAGTTATGCATATTTGTGTTTACATGAGTATATCCAGTAGAGGCAACAGCAGGTCATTTAATACAAATGTAATTAGACTTGTATAAGATTATTGTGAGGCTTCTCCTCATAATGATGTGAGATTAGATGAGCACTCAAATCCCACAAACACATTCACCGCCTCCCAAGGGCAAGCCGCGATCTGCTCCTAGTCACGATCAAAACTGGAAAAAACAGGAGGCAAGAGGTTTTGCTATAGTCCAAGAACAAAATTTGATTAAAACAATGGGTTTAGGATTCAGGGCGATTGCAAGATAGGGTCAGATAGTCTAATCTAAGCCACAGAAAACTGATAAATTTCCAACTGATTCACTTGAAAGAAACTTGATCAAGTTTGTGAATTCTGAACTTAGTGAGACATAATGACACTGTATTAGATGTAGGAGCGTTTAAACTTTTTTTTGAGTGATGGCAAACGCATTTATTTAGACACTGGTTAAAATGACACTGCATAAACTTGTCACAATGGCACACCTGATGATCTCTGACGAATGCACTGCAGTTTAGTGCTTTCCAATCAATAAACTAGACCATTCACTCTAGGTCCAGATTTTGCACAGTAATTTTGGGAGATTAGATGAATACTCAAAGCAGCCAGACCCATTCCGCATTCACCTTTTCCCAAGGGCACTCCGTGATGTGCTACAAGCCACAATGATACACCTATGAAAAACAGGAGGTTGCGGTTTACATTTAGAAATACTGATAAATGTGGGGTCAACAGCCTGGCAGGGCGTGCTCGGATGGCACACAGAAGGAGAGAACAGGAGAAGGGGCCGGCCCAGTGTGCTGCAGACCCTAATCTGTGCTTACCAGTGCAGCGCTCTGTGGCGGCAAGCAAATAAATCTGCCAAGCAGCAGCAGATTCATAAAATCCCTCAGGTGGCTCTGTTCATTTATCTACATTTGCCAGGGCTTCCAGCTGCCAAAAGCAGGTGGCACACTTTGCCTTGAAAATGGACTGTTTTTAAGATGTAGCGCTCTTTAAAGGGGCGGTGCACAGACAGCATGCATGGGGCTTAGAGCGCACTAGCGGGAGATAGGTGACAAGGTCGTGAGGTGAAATGAATGGCGACAGTTGTGGTTTTATAGCTTTGCAAGTTTGAATGTGAATTGTCTCATTGGATCAAGAAAATGAGATGTAAAATGGCTAAATTTCTAATATCCTGCTGCAAAAATAAGTGTGGGAGATTGGTGACACTCCCCGGGAATTAAAAGCAGAGGCAGGGAGACGAGTGGGCGGTCGCTCAGGGCACTGGAGGCAGTGGAGCCACAGCACCAGATAAGAAATTATAGATGGAAATAATCTGCACATCTATTTCCACTCCTCTGTCCCGGACGACTGCAAATATGATGTGGTGAAGAGGGAAATTAAAAGTCCTGATGACGCACTAGCACTTGTTGGGAGAGAGGTGCTTCATGGGATTGCACTTGGGGCCCCAAAACAGCTGCTAGCCAAGCATATGGACCGCGCAAGACATATTAATGTAAAACCAACCTGAAATAACGTAAGTAATGGGATATATGAGTCCTGGAGTTAGAAAAGTGATTGGATCAAACCTCAACAGTATATCAATCTCTGACCCGTGAAATTTTGCCTTTCTGACGTAATGGAAGTAGAAATGTATTTTAATGTGAATATTCATAACTTCAGCAGTACAGTACTCATGTTTTGTCTTTTGTCTTTTCATCTTGACATTAGAAGTACCTAACTGGATAATTAGCTTACTCGGACTTTAGGTTTGTAGGGAATTTAGAGCAGACACGCACAAAAAATAAATAAATGCAGTCTACACCCTGGAATCACATAGTTATTTTTAGTGTGTGCACTCACGTCTCTGCAGATCTGACCTGTAACTTGGCCTGGAAGAGTCACCTGCTTGTTTTCATGGAGATTCACAGAGATCAGTTTAATGACATACTGTGGAACATTCCAGATAAAGCAATAACATCTTAAGCAGGTAGACACAAGCGGGTGGCATACCCTCCATGAGAAAAAGTCATGCATTTTCAAACCTAGACTCATTTTGATTTGACAGATACACAATCTCAACTTGAGCATGGAGACTGAAGGCATAGTCTCAACAGGGCTTAGTTCCATGATCCATTGAAGCCTATGCACAGTTTCACATAGTTTGTTCAAAGGCCACACACCCACACTAATGCTGTGTCTTCCTCCACATTTGTCTATTGATCATGTAATGTACTGCACATGTCCCTCTACTACAATGGGGCAAACTACAGTAGCAGTCACTCTTTGAAAAAACTGCCACAGACTGACCATATAGACTACACCGTTTGTTGGTGTATTATTTTGCTACCATCTATATAATGTACACTTCTTGTCAAAAATATTGTCTATATCAAGGTACAAGATGCTCAATAAATCGCAGACTATGAGGAGAATAGCAGAAGACTTGAAGAAACACATTAATTGTTAGTACTAGGGATGGGACTCTCTCTCTTTTGCCACAAGATCATGCACACATGAAATGAGAATGAAATTTGTTTTCCAAGTGTTTACATGTAGATCAGACATAAAAGGGTTAAGTGCTAGTTAGTTACACCTCTTGAGATGCTGTACTTCCAAAGAGTTACAAGGGTTACAATATCAGCAAAAGTATAAAATAAAATGTGTAAAAATGTATGAGACCAAAACATAAACTGTATTTCTAGATAGAAATCATATCACATAGCTAACCTACTAGCCACTGCTTTCCAAATAAGAAGTGAGAATGGGCGCATGTGGGCAAACTGTGGCCACAATTCAGTTTACCTAGAAAGCTGTCACCTCTCTCTATGCCACTGCTGTTGTCAGGCTCGCCATTTTAGTCTTAAAATGTTCATATTAATCCGCTCTACATGATCCTGGTGTTTTCATTTAGATACTTTTTACGTAAATCAAGATATGAACATGAACAAACAGGCAACTCATGTGCCTTCCTTCACCAAGGTCGCTCCCACTAGCGTTAGCAATAGTTTTGATTGACAGCATTGCTAAGCGCCCACACAGACAAGTGGTACAGGCAGGAAGGGGCGTTACCGTCAACAGCCTGGCTCTGGATTGGGTCTTTGGTTGCTATAATACTTGTCATCGGAATTCAAAATACGGAATTCAGCTCCAAATTCGCCACTATAATCTCTAGCCTAAATGAGGTTTGGAGCCGAACACTATGGATGACTTCACGCTCACTTAATCTACTTCTTTATACAATCTATGAACCAAAATTATGAACTAGATCACAAAATGTATTTATTATGTATTTGTTATGAATTATGGTCTTGTGGATCCAATCCTGTGTCCCATCCCCAAGTAGTAGTAATCTAAGCACTGTTTAAAACTTACTTTTCACATATAAAGGAGTTAGAGAGCTTACATTTGTCGACTAGGCTTCAAACGGTACAAAACCCATAATAATTTTGATGCAGTTTTTCTATTAGATGTATCCGAAAGTCTTTGGCAATCACAGAAGCAAAAAGTGTGTTATGCATAAACATTCCCACAGTAACATTCTCTGCTTTCTGTCAATTTCACATTTAATTGCATCTCCATTTGAATTCAGCTGTGACGCCGGCACTGGCTTTGAAACACAGAGTGGGCTATGCGGCTGGATGAAATGAGCGAGAGCAAACATGGATATGAGTTTTCAAACAGCCTTGCGAGCCATTTTTTCCTCTCAAGAGCTTTAATATTGACATGAATAACTTTGATGGCTTCCAGGCTCTTCCCTCCTAAATGACGGGCTGCATACAGTTGAACACGTGGGGAACATTCCGTGACTCTATTCATTCATTTAAATGTGCAAAACATCATTATGAAATTACACTGATTCATCCGCAAATTATTACGCATTCAATAGTCACTTTATCGGGGCATGAAACTATGTGTTCCCTTAGCATCTCAAGTGAAGGAGAGTATCGCCATCTGCCATCCCAGGGTACCGGGACGGCTTGATAGTCTCTTCTTCCATTCAAGGCATTATGCAGAAAACCACTGCGATTACACATCATTAGACAGTGCGATGCTGCTGACTGGATTTTTTTAAGAGCAGGTCAGGGGTAAGTAACAAGGAGGAAAAGTGCAAGCCGAGCAGAAATCTCGCGATGCATGTGGTCAAGTCTTGCAGAATCACATCATGCCCACTCTGACACTGCTGCAGTTTTTTACAGAAAAATGCCTTCAAAGCAGAATTATCACTTCAGAGAGACAAACTTTAGGAGAGATCTAAATCGATTGAAGAAAAGTTGAGAGGAAATAAAATATGGGAAATGGAAATGAAATGATTTTCTATTTATTTTTTGGAGAATTACAACATTGGGGTGCTGTGGTTATGCGTTCATCTGGAAACTGGTTGTTACATATCCCATCATCAAGTCCCTGTAAGTCGCTGAACAGACACTGCCCATTTCTGTTATACCACACTGATCTCAGAAGCTAAGCCAGATTGTGCCTGGTTAGCACTGGATGGGACACCGCTGCGAATACAGATGCAGCAGTGGCTCTAGTGCATACTGCTGTTTTGTCCTTAGTCAAGACACTTCGTCAACCATATTTCCAAAACAAGCATTGGAATATTATCCATTTGGCGTTATATCTTCCACCTCTATTATAGAAAATTTAAAGCCCAATTTTTGTAAGAAGGATTGTAACATATTAACATACACCACATATTACTTGGTTACTGTTGCTCATTGAACCTTTAGAAAGAGAAACAATGCTGTTTTTCTAAATCAATTGAAGTTGAGAGAAAATAAAATATGAATATATGAATTTTTTCTTTTTTTTTTTTTGAGAATCACAACAATGGGGTGCAGTGGTTATGCGTTCATGTGGAAACTGGATGTTACATATCCCATCATCAAGTCCTTGTAAGTCACTGAAAACAGACACTGCTCACTTCTGTTATACCACGCTGATCTCATAAGCTAAGCTGGATTGGGCTTGGCTAGCACTGGATGGGAGACTGCTGGGAAGAAAGTTGGGTATACAGATGCAGCAGTGGCTCGAGTGCATACTACTGTTGTGTCCTACATACTACTGTTCGGCAAGACACTTCACCAACCTTGCCTAGAATGAAGGTGGCATGTCTGAGCTTCTGTATGTCTTGGCAATACAATAGTAGCTCATGTTGTGAATGAGTAACATATTTAGTGTACACATAAATTAAATGAATGGTTCCAACAGGAGGAAATTCAGGTGTTAAAAGAAAAAATGGCCTTTGTCATTAGTATTAGTTGAAAATGTGGTAGACATTTATCTCTTTTATGACCGACTACCAAAGTTCAATTACAATGGACTGAGGCAAATTACAAAACCGCTTTGGTGTCAGAATCAACATTTAAAAAGAAAAAAAAAACCTCGACTAAACCCAGCTGGAGTCTGCTGTGTGGTATTACACTGGTCAAAGCTATTAGCACACCTGAGAGAGCTCAAATTATGGACCCTTTCGCCTCCAAAAGACGAATTAGCTGGTGATTGCTTTGGGAACAGATCAGAATAAGTTATTTCTCTTCAATTTTTACCTGGAAGATCTCTCTTGTTTTTTGTAGATATCACTTAAAACAGTATTTCATAAAGGCATGGCATAATGGCTTAGGTGTTCAGGCTTCTTAAATGGCGGGTTAGAGCATTCGATTCCAACTCCAACAGATTAATACTGTAGTTGTGTCCTTGGACAAGACACTTAGCCCACCTTGACGCCTGTGTCTGCATACACTGGTGAATGTGTGTGAAAAAGCACTATAGAAAAAGGTGACAATTTACCATATGCGTTTATGAAACTTTCTTCTATCTTATGATACAAAAAAAAAAAAGGATGATATTGACCAAAACATCAGAAATGTGCATTGCTGTAAATATCTTGATTGATGTTCAAATAGTGAGCAAAGGGCTGAAATATGTCCCTTATTTGATTACTTATTTACTACAAATTAGTATTTTTTATTTTTATTTTTAACTCGCTATAGTTTTGTAGCATTGTAATTAGAATTTATTACATATGACACACTTAATCCAATAATTTGCATATTTCCAAAACAGCCATTGCAATAGTATCCATTGTATGATACATCTGCCACCTCTATTATAGAAAATTTAAACTGAGTCCCATTTTTGTAAGAAGGATTGCAACATATTAACATACACCACATATTACTGGTGGGTTATTGTTGCTCATTTGACCTTCAGCAAGAGAAACGATGCTGTTTTGTGTATAAATTTACTTGAATGTCACTGTGGATTTCTTGTGATGGGGAATTCTTTGACTTATTACCAAAGCAGCGTGCGCCTCCACTCTCATTGGCTGCCTGTGTGCGGGGTCACTGCTCATCTTTAGCCCCAATTAAGTGATTTCCATATGCAGACAGCAGTGCCACAGCGTAATGGGATCAGGCTATAGGAACACATTTGGTGGCCAGCAGCTAGAGGAGACTAATATAAATATCCCATGTAAGGAGCGCTTGTTTATTTTATTTTCAAATTGGCCTTCACAGCGGCAGGAAGTGTTCGATCTGCAAAAGTCAGATGGAGGACAACAAGGGAGCGGTCAACACACTATATAACTTTGTCATTGGAGAGCTGTGCTACCTATGCATTATATAAATCATCTTAATAGGTATTGCATCTTTGTAAGTGTGTTGAATTTCAGAGCAGTAGAAAGCAGGAGTACATTTCATATACCCTTGAGTGGCTGATGTGTTTTCAAGTTGGTTTTGCACATCATTGCTTTAAAGTTAAAGAGGTGGAACAATGAACTAGAAGCACTTAAGCATACAGAGCTTTACGTTTCTCTTAATTAGAAATAAAAACATTGACTTGAACCAAAGATCCTGCTCACAAATGAATGACTTTTCCATTAAGAACCCTTTTGGTAAAAGTTTCAAAATATCTAACAAATTTGAAAATGATTTCGGACCAACAATACATTTTGCCCCACACTTTGTTAACACAAATCACATATGAGAAGTGAATTAAATATCTGGTTATTTTACTGCTGCTGCTGCTACTACTACTATTTAAGGGATGGTCTCCTATGACCACAGACTTGTACATGGACATGGCTAACCTGCTAGCCTCCAGGTTCCAAATAGGAAGTGATCATGGGTGCACTTCTGGCTTCATCGACACTGGCTCCAATTCACTTTTTATTGAGAAACTGTCACCCCTGTCTTTGTAACTGCTGCTGTCAGGCTCGTCATTTTGATCTTAAAATGTTTGTATTGGCCCGCTCTACATGATACTTCTATTTTTATTTTGCTATTGTGTAAATCAAGATCTGAACATTAATAACAGACAAATCAGGCACCTTCTTTCCCTGAGGTCGCTCCCACTAGTGTTAGTGACAAGTTTGATTTGCAGTGTGCTAAGCATGCACTCCGTGCTAAACCAGCAATGTGGATGGGAAGGTACATTACCTTCAGCAGCTTCGCTCTAGACTGGCTCTTTGGTTGCTATGATACTCGTGGTTGGAATACCAAATATGGAACTTCACGGCAAATTTGCCCCATAACTGCCAGCCTCGATGAGCTTCATTTGACTGGAGCCGAGTACTACGGGTGACGCCACATTCCCTTAGTCCACTTCTTTATATGACATAGTAAATTGTGTTTTGGCTTAGTATAATGTAAAGGTTCTCAAGTGAATCAAACCACGTAGCACTGTTTGCATCTAAAGCATTTTATTGACTGCAAACCTGAAAGTAGCACAGTAAAATGTTGCTTTCCCACCTGGAAGTTTTGAAACATCCCCATAAACCCATCCCTGCAAATAATTCCGAATGTTAGGATGTGTTAGGAAAGTGAGGAGTTGAAACCTAAGTAGCTCTGTCTGTCTGTTTGAAAATAGGCACAGCCCCTTTAATGATGATAAAGGGAGGCACCCAACTCTTTATACTGTGAGTTGATGTCATTTGTTTGTGCTGTAATTTCAGTTTTGGTTATCCTAAGATGGAAAGTGGACATTTCCAAATTTCCCAGGTTGCACTGCAAATTAGACAGGCCTCCGTCAGATTAAATTTGGCTTTGTTTTTCCTTCGCAAACAAGAGAGTACACACAGACTTCCTTTTTAGTGGGTTCCCAGATTTATAGGAAGACAATTTGATAGCTTTTGTTTGCGGTGCATCTGTGGAGAGTGGCTGGCTGCTGCAGATCATTTGTGGAGTTTTAAAGTCCTTTTGGGTCTTCATTTGCATACTGCCTCCTGTTGCTGTCTGCAGTCCTCATCACCACATTCAGCCTGTAATGGTCAAGACATGCTCTGGGCACCAATGTCCCTCCAACACTTGTGCTCTTTCAGCATGGGAATCTGAAAAGAATCTTAAAAATGAAGTCTATTTTAAAGACTCACGGCAACGTAGAGACAGAATTAAAATTAATTCACCGTGGACACCCTCAAACGTGTGGGCATGTGACATTTGGTGAAATAGGTTGAAGAGGTGGGAGTGTGATTCTTGAGTTGTAAAAATTTGCTTCTGATTAACCTGGTTTTAGAGAATGTCTTCAGTTCTTTGCACTTTACAGTTTAAAGGGCCAGTGTTAGGCTGTTTTCTGATCTATATTTTAATGTTGTTTCCTCATCAAAAACATACCTGGACACCTTCACACATGATTAACACAGAAGCCCTGAATATTTAGGATGAGTTCTTCTCTCAAACAGGCAACACTCTGTTCTCATCACAAGGTGGAACAGAGTGTTTTGTGCTTTGGAAATGTACACAGACTAATAATAACGGAAACAAAACACAACTCCAGGTATGTTTTGATCCATTTTGTGTAATAAATAGGACCTTTAAACAGCTTTAGGTGTTTGCAGAAAACATTATGTTCAAGGCCACATCTGAACACTGGCTCAATGCATTCTCTGTGTTTTCAATATTGCTTCCACTATACAGACATAGAACAATAGAACTATAGTCATCATCCAAATACATTTATGTAAAAGGTATACTTACAGTTTAATGGATGTGTACAGCAGAATGGGCATACGTAACTTAGAGCGCTAATGAGTGGAGAACTGCCTTCAACTTCAAATATGCACAATCATCTGACTAAGTACTCCTGACCAAGGCTAGCTCAGGATATATAGATGGCAATAGAGATAGAGAACAAATGCAGTGGTAGAACATAATGAAATGAAAATAGTAAATTAATGTGGAGTGGATATTTTTAACTTTTACTTAGCTACATTTGAGAGCAGGTATCTGGATGTTCTACTCCATTATTTTTTATTTTTTAACTGGACTGAAAATATATATATATATATATATATATATATATATATATATATATATATATATATATATATATATATATATATATATATATATATATATATATATTATTGTCTGAGACCTGCTGAAAAAGGTAAGGGGTTTATTTTTAACATTATTCATGTCTGAGAGCAAATGACAATCATAAAATCAGCTTGGAAAAAAAAGCTTGGAAAAAAAAAAACTGTTGTTTCTGGTGAACAAAATTCAGCACAAATATTTATTGGAATCACAACACATGAAGCTTCATTAGATCTGAAAATTTGCACAAAATACATTTACTTTTTACTCTTTAAGTCAATTTTAAATGGGTACTTTAATACGTTTACTTAAGTAGACATTTTCATGTGATACTTTTACTTTTACTTGAGTATTTTTTGTTCCAGTATCTGTACTTTTACTTAAGTAATAAAAGTACTTCTTCCACCCCTGATCAAATACAGAGGACTAATTCCCTCACAAGGATCGTATCATAACCTTAAGAAGCAAGCCAAAAAGCACAGCAGTTCTGAACAACACATAAAATGCACAACTGCATTTTCATTCTGCTCAGATAGCAAACTGGCAAAGTGTTTTTAAGACAAAAACATGGGTAATAGTTTCAGCATTAAAATACTACCACAACTTAAAGGGCTACGCTGTAGCAGCGCTGTTTTCTGATCTATGTTATATTTTTTTTCCTCATCATAAACAACAGTTGTGTTTTGTTTCATTCACACATGTTTAACACACAGATCTTGTATACTTATGCTGAGTTCTTCTCTCAAACAGAAAACACTCCACTTTGTGATGTCATGTGGTAATACAGGAGGTGTTGCGCTGTGTTTTTACACAAAATTTCCACATTATAGGACCTTTAATATGCAGTCCTCCCATATGAAAGATTTGCCTCATACAGACAGCTATAAGTGTGTCAGATATCCCTGATGATTTAGTCAAATGAATTCACATATGTCTTATTAGCTCTGAACTGCAGTTTCAGGTTCATGTCATAATATCACGACAGTTACAAGATGAAAAACAACTCTCACAACACATTACTGTATGAAGCTTTAGTACAATAGAGTAAAAACAATATACTGTCTTTCCATTCACAGTAACTGTGCTCATTCCACTGTAAAATGATAGGGTGCTTTTCATTATCTCCTGTAACAAAATGATTAAGTTGCAGAAAACTGTACAGTTCTGTGTGAATACAACACTTTAGTATTGGCTCAATTCAAATATGGATAAATAGTTTGAAATAGGACTTGATGTTCGCACCACATTCTCAGACTTTTCTATTTATTGATGTGCAAATACATTTCAAAAAGCAAGCCATTTCAGATGATAATGGTACATGTATATTTTTTGGCTATGAAACTCACAAAGCACAAACTGCGGGTGAGATTTTTCTAATTAATTCTGCAGCCGCCCGTGCAACTGCTGCGGTCTGCCTCCATCAATCATAATCGTCTTTATAGTGTCTCTCATTGACCTCTTCATCTGCTCTACCTGCTGCCACCCCTTCACATTCTTTTCATCTCATTAATTTAACTAATTTCAATTGTGTCCATTCGTGACAGCTTTCATTTTTCCGCCCCCTTTTTCCCCCCAAGGTTTTATTGAAACAAAATTGAGGACTGCCAACTCATGCATGTATGTAAGGCTAGGTAAACAGCACAAGGTTAATTATAGTCCCTCAGATGTCCCCTAATCCTGGCGAGTTGACAGTGGATGCACAGATAGCGGCGTTTAAGAAAGGATAATGGAATGAAAAGCAAAGTGACACAGAACTAGGATTTTGACAGCATTGTTGGAAATGCAAACACGACGTAGCCACAGAGGTTATGAACTATGCAAAAGCAAATAAATCATCTTTATATGAGCCATCCATATGTCTGCTATCAATCAAACCACAAGATTACTTAATGTGACACATTCATTTTGTGATTTAGTCAATTTTGTATGTATGCAATCTACTGGTCAAAACCCCCATTTGCCCAATCACATTTCAAGCATTTTGTTGACCTATGGCACCATTCTTTTACAGAAAGGCTCTGGAATATTACTTTGGGACGATAACTTCAAACGGGCTGTCAGCACAGGTCCCCAAAATGGAGGGGATTGTCTAACAAATTGTCCACACAATACATCACATCACATTGTTTGTCATTATGATGAATTTCCTGTTGTGGCGGAGACGCGGGTGTTGTGGGGATGCAGGGAGGGTTTGGACAACTTTTTGGATGGCCCAGACAAAGGGAACAAGATGCACTGCGAATACTGGGAGGATAATGACATTTTCATAAAGCATTGAAGTCATTTAACTGCCCTTAACATTTACAAAATAAGATCATTGTTTGAGGGGGTGATAGTAGCTCAGTTGGTAGAGCATTTGTCCACTGATCCAAAGGCTGGCGGTTTGAATAAACCATAAAGATCATCGGTAGAGTGGTCAGATCCACTGACGCATAGGTTGGTGGTGCGATTCCATCTCGTCCCCAGTGTTTATGTACACTGGTGTATGAATGTGTGCGTGAATGGGTGAGTGGTCCCTTCATGTAAAGCGCTTTGAGGGCCTTGAAGGTGGAAAAATGCTAAACAACATTTACTGTGTAGCGGTCACATACATTTATGGAGCTCCAAAAAACAATAAAACAAACAAACAAAAAAAAAAAAATTTAAAATGTTTTCTGTTCAGGGATTCATGATGTGATGTCAAAGGAACATAAGGAAATGTTGAATGCATTAAGATGTTACCTGCCCGGGGACAACAGATGGAAATTAACATCTTTTCAATAATCTGGCATAATTACATTGTAACTGTTACAGATGTTCATTAACATGCACTGTCCCTGACAAAAAAAAAAAAAAAAGACTTTAGTTGTTCATTGACTCAAGTCTGTCAGGTTTTGCAAGGACGTGACAGAAAACATGCCCTGATTCCTTCAACAGTTCATCAAATGTAAACTGTATTGTTAGGTGTGTTTTGTTTTAAATACAATTAAATGGTCGAATGTCAAATTTGTATACATATGTATGCAGACACTGGGGGCATTGCCTTGCCAACCTGTGCGTCAGGGGATCTGACTGCTCAACCAATGATGTTTATGAGCTACTGCTGCCCAGCATATAAACTGCATTGTTCAGTGTGTCTTTTGAATTGCTTGGGCCACTTAGTTACTTGAAACAAAATCAGTAGGGACGTTAAAGGTGCCTTCACACAAATGCCCCATCAAAATGAAAAATAAACTGAATGAAATCTGGAGCCAACTTCAGTCAGTCTTATCCTGGGCTAGAACAAGGCTACTTAATGTTAGATCAAGACTGTGCTGAAACCAAGACCCTAAAAATGCTAGGACACGACTGTCAAAGATAAGTTTACCTCTTCATCTTGGCAGTTTGATGAAAATCCTACAGAATATTTACCTTTTAAGTATTAAAATAGAAGATTTAAATGAGCATGTTCAGTGGCAATTAGCATCTAGAGAAGAGTGTTAAATTGTTGACATTAACTTTATTTAATTAACAAAGTTTCCAATGAAATAAGTACAAGCATTTTCATTCTTGTTTTAATATATCACAATAATTGTTGTAGTGAAGGGAAGAACATTTAATAACATTTTTTTTATTCAGCAATAGATTTAATCACCTTAATGACAACTTTTAAGTGATAAGTTTAAAGTGCCCATATCACACTATTTTCTGAATTCTGTTAGAATTTTGTGTCTCTGTTCCACCTTGTGATGTCCTGTGGTAACACAAGAAGTGATCCTCTGTTTTTAAACTCCATACACCTTCACTAGAATCAAGAATTTGGGTAATTTCAGCACTGGAATTGCCAATCTCTGCTGAACTAAAGGTAAAAAGTAGCTGTTAAGTTGAAAACTACCACTATGTGACATTGCAAAATGGAACAGAGCATTTTGAGCTTTGGACATGTAGACAGACTAATAATAAAGGATTACTCAAATGTGTGTGAATAAAACAAAACCAACTTCAGGGATGTTTTTGAGGAGGTAACAACCTTAAATTATGGTTTAAAGCTCGCAAGAGTCGATTTGTGTAATATAGGACCTTTAAGGGGCGCTTCTCTTTCTTGATTATACTCAAACTTACAGTGGTTCATTGTGGAGGGATATATTTAAAACAACAGGATGCAAAGTATAAATTATAAAGTGGCTTCGTAATGCTGTGACACAATCCGTTGCCTTGGTATCCAGAATATACAACATGCATCATGGTTTTAAGTGTTGTGCTTTAAATAATATATGATTCCCTGCTCCTGTCTCAAAAAAAAATCAAAAAGAAGCACTTTTCTCTTATTCATAAATAAACAAGTTAAATCCATTGATTTTCAAAGCAAGCGGCTTGATTATGTCTTCATTTTTTAAGCATGGCTGCCTTTTAAATGAGGTGAGGGAATTTGCAAATACAACAGGGAGTCCTGCTCTTGTCAAGGTTGCTTGCATGTACACATATATTTGCAGGCGGCGCTTAATGTGGCAAATGGCTTCTGATGCACATTTTGATTTACATAAGTTAGAAGGAGGGCTGCGGTAAAGGATTCCCCGTGCTCCATAGGACATACAGAGATGCGGCGCTGGATTAATGGGTCTCCATCTCCCCAGACAAGAATCAAACAGAAATCTGAAGCAGGACCCACACAGAGCGAGTGCGGGCAGCGAGATCAGAAGACTCACGCACGCTCAGTCTGCCATAGTCTATTACAGCATTACTGTGTGAGGAAGTGAGACATGACCTTGTTTCACTCAACTATCTCTGATCAACTTTACATACACTCCACTAATGCACAACAAGTATTTTCACACAACAGGATCAGCACAATTGTTACCACCAGCTGTTCAGTTTATGAGATTTTTAGAAACATAGGCCTATTTTCATTAATATATTAAAGAAGTCCTATTGTGCTTGTGTCTGCTATATAGTTAGAATCTCTGACATCTGTGGATCAAGACAAGTCCACTGATTTCTGTGTTAGAAAACTGCAGAACCCAATGGGAGCTGACATCACCGAGCTCGTCATCACAATAAAGAGCTGGTACCTCCGATGGATAGCTTCAGATCACGCTAGCGAGCAGGTGATTTTTTTCATCTATACCAAAATGACTAGACAACGCTGACGAATCCTGCGTATATTACTGATCATGAAAATAAAACTGAAAAACAAAGTAAGTTCAAAACAGTGGCCGCATGCCGGTGACTGTGAAAACGGGGATTGATTGGCAGTATGGTGTCCTGAAAATAAGTGATTTAAAATTACTCAAACATGCACAAATGACTCCTAATACAACTTCAGGCAAGTAAATAGTGAGGGGAAACAACTATAACATGGTTAAAAGCTCTAAAAAGTTGATTTTGTAGAATAGGTCTATAAAAACTTTTACTAAACTATACTCACCGGTACATTGGTGGTTGGAAAATAATCAGCAGCAGTAGGTGTAGAGGCGGTCACATACATTGTCTTGCTAACAAATTGTGAGTTGTGGCAGTAGTAGTAGTAATACTAGTGGCAATATTAGTAGTCCTATATTACTGAGGATATGAGAGACATGCCCTTGTTTCTCTCGCCTGTCTTCTTCTGATCAGCATTACACACACTCCACCAATGCACAAACACTTTCACACAACAAATGATCAGCAGCGGAGGGGAAAAGAGACTGTTAGCACTTTCTGAGATTTTCAAAAAACATTCTTGTGAATAGGTTCTAAACTTTTACTAGATCGTACTCATCAGTTTGGTGGATAATAACAGCTGCAGCAGATGTAGGAATGGTGGTAAAAAAAAAATAGTGAGTTAGTTGGTATAGGCTACTGTAGTAATGCCACACTAGTGGTCAAGTAGTTGCCCTGGTAACAGTAGAAGCAGTTGTAGCACCTAGCATAGTACAGGGGTAATGATGTTATGGGGATAATGTCAGTAGCTCTCATACTTTTCACACCCAGTACTACATCTATATAAATACTTGGTTTCCAAGTATTATACTAACTAAAACAACTTTAGCAATTATGAATCAAACTGGTCTAAATGGTAAATAGTCACATTTTTATATAGCGATTTTAACCTTCAAGGCAGTTTACATCATGCAACCACTCACCCATTCATACACCAGTGTGCACAGACACTGGGAGCAAGGTGGGTTAAGTGTCTCGCCCAAGGACACAATGACCACATTCATCTGTGGGAGCTGAAATTGCACTGCCACCCTGTGGATCAGCGGATCTGATCGCTCTACCATTGATGTTAATGTTGAGAGTAGGATTTGAACCGCCAACCATCATATCACTGGATCTGACACGCCACCAACTGACCCTGGGACTAAACATTCACTTGTGTTTTAGATGAGCACAAACAAAAAGTGGACAAAAATATGAATACATTTGTCTATGAATTAAATATACAAGAAATTTTGAGGACCTGAAATAGCCGCTTACAACTAGTGTACTAATCTAATTGTCATGTTAATAGCTATTGTTTACAGCAAATTTTACATCTACTTTGTTACATTACAGTGCAGTGAAAAGCAGCCGCAGTGTCTGGTTTAGTTTTTTACCCTTAAACCTTGCTGTCATTACAGTCACACATGCAGACTGCCTCAGAGGCACTGGGCAGATCAATGCTTTCTATCTGCTTGACTCTTCGTGCTCAGATCCTCCCCATCAGTTATCCAGAGCACATTACCACTGCCATAAGAGCCAATGTGTTTTCTACCTTAGCCATTTGAAACGCATGGTGAATCTATTTATATTGCCCCCATTAATACCCAACATAACTAATGACCTGTGATTATCCTGTGTACTTATTCTAATAATGAAGCAGATCAGAGGCGGGTCTCAGAAGGAGGGCAGGGCTGGCCAAAGTGGCAGTCTTGGAGCTGCAATCTTTTCCAATAGCAGCCAGCATTTGTAAGTACCACAGTGCAGTAAATCAAGTGGAGCCGAGAGAGGAGTCCTAACAATAAAATAGTTCCCAATGGACACAGTCTAAGCCAGTCTATTCAATGCTCATCCCTCCACCTCAAAGCTATTATCAGCCGTAAGCATCGTGTAATTCCCTATATGTAAGGCCTTATTATACCTGATCAGTCTATGTCACAGATATGTTAAAGTACATAGGATTTACCTTCATTATTTTGTATTTTGCATACATAATTGCGGACTATAATTATCCGGAGAAGAGCACGAGTGTTGACCTTTTCACCTCATGTTTATGGCATTATGGCACATTATGGACAAAGACACTTCTCACTATGCAAATATCATCTGTTGTTTTAATGAGCCATGTAATATGAGTAGTTCTGAATGAATGAATAGTTCTGCTTGGGTTTTTCACATATCATTAGCGGTACATGAAACGTCTAAATTAAAATAGACCCTATGTCCCTGTGTATGTATTGTGGTGTGATTGGCAAAAGTTCAGTAGTTGCAGTACCGCAGCCACACTTTTACCATGGCTTTGAGTAATAGGACTTTCGGCTGTTTTATGGGATCTGAATCTTTTTTAATCCATTCCTTTCTAAGGGCCGGTTAAAAGACTAGCTGCTTTACTATTTATTTATGTGACATAAGCTACTGTGAGAACTCAGTTTATCTACAAGCTAATCACGCAGAGGAAAAATAAAATAAAATAATTATATTATTATTATTATAATTATGATTAATTATTAATACTACTACTACTACTACTACTACTACTACTACTACTACTACTACTACTACTACTACTACTGCTACTACTGCTACTATTATTACTACTAATACTACTACTACTACTACTAAAAAATAATAATAATAATAATAATTATTATTATTATTATTAATAATAATTAATTAAATTGTGCACAAAAAAATATATTTAACATTATAATAACAATGCTTTAACTCATGTTGCCCGCTCTGCTTTTCACCTGATTCTTCAGTTGGTTCAGCTGGTTCAGCACAGCATAAAATGCATAAAATATTACATCTGGTTCCAATCATTCACATTAAGGAACTGTTCAAAAGAACTGACTCGCTCATGAATGGTCCATCACGAATGGCTACAGAAGTAACTTACATGAATGTGGGGATGAATAGTGTCTTGAGTTTTGTAAGAATGAGAATGAAAGAAGTGGTCTTGAGTCAAAGTCTTTGATAGATTTCAATTCTTTGCATAATGGGACAACACAGAAGGAACACTGGTCATTCATTTCCCAGACTGAACTTTTATACACAGATATACCAAGGTCAGATACAGCTACAAGTGAATGCAACAGCAGTGACAGTTCTATAACAGCACAAACAACAGTACAGGATCTGATGGTTCTAATGAAAAAATTGTTTTTCCATTAAAGTGTTAAGAAAAGTGTTATGCAAAACAAACTGAAGGTGTAACTTTTCAGATAGAGGCGACACCACCTGCATGTATCCTTGGTTCCACAATATGAAATTAAATATCTTTCTCCATGGAAATACATAGGTGGCGCTTCCCAAGCAAAAAAAACAAACAAACATACATTTTAATGCCATATTGTATCTCCATGGTTACCCAGCACCAGCAAAGTTACATACAGCAGTTTTAACCAATATTAGCAATTTATTGTTATAATAGAAAAGGGTTATCTAATAGTACCATTTTCAGATTTTAACTACAGTTCTACCTTTGTTCAGCTCCCAAAAAGTTCCAAAATTGGGGAGTAGCAAGCATATGGCCGTGCATCTTTCAGTGCATCAATATAGGATAGTTAATAATGTCAGCAGACAGTAGAACAAATGAGGGCTTACAGAGAACAGGCCGGTACATCTGCTCTTGGTCTTAACTTAAATATTAGTTTGAGTGTGTCTGTCTCTGAGCACTAAATCAATGTAGCATTACCCTTAAGCCTTATACACTCGTGATAACTCTGCACAGCTGGGAAGCTTCTGTTGGAGATCTACGGAATGTACAATCATGCATTAACGTTTTATAGATGAACTGTGAGATAAAACACATGTACTGTGCAAAATCATTCATCTGCTCTGAAACCAAGAAAAAGTGAGTCTCTATATCTGATAAAAGAATGGTCTTCATCTTAAATCTGCCAGAGTCTGACAATCATTTCAGGCCAGCGTGAAACTCCTTTGTGCACCTTTCTCTGTTTAACAAGTTATACTCACTTTAGTTTAACTTTACACAACTTTATATGTAAGAGTATAGTTTCACAAGTTGGCGAAGTTATTGATTTTGACACTTTTGTTTTTATATGTTTTGTTCTTAAATGACTAATAACTAAATTCACATGAATTCACATGACAACATTCCCTAAACTATAACTGCTTTATAAAGCTTTTTAATATGATTTGTTTTTTATTTTCCAAATTTTGCATTATATCAGGAGGTTTAAAACACTATTTGGACTTCTGTCTTCTGTAACACATCTGCTTATGTCCTGTAGATGTTATTGCTTTGCTCGGAATGTTCCACATTAAACTTATCGACAGTAAGCGATGACACTAGGCCATAATAATTAAAGTTATAATAAGCAAAATAATAGAAACACTATAATTGAACAAATCCAAGGTTGATACCTTACTGTGGAATTTAAGCAAAGCAATAACATCTCCATGGAAAGAAGCATGTGAAGGACTTGCCACCATAAATGTTGGTTTGTTAGTTTTGATCAAAAATTAAAAAAAAAAAAAAAAAAAAAGAAGAAGAAGAAGAAGAAAGAAAACTTGTAGTAGCACTTTGGCAATTCATATCTGACTATGCAAGCAAAAAACCTCAAAGGTACTCAATACCACTCTGGTATTTCTCATCCAAGACTATAACCAGGCATACTGTCATCTAGCCACCATACATTATCAAGTGCAGACCTGTCCACCATGTTCATAAAAGTATCCATCTAATGTAGTATCAATAAGGTAAAGAGGCATTATGTCATTCCATATCAAACCTCAGGCTGAAGGTCAAAACATATGGTTAGTTTTTCCATATGTGTCCCATTATGCTGGTACCACAATCGGCCTGGCCTTCTCTTAGCTGTGACCACGACTCTTCTCCGGACCCATCATCAGCGGATCTGGTTTGCAGCTCAATCAGGGCTGCAATTTTCACAGACAAATGACTTGAATGTCCACATCACAAGAGCTTCCTGGAAATACTTAAAGGCTGTAAAGATGATTTTAGACATCATTCACCACCAATGTACCACTGTAAGAGTCCAGAGTGCTTGTGTTACATGGAAAACAGAGCTAACAGAAAATACATTGGGAGAAATAGACAGTATGACAAATGATGTTGAGGCCAAATCTATATCTTGTCAAACAACAAACACATAAATTGAATAACACTGAAGTAAGCTTTTCAAAGCATCCAACAAGTCTGTGCTTAAGCCACAACTAGAGGTGTGCAAATTATTGATATAATTACTCTGAGTGTTGATTTGTACATTTGCAAAATTTCAATATTGTCTGTAGTACAAAACGCTGATGAAAATGAAACAAAAAGCTTCCAAACAAGGGAGATTCCTGCACCTTTGTGGTAATTTTAAAGTCATTTTACATTTGGTCAATGCTTGAACCCAAAGACGTGGACTAAGTAAATGTGTCGTCACCTGTTGTGGTCAGCTCCAGCCAAATGAAGCTCATTGGGGCTAGCAGTTATAGGGGCGAATTTAGAGTTCATCCATCCATTTTCTTCTGCTTATCCCGTGCCGGGTTGTGGGAGCAGCAGTCTAAGCAGGGACTCCCAGACTTCCCTCACCCCAGACACGTCCTCCAGCTCTTCCAGTGGGACCCCAAGGTGTTCCCAGGCAGCCGAGAGACACAGTCCTCCAGTGTGTCCTGGGTCTTCCCGGGGGCCTCCACCCGGTGGCTCAGAACACCTCCCCCTCTCGATTTACCGGTCAATCTACGTTCCTACCCTCACCTATGGTCATGAGCTATGGGTAATGACCGAAAGGACAAGATCGCGGATACAAGCGGCCGAAATGGGCTTCCTCCACAGGGTGAGCTCCTCTTCTTCTGCACTTCACTGTCTGAGACATTTGTTGAGCACGCCATCTGCTGGGGACTTGTCCTGAATGTACTTGTGGATCTTGGATGTTTCATCCTGGACTGTAGGTCTCACACTCACTAGTCCTCGGCCTCCTTCCTTACAGCTCGCATACAGTCTCAGGGTGCTGGATTTTATATATATATATATATATATATATATATATATATATATATATATATATATATATATATATATATATATATATACACACTGTCTTTGGAGCCAGCCTCAGATCTTTTAATATTTTTCTAATCTTGCTAAATTCCTAACTTTCTAAAAAAAACTGCCACTCAACATGTAAGCTTGGCATTTTCAACACAAAAGAAAACTACTAACTAACTGCTTGTCCTCTTTATTATATAAGAGAGTTGTTTGCAAGGTGGCAATATGCACTTCAAAAATAAAGTGCAAACACAACACAATGTTGAGGCTCAGGCTGTAAATTCAGTGTGCTGTTGGCTACTGTGGCCAATCAAAGGTCAGGGGAAATGTCTCTTTTTGCTTTTGTTAGATCCAACATATGAAGCTCTCAAGCCCAGATCCACAAACTTCAGTAAGTGCTCTCGAGAACAGCCAGACACCAGCATTACTGTCAATGCCACATTGAAAAATTGCTATATACTCTTTACCCCTTTATCCAAGCATAAACTTTCACATGTTTTTGAACATCACACAAACCTTAAAATATTGTCTTTGTATTGTAATATATAAAAAAAGATCTCACTATTCTGTTTTTTTTCCCCCCTTTTTAAAATCTGTTGCATAGTGATTACAAGTAGTGTTTTTCTACCTCCAATCTTCACTTTACATCCCAGAACCACTGTGCGCGCGCACACACACACACACATTAAGTGTCTTGCCCAAGGAAACAATAACCGTATCTGCATCTGTGGGAGCTATCAATTTGTGAGTCAGTGGATTTGATTAGTCTACAAAGTTTGCTAATGGCAGGGGAAGGATCTGAACCGGTGACCTTTGGATCAGTGGGCAAACACTCAAATGAGTCACCAATTCATTCACAGAAAACACCTTCTACATAGGCAGCCAAAACTTTAACATCAAACAGTCTATTTCTACTTTATTTATTTATTTAAAGGGACAACACACATTAATATACACCAGTAAAAAAATACATGTGTAAATATGCCGAAGTTAGCTGCACAGATTTCATCGACCTCATGTCCATTTGGTGTCTGCAAAAATAACAAACCGGAACCAAACCTTTCATTTACTTAACAATACATGTTTTTTATGCAATTAGACCATTGTTGGAGTATGTTATTTGGGTCTTTCTTAATAAAATATACACATCCAAATATACAGTACTAGTCAAAACATAACTCCTAGTTATTTTATCTTTATTTTTACTACTTTCTACATTTTAGATGCACACAGAAGACATCAAATATATGACGCAAGATATATGGAATGATGTAGTAAAGAAAAAAGTTAAATAACTCATTATTAATACTAAATATTTTTCAACCGTACCGTATTTTCTAGACTGTAAGTCGCTCTAGAGTAAGTTGCATCAGCCAAAAAATGCATAATAATGAGGAAAAAAAAACATAAGTTGCACTGGATGCATTATATATATATATATATATATATATATATATATATATATATATATATATATATATATATATATATATATATATATATATATATATATATATATATATATATATATATATATTATATATATATATATATATATATATATATATATGCGAACAGACGAGTAAACCGTCTGTTCGCAACACAACCGGCAAAAGTGTACGCTCAGTGGCAGGGTAATAACACCAGATCAGACCCACCAAGGCTGGAAACCGAACAGTACTGGAAAAGATATATGGGAGAAGGAGGCATCACATAACAGCGATGCACAGTGGCTGGTGGCTCTGAGGGAAGACCACAGCAACCTCCCTGAACAGAATCCAGTCACCATCACAGTGGCAGACATCCAGGAAAGAGTCTCAGGTATGAAGAACTGGACCGCACTAGGCCCTGACATGATCCACGCTTACTGGCTAAAGAAGCTCACTAATCTCCATGAGCGCCTGGCAGCACAAATGAACCAGCTGCTAATGGATGGGACTCACCCTGAATGGCTAACCGAACCCTCAAGCTCCCAGGCCTCTGGTAGAGGTCCGCGGGTGAGGAGGAGATTTATATATATATATATATGTATATATATACTTGAAACCCAAAGAAGCCATATGTTCTTGTTGAGACATAGTATCTCTAACCTCCACATTGGTACTCTCATATAAATGACAGATTGTGATTGATGGCCTAATCTCCAGTCCTCTTCACTTGACAAACTGAAACCCTGTCACTTACCTGATTCAGATATGTTACTGCATTTTGCCTTTTAACTTGAGATGCTTTCTGGTTCCAGCATATTTCTATGATACTTTGATTGGCCTGTGCTCTTTCTGCCCTCTCCCCTCCACACACCCCCTCACACTTTTACCCCCTTTGCTTTATTCAGCGCTGACAGTCTTGTGCACTGACGAGGCCTTGACACTAGGCATTGGACGATATTGAAATTTGGCATCTGGATTATCATGGCCAAAATAAAGGCCATTAACAATAATATTATAATACATATTAAGGGGCCTATATTACACTATTTTCTGTACTTTTTATAATGTTATTTCCTCATCACAAACATACCTGGAGTTGTGTTGTGTTTCATTCACACATGTTTAACACACAAACCCTGCATATTTAGTTCTTCTCTCATATGGAATATACCTTGTGATGTTATGTGATAATACAGGAAGTGCTCCACTGTGTTTTAAACTCCACCCACTGTGTTTTTAAACCCCATACACCTTCTCTAAAATCATTTGGATCAGCCCTGGATTTGCCAATTTCTATGGAACTAAAGGTAAAAGGTAGCCGTTGACATGAAAACTACCACTACATGACATCAGCATTTTGAGCTTTGCAGATGTAATATAGGATTACTCAAGCTGCTTTGCCTATAATGTTCCACAGTAAGGCATTTAACTTCTATATGTCAATGGAAATGCCACAAGGCTCTTTCAGATGTCACACATTTTTCAAGGTATTTGAGAAATAAATAGAGCAGTGATTGACTAAGATGTTTCAAGAAAAGTTACTTTGTGTATCTTCAAGATTTCTTTCTTTTTTGTTTTTGTTTTGTGTGTTTAAGATATAGGCCCATAAGTTGTATGTTTTTCTTCCAATTAAAAATAGGCATTTACACAGAGAGAACAAGGGGACTATATTTTTGGACAATTATCTGTACAGAACAAGCAGTTCTAACCTTGATCACTGCTAACAACACAAAACATCAGGAAGTCTCCAAAAGAGACCTCAAACAGGAAAAACAGGGCTCAGATCTCACATTAAATACATCTAAATACAACTTCCCTTGAATTGGGCAGTGAGTTTTTAACACTGGTACCTCTTAATGCTAATGCTAATGCTCTGGTCAAAGTGTGACATAGACTAGGCAGACTCCCATTTATCACTGTTGTTTATTGTGACCTTAGTAATAATCACTCTAATATGGGGGCATATTATCATTTATTTCCAGACTTATCTCCAGTCACTTTACACTGACACTGAGATGAGGATTTGCTGAGGCAATTCTTGTGTTTTTTTTGTTTGTTTGTTTTTTGTGTTTATATATATGTATATATATATACACACACACACACACACACACACACACACACACACACATATATATATATATATATATATATACACATATATATATGTTAATGTTTAACTGTTTAAAATGGACACTGGTTAGTATTAATATCTCCTCCACATATAGCTCATCTGTATGTTTTTTTTGCTACATCTTGAGTGTTTCTGCACTGATATTTCACCTCTGCAGACACATGTTATACCTTAGCTCGGTGAAAAGCTCTGACTCATTCATGTCACACATAAACAATATATTTTAATGATAGAAAAATTACATTTAACACTTTTTTGTCAAATTGTAGGGGATTTTTTCTGTTTAGGCTGAGGATTATTAGGTAACACTTTATAATAACTACACATTTAAAGGTGTAGTTATTATAAAGTGTTACTGATTATTTAAAAAGCTCTATACATCTTGTCCATTTTCATGAACGATATCAGTAAATAATAAATAAATAAAATGTTGACCACCCCTAACAGGAATATGATCTATATATCACACAGGGGACACAATAAAGTGGTAACAAACTTCTGTACACATCCCTGCACCTGTTTTTAATGTTTTATATGGACTTGTATAGTTGTTTGTTTTGTTTGTTTTTCTGCTCATATTGTATTTTATACAGGGTGCCCATGAAAAAAAGAATCTATGTGCTTTCATCGAGTTCCTCTGTATAAATAAAGAGAGAAAGAAAGAAACATACTGAAGTAAGTATTAAATGTTGAATGTTTTCTACAACAGAAATACGAGTGAAAGGGGAATAAAGCCGATATATTAAAAAAAAAAAAAAAAAAAAAAAAAAAAAAAAACAACAGCTGAAATAATGTAACTGTAACTCTCCTAACAAGATGAGCCCCTCTGCCTCGTGATTGTGTCGCTCAATAACAATGAGCAGGATGCCTTTTCATCGACTTGTTTTTCCATGGTGTGTACTTTTGTCAGTTAAATGCTACTACGACAATCTCTGGAGCCATCTCTCACATGGGGCACAGAGCGCATGCTGAAAAAATCGTTCTATTAATTAATGGTGTAATTAAGGTTTTGTCATTGACACGGCACGGGCTGACGGGGATGGATGGGCCCGCTGCTCGTGCACCCGTGGCTTGTGTGTTCGATAATGAATGGCACCTATTAGCAGCGCATTTGGGCGGTGATGGGGCCACCTGCAAAGCATTGGCTCCCCACCTCTCCTGTCTGCCCTCTACGCCTTTATTCGAGCACAACACTTTGGTTTTCCCCATTCTGACCTTAGCCTTCATTTAGCATCCTCCCAATTTAACACGGGCTCTCCTGGATACGGAACCCGCTGCTCTAACTATGTAAGATTAATGCCAGGTCATTTAACCCAAGAGCATCTCTCCTTTCTCCTAATACTTTTGTTTACAATTAGTTTTACACCTCCTTAACCTAATACAGGGTTTGGATGGTGCCCAGTCCATCTGCTGTCTCTAATGATGGTAATAAGTCTGAGTGCGCTTTAATTATGACTGCAAAAATATATTTACACCTTGTGAAATTACATGTCTTCACGTATGAAAGAATCTGAGGATTTAATAAGACAGTAAGAGTAGGACTGTAGTAGTTTACACATGACATGCAGCTTAGTAACAAAATGGTGGATTGAAAATGTTAATTGGTGAGACGTTTGATTTGGTCTAAATGAAAGAGGACTACTCAACCAAAATAACAGCTGTTATGTTATTAGAATGCAGTAGAGGAGGGTAACGAAGTACAAGTAGTATGAGGTACCTAAAAATTCTACTCAAGTAAATTTTACAGTAGATACTTTTTACTTTTGCTTCACTACATTTGAGAGCAGGTATCTGTACTTTCTACTCCACTATGATTTTGAACTGGACTGAAAAGTTAAAAGTACTTTCCACATGATTTTTTGGGTTATTTTTACCATGTTTGTGGTAACGTCTTGAGAAAAGGTTTTGCGTGAGGCTTCGTTTTTTTGTTTTTGTTTTGTTTTTTACACAAAATCCATAAGAAAAAAGAAAAGAAACAGATTTGTATTGTTACTGTTGCGTTGACATATATATGTGTGCGTGTATGTGTATATATATATATATATATATATATATATATATATATATATATATATATATATATATATATATATATATATATATATATATATATATATATATATATATATATATATATGTGTGTATATATATATATATATATATATATATATATATATATATAATTCATATTTATTATTTTATTATTACTATTATTATTTATCAATATCACAACATTTGACACTTTAATAAATTAACAAGACTTTGAAATACTTATTTTTTTTACTCTTGAAGTACATTTTTAAACATACACTTAAATACTTTTACTTAAGTATTTAAGTAAAAGTACTTAAGTATTAAAACTGAGTATTTCATCCACTACTGTTCGAATGGGAGTTAAAACTATTTGTTGGATCACACTGACCCAGAGATTTACAAAGGCACTAGCTTGAATATTTTCGATGAGTATACATTTATAGAACATATATAGACATAAAATAAGAACCCACATATTATTATTATTATTATTATTATTATTATTATTATTATTATTATTGTTATTATTATTAACAATAATAATAATAATAATAATAATAATAATAATAATAATAATAATAATATATAATAATAATAATAAATAATAATAAGTACTCCATCATGTTCCCGTTCCATCCCACTTGAGTCTTTTTCATGACTTTGCAGTTGTTCTAGTGTTGGAGTGAGGCTCTTAAGTGAAACAAAATATGGCAGTTGTGCAGTTAGAAGAAGATGAATCGCTGTCCGCTCTGAAAATGTTGGATTTCTGACACGCGGCTGTTTTTCCTTATATGCCGACTGAAGCCTTCTAATCAACACCGCTGGTTAGCTGTTCAATTATTAAAACCAAAAGGATGGCATGTAATATTTAAACTTCTGGAGGAGGAAGAGGGTGATGGTACAGGGAACCAATCAGATTGTGTGATAAGGCGATATTTTCATTTCCTTTTGGGGTGAAAGTGATTGACTTTGGAACAAGGTCAACGCCAAAAGTGACACCTGCGAGTGATCTATGAGACAGATCATTCCAGAATTCCACTAATGATGTTCAAGGGCCCTGACTGTGTAACCTCTATGCTGCGAGCTGCCGATATCTGCAATGTCGGACGTGGTACTGGAATAATTAGTGTAGGGTTTGAAGAATAGCCATATCACAACTACAAGCAGCATTCAAGAAGACCAACATGAGCTTAAAAGGGCCCATGTTAACCCTTTCTGATCTATGTTATAATGTTTTCTCATCACAAACATACACATGTTTAGCACACAAACCTTGCATATTTGGGCTGAGTTTTTATCTCAAACTGAAAACACACTTTTCCACCTTGTGATGTCATGTGGTAATACAGGAAGTGCTTCACTGTGTCTTTAAACTCCGTACACCTTCACTAGAATTATTTGGATGATTTCACCCCTATCATTGGCCATCTCTACTGAACTAAAAGTAATGGGTAGCTGTTAACTTGAAAATTATCACTTCATGACATCACAAGGTGGAACAGAGCATTTTGGGCTTTGGAGATGTGGACAGACTAAAAAAAAAAAAAGATTACTCAAATATGTGTAAATGAAACAAAACACAAGTCTAAGTTTGTTTTTGATGAGGTAACAACATTATAACATCACTAAAAGCTCACAGGAGTCAGTTTTCTGTTATTAATGTTAAATTCTTAATTTACAGACACAATACCAAAATAAAAATACCAGGATCATGTAATGGGGGTTAATATGAACATTTTAAAACCAAAATGACAGGCCTGACAGCAGCAGTTACGAGTAACAGTTTTTCAGTGTAAAGTGAGGAGCCAGCGTCGATGGAGTCGGAAGCGCATCCATGCTCACTTTCTATTTGGGACGCGCCGGCCAGCAGGTTAGGCATGTCCATTTATATATACCGTCTATGCCTATAACAGAAATGATTTATATGCCTATGTATATGCATATAGTCCATGGGAGTTGGACAGATCTCTACCAAAGCCTCGGCACTTTCTCACAATACTAAAGTTGCAAGTGCCCCAATTTGTAGAAAATATGTTCTTAAAAAAACAGTGCAGACACCAGAATAATGACAAATCACCGACTAGAACAGTGAAGTAGACCTTTTACATGCAGTTTTGACAGTTCAGATTTTCAAAAAAAAAAAAATTGCAAAACCCTTAAGTTATTTACACCCCTTTGAGACACTGAGAAGGAAATAAACATTCAGATGTGGAGATGTAGATTTAGCCTGATAAAACATTACCTTAACAACACTCTAATCTTTCTAACTGGACTGATCTAAAACCAGTGCTCTGAGGCAATGTAAGTTAGGGTAATACAAAGGAATAAAAGGGTCAAAGAAGAGTAGCGGTGTGGATAATGTATCTGGAGTGAGTCCTGATGAATGCCATGCTCTGATTCTCTGCTGCAATAAGGGGGTATTTTACTGGGGGTATTAGCTACTACTAGCTATTAGCTACCATATTACATATTTCGATCACCATGTTGCCTTGACTGTTTTGAAAACACTATATCTGCCAAAAACAACGTATTTACATGTTTTATGAGTTTCACTTTCGTTTTTGAGACTATGAGTCTCCCCTCCATTTGCTCTCTGTGCTAAGTGACTCCTCCTTCAGAGCAATAACACAACGCAATCAGTGTGCCTCTCACTAATGAAACTACTGCACATCACATCAGGTTTGTGAAGTTGCTCTGTACAGTTTGTATCATGGTTTTGTATATTGTCATGTGGGAGCATGAACTATATAGGCTTGTGGGCAGGAAATATACTTGTTATTGTCTTTTGATTGCACTGTACAGGAAGGGCCAGAGCAGGCTCTATCTCCTGAAGAGACTCAGGTCTTTTGGAGTGAGAGGGCCACTCCTGAAGACCTTCTATGTCTCTGTGGTGGCATCAGCCATCCTGTACGGTGTGGTCTGCTGGAACAGCAGCATCACAGAGAGGGAGAGGAAGAAGCTGGACAAGGTCATCAAGAAGTCCAGCTCCGTCCTGGGCTGCCCTCTGGACTCAGTGCAGGAGGTGGGGGACAGGAGGGTCCTGGCTAAGGTCATTTCTATGCTGGACCATGATTCTCACCCCCTGCAGGACGCTCTGTCTGCCCTGGAGAGCAGCTTCAATGACAGACTGTTTCACCCTCGCTGTGTGAAGGAGAGGTTCCGCAGGTCTTTCCTTCCTGCTGCTGTCAGACTGTATAATGGACACTGTTAACACTGACCATGTGTCATTCAACCATATTTAACCAAACCCATGTGCAATACTCAAGTCACTTTACGGAGATGTATATCTATATATAATAGAGTCTATTTTTAGTTTATTTTTAAGTCTATTTCTTAAATTATTTCAAGCTATTTATCTTTTATCTTGTTTTATTGCATGTACAATTTTCCTTCTGTTGTTTAACTGTGCGGTGCAATATTGGAATTTCCCCACTGTGGGACTAATAAAGGCATATCTTATCTTATTATCTATCTTATCTTATCTCTTATCTTGATTTTGAATAGAATTTTTTGACAAAATAATGTATTTACTGTATTTAAAGGTGCACTTCTGGTGAGCATTTCACAAACTGCTTGTCTCCATGGTGATGTGATTGTATTGCCTGGAATGTTCCGTAGCATCTTAATTTTGTCTGTCTTGCAGGTATTTAATTACTGATGTTTTTATTTTAAAAAATATATCTTGAAAAATGCACACAGACTGACCTAACTTGGCCTCATACCATCCCCTCCTTGTCTCCACGGAGATAGATAAATTTGATGTCATACTGTGTAACATTCCATGCAAAGCAATGGAGACAAGCAGGTGATAACCAGAAAAGTCACATAGTACCCCTTTGAGTATTGGAATTGTAATGTCTGTCTGACTTAAGGTTAAATGGATGTATTCTACTAGATGCCCAAATGTGTTTCAATAGAAAAGCTATAGGGTTAAAACCTTGCTATAACCAGTTTAATTTATATTATTATTGTGTATGTTTGTAGAGTATATCTTATGTGTGCTGATTCATTTAGCATCTCATTAAAACAATTACTATATTTTGTTGATTTGTGTCAGTTTTGGGACATAAAATTGTGTGAAACATTTGAATAGAGTCACTTAAAGGCCTTTTTTACGCAAAATTGCCTTGTGGGAGCTTTAAGCCATGTTATAATTCTGTTACCTCCTAAAAAACATACCTGGAGTTGTGTTTTGTTTCAATCTGTCCTTTACTATTAATCTATCTACATTTCCAAAGTGCAAAATACTCTGTTCCATCTTGTGATGTCATGAAGTAACAGCTTTCAAGTTAACAGCTACTTTTTACTTTTAGTTTAGTAGAGAAGTCTGAAATTATCCACATGATTCTAATGAAGTTGTATGGACTTTATAAACACAGCGGAACACCTCTTGAATAACCTTGTATTACCACATGACATCACAAAGTGAAACAGAGTGTTGTCAGTTTGAGAGAAGAACTCAACCTAAATATGCAGGGTTTGTGTTAAACATGTGTGAATGAAGCATACAATTACAGGTATGTTTGTGATGAGGAAACAACATTATAACATAGATCAGAAAATAGCGCAATATGGGGCCTTAATGATTACAAATTATGAGTAGAGTAAATGTAGCATTGAAATCTTGAAACCATTTGGAGTGCATCTGATCCACTGAGCATTTCTTGTAGAGATACTGCTCTCTGCGGGTGTATTAGTGCGCTAAACTCCATCCTTGTTACCGCAGCGCATTATTTTAGAATTACCCGAGCAGCCCAAGCACCATTCATCACTAGATGCCGAGTTTATTGCCTGAATGGAGAGAGGATGTCTGCACACACAATGAGGAGATAGGGAGACAGACCTCTGCTTTAGTCATTTGAGCATTTACCGTCTCGCTTTACCAAAGGTTTATCAGTCGTAAAAATGAACCATTTTATAGCAGGGCCCCTGAATGCATCACAATGTGGCCATGTTTGGATGCGGTCAGTGATGCATCGCACACTAGATTATTCCTCCTTACATGGATCATACAGGCGCTTTGTCTTCATATACCTGTTTTTATCATTCTCTGTCAAGGTTACCAACACCTGACACGTTAACTCTTTAATCGATAACGTGCTTTTCACAATGCACTACATACTGTATACTGTATCAATCTCTTTTTTTTTTTTTTTTTTATGATCCGCACCTTTCAATCTCCCAATGGTGCTGAACATGAGAAATTAGTACGACATGGTAGATTTTCAGGGCTTTGTCAAATGTAATGTAAATGACTTTATGTACACTATTACTGTATATTATTATACAATTAGATATCAAGATAAACAAAAATATAAGAATCCTCTTTTTCTTTCTTACACATTTGTTGGAAAGTTTATTTGAACAGAATTTTACTGCAGTGGATTTATGAATGTGGAATATGGGTTGAACAGGGTGACCAGATTTTCAAAATTAAAAACTGGGACACTTGGTTTGGTAATAATACAATTGTGAAAAGAGCTCTTAATTATTATGCACATGTCCTATTCTGGACTCACTTCTTAGTTGGTATATCATCTAGGAGACTTCTGTCAGTGCAGTTGAGTAGATTACTTTGTGTTCTGGCCATGTTCAAGCACAGTTCTCTGTATTTTGGCTGTACAAATGACAATATATTCCCCTCTTTACTGTTGGCAGGAATCATATTGGTCAAAAATAGCGACACCTGGGACATTTCTTGTATAAAACTGGGACAAATCAATGTTTTTGGATAAATCAGCTTAGACAGGGGACATAGGGCTTAAAACTGGGACTATCTCGGGTCAATAGGGACATCTGGTCATGCAAGGTTTGTGCTTAAAAGTGCTTAAAAAATGATTTTAAAATGAGACGAATGTTAGTGCTCTGAAAAAGTTTGGTTACTAATATAGTAAAAAATATAATCTTCCTCTGATTGTTTGTACAGACCATGTTGGATTTATACAATACTTTTTTCTTGATTTTATGGAGAAATCAAATAGCTTTTCTTAATTGAGAATAGGACTTAATTCAAACTATTTTAGTTTAGAAAGTATAGATTCAGATCAAATCAATGCCCTCAATAAACGATGTTTTATGCTATCCAAATAGCAAAGATGTTTGTCCTTTTGTATATTTCCCAAAAATCCCATACATTTTTTGTGTTGTTCTTGATGAAAGGTAATCAAACCTGATGAGTTCTGAAATACAAAAAGACCTTATTCTTTGTTACGCAGCTTTCACGCTTTACGTCTACTCTGGGTCTGACAGGCTGACACAAATCAAATGCATTTACACATATGATAAGAATATTTTCTTCACAACATGCATATACTTAAATTTACAACACACTTTCTACAAGTAATTTGCATATTTATTAGGTAGACTGGAAGCTTTTCTTAATAATATTTATCCACACGTGGGACTCGCAAAAGTATTACTCTACCGTCAATGGGTACTATGACCATTTAACAGAGTAAGGTGGAACAAGGAATAAAGTGAATTCACTACATTCCACCTAAAACTAAATCTAATAAAACCTAATCAAATGACTGTGTGGCAGTCTCCACACAAACACATGCATGATTTCTTTGGATGAGAATTTCAATGTATTTTGGTTTGTGATGAGAATTGGCTGCAGAATGAAACAGCAAAGACAATGGCAGAAAGGGTGGGGGGTGTGAGTGAAATGCGGGAGAAGCTATATCAGTCTGATCAGTCATCCGTCCTCCTCCAATCTCCTGATAAAGCAGGTACTGCAGGAGGTGAAACGATGTGTATCAAAACCTCATGAAGATCGATGGCATCCTTCTGTCCGCTCCCAACCAGACAGAAGCCAATGAGCGTCAGGAATAAAGAGGAATACAAAGAAAAGACAGGCCATTCTAAATTGGACCGTGCAAAATGGTTGTGAAACAGGAGGAGAAGCTATTAAAAATATACGAGCAACAAGGAGAGGGTTGAAGGGGGGTAGGAGTGTCCTTATATGTTACGCTGGTAAACAAATCCTCAGTTACATGTAAAATTAGGGTCAGGATTGCTACTTTCAGACCTGAGCAGAAACATGTTTGCTTCTATGCACAAAAAAGTGATATCTGTATTGTAACTACCCAATAATGGCAAAAGACAATTGTTGCTATTTTAACTTGCTTTTATTTTAAGGTGTCTGGGTGTTTTGAAAGGCTCCATCAAATAATAAAGTTATTATTATTGGCTAGATAGGTACTTTATCCATCCTGAGGGAAATCTAAGTTTAGCTGCAGCAACACACATCTCAGTCAAAGGTCTCAATGCAGTCAGGTAAAGTCAGCAGAACCTGTGACAGGGCAGTCTGTGGAGAGTAACAACCCTCAGGACAAAAGTGTTCCTTGTCTGTGTCCTGCAGCATCACAGGAAGCCAGGTGAACTCTGTAGACAGGAAAGCCTCTTCTTAGCTGCACTCTAGCTCCCTCTGTTGTTTCTGTTGGTGGTGAAGAAATGGGATGTTCCAAAGTATTCGCTCTGAGATGTCTTCTGCCACATTTGATGTAAAAAATCTGTAGCACCCCTTGATGTTAAAAACTGAGCTCATAAAACAAACAAACACAAAAATCAAAAAATGTATCAGGTAAGTAGCCACAAAGAGCAACCAACCACTCCAAAATATAGATATGATCTGATGCTGTTTTGTTAAGTATTGTAATCTAACAGACACATCAAATTCAATTTAGACGTGACCTTTGCCTTGAATTTTCTGCGTATGCAGCTGAACCAGTAGCAGTTAGTTTTATGAGGGGCTTAAACAAAGACACTAAAAGCTACTTAGCAAAATGATTCTTATTCCATAGTAAAATACAGATTGCGTGGATTAAATTATACCCAAAAGTGTTTTAAATTATTTTTGAAATCACCCTCCTGGTACTTCACACTATTTGCACCAGTGGGAAGAAGGTGGTGTGAACACTTGGAGGAGGATATGGGGTAAATAAAGTGAGCAGAGATGGCAGGGGGTTGTAATCAGAATGGGCAGGGATAGTGAGACAGGTGTGTTTATGTACACAGTGCTTAGACAAACAGCGCAGTGACAGGTGATATCAGATTTACGGGCTTAACGGGCTCCCGCACAGAAAGGTCAAGTCTGTGTTCAGCAAACACTCTCCAAGAACGGACCACATCTCCATCCTGTCCGCTCCACCTGCTGCCGGCCCACATAGATTTACTTTTTATTAGAATCACAAACATAAGGCAAGGGGGGCTTTGATAGAGCTGCTTGAATAATAAAGTGTTCATCAAGTGTATCTGTCTTTATGCAGGTAACTTATATGTAACATTTTACTGTTGGCGTTGTAATGTACAGTTGGGTATTACACAAAATTGCAAAATAATCTAGTGCATATGCTCAGATCTAGACAAGCCTCGACAAACACTAAATTGCATTTGTGTTATGATACATATCCCGTGCCTCATAGAAATATGGGGTAATATTTCATGTTTATTTTTTGTTGCACAAAATAAATAAATAAATTAAAATACTCAAAAAAAAAAAAAAAAAAAAAAAAAAAATTAACTAAGGCTTAGTATAAAAAAAATCATGTACTAAGTTTATATATATATTATATTATATATTTTAATTTGCCCACCACACAAATGTTTAATTTACTTAAACTTTGTAACACTTGGTTAGAACAAAATCAATAATCTCACATGTTTTTTTTTTTTTTTTTGTTTTTTTTTCTTAAGGATTTACCATTTCACAGTTGGCATTGTGCATAGTGAAAATACTGCACACCAGCTAGCTCAAATCTAACAGTCACTTTTATTAAAATTAGAACACATAAATAAACAACTTCTTAAAATTCAAATGAATTAAAATAAAGACTACCCAGTTATTTTAATATGTAGAATACCTAATTTTGTAGCATTGTTTTAATATTTATTATGCCTCAAAATTAGCACTGAGACACAAACAACTTTCAAAACAGAAACGTGGTGAAGTATTCATTTTATTTGTTTTTAACATGTCAGTGACATCCACCCACAGCTATCTGTCCACTGCCTTATCTTAAAATACTGATTCATTTTAGCACAACTGCAAAATCTAATAGAGATACAATTGGACAGGAAGTAGTGACGCTAACAGTGAGGTTGTCGAGCGCTATCGTTAGCAGAGTCTATTGGACAGTTTGTACGCTGCAAAATGATCATACACCTAGATTCGTATAGTTTTTATAGTCAATGCTGATTTGCAAGTTGTTTTAGCAGATAATTATATGAATGTGGCTTGGGACTGGCACTATTGCAGTGATATCTTGTAGCATCATTATAATAGCTGTAGTGGATTACATGGCTTCTATATTTTTTATGATTTAGTCTGACAGACTGATGTGATTATAAAAAGGGCTTGAACCATATTAAGATTAATATGCCCTCCACACCAATTATTTTACCAAATAATACTAAAGTGTACTTAGACCTAGAACAATAATATCTTGCTTAAATAAACTATTTTAATGCCAGCAGAGATTAAATTAACACAAAATGCTACATGAAAGTCCACATGCAAATCACGTCCTTGGAGTGAAGCCACTTTTTAAACATAGCGTGGGTATTTTTAGTCTTTTGTGAAGATATGATGGCGATAATTAATGAACAAACATGTTCCACCAACATAATGGAGCGTCCTGGTCTCCCGAGTGTTATGGTAATAAGAGTGATCACAGCAGAATGCCACTTTATTTCTCACATTAACAATCCACACAGCTGCTGTTTGCTTTGCATTGCTCAAGGATCACTGTGAATCCACAAAGAGACTTCAGTGTGTGCAGTCAGTCAGAGGGCAGCTTGGAAAAGACTATAGGAAAATAATATACCTATTTACATTCCTAAAGTGTAACAGTGGCTTTGATATGCAAGTTTTGGTGTGTTAGGAATAAGTAAATAAGATAAAAACAGAATATCATTATTAAAATATATATTTGATAGATATAATTCATATGGTGATTTTGCTCACTAAAGGCCCTGAAGGTAGAGGTCTAGACTTTAAGCACAGTCGTGGTGTTGATTTAAGCTTTGTATTCTACATCCATTGCTACACCATTCAAGTTCATAGCCTTTTGTGAAAACTGAAATACATTCATATCTTAATTCTAAATTGTATATATTGTAATGTTGTATGCTTTTATGTATTTACTTTGATAAATAAATAAATAAATAAATAAATAAATAAATAAATAAATAAATAAATAAATAAATAAATAAATAAATAAATAAATAAATAAATAAATAAAAAAATAAATAAATAAATAAATAAATAATGATAATAAAAAAATAAATGTTCCCTCCCTCTTGCCTGACCTGTGTTCTAATACTTTCATTAGAAAATATCTGTTTTAGAAATGCAGACAAAACAATTCCAGATAGGCCAGTTAACAACATTCATGCTTATTACTTCCATAGCAACAAGCAATCTCACAGTAAAATCCCTTAGTTCATTTGGGCATTAGCAATCAGCATGGTGACTTATCTAATAACCATCAGACACTTATTAGGAGACTATAGTTGTGGGGTTTATGATGTTGAGTTTGAGGTCGCTGGCTGCTGTAATTTTCAGTTTGTTTGGGTACACATGTGTATCGCACCTGCTCCCTCCATGTAGCTCAGACAGGGCGGGGCCTCTGCAGCTGGAGGGGCAGGGTTTAGTCATGAGGGATGCACTGAGCTGGAAACTGGAAAGTGAAGAAAATAAGGAACAATGAGACTGAGAAAAAATATGTAGAGAAATATTACAACAAACATGAAGTATTGTAGTGGCACATACTCCAATTTCTTACATATAGGGCTCTTGCTTTTGTTGATAACTACACCTTAATTAAACAAAGCATGAACCGAAATTCATAAGGAACAAAGGCCCATATTACAGCATTTTCTAATCCATGTTATAATGTTGTTTCCTCATCACAAACATACCTGGAGTTGTGTTTTGTTTCATCCACACCTGGGTAACACTTCAAACTCTGCATATTTCTCTCAAATAGTTTTTCTCTCAAACAGAAACACTTTGTTCCACCTTGTGATGTCATGTGGTAATACAGGAAGTGCTCCACTGTGTCAACTTCTCACTGTGTAACCTTTTAATTGAAGGTCCTATAGTACACAAAATTGACTGTTGTGAGCTTTAAGCCATGTTTGAATGTTGTTATCTCATCTTCTCTTTTACCTTTAGTTCAGTAGAGATTGGCAATTCTAAAGCTGAAATTTTCCAAATGATTCTGGCGAAGCTGTATGCAGTTTAAAAACACAGTGGAGCACTTTCTGTATTACCACATGACATCACAAGGTGGAACATAATGTTTTCTGTTTGAGAGAAGAACTATATATGCAGTTTCTGTGTGTTAAACATGTGTGAATGAAACAAAACACAACTCCAGGTATGTTTGTGATGAGGAAACAACGTTATAACTTGGATAAAACAATATCATAATATGGTCCCTTTAAGTTGTTGCTAAGCCAGATTTAATTCTAAATAAACTCTGTGTTCATTATGACTCAAGTCTTCATGCTTTATTAAGGCTAAGAATAGTGTAGTTAAGTAGGTATTGTTATTGAACCCATCATATCTAAACGGCAATAGATGGTAGTCTTTGTGTCGGTCCCAAGCCTGGATAAATAAATAAAGAAGGGCATCTGGTTTCTAAATCAATGTCATGGTTAAAGTGCAGAATCAACCATCAACAAAACAATGACAAGAAATTATCTTTTGTAAGAATATTATATTTCAATGCTCTGCTTATTTAAACTGTTTATTTGTATGCTAAACGTGGCTATGTTAAACATCTTTGAATAAGACATTTGGCTGTTTTGTGGTAGAACAAAGCAGCAAGAAGAAAAAATCCCATATACAAATACTTATACATGTTTGCATGTAGTCTTGTGTACATAGAAAAACGGCTCCAGATGGACATGTTTAATTATTTAGAATATTCAAAGCACATATTGTATGCTTTGTTCAACAACAAGCAACTGGTTTATCAAGGTTATTTTTACATTTGGTCCATTTCTTCAAGTTTAACTGACTTAAGCTGAAAAACAAAAACAATATAATTTCAATAAACAACTTTTGAAATGTGTGAAAGACAAAAAAAAGTTGCGAATTAACACATTCAAGAGCAGCAGTTGAACAGTTGTTAGCTCTTTTAGCAAAATGAGCGTGAGCCAGCCTCCTCTGCCTGGACAATTATAATGTATTTTTTTGTTGTTTCTTCTTTTTAAGTAGGCTACAAGGGACTTTTGTTGTGTCTTTGTTGACAAGAAGGATGCCAGCACTGTGCCTGCCCACTCAGTACAGCCAGCCCCTGAATTACACAGAATATTCATGTGCCTATTCTCTCAGCCAATAATTGAGTTTTAATTTAGCCACTTTTATAGTTCCTGATTATTTCTGTGTGATCCAAATATGGTAATTATCCACACGCATGAATGACCGCAGACAAAACAGACACACGAAAGACAGCGTGGGCAAAAATAATGTGTGTTTTTTTTCCAAATATTTTCACAAACCATTAGAGATGGGTGGCACAACCTTACCGCTAAGATGTGAGTTACGGTGATCGTTTGTATTGGAGTTAGCATTTAGAAAGGCTCCATGAATCATTAAAGACAAAATAGCACCTGGCAATTAGAATACGCATGTGGGCCAAACACTTATTATACGCCATTGTGTTTCAGACAGTGTATGATAAACAGCCAGCTAGCTTATTGCAATATCCCAAGCAGGTTAGAAGCATCCTTGGCTTGCAGGTATGAAAACCTAGCAGGCATTTGTACTTGTGTGTGAAATGTATTTTGAACAATTTAGTTTGTGCGAGCTGCTCCAATACAGGCAATATTGTGAGAGGAATAATCAAGAAGTTTAGAAGTTTTGTTCATTCATTTGTCTTCTTTTGCTTTCCCTTGTTGCAAATTGCCAGAGCCTTCCAGCAATTTTGAGCTTTAGGGGACAGGGCCAAAACATTAACTGGTATCAGGCAATAGGGAACATTTTCCTGTTATTCACTAGAGGGCCTTTTGATTCACAACACTTTGTTCAAAATGCAGTCTAATCAGTCATGTGTGTGTATTGGTTTCAGGCTGGCCCGAGGAGTGCGCCCACAGTCCCTTTGCTGAAAAGAAGAAGCACTACCACAAAGGTGAATTTGTGATATTTGCCTAAAGCCTGTCTAAAATTCATTTTGACAGGATCACATTTACTCCGATAAAAAGAGTTCAGAGCTTCTCCATTGTGAAGAAACAGTGCAATAGCCACCATACTCTGTACAATTCTGGAAAAATAAACATTTATTATGAGATGAATTATCTCTTTTGATTTATTATTAATCCCTGGCCAGGTTGCGGGGGCAGCAGTGTAAGCAGAGACTCCCAGACTTCCCTCACCCCAGACACTTCACCACCTTGATGGACAGTCCCATGCCACTCCTGGCAGTGAGGGAAGGCCCTGCCACCAGACACTCACTGTCGAGCACCCACCCCAGGCCTGGCTCTAGGGTGGGCCCCTGTGACCTCAAGCCGGGCAACGTAACTGACTTTGATGTGATGCTCATCATGAAGGGCTTCTGGCCTGTTGGGCATGAAACCCTCAAAAACAAAGCTCCCGGGATCATTCAGGCATTCAAACCCCTCCACCATGTTTTTACTTAATACAACTTCATTTTCTGAAGTTGTATTAAGTCAGGTTGTATGTCACAACTTATACAATAGTCTTAAAAATAGCCATACACCAAGTCAAGGGCACACAGTTCTTAGCTCCATGGTGGTAGAATGGTTAGCATTTTCCCTTCAGTAAGAATGTTCTGGCATACTCGAGGCCTTTCTGGGTGGTGTTTGCATGTTCTACCCATGTCTGTGTACATCGTGTATTGCATATGTATGACGACAAAGAGTTCAACTTACTATATATCATATGTGGCATTCCTATAACTTAACATTAAACATTGCAAAGAAACCTTCCTATAGGCTGAGGTTGACAGATTGTTGCATTTGTCACATCGTCTGCACCAGACATGTTATTTTCACACCTTCAGGTTTGCACAAACACTTTGTATTGATTTGTGCACTTGGCACTGCCTTTGAGAAGCATGTTAAATTTTACGTGGCATCATTTATTCAACATAAATTTAACATTGTTGAAATGGTTAAAGGCAATGGTCAATGTGGCCATTGCTTTTGCTTGGGCCAGCTCTGTATTATGTGATGTAAATTTAAATTTGAATTAAAATGAGGTTTCCTGTTGGGAACAAGTTTGACTGGGCAGTGAGCCCAGATAAAGGCCTATGTATTGAAACAGCGATCTGGCATACACAAGCTGTTTGGGCCCTTTCCAAAGCCCCTCATCTAAAACCCACAAACACTCGCAGTGTCCCTGTGCAATGGCCACCACCACAACTACAGGCTGCACTAAACTTCTATAAAAATACATTTATCTGTCAGTTTAACCTCTGCCACTAAAACGTGTCAAAGGGAACATCACAACCATCTGTTCAGTAAATACTGTTTATCTATTTATCTTCTGCCATAAAGTCATGTGAAAGTCTGTGCTATAGAGTCTACATCAACAACTATAGGCCATAGGTGGGGTCCAGTTGAGACACTTTGAGACATACACATAAAAACATGAAGGAAATCAGAACATAATGTTCTGATTTCCTTCATATTTTTCTGAGGACTTAAAGAACGTGCCCGGCCGTAGCATCAGACGTTCAACTGCCTAAAGTGTGTGTGAAGGCAGATATACTCTGCCAACATAGACTTTACTTAATGTATTCTTAAAGAGGTTAAGGGCCGTTGATTTTACCATATGAAAAGAATCCAGATCTGAAGACAAGATTATGTTGAATATGATGTTGACTCTCCTAGATGAATTGTTTATCTGCCATTAACCAAACCAGCTCAACAGAAGGAGATAAGAATGTTTCATATTTTTACTGTAATGATATTCATAATATTTGCCTTCTCGTATTAACATCATTCATAAATCTATTGAAAACTTCAGTGAGACAAAAGCCATGTCTGCATGTTTCCTGTATAAATATGCACACAATAGTGCGTGTGTATCTGTGTGCAGTGTATGAGAGATGATGTGCCTATGTTTGTAGACCGCAGCAAACCACTCATCCACAATACAATCTGTGTGCAAATACTTCTGTAATAAGAAATTTGTATCTAAGTGCGCTGCCGCCTCTTCCAACAACAGTCTAATTTCATGGTGTGTCTGGTCTATTTTCTCGAGATGTTTGACCCCTTATGGAAGCATTCAAATTGAATTTGTGGCAAAAAGCTGCAAAGAACAACTGACAACAGCGCGCCACAGGGTTAAGCCTTTAATACATAGAAAATCACAAAGGGGAAACGAGCTATGTGTACGGACAAGGACTTTATTTTCAATGCGCTTTTGTACTCTGCCAATACAAAAGCTATTATTTTGGCTAAACATGCCAACTGAAGAAAAAACACACAATAAAACCAAAAATATTCTATCATGAATGCTTGTATGATTGTTCAGTGCATTTTCAATCTAGCACAGGGCGTCACAAGTCAATGAAGCATTGAATCACTGAGATGGTTTCTATGGTAAAGATAACAGCTGTGCCAAATGTCAAAAATCATGTATTAAAAGATGAGATTTTTTACTTTTGCACTTTAACAATACTATTTGGGTCCACACAATTCCAAAAAAATAACCGACCACTGCTCCAATATTTTAGAAATGTTTATAAACATTGATTCTGTCTAAAACAATCATATTCCAATTGTTCTTTAATTTAATTCGATTTGAATAACTTGTTTCCAGCTAAATAAAATAACAATAAAATGTGTGTTTTTAATTCTTGTAATTAGTTCTAATCAGGTGCATTATCTAAACTTACCGTTGTTTTCCATTAAGCGCAGTGAACCGGTGTTTTCATTTAACTCTCATAAACAGGTGTGACTGATGGCCAGAGCACCAAATGATACAAGGACCAGCGTACAATGTGGGGACCCTGGGGCTACTGCATACCATTGTGATAATACCTGCCCTCCATGCTCTGATCCATCGCACCACAGCCACTAGACAATTGTCCTCCTTTGTTTCATTCCCTGCAGTGTTGTTCAGACCAACACAATGCACAATACGACAAAAGACGAGGAAAATACCGACGAGGGAAGGGGGTGTCTAAGCAGGAGGCTGTTTGGATTCTCCGTAATGTGACCAATCAGGGTTATCACTGTGACCCTCTGTGTCATTAGCACATATGAGAGAGATAATTGCAAATGGAAAAGCAGCATCAAATTTAGCAAGTCATCAGAGAGCCAATCACTCCAGCAGGTCAAGATGAATGTGTCTTCAAATGAAAATGAAAGGCGACACGATAGGATAAGAATGGCTGATAGAGATCTGGGAAGCTATTCAAATTATGGCAGTGGATCATGTCTACCCATAGACTATAGTATACATAAATGGAGCTAACCTGCCAGCTGCCTTGTTCCATATTGGAAGTAAGTACGGGCGCGCTTCCGGCTCCATCGACTCCGGCTCCAATCCACTCTCTCTGTAACTGCTGCTGTCAGGCTTGTCATTTTGGTCTTAAAATATTCATATTGACCAGCTCTACATGATCCTGGTGTTTTTATTTTGCCATTGTGTTTGTAAATCAAGACATACACATTAATAACAGACAAATCAGGCACCTTCTTTCCCCGAGATCACGCCCGATAGCGTTAGCAGCAGGTTTGACTGACAGTGTTTGTAAGCATCCGCTCCCTGCTAAACCAGTGGTGCAGGTGGGAAGGGGCGTTACCTTCAACAGCCTTGCTCTGAATTGGCTCTGTGATTGCTCTGATACTCGCAGTCGGAATTCCAAATATGAACTCAGCTCCAAATTCACCCCTGTAACTGCTATTCTCGATGAATTTCATTTGACTGGAGCTGAAGGCTATGGGTGATGTCACACTCCCTTAGTCCACTTCTTTATACAGTCTATGTGTCTACTCTTAAATGTGCGCTATGTAACTTCCCACCTGCTTATTGCCATGGAGACGTTATTGTCTGCCTGATCCACAGTATGGCATTAAGCTTATTTATCACAGCACCAAGTTAGAGCTCATATCTGTGGAGAGATAACCCCACTCACATGCCGTAAGAATGCGTGTTCAGGTACTTCTTTTTTTAGCAAAAAAAAAACAAAAAAAACAAAACAAAATAAAACAAAACAAAAAAACAAAAAAACATGGAATGGATGGAATTAATGAAAGAGAGATAAGTCTAATGCTAAACTGTGGAACCATGAACACCTTCAAGCAGGTAGTGGATTCCCTACCAGAAACATTACATATTGCATCTTTAACCAATACAGTGTTTCATTCACCTTTGTTTCAGGTGGAAAAAGGTTTGAGTGCTAAAGTTCAACAAGTGGCAGGTCCTAGGGGCTTGGACTGACCAGGTATTTTTCCAGCATGAAAAAAACAAAAAACAAAAAACTTTAACCAAGCAGAAATCCTGCTAAAATTACTACCAAAGAAAACACCAATATGGCAATTTGAATTCAAGAAGCTAACCGCCTCCTTCTTTCAGTTATTGATGTTGTGTTTATCCATCTCTAGGAGGTCACACGGGGCTGGAGTGCTTTGTGCTATAATGACCTTCATCGTGCACCATGGACTGAGGCAAACATGGTTCACCAATTTCACCAAAGACACGCACTAAATGAAGAAGAAAGGAAAGCGGAAAAGGAAACAAAATATCAATCAGAAAATACTTGGTCCTTTTTTGTAAAGGGTTGCCACAGTGACCCCATCACAGAGTTCTGTTTAGTAAGGTCTCAGACTCAAACTTAAGTTAATGAAAGTTCATCTAAGTAACATTTTCACTGTCTCCTCCCTGCTGATGCTATGTAAAGACATTTCAGTAAAGGATATTTATTTATCCAGAAAGTGCACTGACATTTACTTACACAGCACAGTTTTGGGTCTAACACAGAAACGGTACATATTTTTGGTGTGAAACCAACACAAACTTGGGGATAAAATGCAAAATTCACACAGAAAATGCCCTATTTGGTACACATTTGGCCATATTAACATAGTGCTTTTCTACCTTCAAAGCACTCTTGCCCAAGGACACAACAGCAGCATTCATCTGTGGGAGCTGGAATTGCACTGCCAACTTGTGGGCAAGGGGCTCTGACCACTTTACGGCTCTATGTTTCATGACAGGGGCAGGATTCAAACCAGCGACCTTCGAATTAAAGGATAACCACTCTGCCAACTCAGCTACGGATGCCCTGTTTGGGAGATGAACCTGAGACAGCTAACTGCTATGCCACTGATTTTGGGGCCACCACAAATAGTTCACTTTGATATGATCCCTTATATAACATCTGCACTCCAGTGGGCCTGCCCCTGATGTATTGTTTTGATATGAAACTGACACTATATGATTACATTGTTTAGGGGTCCACCCAAACATTACACTAAAAGCAGAATTCAGTGAAGCAGGCGCTGGTTTCAAGTATGGTAGTTTTATACAAAGTCAGGTACTTCCTATACTGGCTCTGCCCCAACATTCAGCACAATTAAAAAGATCTGCTGAAGTGGGCTTCTCTGCACTTTTGTTACACTATCACAGCATAAGCACACTCTCAAAATGTGACCTAAAATACAGCCTCACAGGGACCCGCATTTCACAACTTCTGATCTCCAGCAGAAAATGGCTGAATATATTTAGGAAAATGGGACTGACAAAAATGTAAATGATATTCTTCCAACTATCCGCTATTTGCACATTCATACGCGCATATAGTGGGCTTTAGATGTGGAGCAGTGTGGAACAGGGCCACCGGTTTACTCTCCATATCAAAGCCAGCAGTTCTGACAGATATTTTTACATTAATCATACTCTCCATATTATCATTTAAAACAATTATCAGAGTGACAATGCAAAGGAGCTAAATGGGCCCTATAAGCACTTCTGTCGGAGGTGTAATTTACCATAGCTTACTGGTGACCAAGCTGCCAGCGCAGACAGAATAGAAAGAGTGTTGAATAAATATACGTAGCAAAACAAGTGACACAATAAAGCCCCTCCGTCCAAATATAGCTTCACATAGCACTTTATAATACTAAGAATCCCATTAATTTTTGAAAACATGCACTGCATTCTATTTTGCTGTATTATTTACCCATAAATCTAAAGACAGGCCATGTTGCTCTGTATTTAAATAGCACATCCCAGTAAGTTAAATGTGGTTAGAATTTTACTGCTACTTTCATTTTTAACCCGCACATAATTCTTTTATGCCAATGCTTTAATTTCCTAGCAAATCCAGAATATCTTTCTGTATTTTTTAAAAGATTGATATCAGTCCGGTCCCCGTTGTGTCTCAAGCCTTCTGTTGTTGTGTCCTTAGGCAAGACACTTTACCCACATTGCCTAGCATGACAGTGTGTGCATGAATAATTGGTGGTGGTTGGGACCAATGGTGCAGATTGGCAGCCTTGCTTCCGTTAGTCTGCCCCAGGGCAGCTGCAGCTACAATAGTAGTTTACTATCGTTAAGTGTGAAGTTAATGAATACTGACTATAGTGTAGCGCTTTGAGAGGCTTTGACAAGCCTGTAAAACGCATTAAAGTGTAAGGCATTATTATTATTATTACCTATGATTTACAAATAAAATCTAATTTATCTCACTTCAGATTAACAGACTTTAGTGCTTCACTCACTGATGTTTTTCAGCCCCCTTTTTTCCTTTATTATTTCTGATAGGGATGGAGCATGCCTGGCTAATCCACCTCAATCACGCCCATTTGAAAACAGGGAGATTCACCAATGAACACACTCACATATTGGTAAAGTATTGGAGAAGTGTCTGTTCTGGATCCAAGGCAAAGGTTTTTAATAGATTCAGTCTGTGAAATATTATTATTTCAGCATGATCTAAAATAACTATGTTACATTTCATTATAAATCATTGGCATATCAGGAAAACACAAAACAACTGTCTATTTTAACAAATTTATGTTTCAAATAAGCTACATAAACTGGACAGCACCCTCTCCCACAGTGTGAGAACCACTGCTCTAAACCCAATTTCTCTTGAACTTTACAGAGAGCAGCTTCTAAGAGCATTTCGACAATTTAGTGCCCCAACACTCACAAAGAACTGGCCAAACACATAAAAACAACTTGCTTAGAGCTTCACACAGTTGGCCTAGCTGAAGAGACTTAAACCATCATTTCTTAGTAAAAAGTAAATGTTAAATAGTTTAGTTTTTTTTTAATATATAATTTTAAGGTTTTAACTGTATTTACTCAGGTTTTGAGTAGCTGATACACTTTCTCTTCCACACTGACAAAGAACATGAGTTTTTCTTTTTCAAAGCACAATAATCAAAGCGCCAAACAGACAAGGCCAGGCACCTATTTCACAAACAAGACAACAATTTTCAAAAAAAGCATATTTCTTCCCTCATTGTACTTGCTCACTTGAACTATGCTTAAGGTACACTATCCAAAATAGTGTTTACATCTGTCCAATTTGCCACAACAAATAACTAGAACATCACATCAGAAGAGACAAGGTAAAAAAAAAATAATAAAAAAAAAATAATCTGCTATTTTAAAGACCACTATGTTGGGTCTCAGGCAAAGGTGAGATTAGTTTCTTAATCATCTTTACCATCATGTTTTGGTTGACGTATTTTTCCATAATAAAATGTCTTGGTTAAAGACTGTGTATGCAACTTTTCTGATAAAAGGGTCCACGACCTGCTCGCTTTGCCTCAAAGTCTACACTATATGGCATTAAACTCACCTATTTCCTTAGAGACAAGAATGGAACGGCATAGATTCTTCAGGTCTGTGACGAATCTATGCTTTTCAAGGTATTTAAGTGCAATAAAGATACAGAAATCAGTCAGAATCAGTCTATACAGTCTAAGGAAATACACTGTGTAGATGTCTGTGTAATCTCTCAGTCATCGAGGTACAAGGCTAGCAGTTATAGGGGTAAATTTGGAGCCAAGTTCCATATTTGGATTTTCTCTTCCTGCCCACACCTCTGGTTTAGCAAGGAGTGGGCAATTAGAGACGCTGTCAATCAAACCTGTTGCTAATGCTAGAGGGAGCGACCTTGGAGAAAAAAGGTGCCTGATTAGTCTGTTATTAATGTTTATATCTTGATTTACGGACAAAATACTGAAATAAAAAAACAGGATCATGTAGTGTGGGTTAATATGAATTTTTAAGACCAAAATGATGAGCCTAACAGCAGCAGTTATGGAGAGAGGGGCAACAGTTTTTCAATAGAAAGTGAATAGGAGCCAGAAGTAATGGAGCCAGAAGCATGCCCATGCTCACTTCCTATTTGAAACACGGCGGATAGCAGGTTAGCCATGTCCATTTAATATATGTACCATACTATGGAAGATTCCAAAGTCAGACAAAGCAGCAACGCCTCCATGGAGACAAGCAGGTGTCAGACCCCCCACCAAAAAGTTACATAGAACATAACCAGTATAAACAACAGCTACTCTTTTTGAAATAGAAAAATACATTTGGAAATATATCTGGACATAACAACTCTGACCTCACTCCATCTTTTCCAATTGACAGCATATATTTTTCAGTCTCAGTATTTTATTACACAGCTACCATTATAAAACGATTACATCAAATCCTACGCTCATTTGTACGTGTGCCTGAAATACTAACTCTATTTTTTTTCATGCCAAGTAAAACGGGGAAATATTGATTTGTTCTGAAAGTGGCAGTGGGCCAGTATATGGTGTACTGTATATATTTGCTGGGCCTTTACCAACAAATATGACAAATGGTGACAAGGCTAAGCACACAGACTGTTACAAAATGTGAGCCATGATCCAAAAATAATTCAAACTAATGAGTTTCCATATTAGAAGCCAGAAATTCAGAACAAATATAACATGCAATCTTATACTTGTAGACTGTAAAAGGTCAAAAGATTTAGATCTCACTTTTCATTGGGTAAAAGGTGCATTACAAGATTAAACGGCCCATATTGCACTATTTTCTGATCTATGTTATAATGTTGTTTCCTCATCACAAACATACCTGGAGTTGTGTTTTATTTCATTCACACATGTTTAACAAACAAACCCTGCATATTTAGGCTGAGTTCTTCTCTCAAACAGAAAACACTCTGTTCCACTTTGTGATGTCATGTGGTAAAACATGCTCCACTGTGTTTTTAAACTACACACACCTTCACTAGAATCATTTGAATATTTTCAGCCCTGGCATTGCCAATCTCCACTGAACAAAAGGTAAAAGATGCCTATTAACATTAAACTACTACTTCATGACATCATAAGGTGAAAGAGAGCATTTTGGGCTTTGGAGATGTAGAGAGACTAATAATGCAGGATTACACAGACTTGTGTGAATGAAACATACCACAACTCCAGGTATGTTTTCAATGAAGTAACAACATTCTAACATTACTAGAATCTCACAGGAGTCAATTTTGAGCAATACAACACCTTTAATATGCATTCTTAATAATGAATTAATAATGTCTTTCAAAGACATTATTGATGGGTTTCAGCTTGCTGTTTCTATGTCTGTTTCTATCTTGAGGACTTTGGCCCTTTAAAAATATACCATTATCATATTTTGTTTTTAATTGTTAATTGCTATGGCAACAGTCCTATATTTCCATCATTGGAACAAAATCCTGTCTCCAAGATCGCAATGGGTGTGATTGACAGCTGGGTTAACCAATCAAAAATCAATAAATAAACAAACATGGTCCGTGTTTAGTGTCAAATAAACATAGTGGCTTACGAGAATTAAAAATAAATAAATAAATAAATAAAAGTAATTCAAACTGTGTAATAATGTAAAAAAAAAAAAAAAGAAAAAAAGATTCGAAGCAGTATGTGTTTTTGCTATTATATCTAAGTGCTTCTGGCCAGAGATGCACCAATATTTTTCATAGTTGTTAGGAATTATGAAACACAAGCACAAAGCTAATACTGCAGCAAAGGCTCTGCGTCTTCAGACAGTCTTATCTGCAGCCATCAGACAGAGTGGACCTAAAAACACTGTTTAAGGCAAAACAACAAACACAACGCTTGTACTGAATATCCCTCTTATAATAAATCCCACAAACTTCAAAATGAAATTCCTCCTAACGCATTCAGTCAAGTACAAACACTTTGTAGATAAGAACACAAGTCTTTATATCTTTTGTGGTAAAGCTACAAAAATATAAACATTACAAAAAGTCATGTTTTTCTTATTTTTCTAAGAGCTAGAAAGCAGAAAGAGTTTCATTTTTATTAAGAGAGCTTTCATTTATGAAAGCAGATTGGACCAGATAGTACAAGGGGACAAAAACACAGTATGAGACAACATTATGTACTTACTCTTTGAATTGAACTTTGCATAGTGACATCAACTCAATTCAGAGAGAAAATAAGAGTTAGGTATTTCCAAAGTAATTATATTTAAATAAAGTACTTAGATGAACGGTTTATTGACTCACACAGTGTACCTGAACTTACAAATAACTGCAGAAATGTTTACACTTACATTTGATTGGAGAAAAGCACACAAACCCCAACTGTGTTATTGTTCACAATCGTTAGAAGAATCAACATGAATTATATTTTGGTTTAACACAATGTGACTTGCAGTTAGGACACCCACTTGTAAATGGCTCTATGTTTTGTAGATGCAACATGCAGATCAGTTACCAAGCAGGCATAAGGACTTTCTCCAGGGGTATGTGAACAGCCTCTTAGTCCTGCTTTACGCCTTGTTTAGTCATGTTTAAAGGTGCACTATACGTAGCTTCTAGCTCTGGCTCTTCTAATGCAACTGACGTCATGCAAACATAACTCATGTTTTCTTTAGAAACCAAATCGAAATTGTGCCTGAATTATTAATCATAAGGTTAATTTGAGAAATTCACAAAAGACGTTTAGTAATTCCAATTTCTGGTGCTGTGAGATGTGGCTAAAGCAGGGATCTTATACTACCATGGTCTAAAGCTAGAGTAAACACTAAACTACTTTCAGTTTATCATCAGCTTTTTCTGCATTTACTTCACCTCTCTGCTCCTCTATGCCACACTTTAATGTCTCTTTATGAAATGCATTGGGTTTGGCTCATGTTAGGCGCATTATGCTCTGGAAATATCTGATTTTCTGGATATTTACATGACTGCTTTGCAATGGCTCAACATATAAGTGGCCATCACTGGAATTACTCCAGTTTATCACCAGATCAAGACAGTGTTTGGTGAGAAATTATTATTTTGTTTATATCTGCTTTATGTTACCTGTCTGCGTTCTGGCCGGACTGGCTCCAAACTCCTCTGGGAGCAAGTATGCCCCTGGGACCACTCTGAACCCCATGAACTGGACACTTAAGACAGTGGGGACATCTGCAGACCGTACCAATCTGCTCCAAAGTGAACCAATAGAACCGAGGCTTTAGTAAGTTTGTAGTGAAAGGCCATCACCAGCTTGTCTCCTAATAAATGTTATTGCTTTGCCTGTAATGTTTCCAAATTATTGCATTAAAATCATGTATCTCCATGAAGACAAGCAGGTGACACCACAGGCCAGGAGTTACGTGTCAGATCTGTAGAAAGGTGATCTTGCTCATAGTAAGAAGCATGTTTTTAAAGATATTTTTCATCCTAATGCAGACAGGCAGGTGGACTCCCAACAAGAAAAGTTACATTGTGCACCACAGTGCAAGCCTTTAAACTTACTTTAGCTCTTATTTTTAAAACTATGTTTATCAGTACATGATATGAAAATTGTAATTATTCAATTAATTTAAAAAAATAAAACAAACATTGATCTTAGTGACTTCACTTATATTTCCCTTCTCAGATCAACCACACCAGTAGTAGCCACATAAGGGCAGGAGGTAATGGTAAAATCGAAGTTAGTTTTTAAGTATAAAAAGCAAATGGTTCTCAGTGAAACATACTTTGTTTTGCCAATGTAACCACTCAGGCAGAAAATGGACAGTCGGCTGAATGGATGGTGGGGTATTCACTGAACGGTTTAGTCTAATAATAGGGTCAACCAAGCTTGAAAATATGACTGCTGTCTCTACATACACGCATATGTGCAAAAGTATTCATTAAAGGTGTAAAATGAGAAAACTCAGCAATGCACCAATGGTAAAAATTCATCATTTTAGTGTGAATCCATTACATTCAGCAAGATTTTGAGATGTGGACCGAAGATTTTAACCATTCAGAAAATACTCGTAAATGAGTTGATTTCAAGTTTCATCCATCCATATTTTATCAGCCAAGCTTCATACAAACACCAAGCTGAGCTTTTTTTAATTGAGAATTAATTTAGGATCTTAAACTCTGGGTCTGGGCAGACTGAAAATTCCATGATGTCGTAAATGATAAATGGTCACATATTTATATACTACTTTTCCACCATCCAGGCACTCAAAGCACTTTACATCAAGGAACTACTCACCCATTCACAGACATTTACCACTGCAAGCCTATTAGGGGTGGGATAAAATCTCATGCAAAATTGCCACAATATTGAGCACACACAAGGAAAGTTATTTCGTGAGATTTTTTCCCCCATCTGTTTACAGTTGGACTGGACAAAAAAAGGTCACATATTGGTGAGTTACAGATCTATAGTCCCAAAAAGCAGTACTAAAAAGGAAAATATGAAATAGCATAAACAATTTTGAGACCAAATTTGGAAACTGAATTGAACAATTTATGTACTAGGAATTATGTCACAATCTTGTCTTCTCCTGAGTTCATGGACCCAATCTTCTATATCGTCTTGTCTTGTGGAACTGTGTCTCATCCCATCACTAAACCCTATCACTGAAAAACCATAATCTCTGCAAATTTCAACAGTTTATTGTTACTTCTATTATAATGTTGTAGTTTTTGTTTTTTGTTTTTTGTACATTTCCACACTGTTCAAAGTGTCTTACGAAAACCTAAGAGTACTGTACTTCTGCAGACATCAACCAAGCGCATCTCAACAGATAATATGGTTAGTTACCCATCTCTTTCTCTGACACTAGATTTGTTATTATTGCCACAGTGTTGCACACCAAAATTGCTGCAGCAGGCTTCTCAAAGGGGATATTAAGAAAGAAATATAAGCAAATACATATCAAAGCGCCTGCCTCTCTGCTCTCCCGCATCAATTCAAAGAGCGTTTTTGGAGAAAGGTTTACAGCAATATGAAGTTACAAGTTAAATTTAGAAATGATTTGTGAGTGAAAACAGGGAAAGGCTGTGTAAAAACAGGACCACTACTGACCAAATAGCTGCTTTTGCATTTTTGTTTTTTTTTAAATCAGATTTTATTATGAAATTAAAACAAGTTAAAACAAACTAACTAAAGACCTATTGGTTCAATTCGTATTCTGAGCCAGTGAATGTATGTCATTGGGCAATACACTCCACCATCTGATGTTATATACATTTATTCTTTTCATTTGAGTGCTCAAAAAAAAAAAAAAAAAAAAAAATAAATCACCTACTACTGCCGATGGTTTCTTTGGAAACACACAGATAAAAAAAAATAATAATAAATGTGAGCGGACTGTATATATATAGTCTAGCTTTTAAGTTTCATTTGAAAAATCATCGCCTCTCTCTGTAACTGCTGCTGTGAGACTCATCATTCTGACCTTAAAAGTCCTATATTACACAAAACTGACTGTTCTTTAAGCCAAATATTCATGTGGAAGCTCATGAATTTCTCTCTGGTCCCTTCTTCCCCTTTTTCAAAAAATATTACCAATACAGGTTTATCATGCATTAACAAAAAAAAAAAAAAAAAAAAACTAACTGCATTGCTTGCCCTGATGGTCTAGAGGTGAAAAGAGTTCCATCTGGAACAGCCAGTTACCACTCTTTTCAAATAGTATATTAAATAACTATCGACCAATTTATATTATTTGTGCAGTTGCTACAATATTTGAAATAATAATAATAATAATAATAATAATAATAATAATAATAATAATATATATATATATATATATATATATATATATATATATATATATATATATATATATATATATATATATATATATATATATATATATATATATATATATATATATATATATATATCTTCCATCAGTTATACAACTATTTAAACTTTGTTTTTTGGTATGTTTTGTTTTGTTTGTTTTTTTTTCTACTATAACTGCATTGCTAAAATGTACTAATGATGTATTCTCTTCTTTTGATCTAAATCCGTATGTGGGTTCCATATTTCTTGAACTGTCCAAAGCCTTTAATCTAGTGGATCATTACTTGCTCCTTAACAAACTTTATACAATAGGTCTAGAGACTAATGCTATTCTGTGATTTAATTAATATCTTCATAATAGATGTCATTATGTTGTTTCTCATGATGCTCAGTCAAACAAATGTGTAAATGTTAAAGGTGTGCCTCAAGGCTCCACTCTTGGCCCCTTTTTAATTTTCAATTTGTTTTAACGACCTTCCTTAAGTAATCTCAGACTGTTTGATAAATATATATATTATGATGATACTGTCATGTATACAAAACTGCTACAAGAGCAGTTACAGCTCAATTTTGGGTTTATAATAATCTCTCAATTTTCAATATGAAAAAAATCTTGTTCTTTGGAACACATCCTAATATAATCCATTCCTCTGACCTTCAGTTTAGTGATGGGTCCAGGATGAAAATATTTTGGTCTTTAGCTGGACCTTGAACTTAACTTCAAACCTCATATTGATGACATCATCAAAAGAATGTATGCTACTTTAAGACCTCTTTATCGGTTAATTTTATGCTGATACAATTCATCAAAATACACATGATTTATATCATAGACCACTGAATGCACTCATTAACTCCCTTTGTAGATTTATTCTTACATGGCCATTCTGAACTGATCATTATATTGTATTTGAACAATTCAATTGGTTACCATCCAATATCCAATGTAAATTTAAGTGGATTCAGTATTTTTTATGTATTTATTGTAATTGTCCCCAGTAACTAAATTAATATTTAGTTCCATTAAGATCATCAGACATCGTCACTGTCTCACTTTTTTATTGTGCAAATCTACAAAGAAGTTGGACATAGATAATTTAGAATACAAGGGCCCTTCTGATTGGAACAGATTATCCATACCCTAAAGATCTTAAGCATCCTTAAATTAATTCAAATCCTCTTTGCTTTCATACCTCAAAACTCCTTGTTTACGCTTTTAGATTGTCCTTTTTATTTTTCATTTTGTAGATCTCATCACTGGATAATGTATACTGTATTTTCCGGACTATAAGCCGCTACTTTTTTCTACACTTTAGAAACTGCGGCTTATGGTACAGTGTGGCTTATTCATTATTTTTCCCACAAGATATACAGTGGTTCCTCATTTATTACGTTCCAATATTAACCCACGATAAATGAAAAAGTAGAAAGCATTTTTTTTTTTTAACAATTATTCTATATGTTTTGCTGCTGCAGGTTTATTTCTCAGTTCCTCTGTCCCCGCCTCTTCGTCCTGGAGCCGCTCCGCTGTAATGTCTCGTAATGTTCTTTTTCCTGCAGTCACTGATCCACAAACTAAAGCAGACTCCATCCGCATGGTTACAGCTTCCACAACGAGCGTCGGAGGCATTTGTCCTCAAATGCAAAGGTATCCATTGCGATCTTGACGTGTGTCAGTCACGCTGCAGCATCGATCGTTTTGATAAATTTGGCTGAACGCATTCTGTCCTGTACAGGAGACATGACACCTCCTTTAGCCAATCAGGACGCAGAACACGCGCCTGAATACACTGTAAAAAAAGTGTGAAATGTGAAGAGCGCTATAGCGAGGGACCACTGTAATAAACGTTTTTGAGCTAATTTTTCATATTACTATGTGGGATACCTGCGGCTTAAAATCTGGTGCGGCTTGTACAAGTGCAAAATTGATTTTCTTTCTAAAATTAAAGCATGCTGCTTTTAATCAGGTGCGCTCTGTAGTCAGGAAAATACGGTAGTTTATTTTATAAATCATGGACTATAGCAGGAGTTGGGAAGGCGCAAATGTGTGTCTGTATGTTTTGTAATGTAAACTTTGTAAGTTTTGTATTCTGTCTGTATTGCATGTTACTTATGTTATGTGTTTTGGACCCCCTCGAAAACAAAATCCCACATCTCAAGGAAGATTCCAATAAAATCAATTCAAATATGGTACCTGGTTGCAGATTAGCCAAATGTCATACTCTCTCAGTAGAGAGAGAGTTTAAAATATGGTTTTAATGTAAATATAACAAAAAAACTAATTGAAGAAACAACCATGTCTATTAGCACACTCACTTATTGTATAGTCCATGCAACAAACAAAGGAATATAATTTAGCCCCTGTGCATTCCACATAGGTGGCTTTTGCACAGTTTTAAATGACATCCAGTTGCAGCCAAATTGCAGGTCCTTACAGCTTGGAGTCAGCTATTTATAGCTGAATGAAACCTTCAAGATGAAAAACATTCCTTTTCACAAACACTGTGGGGGCAGAGGCGCACTGATGTATGTGCATAAGAAACAGGCTTGGACACAGCTCACAAGCCCTTCAAGTGGATGGTCACAGGGTGCTCCACGCCAGCTCCATTATTGGCAGCACAACATATAAGAGCAACACACAGCACAACTAATTCAACAGAATGTCGCCATTTTACACAGAGCAACGTTTTGTATTTTGTGTCTCATTTGTTGAACACAAATCACTACTGATTGTTTGTTATCATCAGGGAGCTGATCTGAATATTTAAAGCTTGTTCCCCTGCAGCAAAAGTGACGTGGGGCATGGCTGTGACGTGTGCTGTAAAGCAACATTCAAAAAGTCACAATATGAGGTGGAGTAGAATCAAGACTTACTCTAGTTCTACTCCTTAAAATTTGTTTTACATCAAAAATAACAATAAAACTAACACAACATGTGATTTATATAGCATCTTTTTGGACACACTTGCATTATTCATTCACTACCCATTAGTGGCCGTAAGATACTTCTGTGGGCACAACTGGCCTGGGGTAGATTAACAAAAAATAGCTACACCGAAACTGCATTCCTGAAAAAAAAAAAAAAGAGAATATATGGTCAATGCAGAAAGTGTTCAATGATTATTTTATACCCACGGTTGATCTATATACAACATTGCCACAATGAGGTTTTCAAAGTAGACCATGCTCAGACACAATGAAACATACTGAGATATATGCAAAAACGTATGTCTTAGATTAAAAAAAATATGGATACTATAGAATATATTGTAACACAGCAGATACAATAGACAACAGATACAATACAATAAGCAATTGGTTGCTACAATACAATAATAAAGAGAAAGAAACAAGCTCTAGTTTATAACTCAACATAATATCTAAAGTATTGTGACATTTTTGTCCATCCACCAAGGACTTTTCATTGTTAATGGCAGAAAGTGAATCACATTAAGGGAACGAGCAGTAAACTTTAGAGAAATGGGTCTAATTCCACGTCTGTAATTACAGCAGCAACAATGGCTTCCTACTATTTATTCTCTAATTAACAGGTTTGTACTTTTTTCTTCTTTGTTCAAGGCCTTTGGTTAGATATGGTTATAGTAATAACTTATCAACTCAACAGTTTTGATGTTTACTATGCAAATGCTAATATACATTATATACACTTTCAATTAACACCATCATCAGATGTTATATAGCAGATAAACAGAATGAATGAACACAAACACAGACATCTTTCCTGCCCTGCATTAATGCACAAACCATTGCTGCTGTGTGTTTCATAAACACAATAGTCTGTATTTCTGCAAAAATAGGCAGAAATACTTTACCAGTCAACATTTTTTTTACATTCAAATCCTCAAAGTATCCACCCTTTACTGTTGAGAACGCTGCAAATACTTGGCCTTCTCTCAATGAGCTTCATGATGAATTCATCTGAAATGGTTTTCACTTCACAGCTGTGCCGCATCAGGGTCAAGAAATGCCAAATGTGCCAAGCAGTGGGCAAAGCAAAATCTAAAATTTAAAACAACAACAAATTTATTCTGTTATTAATTATTCAGATTTTTTTTTTTTCTTTAGATATTCGTCCATTCATAGTTTCAATGCCTTCAATGAGAATCTACAATGCAAATAACCATGGAAGCAAAGCAGAAACATACATGAAATGTGTGTTTAAACTTTTGACCTGTCATGTGTGTTGGCCATGTTTTTTTTGTTTTTTGTTTTTGTTTGTTTATTCATTTCTTTTCTATTAAATCCATTTTAGCCAGTTGAAGTGAGTGTATACTATAAAATCATAAACTAAACTAAAACCCTATGTCTACAGTAGTCTGGTCTTGTTTGCTGCCACTTTGTCAGTGGTGCAGAGCTGCTCTCTGAGACTCATTAGCTCCAGCCTTGATGTAAATGGGTGCTGTTTAGTTCATGTGTGACCCAATGTGTTGTGTTGAAATTTGGCCTTTATTTGACAGAGTGACACCAGGCGTTTTCCATTGTTATCTCTCATGTCTCATGTCATGCAAGCTCTGCTCCTACTGCTACCCAGAATCAGGACTAGGCATGGGGGAATATGGGGAATCAGCCTTTCAGTTTAATGCAGCTAAAACCTGGAGCAGTCTTCCTGAAGATATGAGGCAGGCCTCTACTTTGACAGGCTCCAAACGGTTCTGTTTAACTGTGCATATGACTGAAAAGTTTTTATTCTGCACTCTTCTCTTTTAGTGTTAATTTTATGATGATTATTTATGTTTGGATTTGTTTGTATTATGATTTCAGCACCTTTCTTATTCTGTAATACATCTAAATTACTTTTTGTACCAGCTGTGCTATACAAATAAACTTGCCTTGCTCTGCCTAACCTGTAACTTGACAAGGTGATGTCACCCACTTGAAACCCATCTTGATACTATATACAAGTTTTATGCTGTACTGTGAGACATCCCAGGCTAAGAAAAACATCTCTATGGAAACAAGCAGTTATAGGACAGACCCTACACTAGAGACGTTACATGGTACACTTTTTCTATTTTTTTTACTCAAATATTTTGAACAGATGGATGGGGACTATATGCCACAGGTGACACTTGACTGGTGACTAACGGCTGAAGTTGTAAACTAAAGCAGACTAAAACCAAAACCAATACTAAGTCTGGTTTGAACTGAGCTAAACTAAACTAAAACAGACTTTGGAAAGGACCAGACAAAAACTAAAGCAGAACATTACGCTGTTTTGAGAGTAAGAGAGCAATATGAAAACACAACACGAGGACCCACAACACGAAGGTCTGGCACAAGGACTGAACAAAACCCATTCAATTTCAAACTGCTCCAGACGAGGCTTTTCACAGGAGGGGATGTTTGACCTTTCTCTGCTCACTGCCTGAAAAGTGGTATGTAATTCAAATGTGGCATGGGACGATTAAGGGGGAAAAAAGAATAAAGCAAGTGAGAAGCTCCAAATTACAGTGAGGAGAGGAGGCGCGCAGTCAGAAAATTCACTTCTTAAAGGGAGATGTGCACTTTTGGCAGCTTGAAAGTCTAATCTCGCAATGCTGGGTTTGTGCTTTGATCAAACTGTGCATCACTCATTGTTCTGCGGGTTCTGCAGATTGCTGCTGTGCCTCTCAAATGTCAGGCTTCAGATGAGAGTCACTATAGATCAAGTCATATGGATTCAAAGAAATAGGGATTAGTCAAAAAAAAGCTAATTCCTGCAGATGCTGGTTTACATGTTTGGCGAGAACCATTCTCAGTGACGTGTTTAAATTTGAAATTGCTTTTATTTTGAAGTCTAGTGTAAAGTCTCATCATATAAAATGCAAAAGTAATGATAAACAAAGATGAGCAATTTTGAATTACATGGATCAGATATATTTTTTCCCCACAAACATCGCGCAACAAACTTTGTATTTATGGTTTAAATTAACAAGTTAAGCTATATTTCAAAGCATGGATAGAGAAGAAATTTGTAGACTTCAAAGTTTCCAATTTTCTACCAAGGTTAACAACATTGTAAAGAAAAACTTTCTACACTTTACTTCAATCATTTACTAGAACATGTTAGCCATATGCATACCTTAAATACCCAAACGTTAGCAATGCAATACTTTTATAAAACGTGTAATCTGTTAGCCACATTTACATATTAATATTTGAATCTTTAAAAATTGCAATTGATTTCAGTTTGAAGATTCCCATTGAATCCTGCTTTATAGACTTTGGATTTTCACCCAAATACTTCACCAAACTGCCAAAACATTTCCTTTCAAATGTGGGTCTTCAGACTTTGAACATGGCGATGTGTTGATTAGCAGTTCTGATTGGCATTCAGGGCCCACAGCATGTGCCAGGCCAATTATCCAGTGGGTCATTACAGCCCTTGTGAGGTGTCACACTGGAGCGGGCTTTTCAGGGAGACCGCCTAAACTCTCATTTGCAGCTTTAGGGGCTCCATGCACAAATTGATAGAGTGAAAACCAAAGGCAATCAATGATATAAAAACAGAGACAAAAATAGACAGATTTTTCTAGATAGGTAAACTATACAGTGTATATAGTGGTTAGCCATCTTACTTCAAGTAGTAAGCATAGGCTGTATATAGAATTGGACATAGCTAACGAGCTAGCTGCTGCGTCCCAAATAAGAAGTGCTTATGGCCGTGTTCTACATCTACTCTGGCTCCAGTTCACTTTACACTGAACAGTTGTAACTGCTGCAAATAGCCTCGTCATTTCGGTCTTAAAATGTTCGTATATTAACCCACTCTACATGATCCTGGTATATTTATTTTGCTATCATGTCAGTAAATCAAGATATGGACATTAATAACAGACAACTGACCTTCAACAACCTCGCTCCAGATTGGCTCTTTGATTGCTATGTTGGTATTTACCCCTAAAACTAGCTAGTGTCGATAAGATTTGACTGGAGCTGACAGCTATGGGTGACATCACACTCACTTAGTCCACTTCTTTATACAGTCTATGTTAGCAAGTGAGTAACTTCCCTCAATTGTAAGAACTGTAAGTTCTTCCTATACCTTTGGTTATTAGTAGGAATATAATTTCCATACATTTTTCAGTGAATGAGTGCAAGAGTGCTTGTCTGGAGAGGTTGTCAGTTTCTTCTTGGTGTACTGTTCTAATTGACCTGAAGTTGCCAAATAGAAACTAATAAGTATGAAAAAAGTGTCTCTCTACAATTTTGCTTTGACTGCTAAGACTTTATTGTGGTTGAGAATTAGTACTAAGCCCTGAGACTTTTTTTTTTTTTATTTGAGCCTCCATCTTTTATTGAGCTGTTAGGCTGTAACAGCTTGCTGGAAATAAGTTTATTACACTGATCAATTGTTATAAAGGACTTGTCATGACTATAGTTTTGCTTGTGAAGCATAAAACCAGACAACACATCATTGAGGACCTCGTCAGGAAGGTTAATGCGACATAGTACACTCTGAAGGGACAGACTGCTGTGAGTGATTGGTCATTCAGAGAGATGAAATTTAAGAACCGGGTTATAATTTAGGTTAGGACATGAGTTATGTAAGTTTAGGGTTACAAAAGTGGTTAAGGTGAGGGTTATAAAAATTGTTTATGTAAGGTTACGTATTAGCAGCAGAAAACGTATCTGTCTCATCTTACAGCACAAAATTAAATGGAAAACAGTTAAAGTGTAACAGTTTGGTCGTGTTCATTACAGTAGAAAGTACACAGTACCTTGACAACCAGAGCTACATAATAATTTCTGTCTCTCCGAAGCGGGCTATCTAGATCTAATCCTTCAATCAATCAGTCAATCCCGTTTAAAACATCTCTAGCTGACCAAAGTGCTTCGCGGGTTTAGTATCACAAAATACACCAAACAATAAAATACAACAAAGCCACGCATTAATATTCAAAAACAGACTGTGGAATCTGCTTAAACAGTGTCAAATGCCAATGAATAAAAATAAGTCTTTAGTAAAATTTTAAAACGCTCAAGAGATTGTGCAGCTCGATGTGGAGAGGGAGACTGTTCCACAGTTTGGGAGCTGTGATCAGAATGCTCTATCCCCTCTGCTCATAAGCCTGGAGTCTGGCACCTCCAGCAGCTGCAGGTCAGCAGACCTCAGGGCTCTGGACAGTGTGTGAAAACGAAGCAGCTTAGAAATTTAAAATACATTCTAAATTGGACTGGAAGCCAATGAAGAGCAGCTAAAACAGAAGTTATATGATGGTACTTTTTGGTCCCTGTTGACAATCGCAAGTGGCTTTCAATATTAACTTTATTTCCATGAAGGTGTTGCTGGAATGTTCCACAATATGGCATTAGAAGTATCCATCTTCCATTTATTTCCTTACATGCATTCCAACTGTGATCTGTCTCAGTCTTCACAGATCTAACCTATAACCTGACCTGGTGGTGTCACCTGCTTGACTTCATGTTGATGTCTTGTTAAACTTTAATGCCATCCTGTGGGACGTCTCAGGCTACGAAAAAACATCTCTATGGAGTCAAGCAAGTATTGAACGGACATACTGGACAGACCTAGCACAATTAATCTTTTTTTTTTTTTCATGCTTACTCAAGTATTTTGAACAAGTTGTAAAGTAACTAAAGTAAGTTTGAACTGGACCAAACTAAACTAAAACAGACTTTGCAAGGACCAGGCAAAGACTAAAGCAGAACATTACACTGTTTCACTGTTGACTTCCTTAGTGAGCAATATGAAAACATATGGAGGACCCACAACGCGAAGGTCCATCTAAAAGAGGGCTTATATGTTAATAATTTTTGGGCCCTGTCAACAATCAGGCAGCTGTATTTTACACCTCATGAAGCCGACAAAGAGAAGAGCGAACCCATGTGCAGTTACAATAGTCATGTCTCAGTGTTATATAGGCATGGATAGCTTCAAAATAGTAATGCTTCACCTAAAGGGGGTGCTCAGCCTGTAGAATGTGGAATGTATTTGTTCACTTCATATGCAAACCTCAGATAAAATATGTTTATGTTGATGTAAGGAAGATGTTGAGCAAGCTAGCGGCTCCTAAAATCCAGAGGCCACATTTCAAACACCATTGTGCTGTGAACTGTGATATCACACCTTCTGAAAACATAAAAGACTCTAATTGAATCACTTCCTGGTTTGCCTAAGTGTGGTTCGTCTGGCCTCATTACAGCTCTTTATTTTTAGCCTGTGGAATGAGCTGAACCTAACACTCCAAAATGGCCTCTTCATTATGAATTTCTTCACCCAGAATATCCTGGACTTCAAAGAGGGTTGATACCGAAAAACCCAAACTACATCAAAGCACGAGTAACTATTTTAAAGTTCAAGTATGGATTATGCACCTGCTCTAAAACACTGTAAGCTTAAAACATGTGAAAGTGGTCTCAAATGTGTACCACTTACAAATGTATTTTAAAATTCACACAGTATTGGTTTCAAATAATAATTGTATTATATCGTTGGGAATCGGAGCTCATGAAATCATTTGAACTATGATATGCAAGTAGTGATTGTAAATAGTTGCATTTTGAATTCAGTACTAGCTGCTTAGAAATAATCTATAATGTTTCTCCATCATGTGTCTCATGTGAGCTGTACACACTGCATGATTATGTTTCAGTACATCCGCTCCTCAGACCTTGTTTAAGTTTAAGAAATAGACAAATTACTTCACCTTGGTTTAAAAGACACATGAGATAAACATATTTGTTGCTTGTTTTATTCATGAAGCCAGTTCAACAAGTCAATAATCCCCGGTATGAGGATCAGACCAAGGTGAATGGTTTGATTGACTGCAGGTGGTGTATAGGGACTCAGCTTTGGAGGCTTCCCTGAGGCTCTTTCATGATGTGAGAATGTAGGAGGTACACCGTAGCACCCCACATATGTATCAGCATGCTGCATTATTCACTCACAAACTTGATAGACAAGAACATTTGCAGTGGCCAGTTCAAAAACTCTGGGGAAATTTAGATTTAAGCTTGATCGGATGTTGATTTAGTCTCAGCCTTGAGGCTAGAAAAAATATAGTCAGTACCTACAGTAATGATTCAAAATTCAAGCCAGTGTCCACCATGTACTGTACCCAGTCTGTAGTAAAGCTGACTATGTAACTTTTCTTCAGTGGTGAATCGTAAGAAAGTAATGCACTTATGTAAAAATGTAGGTATCTGTACTTGAGTATGTTTTAAATTGGATATCTGTGTAATCCCTCAGCCATCCAGGTCTGATTGATAGTAAAAGCCAAAAGTAAAATCTGTCAACTGGACAAAAAGTTGTTTCACTGCTCATCCAAGCCGCTTCTTCAGTTCTGCTCAGATTGCTGGTCGACACTGCCTTATATCTGTCTGAAGTGAGCTAACTATACTGAAACTGGAAAACAGTTTGTTTACTGTTTCTGCATGCAGGTTGGGTCATTTGAGCTACACTAAGTGTGCACTGCCTGAGTCATACTTAGCATATTCAACTCTTAATGGGTGCTTTCACACCTATTGTCATCCTGGCTAGCTCTATAGTAATGTTGTAAGCTATTGTTTACAGAAACTGTAAACAAAAGCTGTTTCCAGTTTCAGTGTAGTTAGCTCCTCTCTTCAGACAGATATAAGGCAGTGCCCACCTGCAATTTGACCAGAACTGAAGAAGCAGCTTGGACGAGCAGAGAAATGTCTTCACTTCTACAACTTTTTGTCCTAGTTAACAATTTTTACTTTAGGCTTTTCTTTAAATTGGATACATTTTACTTTTACTTTTACTTACTACATTTGAGAGCAGGTATCTGTACTTTTTACTCCACTACAATTTTGAACAAGACTGAAAAGTAAAAGTATTTTTATTATAGTTTAAAACCTGCTGAAAAGGCTTAGGGGTTTATCTTCAACAAAATTCAGCACACATCTACAATCACTACATCTGAAGCTTCATTAAATCTCAAAATCTGCACAAAATACTTTTAGTTGTTTTTTTTTTTACTTTTTACAGTACATTTTACAACTAGATTTTCTTCAAGTGATACTTTTCCTGCTTTTTTTTTTTTTTATTATTTTTTTTGCTCCAGTATCTATACTTTTATTTAAGCAACACATTTGAGTACTTCTTCCACCACTGTTTTTCACCTGCTTGTTTCCATGGAAACGTTATTGCTTTGCCTGGAATGTTCCACTGTATAGCATTAAATGTATCAATTTCCATGAAGAAAAGTAGCTGACACACTAGGCCAAGTTACAGATCAGATCTGTGGAGAGGCTGTATAAATACAGTAAGGATGAATGTTTTTTTAATGAATGTTTTTTTTTAATCTATACAAATAAATGAAAGATAAGTTGAGTGTCATACTGTAGAACAATTAAGGCAAAGTAATAACATTTCTATAGAAACAAGCATGTCAGAAAAGTTACATAGTGGACTTTTAAGATAGACGGTTAGATCAGGGCACTCTGACAACTCAAATGTATAACAATTTGTGGTGGCAACCTCAGAAAAGAAATGAAAAAATAAAAAACAAGTGCATTATAAGAATGACTCAGTATGTAACTTTGCACTCCTTTATTAACTGACCTATGTCATAAATACAAGTGTAGAGGCTAATTAAAAATTAAGCAGGCTCCATTTGTGGCGGTTTGATAAGAAAGTAGATCAATACCGGTACATTAACAGTTGGTTGGAGACAAGGCTATGGTCAGAGGTTGGGAATTAGTAAGGTCATGAATTTCAAGCTTGAAAAACACAGTGTCAGAGATGTTAGCACTTTTGCATCTTAGCAAAGAGGTTGTGAGTGGAGTCCAGATGTCCACCCTGAGACACTGTGGCTTTTCTAACAGGAAGAAAGTTCAAATACGCAACTGATATTCAGAATTTGTAATATTATTATAATATATCTGTAAAAAGCACAGTAATGCAGAAGTTTAAGGAGTACATATTCATGTATAGGTATACTAAGTAGTTCATTTGCTCTAGTGTTTATAGAGTACTTTACTTATTAATGCTTTTTCTGTATGGCTGTATTTAGCTATTTTTAAGGTAATACTCTTGATCACTGATTTAAAATCTTTTATTTGTTGTTGGACCTCACCATTCCTAACCCTTATCTTACTTAATATGTAAGGATTAAAAACGAGGAGCAGTTTGTTACATGGTTTTAACCCGCTGAGACACAGACTCTAGAACACCATGATGCACAGCAGAGTTAAAACTACCTGTGCAGTTATAATGCAAAAATAATGCAGTGCAGTTAGCATTCGAATTCTCACTGACCATGGTAGAAGCATGAATAAGTGCTTCAAAACACGACCTGTGAGACATGAATAACGGCTAATGCACCAGTAACTATTTAGTATGTGATCATGGTCCCAACAAGTGTTCCCAACAGTGCAAAAGTTAAAGTTTTCATGTAAGTGGTGAGGTAGGAAAGGAGATACAAATACATGATATTTTGTCCTTACTCACTCCTGCATGTAGTGTGCAACAGCTTACACATAACATTTAAGGACATGCCATAGACTATAAATAGAAGTAAGGGACTTTGAAGTCACCCACAGCATTCAACTCCAGTCAAGGAAAGAAGGCACCTGATTTGTCTGTTATTAATGTTCATATCTTGATTTACAGACACAATAGCAAAATAAAAATACCAGGGTCATGTAGCGGGGGTTAATACAAGCAGTTTAAGACTAACATGATGAGCCTGACAGCAGTTTTTCAATACAAAGTGAATTAGAGCCGGAGTCGATGGAGCCGGAAGTGCACCCAAGCTCACTTCCTATTTGGAATGCAGTGGGTAACAGGTTAGCTATCTCTATTTATCTACACAGTCAATTGGAATATGCTATGAAATGTAAATGTGGTAACTATACATCTAAAAGGTGTACATTACAGAAACTCTATTCACTCTGTAGTGTCAAACGTTAGCTCATGCACTGGAAATTAAGATGTTACACTTGTTTAACCCTCACTTGACACCGTATCTCTAAACTCTAGCGCAGCTCTTTTCTGTGCCTTGATCAAACAAAGCTCATTCAAAACTCAGCAGCTCAATGGCTATTTACACAAGCTCCCCATTGGTTAGAGCATCGATTAGAAAACTCCTTTATTGGTTTTAAAAGCACAGCATGGACTGGTCTAGACTCTATGACCGACAGGCTTTTAATCTACAAACTCTCTCAGATCTGCTGGCTCCTTACTTGAAGTAATTCTGTACAAAAAAACAGCTATCCAAAATATACTTAATGAACAAGGTACTGCTACAGCATGATTAAAAGAAAAATTCACGGGACCATGATATTGAAGTCGTTCATTATTCCATTGCTGTATTATACTTCTTAGCATAAGTCCCCTAAATGCCTTAACAACATAAAAAAAAAACAAAAAAAACACAAACATTTAAATTAAACTTATTATGAATGAATGCACTGATATATTGAGTGTAATTATTCTTATTGCTGTATGAAACAATTTCCCTAATTGCACTATGACATTTTTTCTGCATTACATTTATATACATTTAATCACTATTTCTTTCTCTGTCTGTTCAGGTTTTGTAGAGTCGCTGCAACAAATGATCTTCCAGTGAGGAGACATTTCTCACCAGATGCCCTGTCAGATGCAACCCTTTCATTTGTCTTGGAAAAGGCTCAAAGAGGGCTCTGGCTTGCAAGGCCATTTAAGTGAACGTTAGTTATTACTTACAATGGTTTGATATTACACATTTGACTCAACTTGAACAATAGCTTAACTTTGGCTATAATTTCAACTGGCCTGAGTGACACAGAAAGCGAAGCGAAGGTTGTCACAATACTAAAATTTCAAACTCAAGATTGATTTTGTTACCTTAATAATAAAAACTCATTTTTGAGACACTAAATATGAGTATTTTCTTTAATATGGCCTGTACTTCTTAAATAGATTTATTATGGTGTCAATACTTGCTCGACGGAGTATCTAGCTGTGATACTATTTATTGCACCTATTTTTAGCACCTATTAGTATCTGGGTAAACTTTTTTTTTTTCAAACCCAGCAGTTGTCACAATCACAAATGTTCATTTAACTCCAACATAATTTCTGTGTTCCAGCAAATATCCCCTTCCACTCTTCTAGGCAGTGAACTAAAGGGCTGTGATGAGTTCATTATGACTGCAGCCGGGCTAACACACCGATCCACTGTCTCCAGGCTGTAGACTGTTACGTTGTCACATTTCCTCTGCCACATCCCACTGTCAGGGCTTTAATCTGAAGTGACACGTGTGTCTTTTTTGCTGCTCGTGTCCCGTCTCTAAAGTGGACACTGATGGGTTGGACCAGTGGCAGAAAAGGTCAGAGCGTCAGGTTAGGAAGAGCTGACTAGGCAATAGGACAGCTCAAGAGACACAAGAGGCACAATCAGGTGAACTGGAGTATGTTCATTAGCTGCATCCATTATGTAGGATACTAAAATTCAATTGCATTTTTATTGTTTTTTAATGGAAATAATGAACAAATAGTCTTTTTTTTTCTGGAGGATCTACCACATGCTTGTCTCCATGGACATTTGTTTTTGTTTGCTGCGCCAGGAAGGTTACACAGTGTAGCATTAAAGATAAAAATATATATTGAAAAACATGAGTTCACCTCTGTATATATCTGACTTGTAACCTGCTCATTTCCATGCTGGGAACACAAGTTCAATGCCATACTTTGGAAGCTCCTTAGCAATGCAATGACAGATTCATGACGACAAGCAGGTGGAGCCTTCATAAAAAAAGTGACATAGCGCACCGTATCTTTAAAAAAAAAAGAGAGAGAGAGAGAAAGAAAAAGAAGAGATTAATAGATGAGTCACATTAAAAATTACTGGTTAATTTACTGGTTAGTAGGATTTTGGAGGTATACGCTGTAGTAGTAAAAGCAGTGGTACAGATTTGTATTCATAGTGGCTGTCTAGTGTACTGAAATCTGTAACCATGTAAAAATAAATAACTTAACAAAATAGTTTCAAATTGATAAAAACACATCACATTTTAAGCCCTTTTTCCCTTCTTCAATCTCCCATTCTCTACAACGTACTGCAATGCTTCCAGTTACACAAGCTTTCCTCAAGATGGCACTGTTTACCACGGCCAGCCTTCCTGGCCCTCCTCTCCCGGCCTTTCCAGAGAGGGGAGAGAGCAAGGGATAAAATTGAGGGTTATCTACCGCATTGAAATTAAGTAATGATTGGATGGCAACGAGTATGAAACCGTGACCGTCTGTGAATCCATTTTCCCTGTGTTTTCTAGTGTCATTTTGAAGGGTTACCATGTTCTGTAGCTCACTGAAGCTTTTCAAAAAAAAAGCTTGTCAGGAAATAAGATCATGCAGCAGCACTTAGGCCAATTCTAAAGTCACACCATATCCTTGCGTAAGATCACCGCGACTCGAGTGATAAAAAAAAAAAAAAATATCCAGAGAAATTCGGACGGTAGAAGACAGTATTAGATGTCAAGGTTATTTCTTCCCAGGACAAATGGAGATTGTGAGGGCTGCAGGGTGCCAAGAGCAGAGGACAGAGCGTGAATATGAATCCCGTGCATCACGTTTACAAAGAGCTCTCTGTGTGGGGACATTATTAGCGGTCTCCACTCTCACAAGGCGTCTGTTGTGTTTGCGCTTGGGTCAAATACAGGATAGCCGTGTGTAATGTTTGGACAGCAATCCTGGATTCCCAAATGATTGTGTCAAGTTTTCTCAAGTATTAGAGTGGATTTAGTTGACCAATTGGAGATGGTGATGATGGTTAACAGGTTTCAAGTTAATCCGGTCTTTAAGGTCCTTGTACCATTTGTGCCAGCACCCATCTTGCATATATGAAGAAGAAAGTTCATCTAGCAAATGTAAGGCATGCTCTCTGTTGTTGCAGCCCTGAAAGCAAAACATATTGGATTTACAGCCTATTAACCCTATTTTGCACCACTTTTATGTTTTTGTTCAAATGTAGCACCTTGGCCTATTTTCACATGGTTCATCTTTGCAATAAATGTCCAGGTTTTGAAAACATGCCTATCTATCTATTTCAGTATCTTGACATAGCAATGCAACACTTTAGATTACAGAATGCATTACATGGCCATGTGTAAGAAATTCATCATGAAGTGTTTCAAACGCAACTGTAGCCTTCTGTAGGCTACTATAGAACTTGTTACATCCATTCTAGACAACTTTGCATTAAACCCCCCCTGCCTTATAAGTGCGTAAAGGGCTTATCATACCCATACCAGCTTTAAAATCAAATCTACAACACTAACAGGTTTTTGATTTGTCTCTTTAGCAGCTTTGTACAATCACTCAAAAGCCCTTTCTGTGGCAGCTTCATCACCCCCATCCTCCTCCTCATCATCAGCAGCACTCCCCGCTCTAGTCTCCTCGGGCTCTTTGGTCTCCGCAGCCCGCAGCAGCCTACAGCATCTTACCGGTCTTGTATTAAGTGACGTGACTCTGGGCCAATCACTGCGCGGCTTCGGCTCCCTATGTGCGCCAGTAATAGGGAGAGAGGGCGGTGCTAGAGTCAATGACGAGGGTCGTATGTGTGTCGGTGTGGTATACTTCGCTGGCTCTCCTTGGGGTTTACACCGGAGTTAGTGCGAGATCTTCAGCGGTGGGAGTGAGCGCGCCAGGATAGCGCACGGAGCGGAGGCGCAAGGGGGGACAGACGCTGCGTCGGGTGTCACGTACGTTCAGCACTGGAGATTTTCACAAGTGGGACCGGACTTTTCAGCTTGTTTTTATGCCTTTTCTGCCCGTCTGATTTCGTTGTAACCTTGATGCACGGGCTACATGGAGCAGCGTGAACTTGAGACATGACGGGACGCAAGTGTCCTCCTGCTCGCATCCTTCTTATAACAGGTAGCCAGGGATGCGCACTGCTTGATTTGGGAACATTTTTTATCCTCTTTTCTCTTTAATGGAAGCTACTACAAACCACTGACCACCTGGCTGCCGCTGATGCCGCTCTAGAGCGCGCAGAGAGCGTGATCACCGCAGTCACCGCCAATTAGACTGCACTCTTCCATTTGGGGAAAGTTAAATGGGAATAAAGGAAAACTGCGACGCCTTCAGTATTTCATTTATCCCGGTTTGCCAGACCAGCTGCTCTCCTCGCTGACTGTCTGATTATTATTCCTGGACCCGGAGCATCACAAGGATATCTTACCCCAATAAGCTCGCAGGCATCTCTGGATAAGACGGCTATGAGCTGACAGTTTTTCTCTCCTCTTCGTCTCTCTCCTCCACTCATTCAGCGCGATTTGGGTACGTATGCATGAAAGCAGCTCTCCGTGAAATGTTTTAGGCTTCATTCATGCATGTTTAGCATTACTTTTCTAATTTGAGTGTAAAATGAACACCGCAGTGAGTAGTGAAGTTTTGCAGGCATAGAGGGCTTCAGAAGAGATTATTACTGACCATAAAATGTGCGGGATGTTAGAAGCCTGACATAAAAGGCAGCCTATTTTTTCTATGAATTCATGATAAGAGACGGCGCATAATTTGAAGTAGCTGACTCGGAGCGTAGCTGTTTGTTCGTGTAATTATTTGAAATATCTCCACTGTTGTGTATTCATAGGTTTGGGAGCCCGTCATATTATGCAAGGAGCTGCACAGAAGAGAAAGCTGAGTTGAGTTGAGAAGGCTGGAATCGTACTAATCATGGATTTAAAAGACTATTACCTGTTGGGCACCTTGCTCGCCTGCATTTGGCTCGATCCCTCGATAGCCCAAGAACTGATCTACCCTATCAGAGAGGAGCTGCCAGAAAACGTGCTCATTGGAAACATACCAAAGGACCTAAACATTTCCCATACAAATGCTGCCACCGGGGCGAGTGCTAATCTCGTCTACCGGCTCGTCTCCAAAGCGGGGGATAACCCACTCGTGCGCGTCCTGAGTAGTACAGGGGAGATATTCACCACATCCAACCGAATAGACCGGGAGAAGTTGTGTCCCGGCCCGTCTTTTGAGGACAGCGAGTGCTCCTTTGAAATTGAAGTGGTCATTCTGCCTAATGATTATTTCAGGCTGATTAAGATCAAAATAATAGTGAAAGACACGAACGATAATGCGCCCATGTTCCCGTCGCCTGTCATCAACATCTCCATCCCCGAGAACACGCTCATTAACAGCCGCTTTGCCATCCCCTCCGCCACTGACCCAGACACCGGCCCCAACAGTGTGCATAAATACGAGCTGATCAATGGGCAGAGCGCCTTCGGCTTAGACATAGTGGAAACGCCTGAGGGGGAGAAGTGGCCCCAGCTCATTGTGCAACAGAATCTGGACAGAGAACAGAAAGATACTTATGTGATGAAAATCAAAGTGGAAGATGGTGGCAGCCCTCAGAAATCCAGCACTGCTATACTACAAGTGACAGTGACAGATGTGAATGATAACAGGCCGGTTTTTAAAGAAAGTCAAATCGATGTGCACATCCCTGAGAACTCTGCCATCGGAACGTCAGTAGTTCAACTCCAGGCGACAGACGCAGACATAGGGCCTAACGCTGACATCCGTTATGTATTTGGGACCCAGGTGCCACCAGCAACAAAAAGACTATTCGCTTTAAACACCACCACCGGGCTGATAACAGTGCAGCGGCCTTTGGATAGAGAGGAGACTGCCATTCACAAGCTGTCAGTTTTAGCCAGTGATGGGAGCTCCAGTCCGGCTAGAGCTACGGTTTCTATTAATGTCACTGATGTAAACGACAATCCCCCCAATATAGACCTGAGATACATAATCAGCCCCATTAACGGCACTGTTTTCCTCTCTGAGAAGGATCCCATCAACACTAAGATAGCTTTGATCACTGTATCGGACAAAGACACTGATATCAATGGGAAGGTGATTTGTTTCATTGAGAAGGACGTGCCCTTTCATCTCAAAGCCGTCTATGACAACCAGTATCTTCTCGAGACATCTGCGCTCCTCGACTATGAAGGGACCAAGGAATATAACTTTAAAATAGTGGCGTCAGACTCTGGGAAACCAAGCTTAAATCAAACTGCTTTAGTGAGAGTCAGGCTGGAGGATGAGAATGACAACCCGCCTATTTTTACCCAACCAGTCATTGAGTTGGCTGTCATGGAAAACAATAAAAGAGACTTGTTCCTGACGATTTTGAGTGCCACAGACGAGGACGCGGGTAAAAACGCAGAGATTGTTTATCAGCTGGGACCTAACGCTTCCTTTTTTGATTTGGATCGCAAAACAGGGGTCCTGACCGCATCTAGAGTTTTTGACAGAGAAGATCAGGACAGGTTTTTGTTCACAGTAACAGCTCGGGATAATGGCACGCCCCCACTGCAAACACAGGCAGCAGTCATTGTAACAGTACTGGATGAGAATGACAATAATCCAAAGTTCACACACAACCACTTTCAGTTCTTTGTATCAGAGAATCTCCCAAAATATAGCACTGTGGGGGTTATAACTGTCACCGATTCAGATGCAGGGGAAAATGCAGCAGTTTCGCTCTCAATTCTGAATGACAATGAAAACTTTATATTGGATGCTTACTCTGGTGTGATCAAATCGAACGTCTCTTTTGACAGGGAGCAGCAAAGTTCATACACTTTTGATGTCCGAGCAGTGGACAGTGGTAGACCCCCTTGCTCCTCAGCTGCCAAGGTGACTATCAATGTCATAGATGTGAATGACAACACTCCCATTGTTATATACCCCCCTTCTAATACCTCTTTCAAGCTGGTGCCCCTGTCCTCTATCCCGGGATCTGTAGTGGCTGAAGTGTTTGCAGTAGATGGGGACACTGGAATGAACGCAGAGCTGAAATACACTATTGTAAGTGGAAACAGCAAGGGCTTGTTTCGAATTGACCCGGTGACTGGCAATATTACACTAGAGGAGAAGCCGGCTGTGACAGACATAGGCTTACATAGATTAGTGGTCAACATAAGTGACTTGGGATATCCTAAATCTCTCCATACACTAGTGCTGGTGTTCCTTTACGTCAATGACACAGTGGGCAACTCCACACTGATCTATGACCTCATCCGCCGCACCATGGAAACGCCGATTGACCGCAACATCGGCGAGAGCAGTGAAACTTACCAAAGTGGAGACTATTTAACCATAATGATAGCCTTTGTCACCGGCGCCTTGGTGGTGATTATTGTCATCTTTGTCACTGTGCTGCTACGCTGCCGCCACGCCTCCCGATTCAAAGCAGCTCAGAGAAAAAAGCAAGGGGCAGAGTGGATGTCGCCCAACACTGAAAACAAACAGAATAAAAAGAAGAAGCGAAAGAAAAGGAAATCTCCCAAAAGTTCGCTTCTAAACTTTGTGACTATCGAAGGTAACAAGCCAGACGACCCAGCCCACGAACCAATCAATGGCACCATCAGCCTGCCCACAGAAATGGAAGATCAGGGTATTGGGCGCTTTGATTGGAATGCCACACCCACCACCACCTTTAAACCCAGCAGTCCAGACCTGGCCCGGCACTACAAGTCGGCCTCTCCGCAGTCGGCTTTTCACCTGAAGGCGGACACCCCAGTTTCGGTGAAAAAGCATCACGTGATACAGGAGCTCCCTTTGGATAACACGTTTGTGGGGGGCTGCGACACCCTCTCCAAGAGATCGTCCACGAGCTCGGACCACTTCAGTGCCTCGGAGTGCAGTTCCCAGGGAGGCTTCAAGACCAAGGGGGCGCCCATGCACACCAGACAGCAGGTAAAAGAGCACTTTTACTGGTCTATAAGTACTGCCTATAACTGCCCCGTCCCACAGTGCTAAAGTGCCAGTCTACTGTAGATTAGGAGCCTTTTCAGTTACTGTGAAATTATGAAAAAAAAAACAAAAAAAAAAAAAAAAAAAAAAACACTGGACACTTCTGCAACTTTGGCTTGAACCACTTGTTTGAATGGACTCAGAAATTACATATAGACTATAGTTCTGGGGAATGATTAGATTGATGTTTTGTCATTGCTATAGTTAAGCTACAATGGTGGTCAAAATATTAGAACACTTGGTATAAATTACTTTTTTTTTCATCCATTAAATACCTTAAAAAAAAAAATCACACAACCATATAAACAAAACTAAACAAAACCTTAAATGTTAAGCCCACTTCAGAGTGAATGGTACACAATCATTTTAACTGAACAGCAGTAAAGAAACAAACAAAAGCTGCTGTAGTCAAAATATAGACAAAATCATAACAGGCCTATTCCAAGTGCATAAAACAGTCGCACAGCTACCACAAACATTGTAATGCACTGACATCAGAGTAAGAATATGTTACCAGGTCTGGCAAGTGTCCTAATCATTTTGGCCATCACTGTATGCGTATTTATACTCTTTTACTCTGCCTTATTTTGTCTATTCAGCACCCAGGTTAGCTCACTTGCTCTACTGTACAACACAACTTTAAAAATGTGACTCAATGTTGTCTGTGAAAGAAACATTTTTTCTGGCCTATCTACTCAGATTACTATCGCGTCATAGATAAACGCTGCCACACATAATCCCCCTTTATATAAAAGAAAATAGCCAACGTTTCACATCTCTCTCATAAAATGTATTCATGTTTTTGTTTGTTCCTTTCTTTTGGTGTCTATATTGTAATCACGAAAATAATAACACAGCAACCTTTTCAACAACAGCAGTCTATAATAATTAGTTGTGGTGTAGCGCTGTTATGAATGCCACTGTAGGCTTCATCCAGGCTTGAATTAAATGCCTCCTCTCTCTGTGCACACACTAGCAAACCACGAGTGAAGCAACTTGATACACATCCAATTCAAAAAGGATTAGCCAATAATGAGCCTCAAATTTCAACGTAATCCATGCCTCTTTTTATCAAAGCCTTATTAATTTTTCTGCTAATAAAGCGCCCTCGACACCCCGACACACACACACATAGACACAAATGCTACAGTGGAGTGGAGAGACACAATGTTGTCAGTGCATGGGCTGGTAGTAATGGGAGATGGTACTGAACCTGTAGGTGGCATTGTTGCGCTATAAGGCACGGCCTGGCACCAAGCCAAAGCTGCATTGGACTTATAAATGCAAGGGAGGAGAAGAAAGGAGTGAGAACTGTGTTGGTGTTCTTAGAGAAATAGCAGGGCCTAATGATGCAGAGGCTGTGGGGAGAGGGAGGTGGCTGGGGAGGGGGAAGACGGATAATGGCAGTTACAGATGTGAGTGATAAGATGTATCCGGACTGGAGATGGGTTTACAGGAGGTGTCGTTTTGGCGAATGCTATCGACACATACACAACGTCTGGGTCACTGCACTCAAGATGTGTGTTATCCAATTATTATTATATCCAACAATTCCATATCCATAAGTAAGCTGAGCGTGGTCAATAATTCTGTAATGTGTGAAAATTACAGTTGTTATTCCTATGTAAGTAGTAATCAATAAGAATGTCAGATTTTTCAATACCCAAACACATTTTTATCATTATTATTAATTGCATTATTTTGAAAGCTTGATGTACATACTCTACACAAAATGCAAAGAACTTAAACTTTGCAGGGCAGTTCCGCACTATTCCAAAACACTGTTGTTGTTATTAATGTGTACTTTAAAGAATCTGAAATATTTATTGAGAATGGTTGATTCTGAACAAGAGCCAACCTCTGTAATGTCACCTCTGAGCGTTAGTCAGTGTATTACGGTAGAAATGTAACCTTTCTGAATTACACATTGAGAAATGTGATTATAATTAATGGAATGTGGATGACCTTGATCTCAAGCACAGTTTTATAACCTTTAGTTCTTAGAGATATCTGAATCAAAACATTTCACGAATTCAGATACTTTTTATATTTAGCCTCCTTTCAATTTGGACCATTTTTGTCATTTTTTTAAACTTCTGTTTTTTACAGTTTTAAATCCACTGGGCTTGGTGTATTGGCACATGAAATATACTTGTCACAAATGCAATTTCCACCTAAACCAGCCGTGCTTGTCTAAACAGCACCATGTGGCCCGCGAGCCCCCGGATGCGTGACCTTTGACCTGATGTGCTAGTTGCAGTCAAAAGATGCAGTTGGTTTCAGTGTTATTGCTGGAGAGTGTGAGAGTGAGACAGCGGGTGAGAAGGTGCTGAAATGGGTACAGTGTTAGCTTTAGCGCGGGAAGGGGGGGGGGTTAGCAACACTTGCCCAGGACACCAGAAGAAGACACCATAGCCACAGCACGACTCCATTGATTCGCTCAGTCACGCCTTTCCACATAAGATTTATTCAGATCAATAGTTGTGACAAATGGATCCGAGGTGTACGCAAACAAAACACAGTGTTTTGTTTTGTTTTTTATGAAGAGTTATTGTTATGATAAAAAGCTGCGAAATACTTAAGCTTGTGCACTGTCTGTAACACTTAATATTTGCCAGGGCAGATTACAAAAGCAACTAGTTTTATGCAATAACGTGCTTTTATTCTGGCCAACCAAAGCAGCTAGACTTCTCAAATGAACTTACTGCTGTAACTAAACATTGCAGGTGTATTCTTTTCTATTGTAATCTGTTATAGTCAGTGGTTCTATAATAAGTGTTGTTTTATTTTGTTTGCTTAAAGTTAGAGCAGTCTGAAATTGTAAAAAAAATGCATGTTCCTTATGAAATAGGGCAAGGAAATATTTGAAATGACTAACTTAATCTCCATTGTTACACAGTAGCAAATGGTCATAATGTTATGGCTGATGAAAACGTGAAATACTAAAAACAACTCAGAAGTGGTGACTTTAAAATGGACCATAGCCTATTTCTTATAATAATTAAAACAATCTGATTATTTGTCTTTGTCCATATATTGTAGATCAGAATGAAACCGCTTTGTGCTGTCTGCATCTAATCATAAAGCATTCCTATTGGCAGCGAACCAGGAAGTAACGCTGTTGGCTGTTAGCATCTAGTTGTTGTTGCAGTGGCATGCCGGAAAAACTCTGTTCTGGCCTCTGGAAGTTGTCAAACAAGCTTATAAACTCCCTCACAGTGAATAATTAGGATGCTAAGAAAATGGGGAGTAAGTTTGTACTGCAGCAAACTGTTAAAAATGAACGTTTTTTTTTTGTTTTTAAGGAGGTAAAAATTTGTTCAGTGCTTTTAAAGGGCCCATATTACTCTATTTTCTGATATATGTTATAAAGTTATATCCTCATCAAAAACATACCTGGTGTAGTGTTGTCGTGTGGTAATACTCGGTTGCTCCACTATATTTTTAAACTCCGTACACCTTCACTAGAGTCATTAGGATTATTTCAGCCATGGAATTACCAATCTTTACAAAACTAAAGGTAAAAGGTACCTGTTAACTTCAAAACATGACATCACAAGATGGGACAGAGCATTTTGAGCTTTGGAGATGTAGACTGTATAATAATGGAGGGTTAATGAAACTAAATATAACTCCAGGTATGCTTTTGAAGAGGTGACAACATGATAACATGGCTTGAAGGTCACAAAAGTAAATTTTGAGTAATATAGGACCTTTAAGATGATGCGCTGTCATCATAAGTAGTGCAGCGCCTCCTTCCTTGTTTATAGCTTCCCATGTTTTTGATGCAATCCGCCCCTTGTATCTCAATATTACATTTACTCACTAATGTATCTAGCAGCTCATAAAACTGTTATCAGCATGTCCATATATGATTAATTGTTATAAACTTCCTGTTATTGATATGGAAGCTTGCATATCCCACTGTGTTCACTAGCACAACAGTTCAGCCGAGGTTAACCGGTGGCTATCGATTGTGGCTACATGTTTACACTTTCCTGTGTCATATTTAGCAGATAGGGTGGAGATTTGGCATCAGCGTTATTGCTGTATACTTTGATTTGTAGCGTTGTATTGACATGACAGGGGATCTCAATTTCACCGCCATCAATAGGAAGTCATCAAATGCTCCTCCACTATGTCACAAGCTGTCTGCATCCTGCTAGTTCTATTGTATTGAAGGATTTGTCAGAAGATTAGCTATGATATCTAAAAAAAGAAAAAGGAAATAATCTTTTGAGTGATCACGTTTAATACCCAAAAGTAATATCTGTGGTTTATCAAATCATATCCCCTGCAGAATTGCTTTGGAAATGATAAGACTCCTAATATGAAGGCATTAATACGCTTTGATCTGCCTGAGTTATTATAATGTTTTGTTACTGTATAAAGCGACGCAGGTGTAAAAATGATATTATGAGTCAGGTGTATCTTCAATCACTAGTACATTAGCAATTATATGAAATTTCACTTCTACTCTCCAGTGACTGAACTCTGAAAATGTGGAGTAGATATAAGCAACAGTGGCAGAGCTGGATCGAACCTTCAGGGGGCCCTAAGCGTGTTATAAAATGTTATGTAGTAGTGCCACGCTAGGCCTGTAAACCCGCTTTAGGACAGTCTCCATATTAAAACTTTCAACGTAACACTTTGATTTAGGCCTACTCATTGTAAATATTATAGGCTCACCAACTCTTTATCATAATGTGATTAGGACCAATTCACTGCCACGAAAACTTTCACTTTATTTCCCATCATGATTTTGATGATGATAAGTTTTCCTGCATTTGTTGGTCATAAATATTGTTATTTATGACCAACAAATGCAGGAAAACTTAAAATAAATGGGTGACTAATTAGTAGATGCTTAAACATACGAATATGTGTATAATATTCATGCTAATGTACGCCTAATCAACATTAGCGCAAAGTTCATTAATTATGCACAAAAACACGAGCGCATTTGTGGCTCGTTCACAAGTCATTCTCTCACCCAGCAAAGGCAAAACTTGTATTATTAACAATAGTAAGGAACCTGTTAGAGTCCAAAGTATCTGAAGTCATGATATGAGCCAAGGTCAGGACAACAGACAAACATGTAGTAAACTTCCATCATGCCTCTGTGCTGTCGCTGAGCTGTGTTTATGATCCAGGGAGGCGGGAGGGGTTGAGGTACAGCAGTGTGTCCTCTGTACAAACACATTTAACCAATCAGAATGTGATATTTACGCAGAGAAGCAAACCAGGGCCCACTTTTGTCATAATTACATGTAGACAAGGCAGACAAGAATGATAAAGCTATTCGGAAGACAGGCCCTTCTCAGCTGCTATGCGCTTTAGCTCTGAACAGTGGTATAAAAACTTTTATACCAGTCTTTACATCACAGTACAGTATATATAGTATATATTGGCATTTAGCGGGTGGATTATAGGGAAAATATTAATTCAAATGGGTAGTTTTACTATGTTGTAGATGCAATGAGTACCACTACTACTACTACACTGCATGACTACTTCTCTTACCACAACCATAATGTGTGGTGATTACTGCTGCTACCACTACTCCTACCATTATTACTTATTAGTACTATTAGTAGAGCCTGTTCCCGCTACTAGAACAAAATATGTCCAAGAAAACACTTTGGACAGAACATCAATCACTTGTTATCAGCAATAAGCAATTAAACGGAAACAACATTAAAGCAAAGCTTAGGGGAGTAGCTGTTTAAAATTGACCTTCTTTTCAAAGCATCGAAAACCCATTTTAGTTCAGCTCTGTGCCACGTCAGCACGAATCAATACATAACAAAATAGAAAGAGCATTGATAATGACGGAAACGGGGGGTTGACGCAGGCAAAATATAGGCCAGGGAATATGCCGTATCTTTAATAGTGTCATCATAAACTAATGCCTCGTAGAAATCGGCTTTGTAGACACCCCAAACTTTGCTGATAGCTACAATCCCAGCCTCCTTTCTCTCCTCTCTCTCGCTTCTTTTTTACTTAGTATTTACCCTCAAGGGACCTACATTAGTGTAAACAACGCCGAGGAGGGAAGAGGAGAAAAAAGCCATGAAAACACTGTCCTACTTTCAGACTGGCAACACAAGCGTCTAAGAAAAACCAAGTAGACTCATCGCTGCTGTTTGTCGAGGCATCCTGACTGAGACGCAGATTTCAACATAGACCCAATGGCAACGCAAAACAACCATGTAGTGAATATCGTGGTGAACATGGCTACATTACAAGCTTCAAATATGTTTGATTATTTTCTTTTCGTGTGATGTTTTCTAGTTAGAGTTGCAAGATTAATCAAATTGAAATTACAACTTGCTGACAACAAATTACTCTGGGTCCAAAGGGTGGTGCAAAATGCATGTGATTTTTGGCATAGATTAGCGGGTTATATTTCAGTTTTCTCTCATTTGTCAAAGTTCCTGTATTTCTTTCAAAATGTACATCAGGCACAAAATATGAACTTAAAAAAAATGACATTGAAATTGCAATTACAATACACAGAATTAGATATCTGAGGCAAACATAGTTACATTTAGAATTTAAATGTATTCATCATTACGGGATTTTGTCCACCAACTAACTACATGCTCCAATTTGCAGTCTCTAAAACTTTAAATTGCAAAGTTCAGAATGTCAGGGTGTTTTCTGTAATCTTATCGTGCATGTTTTTAATTAGCTATGGCCAATCTTACCATAACTTAACTTGACCCATGATGAGATGTATTCCTTTGCTTTGTAATGTTAATGCCAAAACACATTATCAGATATACAAAATGAGGTCTCACTGGACTGGGAGAAAACCTTGCGAAACTGCCCTAATTATGTAAGGTTATTAGTTTCATTTTTTACTCTGGCAGAAGAGATGCGGTGGCAGAATGCAGGGCTGTTGTTTGTCCCTAGCTCTGCTCTGATCCAGTCTCTACAGCTCTGTGGAGGCTACAGAAGCATGCACAAGGCTAACACAGGCACTTTCATTAAGTTTTCATTATTCAGCAGAAGTACTTGTGTTACTAATACTCTTCTTGATTTAAACACATTTGCAGTGCGTTATAGAATCAGACAATACATATTACTTAAAAAATTCAGTACAGAGTAAACATTTCCTAAGTAGTGTTGACACAATACTGACATTTCAAACTCGATTTTGATACTAGGGAATCAGCTCGATATATAATACCGATACCTTATTATTTAGACAACAGAATGTGATTTTTAATATCAAATGGTAGTACTTTCTTTTACATTACGATGTGGCCTTAGATCTGTGTAATCCCTCGGTGGTCCAGGTATGTTCCATACTGGTCCATGGGCGTATTCTAGTCTATGTGTCTTATACTTGTTCTGATACAGCTCAAGGTCATTCTAAAGCTATTCAGGAAAGGTTCATTTCAGTCCTGTGAATGGGATTTTTTAGTAACGATACTTGCTCAAATGAGTATCTAGTCTTGATGCTAGTTCTAGTATCGATTAGTATCTGATTTTCAATTTTTGACAAGCCTATTTCTACGTCCCTAATCCTTTATATATGCAATTCAGAGCTCGATCTGCTTTCACATTCATATATCATTAAAGTTTATCTTACGTCACCTGTACTCTTACTGCTTTCATTTTGAGAAATAGCGCCCTGGATTACACCCAATTTTTTTTCAGCTTCTCTTCGGATTTACTATTTTAGTCACAAGTTGTTTTTTTTTTGCCGTGTGCAGCCTTTTTCTAGTCCCACTGAAATGTATTGTCCAGTTGAGGGGTAATGAAATTTGAAAGCCTTTTGAACCAATTTCGGTGGATTGGTTGCTTTTTTTCCTTTTTTGTTAGAGTAGCTAAGATAAAAGTACCATTTTGATCTAAAAGCCAGAATAGCTTTTACTTACATTTCATAGATTCAAAGAGCCAAATTAAATCATCTTTATACACATATATGATGGTACTCTTAGTGAGTAGTTTGACAACCCACTTGTCGACTAAATAGATGGAGCAAGGTTGGTATTTTCACTCCAATTTTCAACTTAACGTTATTGCTTATTAAATAGACACTACTATTTGTATATTCCAAATATACTACTAAATCCACCACAATGACATAACAATGCGTATGTCCTTCATTGCAGACATACAGGGCGTCTCCAGGCTATGTTCATGGAGAAACAACAGGCATTGACAATATATTGGTTCCAGTATCAGTATCTGTGATATTGAAGGGGTTTCCCAAATATTTGTATTGGCGCTACATTTAAAATTTAGCAGATAGATGGCACCGATATGTTTTTCTAAGCTGCCCCAGTCCTCTGCGTCCCCACATATCCCAGTTTGTCCTCAGTTATAATGGAAGAGCAATGAGGCTAAAGAGGAGCTTGATACTAATATATTCAATCAATTCAATTCAATTTATTTATAATATAATCATGCACCACATTATTTTAGATCCCACATAAGTTCATTTTGTTCTTACTTTTTATTTTTATGTATTTTTTTTTTTTTTACTGTAGTATAACTTTACATACATTTGCAGGCCTTGCTATGCATTTTAAAACCTTACTATCAGTATCAGACTTAAAACTGAAACATAAAATTGTTGTGGATATTGGTATCGTAAAAAAAAAAAAAAAAAAAAACGAAATAAAAAATCCATATTGTCGCATCCCTAGAAACAACTTTGCCATAGTCAGATCCTGGACTGTAGCTGTGTAATGAATGGGCGTTGCATGCAAACAAGAGTCAGTACAGACTATTGTAATTACGGAGCCGTGGGGGAGTCGTCCTTCTTGTGCAGGTTCATTTGCCACATTAATAAGGGGATTAGCACTAGCACGTACAGGGGCTGAGGATTCCAGCGCTGGAAGTTTGAGGAGATTAATGAACTATGACAATGTTGCACCTGAGGGGAGGAAGTCACCACAAGAGCTTCTGGGTAAAATGTGCTGACACTGTGAATTTTGGCTTCAAGATAAAAAAGAACAAAATAATACATGCACACATTTACTACTTGTTCAAAGGTGCTCTACCTGGTTTTAAAAATGTGAAAAAACTGAACCAGTTCTACTAGCTCCTCACTTACCTTTTGCAGTCCAAGCATCCTAAATATTCACAGTGATAAGTTTATAAGCACTTTTCTCAACTTTGCAACCAATGCAGTAAAGCTAACAACAAGTAGCATGCTAACTCGCACTTCCTGATCATCAAACAATAAAATACTTTCTAACTAGATGCAGATAGCATGCAGCGGATGCGGACTTAAGAGCTGCTTATTCAATATAGCTGTAGTGGGGAAAAATACGGCTCAAATACATAAATAAAAATGGGTATAAGCCCTTTAAAATTACTTGCGAATGTTAAAAGACCTGGTTGTTGATAACGTAAATGTTTCAATAGTTCCATACATCTCAGAGTGAAAAGTTAGCCTGAAATAAGAAAATAGTTCTGCGAGTTTGGCTTGAGTACTGTACTGAGATAAGGGTTTCTGTATTGAAAAGTCTGCATTCTTAAAACAAGTCAAAGTCATGTCAAACTGGTCAAAATAACTTATATACATTACTTTTTTTGCTGTGTATAAGAAGATGGAAAGAGCCCTGTGATTTAAGAATATCGCTCACTTCTCAATCATTGTATACGTCTTAAAAAGCTCCTAGCTCCAGAAAAAGTGTTTAGACAAAATAAACAACAGTGAAGATCTTAATCAAGCATATCAGTGAGAAAGATTCCTTGTTATCGCTGTCTGGGTCTGATGCCAGTATGTGTTAAATAATTAAGAGAACTACTTTGAAATGCGAGCAAAACTCCACACACAATGCTAGAAACAATGCAGAGAATATAACAAACAAGTTCAGCTTCCAGGGGCCAATAAGTCAGCAGAGAGGTTTGAATGATTGGAGAGGGATTTAAACCAAGAACACAGTATTTCTGTTCAAAAAGACGTGTCATGTTGTGTATGTCGAGCGGGGTAAAAAGGAAATGAAATGGATTGTGGGTAATACAGAGGAAGTGGGGGCGAGTATACAGGAGCAGATTATTGCCCCAAGGGGGATCTAGTTTTTGTCTGCGCAAAACAACAAAATAAATCAAAGCTCCCTTTTGGTGCACTGGCTGAAGTCTGCGGTTCATTTATATGTTTCTTTTTACTCTGTTGAGAAAAATATGACTGATTTTTAAACTTTTATTTTTTATTACTTGTTCAGTTTATTTCATTTGGTTTCTCATTTTTTTACTTAGTGCAATGCCAAACACAGACACTGGCAAATTACCAGGAATAAAATTTTTGGTAAAAATCAAATCTTGAACCGATCTATTGAAAGTTATTTTGCAGTGAGGTTTACAAGGCTGAAGTGGCATTTTTTTGTCAATGGCTGATAATAATTCAAATTACAGTATATCTCATTGAGTGATAGTAGTCAGTATCTTATAACAGATCCATTTGTTTGTTGGGGCTTGGGGCTGACCAGTTCACAACAAACACACTTTTTGCAAACATTTTTGGAGAATATTTGGGTAGTTATTTTTATTATTTACATTTTATATTTTTGGTTCAAATGGTCATTTAACCACAGCACCGACTCCTTCCTGTACGTGTGTTCTAGATCATTACTGCTAGATTCCACTCTGAACATAACAATAAAACTCATTTGACATTGATGCAATATTTACTCGCAACCATTTTTCCACAAAACAGCTAAACCGTGCCGTAGCGTAACTGGTTCACTCACAATTGCCAGATCAATACTTCCCATTGACGAGCTGTCAGTGTAACATGCTTTGGGAATGGCTACCAGCGCTCCGCTCCAAATCTCCACTCCAGTATTTGTTTATTTTACCCATCTCATTTTCATATTTCTCTTTTGTTTTTATGACAGACGTGTAGTCTTATGCATTCATCAAACATACTTGACTCCCTCATCGGTCTCCATGGGGTCTGCTTTGTTAGCGCCATGCACTCTCCAAACCCATTGTCGGTGTGTCTTTGTGTCGCTGTCAGCACTACATTCATTGCCTTGTTTTCCACTTAATCCACATGACATGTTCACATTCGGCAAAACAATTAATCAGCCTTGACATACTACGCTCATATAATTCCGTAACACTGCATGAAAGTGAAGAATAAACTGCAGCCAGCAACACGGAACACGCTACACACTAACGCCAATCTTTGAACCAAAAACCTATGAGTAGAAGGTGCAGGAAAATGTTTCTTGAATTTATGCTTGAAAATATATTGTTTTAATGTTTGGATTTGCTCCACCATCTTTTTCACTTGTAACCTCCCCTGTCTATTCAAACCCTTTCACTCATGTTCGATTGGTGCCAGTGGCTTCTACATGCAATGCTGTATCACCTTTGTGTTATGATCATTTATAACTTCAGCTACCCCCTTTATATCATACGGGGTGCAAAATGGCCACTGTCTGGACTATTACCTGTGATAATAGCATTGCTGGGCCAACACAAATAAAAGTATGCCCCCAAGCCAAAAGCCACTTGAAATGTGACTGCTAGTGTCTGCGCTGCCACAGGGCCTTGTAGCTCCCACTACTGTAACTCTCACCTATGTAAATCTTGTATATATGCCATGTAAAATGAACTCCTGGTAATCTTGCCTAATGTGCTGTGTTGAACAATGTTTTGTTTTGTTTTATTTTTTTTTTATACATATCTATTTTATTATTATTTTAATTTTTGGCCTTTTTGCTGGAAGTAAACACTTGACCAGTACAATGCAACTTCTTCTGTTCTGAAAAGCTTTATTTAAACAGTGCTGATATACCTTTATAATTTCATAATAAATGTTTGAAAGAGAACGATTCTCTCCTGGTTTTTGATTTGACTGCATTACTTTTGATCTGCATTAGATATGATACTCTGATCACTTACAGCATCATGCCTGCTAACAGGGAAATTCAATATATCTGTAATCAAATTATGAGGATATAAACAACAATAAGACTTTTTTTGTCCTGAAAGTTAACAAAAGCAGAACATTTGAAAAGAATACACATTAGAACACATTTTAGAAAGTACAAATTGTGCTGGCTAAACAAACAGCAGGTGTTCTGAGTTATTGCTCGTCTGCAGAAGTCAGACTACATCACATGTGGTTCAAAAAAGTAACAAACAGCAAAATATATATCTCTATAGCATCTTTCCATAGTATCCATAGTAAGTGCGATATAAATTGAGTGCATTTCCCTATAGCTCAACTGCTCTTGTAGGCATAGGTAGTCACAATGTAATGTCTGATCAATCATGTTTGGTATTTAGATGTTTGGAAGCACTCACTTGATCAAGTTAAAGCAAACCTGATCAACCCACAATCATGGCTCCATTTAGCATGTTTGTCAACTTGTTAAATGAGGTAAAAGCACTCCTGTACATTTCTGTTGGATCTGCGCTCTCAAAGGCTTAATCTAATTAAGCTCTAATTCTGATGAGTGAATGGGTCTAAACAAATCTAACTGAACACTGAGCAATTTGTGGAAATGAGGTGAGAAGGAGCAGGCAAAGGAAATATGGCATGAATCACAGAAAAGAGATTCAATGGAAAGATTAGACCTGCATCAGATTAATTATATTCATCCACATTGTCATCTACAGTGTAACAGCTGTGGCTATTTTACATGTAGTAAAAAAATATCATGTAGATAATTAACCCACAGCAGCTGTATATGTTTAAATGGTTCATATTGATATGCAGGAAGTACTGTGTTTATCACATCAAGTATTAAGAGTATTAAAGTCCCTCCAGATATCAGATCAGATGAAAGAACCAAAACTGTAAGTCAAGTCAAAATATTCAACAAATAAATACTTCCATTTATGAGAAAAGTACTTAAATTACACAGTGTCCATTTACCACCCAGCTAAGTGACAATATTGTCAAACGTGACTGCAGAGAAATGGTGCATAAGACCACACATATTTTACCTACAATATTAAAGGTGCACTACGTAACTTTTCTGGTGGCAGTTAAGCCACTATTTCTCCCTATAGAGCTGTTACTGGTTTGCCAAGAATGTACTGCAGTATGAAATTAATCCTATTTCCATGGAGACAAGCAAGTGACACAACCAGATAAAGTTACAGGTCAGATCTCTCAAAAGAAAAACACACATTCAGGAAGAAAGATTTAATGTTTTTCAAGATACACACTGTAATAGATGTTTAATGCTACACTGTGAAACATTCTAGACAAAGCAATAATTACACAATATCATGCAGGAGGTGAGCCCCACCAGAAAAGTTATACAGTGAGCCTTTGAACAACTACATCCTGTAAAAAAAAACAAACAAACTTAAACGTTCCCCACTGACAGCTGATAGTCTCACTTCCACTGACATATTTTACAGTTAATCTGCAGCTCCTCCCCCCAGTTCAGAGAGTGCACCTCATGTGGCACATCTTAACAGTTCTTTTACAGCGCTGTAGCCAGAGGGAGGGGCTGCTGTGATTCAGAGTGTGCATTTCAAAGAGCAATACCAACAACATCTTTGGGAGAGCAGTGCCTAATCTGTCCACTCCAACTGAAGGCTAAACGCAGGGCTTAGCATGTATCCGAGGTGGGCCTGGGAAAGAGAGGGGAGATAGCGCAAATATATAAATAAATAAGGGCTTTAAAGTTTGACCTCAACCATATGGCCTCTTGCAAAAAAAATAAAAAAACATAACAAACTGTGTATGCTTACTGAGAGGAGACTGAAACCTGCTCTTTGACCCCTAATAAAAGCATATTGCCTACCATCTCAAAATGCATTCAGGGTAGTGCACTTATGCAGTTTAGAGAAATGCAAGGCTTTACACACAAATTTCATGACATGGAAGGATGCCATGCCAGCTTTTAAGGGGCATACTACTACTACTGCCACTACTGTCACTACTACAAGGCAAGGCAAGTTTATTTGTATATCAGAACTAGTACAAGTCCACATAGAATAGACACTGCTTGTTTTTTTTAATCATCATTTAGGCATCAAAATTAGTATGGAGTGTCAAATATTTTCCTTAGTATCAAAAAAAGTTTCAAATTTTAGCGTCATGAAAACACTAAACAGAAACACATAAAAAGAATACCCAAGCTCCTAAGACTAGGCGACATAATGTAGGAATGTTTCTTTAACCGAAAAGTTAAACTAAACTGCAGAGACCACATCCAAAACATAATTAAAGTCTGACAGAGGGTTTAGCGGAGCACTTTAACAGCAGATGCAAACTACTCCTCCAACAGTTCTCACATAATGTGTCTGTGTGCACAACAATAGGCCCGAGCCGTTAGCAAAGCAGTTTTAAATCCACATATTTGCATTGTACTGTTAGACAATTTGGTATTCACACGGGGAGCACATGACGGCGCGTGCTGACCTTGTTTGGAGAGTAACCATACAAATCTGCTTCATGGCATGTAGTCAGTGTAGTCTTTGTTTCACTATATATCCCATAATTCATTGGAATGTGTAGTAAAGCAATATGGGTCATCGTCTTATGACTTACAAACCGTCAAACTCGTGACTATTGAGAGGATGTAGTGAGATGCAAAACAAATTCTGTTTTCCAAGTGTTTTCTGTACCTTTGGCCGTATGCTTTGGGGTTTCTAACGAACCTATATCTCTCAATCAATCTCTCTATCTCTCTCTCTCTCTCTCTCTCTCTCTCTCTCTCTCTCTCTCTCTCTCTCTCTCTCTCTCTCTCTCTCTCTCTCTCTCTATATCTCTCTCTCTCTCTCTAGATCTCTCTCTCTCTCTCTCTATATATATATATATATATATATATATATATATATATATATATATATATATATATATATATATATATATATATATATATATATATATATATGAACATAACAGGCTCTGTTCACAACAGAGCCTATTAACCTCAGAGCCCACTAACTTCACTGTTACCGACTGTCACCAGTTCTTCCAATCCAATCTCTATTAAATTTCCAATTCTATGAAGTTTTTGCTAAAGTCATGCTAAAATTAATACATTTTAAAGATAAGGCAGCGGACAGGGAGCTGACAACATGTTAAAACTTCACAAATGAGGAGAATACTTCACTGGAGGACACTTTGTTTCGAAAGAGAGATGTTTGTGTCTCAATGCTAACGGTAAGTAAGTGTAAGTGTGTGAACAGATTTTAGCCACCACAATGTGATAAATACCTGCCTGCAAATACGATTTCATGTTCGGTGTGACTGGATTTGAATAAATAACAGTTATTAAGTTAAATTATTAGGTTAATTAAAATGTAAATCTCCAGTGTAAATAAATCTAAGGTGAAAGCTTCCTAAAACTGTATTATTTTTTCACTATTCTAACTGATTGGAGTTTTTATTGAATGTCGGATTAAACAAAGCAACAGTTTCCCACAGCATTAAAATGTAATGACACTCGCTTTGTATAAAGGCCAAACACTTGAGCATTCTTTTCATATATCGTGTTTTGAACTGTTTCCCAAATATAATGCATTTGTCTTGGCTTTGTAAAAATAGCCACAAACAGAGCAGCTTGGCGACCGTATGATAAGAGGATTTCATATGAAGGCCCGACTTATTTAGTGGAATAAATAGTGTAACCGTGCACATTTAGAAGTGTTATTGAAGTGTGCTGAGACACCGGAGAGACCTCTGAAGTGCTCAAAAGATTAAGGCTTCAAATAAAAGGGTCCCTGTGAGAGCTGTGCCTTCCCTTTTCCAGCCACATTGCAGCTACATGTGCCGCACTGCTATGAAGAACAAGGGAGAGAAAATACATGGGTTTAAGTGTGCATAGGACTGTTTAGGCAAATTTAAATTGAGCTAGAGATTCGGGCATGTCTAATCTCTGATCAGCTGGGGTCTTTTGAATTGAGAAGTACACAGCCAGTCCTCTGTCAGTAAAAGCATGTGATTAAGCTGCTAAAATAAAAGTCTGTCTAGTTTATGTTCAGAAATTTAATATTGAAAGCCACTTGTATTTGTTATTAATAAGACAAAATATTATTGAATCGAGAATCTGGATTGATCAAAGTGAGGAAAAAATCTATTACCCAGCCCTGCGTATGCATGTAACAATGTGAAGGCCGCAGTACCTCAGGTGGTAAAGTGTTCATCTGGTGGTTCAAATCCCGCTTTTGACATTACAAAAAAAATCATTGGTGGAGCGGTCAGATCCACTGACCCACAGGTTGGCAGTGCAACTCCAGCTGCCATAGATGAATACTGTTGTTGTGTCCTTGGGCAAGACACAGGACAACCCACCTCATCCCCAGTCTCTGCGTACACTGGTGTAAGAACGTGTGTGAATGGTTGAGTGGTTCTTTGAAGATGGAAATGTTCTATGTACAAATGTGACTATTTACCAAGGATAGTAAAAGTCAGAAAGAAAGAAATATTCAATGAATGATGCATGCTCGTCCTGAGCTTGTTACTGCAGGGCATCTGGGTTATACTCAAGCAAATTACAGAATTTTGTAACATCTGTGGGGGGGTAACATTTTTATCAGGAAACATGTAGGAAACTTTAGCAGAATGCAAAATGCAAACTCCAGGAACTGTCCAATCAGGGGATGAAGCAAACACTGGCAGAGTGGTTAGCAGTCCTGAAACATATACAGAAAGGTCCACCCTCTGAACTGCTGCCCAGTTTAACAATGGCGTAAGTCAAAGTAGCATCTATTTTCAGTGAGATGTGTTGTTTTTTTAAACACTGCAAATAATCGATATTTATTCAAGGTATATCATGCCAAGACCCATTTGGCTGCTGCTGAGATAGGCTCCATAGAACCCCTAAACCCCTGTAACTGCACATTGTCCTTCAAATAAATAAACTAAACTAAACTAAACTAAAAGATAAATAATTAATTACTGCAAACCATCTGCAGTATCTTACACTCACATGTACTTCTTGTACCTGTTACATAATACTGCGTTCATAGAGTTCTGATTACTCTTTTCAATCAAAGTAGAAAAAAACATTTTTAGTTACACCAAAGTGATGTCAGAGTGAGAGCGTGTGCTTCAATTTCTTGTCCTCTTGTGTGTCGTCAGAGCGAGAGTGTGTGCTTCATTTTCCTGTCCTCTTCTGTGACGTCAGAGGGAGTGTGTGCTTCATTTTCATGTCCTCTTCTGTGACGTCAGAGGGAGTGTGTGCTTCATTTTCATGTCCTCTTCTGTGACGTCAGAGGGAGTGTGTGCTTCATTTTCATGTCCTCTTCTATGATGTCAGAGGGAGTATGTGCTTCATTTTCATGTCCTCTTCTGTGATGTCAGAGGGAGAGCGTGTGCTTCATTTCTCTATCCTCTTCTGTGACTTGATGGACGGTCTTTTAAACATTGTTCCTGCTTGGAGCTTAACTACATTAGTCATCCTCTCAAAGCCTTACATTGAATTAAATCATGAAGCTTGAAGAGGGCCCACATATTGAGCCTGGTAATATTGTGATATTTTCCACATTCTTCTGCTGCACGTTTGTGCTGTCAGATTTCCCTTTGGTGACAGTGTGGCCTGCCTTACTGACACATCCCTCTAGTGTAATCTTGCCTTAACCAGGATCTAGTCACTCATATGTTCCCTTCTGGGGCTAAAAAGGAAAAAAAAGGTGAGTGGATTTCGCAGATTAAATCCCCAAACGTATTTGACTCCAGACAAAAGGAGAAACTATTTTCATTTTTCCACCGTTACGGCTCACAATCCTTCAGGACAGGAGGCAAATTATGCAGTGATGTTTGAGGGAATGGGAAACACAGCCACTGCGGAGCATGTAAGATCTCTGAGCAGCAAGGTGCACTGGCCACACCACTGGGAGAACAAGGCAAATGTATTTTGTGAATTCATTTCATGACTTAACAGCATACTGACATGTGCAAGCACATACGGAGAACAGGGGCTAATGAAAAGACATGGATACGCCCCCTATAGGTTAAAGGTGTGTACTGAGGAACAGAGAGGATAAATGATACTCAAGTGAATGGTGCACCTCAGGGAAAGGATCAAGTAGAAAGGTTTTTAAGCATGAAATAACAATAGAACCACGTGAAACATACCCTCCACAAGTCAATGAATTTAAAGCAATTCTCTGTGTGACAAACAAGATACTGTGAAGGGTGAGATATTACATTTTAATGGGTTAATGACTCATTGCATAACAATTACAACAGTACAACTAAAATTACTACAATCACATTTACCAAAATAAAATATCAGATGAGTCAGTTACTATAGTGACAGAAAGCAACTTTCAGTATTAATAGTAAAGGCCCATGCACACAGAATGCACTCCAGTTGGATTTCTTATACCTGGAACGGCACATACTGAGAAGCACTTTAGCTCATCCAATCACAGAGCCAGGCCAGTGAACAGGGCAGACAGTGCTGTCATGGTCTGATTCTAAGAGGATTAAGTCTCTTGGACATTATGTTATTATCACCTGAACGTGGCAAACATACGATGCTAATTTATCTTCATAAACTTCATGGCAACTCGCGACTCTCCCTTCCTGCTCTGGGTCTATTCCACGTCACTGTCTCCCTCCACTCTGCTCTCCACTCAGTGACTAACTCGGTGGCATAGTGTGTCCTATGTGCACAGGCCTTAATGCAGCAGAACATAGAAGTCCCCATTCTTCACACACTACTAGAGTTATGGAAATCCTAGAATACACATTTAATGCAAATTGTTAAATACAAATAGTGTATATTGTCATCTCCAGAATACATATGGAATACATACATATGCATTATTTCAATTAGATTTTTAAAGGCTACAATAATTCTAGAAACTGCATGACTACATCGTAGTCATTGCAGTTTGCTGATTGCAGTTTTGATTCAAGTGTGTTTAATCAGCTCTACATGGGACTGTACAGCCTATAGTCATATTGTTGAGTCACTTCTTGTCTGAGCAGATTATTTACTGTGGGGAAATCACTTCACATCAAAACTTGTCTAGACTATGAGCAACTTTGGACTTAAATAGTTGCTATGCTGACTAAATTTTGATCATGATGTGTTGATAGTGTTTAGCCATCCATCGCATACAAGTGATCTCTGCGTCATCTTGTTTGTTGAAATATTAATCACATCATTACAGAAGCAGGTCCTGTAGGTACGTGCTGTTTCAGATATGAGCTTTGGCTCCGTAGCTTTTAACGCAGGGACACGTCGGATCCTTTCCACTGAACTCCGCTGGATCATAGACTGAAGCATAAATTATTTCCCCAATGTGCCATGGATAAAGAGCTCTGATTAATTGGTGTTAAGACTAATTATATAGTATTTCATTAATAGATTCCCTTCATCGCTGCCACAAAGAGGCATCAATGTTAAGCTCAGATAGCGTATGATTTCACTGGCAGGGCGCTGCTACTGAGAGGGATATGAGTGAGTTAGCCGTTATACAAGGCTCTACGGGGAGCTAATTAAATCAGAAATTGTGATGTATGGCATTTGGAAGGATGCTTGTCAGCTCGCTCCTGTTCAATATATAGACAGCAGATTTGTATTGATCGCATGCTTTGTCTTTCGCCCGGAGCTCCTGTTTGGGATGCCACACTGTGTATATATCCATGGGTCCAGCTTTTGTCTGCAGTGGATAAGCTCCGTGATGAATTTGCCCAAGAATAAGCTGTCATAGAGGTGCCACGCCTGGGAATATTTAACACAAACATAAAAAATGGCTGCTTGTGAGTTTATCGTCACGGGTATAAGGAATGGCTAGGCTTAAAAATACTATATGTATTTTTGCACTGTCTATGTTTGCAGCAGCAGCCAGTGACCCATCCACAAGTGGCAAGATACAAACACTATCCCATCGATTTCAGCAATAATAAATGAATAAACAAATATGTAAATTAACAAAGTGTGCCCTTGCGCAAGATACTTAATTGTTAATTAAATAAGTAGTTGCAAAGCATGTTATATAGGCCTGTCACAGTAATCACTATATCAACTTATTGTTCAGTATATGAAAGTTGGAACAAGATATTTTTTTGGGTCAGTATTTATCGTGTGTACGTTTTCTTTGCACGACTGAGACTTTTTGTTATTTTATGGTTATATGATAAGATTTAAGCTGTAAAATGTTGTATTAATGACTTCTATGACTCATTACAGATGCAAACTAACTATTAAAGTGTTTCATTTTACTGCTTATTTATTGCAGCTCATGTTTTTTTTTTTTTTCTTTTTAGATTTCGAAAAGTTTTTTGGTTTAAATCTGCTCTTGGGCTGTTGTTTCAGTGGCATAAATTAGTTTCAATATTATTGTTTATCGTCTATATTTATTTCAGCAATATATCGAACTTCAAAATATGTTATCAAGACAAATGGTAATGTTTTCAATAGCCTCTTAGTGGTGAGTGGGGATACAGAGGAGTTGGTATAGTTTGTGTCCACTGATTCGAAGGTTGGCAGTTCAAATCCTGCTCTTGACATAAACATCATTGGGTGAGCATTCAAATCCACTGACCCACAGGTTGGCAGTGAGATTCCAGCTCTCGCAGATGAATACTGTTGCTGTGTCCTTGGGCAAGACACTTAACCCACCTTGTCCCCAGGGTCTGCATACACTGGTGTATCAATGTGTGTGTGATTGGGTGAGTGATTCCTTGATGTAAAGCAATTTGAGTGCCCTAAAGGCGGAAAAGCTCTATAAAATTGTTATCAAGAATGATCTCACTCAAATTCTAACCTCAAAATGTTATACTTACTTACCTCACTTACTTACTTACTTACTTACTTGACTTACCTCAGAGGTGCCCAAACTTTTTTTTTATTGAGGGCCACATCTGAAAACATATTTAAAGTGGAGGGCCACAGACCGGTGATCAGTGCAAATGCAATGCTTTATACACAGCTTTGACAGAGCCGCTGTGTATTAATAAGGCTTGAATCACATTCATTTTAAGTCTGTATCACAATGCAATGTGATGTTTGAGGATATAGTGGTAGAAATAGTTTTATTAGCTGTTAAAAATACTGCTTATGACCAATTGAGCCAGTTCAGCAGGAGGCCTGAGTGCCAATAAAAACTGGTCCGAGGGTCGCATTTGACCCTCAGGCCATAGTTTGGACACCACTGACTTACTTAGTTCTGAGTGGGTAATGCTAATCTTATAAGCATATGACATATACGTGCATAGCTTATACTGTAGGGCGGATGTATGGAAATATGGAAACCACAAGCTTTATCTGGTTCGATAATATGCAGAGGTGTAAAACATTTGGCCAGCTTATTTAGATGGACTGATTTAGCTGTGGAGTTAGCAAAGGCTTGAGTCTTGTAGTGCATTGGTGGAAGGTGGAGGTATAAATTGGTTTCCTCCTATCTTCCACAGCACATAGAAGCGACCAGGCACCAGCACTCTCTCTCCCCTGATAACGTGCCCTGATAATGGATATATGCACCCAGATTTATTTTTCTATTTCCTGACACAACTGCTTTTCCAAACTTCCTCCCCTTCTTCTTTTTATAAATGTATAAGCTTAAGGCACCTTTCATTTGTGATATTCCAAAGCCAGAACTCCGCACCATTGTAAAGAAAAAACGAACTTGTGCAATGCGTAAAAATAAAACATGGGAGGTTTTTTTTTATAGACTGTGACTTTTTACTGTAATACTAGCTCCTGATACAGAAGGTGGGGAAGTTTATCTTCTCTCAGAGTTGTTTGTCCTGGTTTCACACCTACACAGTTTCATCCTACGTCTCACCGCGAGAAAAATAGGGCATCTGGCGACGCAAAGTCAACTCAATTAGACTAAATATTGACAAAGTCTTAAAGCAATTACTTTCAATTAAAGAGACTGTAATGACACTTCTGTAGTAGATGTTCTGATATGAGAACATAAAAAGTATAGTACAGATGCAAAGGTCTGCAGCCCTGAGCAGCTGCAGAAGATCTCCTTAAACTGGGGGAAGTGGCTGCAGGTGAGACAGGATTGGCCAAATGTAGAGGTGCCCCACCAATCAGGAACCAAAATGCAGCCGCCACCCAGGAAACAGGCAGGAGAGCAGTCCACCAATCCAATAAAAAAAGCTCACACAGCCGTGGTGCATGAAGGACATGCAGAGTTTAACTACTCAAACAACTCAACAAAAATATGGCAACACTGAAAAGAACTAAGGACCTGCGGCCATAACAATGCCAGCAAAGATGTTTAACAATTTGGTACAAAGGACTGACAGTGTAATGCCCTCTTACACTTAAAGGCCCTGTACCCAATTTGTTCCCATGTAGCTGAGCAAAATGTGTCTTGCTCCAATTCAGATATATTCTATAAGCAGCTATTGAGGTAAAAAATGTCCACTATGTGCTGTCTGCATCTATAGAGCATTTTATCGTCTGATCAGGAAGTGTGCGTTAGCTTTCTAGTCGTTGTGAGGATGCTTGGAATGTATAAGGTAAGTGACGAATAGGCCTGTCATGATAATTAGTATACCCACTTAAGGTTCAGTATATGAAAACTGGAAAAAAATATATTTTGCGCCTTAGGATTTATCATGAGTACTTTTTCATTACAAAAGTGGGGAGATTTTGGGCATTTTTGTTGTAATGTGATAATATTTAAGGGGTGGAGGGGTGAATAAGTCCCTTTTATGGCAAATTGTTGGTACATTCTGCTACGTATTTGTTGCAGCTCATGTCTTTTAATGAAACAGTCTATTTCAAAATGGTTTACTGGGATTATCTTGCATTATTTAAATCTTAATTAGTGGCATTCAGTAGTTTCAATATGAGTATATAGTTTATTGTATAGTTTATTGCAATATTTTTTCTGTAGGAATATACCTTTACATAACTTTGGACTTTGGACACACTGCAAAGCGTTTATGAAATGAAATGAACTAGTACAGCTCCTTTGCCAACAACAACAGAAATATTATTACTTAAAATAATAAAATAGTTAAGTTTCAAGGTCTGGTGTGATATATAGTGAGATAAGAAGTGAATAAAATGAATATACATGCTTTTCTATTTTCAATTTACCTTGGTGAAACATGGTTCTACAGTGAAGAGCAAAAACAGCGCAAAACAGGCATAATTTGATTGGATGTATTTCAATCAATATTATTTGAAAGTTAACTAAGGTGACACTGCGGCCCTGCCAATGCATGAATTTAAAGCCATATGTCAGTCTTTAGTGATCTGTATTCATTGCGTTGGCGAGTTATTCTTTATCCCAGTAGTGGACTTGTTATTCAAGCATCAATGTTTTCACAGCTTCTGGAGGTGCAAGGATGTACCAATGCCTTATGAACAATACTGCCACTACTGTACAGGGCTCTGCTTTTCAAACCACTATGTTTTATTCAGTGGGATGTTAGCATCTACATATCTTTTTTGATGAAATGCACTGAGGTCAGTCTCAGCAGCACCTTCGCTCTGATTAAAGAAATGATTCAGCTGCCTTTTTCTATTAAATCCAGCCTAGAGCTCATTATTTTTGACCAAGCACATTGTAATTACAACTAATTAGATGTTAGATAGGGTATTTTGTACACCTCTAATAATTGCACACAGTAATGATCATGCCGCATTACAGAGCTATGAAAGAGAAAGAATTTGATTGAAATATGTAAGGTTGTTTTATGCCAAATTAAACATTATTAAATTAGGGCAATTCTTTTCACAACTTTCTCTCAAATCTGACAAGTCTGTTTTATATACAAAGCAGCATTTGCACAAAATATGAATTAATACAAAAATCAAGCCACATTGTCCTCACATGAGAAAAGGTTTTCTCGTTAAAGGTCTTATATGACACAAAATGGATTCTCGTGATCTTTAACCCATGTTATAATGCTGTTATATCCTCAAAAGTCTTTAGTGATCTGTAAAGCATACCTGAAGTTGTGTTTGTTTCACTGACACATGTTTAAGCTATCCTTTATTATTAGTCTGTCTACTTCCGGAGTTCAAAATGCTGCGTTTCACCTTGTGATGTCATGAAGCGGTGGTTTTCAAGTTAATGGCTACCTTTAACCTTTTGTTCAATAAAAAGAGGCAATTCCAGGGCTGAAATCTCCTAAATGATACTACTGAAGGTGTATGGAGTTTTAAAAGACAGTGGAGCACTTCCTGTATTACACGACATCACAAGGTGGAACAGAGTGTTTTCAGTTTGAGAGAACTCAGCCTAAATATGCAGGGCTTGTGTGTTAAACATGTGTGAATGAAACAAAACACAACTCCAGGTGTGTTTGTGTTGAGAAAACAAGATTATAGCATAGACCAGAAAAGAGCATAATATGGCCCCTTTAGGTTAGATAAGGAAGCATGACATCTATTGTGGAACTTTTATTGAATAAATTAGCTATTCATAACTTGGTAACGAGCCAACAACACAGCCAAAGTTAGTCCTTGTATTACATATAGATTCTCCTACCACACTGTGTCAGCTCAGGGAGGGCATCTAGCTTGAAACCTATGGCGTATCAATATGTGAATCAATGCTAGTAGAGATTATGCAGTGCCTTTGCAAAAAGAAAGCCAGAGGGAATGAAGAATTAAAAATGGGTATGGTATACAAGGATGTCTTCTTCTCTCTGTTTCCTGTAGTGAGTCAGGGGTGGTATTTGGCATAGAAGCCTTAACGCAAACCGCTATACTATAGGGCCAGGAATGCAACAGCCAAAAGCAATGAAGTATTTAGGTCATATACTGTATATATACACTATACTGTCTTCTACTGTCCAACCACCACAGCTGTTTGCACTCCAGGTACCCTCCAAGACAAATAAACAAGACCTTTCCTATTAAATCAACCAGCCATAGCTCCTTTCCCCCTTATTGCAAGTGTCTCAGCGACTTAAGTGGATCCAACAGTGCAGCCCCCTGGTTCTACCCTCCCTCCCTCTCTCTTTTCCCCTCTAATCTTTAAAAAGCTGTGGCCTGGTCTGTCATGTGACTTGTGACCCCCGCTACGCTACATACATGCTCGCGGGGCGTACGGCGTGTCCCAGAAACCACTGCAGCAGCGCCATTCTCTGTCCAGGGGAACAATGAGACTTGTACATTCTGGACGCTAACTGCCCCAGGCTATACATCACATGAAATCCCCTTATGAATTGGCGCATGTGTCTTAGCTTGGCCTGTAGTGTTTACTGTAGATGTCTATGCTAGCACAGCAGGGGTGATGGCGCTGTATTCCCCCAGCACTTTTTCATCACAGCTCGGAGCACTTCACCCCGCAGAGATCAGTGCTAGTCTGTCCTGGTATATATGTGTTAGTATGTGTCCACTTATTAATAGATCCGCCATTGGGACCCTGCTCATATCCAGAGCAGGGCAAAGGGGATTTGATGCCGTGGCTACATAGGACTGATTAATGTCTTAGACCATAGCATCCTTTGATCCAATATGGTTTGCTCTGGGACTGTATAGAGTCATGCGTGTCCTATTGACGCACGAGAATTTGTTCTTTTTTTATTGATTAGGGCCACTCATGTGGGTCACCTTTAATGACATGGTCTACTGCTATATGCCAGACAGTGGTGGAAGAAGTATTACATTTTATTACTTAAAGTACAAATATTTGAGCAAAAGATACTCAAGTAAAAGTATCAGATGAAAAAATCGACTTAAGTAGAAGTATTAAAGTACCCATTTAAAAATGTACTTCAGGTATTTTGCGCATATTTTGAGGTCTTATAAGGCTATATAAATATGGTGATGCTGATAAAGATTGTGCTGACTTTTGTTCAACAGAAACAACTGAATCAATCTTTTTTTTTTCTAGCTCTTTTTATTCTTTTAGCTTTGTTTGCTCAAATTATGAACGTGTTAAAAATAAACCCCTCAGCCTTTTCTGCAGGTCTCAAACAATAATACAAAATACTTACTTTTCAGTCCTGTTCAAAAATGTAGTGGAGTAGAAAGTACAGATACCTGCTCTCAAATGTAATAAAGTAGAAGTAAAAAGAATCCTTTTTAAAATGGACTTAAGTGAAGTACAGACACCTAAAATACGTACTTCATTATTTACTACCACAGATGTAAGAATTCATTTCAGTCTATATTTTCGTACATGATCAATTATTGTAGCTGTTTGGTAAACCTATAAAATGTATACAGGTCTATTTTATTCTGTTTTGATTTTTCCCTTGCAAGGTTGTGAATCTTGAGACCAAATTAAATGCTTTACAAACACTTACATAACTTGATATCCTGTATAAAAAATATACATATTCCTCATATTCCTCCATCTCAATTTGGCCTTTCTGATAACCCACTAGAGCACATGCGTCAAACTCAAGGCCCGTGGGCCAAATGTGGCCCTCCACATCATTTTATGTGGCCCCCGACAGCGTAAATTAAAAGTTATGATGGTAAAAATGTTATTTTATCAGGAGATACGCAGTTGCACAGCCATATTTTTACATCTAGGCAAATATATATTCAATATTTGTAACTTCAATAAGTAATAAATACAGAAACAGTTAATTAACAAGTTAAAAAATAGTTAGATTTATTTAACATCTGGCACTTTGAGAGCAGCCGTTTTGCTGATGTGGCCCTCCGTGAAAATGTGTTTGACACCCCTGCACTAGAGTGATCCTATCCGTCCTTCACTTCCAAATACAACTTAAACTTTCCCGTTTTTTAATTTATTTATTTTCTTCACATGCTTGTCTCCATGGCGATATTTTTGCTTTTTCTTGAATGCTCCACAGTACGGCATTAAACACATCTATCTTGCATTTAATTAATTAGGCGCTTTTTTAATCGCTAAAAATTCCCATACTGAGGAACATTCCTGGCAATACAAAACATCTCCATGGAAACAAGCATTTGGCATACCTTCCACCTGAGAAGTTAGATTTAATATGGAGACGTTTATGGGAACAAGACCAGTTGCCAATAACAGTATAATATTGCAATAGATATTTATAAGGGTAATTTTGATACTCATTATCCTTCTATGAGTGCAGTTGAAATGATGTATTCTTAAACATGTGATCGATTTGCTAGTGTGCCGTGGGAGAGCAGTGGGGTTACGGCAGGTGTATTTAGTGGTGCACGCAGAGGTCAGCTTGTCACTTTATATTATTTGCATGAGTGCACTCCCTGCACTGTATGCTTCATTATTAATATGTCCCATCTCTCGCCCCAACTTAGCTACCGTTTCACCATGTGCCAACTTCATGAGCTCATTGAACTCATTTGAAAACATTTGCCCTATTAATTCTGACCTTGGGGCCCCACTGGTGGAGCTGGAGGAAGTGTCTGGTGTGAGGGAATCTGGGAGCCCCTGCTTAGACTGCTGTCCTGCGATCCGGCCCTGGATTAGCGGAAAAAAATGAATGGATGGATAGAATTCTGCATAACATGGCTTTTGAATCTTTTTTTTTCTTTTTTTTTTTCATTTTTTGTACATTTCTTAACTATATTCACTCATTCGTTATTCATCAAGCCAGACCAGCTTTTCTTGTAGCAATGTGAGATCTGTATAGTCCGATCGGTCCTATCTTGATTCCTTTAGGCTGCCTGCAGTTACCAGAGAGATTAAAAGAGAAAATATAAAGCATCATTTGAAGTTCTAGCTTTGTATTCTGCACCTGGGCACCGGCATGGGCTTCACAAGAAGGACGCCTTTCTTCTCTGTGGGCGTGTGATGTGAGCGCGCAGGGGCTTTGGGGAGGTCACTTCCTTAATTGAATAATTGACTGAAAAAAATCCTTTGGAATTCATGTAGAATGAAAAATGGAAGTCATTGGCGCAGAAAGGCAGAGAAATTGTCAATGAACCCTAAAGCTACAACTAAGTGTTTGTTATGCAGTACACTGTTAAACGATATCATTAAAGCCTCACAGAGGAAAGTGATCACAAAGATCTTCAGAGTTTCACGCACTCACAAATTGAAATAACAGTAGTTGTAGTTATAGAAGTAGTAGTAGTAAGTAGTAGTAGAAAATAGTAGTGGTAGTAGTAGTAGTGGTGGTAGTAGTAGAAGTAGTAGCTCATAAATAATAGTAGTAAATCACAACTAATAGTGGTGGTGGTAGTAGTAGTAGTAGTAGTAGTAGTAGTAGTAGTAGTAGTAGTAGTAGTACATCACAAATAATAGTCGTAGTAGTAGTAGTAATAGTAGTAGTAGTAGTAGTAGTAGTAGTAGTAGTACATCATAAATAATAGTCATAGTAGTAGTAATAGTAGTACTAGTAGTAGTAGGAATAGCTCTCACAAATATCTTCACAGTTTCATGCACTCACAAGTTGAAACAGCAGTAGTAGTAGTGGTATTTTTAACTATTTTGAGTCATTTTAGTTGGTAATTTGGCAAATAGTTTTCTTAGTTTATTTCTTTTCTTTTTACACGATTGTCGTATAAAATCTCTTACAGAATGTGGTTGAAGTGTCTTGCTCAAGCACACAGCAACAGCACGCACAAGGTCAGAATCAACCTCCCACTGCTTATTCCACTTAAGAGTCAATTCATAGCACAATTACGCCAAACAATAACTTATTTCACTGTATACTATGAGTGACTAACTTTAAGAAAAGATGTACAACACGGGTTTTGCATCATGGCTCTCATTACTCTATGTGGACGATAATAACACAGGTTTGTATTTAGTTCTTTAATTCCTCAGGCTTTTTCAAATGCCATGTCTAATTTTCGACAAGAATGGAACCCCGAAGGACCTGGTAATATCAAGCACAAACAATCAATCTCAGGCCAATCTCCTGAGGGCCTAATGGACTTGGAGTGAATATTAAGAGGTTTGGTCTGAAGAGGAGCGTCTCGTCCCTGGGCTAATTTGTGTCTGTGTGGAGGGAGGCCACACACGGGGGGGGCTCTCCGCCTCTCTGGGCTGCTGTCGAAAGGAGAGCTGCCAGGGAGACGACGGCACACGCACGCTCACAACTCTGCCCCCGCGGAGACAAAACACACCATCTGCATTGTATCAGGAACTTTCCCACACCATAGAGCATACATGAGCAGCTTTCATGGTTAGGCAAAACTCAAGATTATGAAGGGTCAAGACTGTGGAATATGCCCCCTACAGTGTATAGTGAAACTGTTTTCTACAATAGATCTAACTTTTAATCAATATTAAGCCCAACCAAATAACACAATAAATGAAAATAAATCCTTTTTTTTTTGGTCACAGGTTTACTTTTAGAAATGTATTTTTTGTCTTAAATTCCACTAGTGTCATCATCTCTCTTATTCCTACCTCTGATAAAGAAGTAATAGTAGTAGTAGTAGTAGTAGTAGTAGTAGTAGTAGAAGTAGAAGTAGTAGTAACAGTAGAAGTAGTAGTAACAGTAGTAGTAGTAGCGGTAGTAGTAGATCACAAATAATAGTATTAGTAAATCACAAATAATAGTGTTAGTAATATTACTAGTAATAGTGGTAATGGTAGTAGATCACAAATAGTATTATTAGTATTAGTATTACTAGTAGTAGAAGTAGTAGTAATAGTCTTAGTGGTAGTAGTAGTAGGAGTAGTAGTAGTAGTAGCATTAGTAATAGTAGTAAAAGCTGACACAGAAGTAGTCCTCATAGTAGCAGTAGTAGTAGCAGTTGTAGTAGTAAAAGAAGTACGATTGCATCAGCAGGTTATTCTGTAACCCGAGTTTAAGTTTGAAAGCCTGCTGCATATGAACATACTTCATTGAGGTCAAATAAAAGAGCGCACCAGATGCATCAATATTACTTTATCTGAAATAGTAAAAAAATAGTAACTGAATGAACCATTTACCAAAAGAACCAAGATTTTTATCAACAATTCCCTAACAATTTACCACTCTTTCCAGGATATTTGCACAATCAATATTCTACATGATTTGGTGTGATTTGTGAGAGAGAGACTGAGAGACAGAGAGGGAGGGGTGGTATTTGAGCGTGCCAACTCCAATGTGGGCTAACCATGAGAATTCAGGACAGATGCCCAAACCGCGAGCACTGGTGGTCCAGTTGTAAATCTGTCTGTAGTTGCCACCCACAGCTAATGAAACCAAACACGAGTGTCACAGAGCCTTATCCTTACCTCCCTGTTTAGCATAAGAAGAATCAGTGGATGTGAATCTAATTAAAAGCTCCTATTGTGGACCTCCTATCCCGTTTATTAGGTTTAGTGGAGAGCTCCTATCTGTGCACAGAGAGATGGGGCCCAGTGTAAGATTGGGGCTTAGTATCAGCTTGTTGTGTTGAATATGAGTGACAGTATTTTCATCCAGATGGCAGTACACTAGGCACTTAAAGCGTCTAATTTCACTTGGTAATATTACATAAATTCACACATTTTTCAACAGTTTGTGGTATTTTCTGGAACAGAAATGAAAATAGAAATTATTAAGGATATGTGATATAATGTAAAATATAAATTACCCAGCTTCTGCATACATAATCACTGGCTAGTGATGTGACATTCATGAACGAGTCGACTCTTTTGAACGATTCCTTGATGTGAACGGTTAGATCCAGATGCCAAATCTTTTTCTTTCTAATTTGTATGCATTTTAAACAGACATTGAACGAACACATTAATCAAAACAGAAGCATAGCAAGTGACACGAGTGAGAGCTTTATGCACACAAAAACATATTTGACATCATAATAACAGTTCATTTTAAAATTATTATTATTGCAATGCAACATTTTATATAGATTATGCATAATTTCAAAGGGTAAACACACTTCCACTCTCAGTTTGAACCATTTTAAACACATTTAAGCCTTGGCCATTTCTTTCTGTGATTAGTTTGTAGATAAATCACGTTCTCACATTGGCTTCTGTCATATAAATAGTAAAAGAGACAGTCTTTTGAACAGCTCTTTGAAATGAAGGTGACTGAGGCTATTCTACCAACTATGGATAGGGGAAATACAGGAGAAAGGTTTTTTACAAGACTGAAACTGAGTAAACATAAACTATACAATGGCAGGTTTAAGCAAGCATTTACTCACTATATATGGCCAGTTTAGCTTTACCATTAGACAGAAAGATGCACAACTTTTTCTAATCCAAATGGAAATTTGGAAATAATGGAAATAACATGACCACAGTAGCTCTAGAGTACAAAAAGAATGATGCAAAAAATGATGTTGAAAATAAATAAAATGAAATATAATGAATCTCCAACGTATTTTCCTTGGAATATATATATATATATACCTCTTGTTCAGAACTGTTCTTCTATTGTTATTTGTGACTACCTTGGTGTTGACACTAAAGAGAAGGCTCCATACTTCCTGATTTTGAGTCCACAATGATAATAAATAACATTCTTTTGTAGACAATGGAATGTAATTTAAAACACAAAATAAAAGTACATAGTTTTATATGTCCATGTTGTCTCATAGTAGTTCTGATATAGATCAATTAGACCATTTTAAAACAATTCAGGGAGGTCCGATTTTATTTTGCATTGATACTTTCAAAGGAGTTCAAATGAGTATCTACTTTTAGTACTGTTTAAAGGCCCTATATCACACAAAATGGATTCTTGCTAACTTTAAGCCCTGTTATAGTGGTGTTACCTCCTCCAAAACATACTTGAAGTTGTGTTTTATTTCATTCACAAGTGTTTGAGTAATGCTTTGTTATTAATCTGTCTACATCTCCAAAGCTCAAAATGCTCTGTTCCACCTTGTGATGTCATGAAGTGGTAGTTTTAAAGTTAACAGTTACTTTTTACCTTTTGTTCAGTAGAGAGTGGCAATTCCTGGGCTGAAATTATCCAGATGATTCTAGTGAAGGTGTGTGAAATTTAAAAACACAGTGGAGCACTTCCTGTATTAACACATAAGGTGGAACAAAGCATTTTCAGTTCGAGAGAAGAACTCAACGTAAATGTGCAGGATTTGTGTGTTAAACATGTGTGAATGAAACAAAACACAACTCCAGGCATGTTTTTGATAAGGAAACAACTTACTTTTTTAACATAGATCAGAAAATAGTAATAATAGAAAAAATATGGGGACTTTAATATCTGGGTTTCGATACTTTTGACAACCCTAGCTAGTACTACATTAGTATAACTGATCTCTGAATATATGTCATTTTTGCCTTTATCCCATGGCTAGACAAACACATGCGTTTAGTTCTCCGTGTCACTCCCTCTCCGTGTCACTTTTCATTTTCTCCATAAGACCAGAGCGTACAGCCGCGACGAGCCCCTTTCCATACTGTGTCTATAGTGGTGTTTTTCCATCAGCCCGTGAACAATAGTCAGTTTCAGCAGGCGCTTTAGATCCCCCCTCTTATTTCCCATCTATCTCTCTTCCACTTCCATATCCTGTTGCGTAGCCCTAACATTTTCTTGGTTATTTCTCGCCCGCTGCTCCCCAATACTCGTCGCATTGGCCTCCCTGTATTTTATGCATGCATTCTGCTTTTTTCATATGTACGCCTCATTTTGCTCTAATTTATTTCCGCGTTTCCATCAGCCCCCATCTGCCTGTCAATTTCCCCTCACCTAACCTCACTGTTTGTCGGATGCCAACCTTATTTAATAGGATTCTAGGTTTTTCTTGTTTCCAATATGCACTTAGCCAAATCCTATAACGCGGGATATAGCAATTTGATTGTACCCACCTGAACCTGTGCAGAAGTGGCTGCTTAGAAGACTGCCAATTTAGAGTTCACCCCATAGACAGATTATAGCCAGAGCCAGATGGTCAGGTAGATCCGAAGCACAAGAAAGCTGAGGAATTTGTCCCTTAACCTTTCATATCCTCTGTGTGATATTATGGCTCAGAGGGGGATTGTGATGACACCTCTAAGGAATTAAAGAACTTTGGGAGAATTAGAAGTTAGCAGACTTACTTTATGAGCTGTTTACACAACCAGTATCAGCAGCGTATAAGCAAAGAATGCTAAAAATGAATTGGTCTAGCTTAAAGGTTTCTGGTAAAGGGTCCGTTGCCTGTTAATGTTTTGCCTGCAGTGTTCCACATTATACCATTAAACTACTCTATCTCCTTGGAGACAAGCAGGTGATGTCACTAGGCAGTTACAGATCAGATATTATTTGAGGTAAATCACCTGCAATGGAAGAAATGCAAGACAAATAAGGTCAGTGCCATAGTGAGGAACAATCCAAACAAAGCAACACTATTTCCACATAGACACGCAGGTGGTGGATCCTACACATAGACTGTCTAAAGAAATGGACTAAAGGAGCATGACGTCACCCATAGCAAGGCGAGTTTATTTGTATAGCACAATTCGTACACAAAGTAATTCAAAGTGCTTTGCAGAAAAAGGAAGACATTAAAATCACAATACAAATCAAAGCATAAATAATCATCATAAAATTAACATTAAAGGAGAAAAGTGCAGAATAAAAACCTTTTAGTCACAGCTAAACAGAACTATTTTGAGCTTGGATGTAACATTGTCAAAGTAGAGGCCTGTCTCACATGTTCAGGAACTGTTCCAGGTTTTAGCTACATAAAAAAAAAGTGAAACACTGATTCCCCATGTTTAGTTCTGAATCAGGGCACCAGCAGGAGGCCAGTCCCTGAAGTCCTCAGAGTGTGAGATGGTCATATGGCACAGTCAAATGAAGCTCATCGAGACTAGCAGTTATAGGGGTGAATTTGGAGCCAACTTTCATACTTGGAATTCTGTCTGTGAGTATCAAAACAACCCAAGAGCCAATCTACACGACCTCAGGGAAAGGAGGTGCCTGTTTTGTCTGATATTGATGTTCATATCTTGATTTACTGACACAATAGCCAAATAAAAACACCAGCATGATGTAGAGCGGGTTAATATGAACATTTTAAGACCAAAATGACAAGCCTGACAGCAGCAGTGACAGAGAGAGGGGCAGCAACTTTTCAATAGAAAGTCAATTGGAGCCAGAGCATTTCCATTGTCCATTTAGTTACATAGTGCAACTTTGCTTAAAATTTAAAACATGGGCAGCCACAATAGAGGTAGATATATAATCAGTAAATATACAGGAAATGGGGAGGACAAGCACATCTGTGGAATAGGAGTAATTAGTCTAAAAGAGAGACATGTATTAAAATGTCTAGATTCAAAGTGTCCATCTTAAATCCTAAATTATCGTCATGACAATAAATACATGCAAAGTCCTTTAACTTTCCGCTTTTGCTGTAGACATCTAAAGAAGTACTGTGTCCTGTAACCCTTTATGAATCGGTTAATTTCATATTTTGAGAAACATTTTGAGAAATATTTCCAATTCTCCATAACATTCTCATCCCTCATTCTGAACGTGGCCCCGTAGTGCTGTGGTCCACACTTAAAGCAGAATAATGTGAGATAAATTAAGACAAAGATGAAAAAGTCCAGAAAAGCGTCCAATCTGAGGCGTAATGACAGCCCTAGTAAAACTGGAGTTGATTAAAACATCGCCTCCAGTATTATATTACTTCACAACTCATTTGCGGAACACACTATAAAAGATCTGGCTTGGAACAGACCCAATCATTCATAATCTGAGCACCACAAAACCACAATTACTAACATTTCCTTCACCCTCTGCTCTCTTCTCATTATTTCTATAGTCTTTATTGATTCACTGTATATTATATGTGGGTGTGTTTACCTCACCATGTGCATATACTTCACAGCCGACCTGCATATTTTAAAGCCTCATGCAATATTGCGTTTCTTTTTTTTCTTGTGTTGCTTCTCTCACCAATTTTCTGCCTCATTGTCATTCATGTGCAATCTGTTTGTTTGGCTAACCCCGCCGTATTGAGAGCGTCTCTGCCGAGCTACTTCGTGTTCATGTGTCAGTGAGTGGATGCTGTGCTATCTTTCTGTATTATGTTGTGGGGTGCATTGGTGATTCACTTGTCCAATGAAAAAACAGTATTGAGTTTTGTATATGAGATTCAAGGCTTTCACAGTTTCTGGAGGTGTAAGGATGTACCAGTGATTATGGACAGCACGCAAGTATTCACACAATTTCGGCTTTTGTGAGTAGTGGGTAATTTAGGCTAGGTAGGCAGAAGGAAACACATTGTGCATCTCAAGGGTTGTTTGACTCAGGGAAAGTAGAGAAAGTAAAGAAGAACAAGCACTAAAATAAGTTAGAAATAAAGTTAAAATAAAGGATATAGTGTGAATACAGTTCTGCAGCTGCTTACCTGTGTATTGCCAGAACACAACCATAACTACCACATCAGCAATTTCAATATTACTGCTTCTAACTTTCCATAGAATTCAGTCAAACAAATGGGCAAATGTGTCACAATTGTTTTGAATATAAGAAACATTTTGGATGGAGAAGACCGATTGTGTTGGTGTCTGCTATGTAGATATCATCTATAACAGCCAAATCATTGTGTTATAATTTACACATTTAAATTGCAATATTCATCTAAAACGACTTAATAAAAGAAACAAGTCCACTGATTTTCACATTAGAAATTAGCTGATATGGCATTGCCATAAACGTCATCACAACAAAAAGCCATGGAGCTGTCACCCCTCCCCCCCAGGTTTCGTACCAACATGACTATGTAAGGTTGCTGGTTCCTACGTGTATCACCGATTAAGAAAATAAAACTGAAGAACGAAGTAAGTACAGAGCAGTGAGTCTATGCTGGCGGAGGTGAAAATGAGGATTGATCGGCAATATGGAGTATTGAAAATAAGCAATTAAAGCTCAAACATGCAAGAATCACTCCAAATGCAACACTGAGAGTGTAAATGAGTGTAAACTAGTGTAATATGATTAAAAGCTCTGAAAAGTTAATTTTACATAGCAGCAGTCTTGACCAAGCCTCACTCAAGCTCTGGAGAGGCAACCTGTCAGGAGCCATGAGTATTGCAGTGGTGCGCCTGGGGACCTTAGTGACATTGAAGGATGGCTCAAATGCAGAGGACAAATTCACCTACAGAGATAATAAAGTGCGCCTTTATCTTTACAAGTAATTCTATATCTTTGAGTATTCTACAAGTGGATGATTTTTATGCAATGTGTTTTACATCACATTTCATTATATTTGTACAAACTGTTCTTTTACAGTAATTAAGCCAGTACCATACAACTGTAAAGCAGCATGATATTGGGAACTCATGCAATATGCAAAACCATTGAATTCATATGCATATATAGTACATCTATTCAGAGAAATGTGTTAATGTCCTGCTGCTTGGTTCTCACACCATATGCTCAAATATATTGGCATGCAAAGTCAATGCCAAGTGGAATACCTTTATTCATTGATTTTGTTTCACATTCACAACGATTAAAACATCCGTCATTAAGTTTACAGTAAAAGAGGATAGAGTATGTTTATCTCCAATTAAATATGACTACAACTACAACTTAGGGCTGGGCAACAGGGACAAAAATGAATAGAGAGGGGGTATTATGCAAAATCGATTTTTTGTTACAACATTGTCCCCTCATCAAAAACATGCCTGAAGAGGTTTTAAAAGCCATCCATGCATGTTTCAGTAATTTAGCGATCTCACTTGGGCCCTATTCATACCCTCCTTATGGTTAGGTGTAAAAATGCCCAATGCTCCGCCCACATGCCTACGTCATCCATGCTTCCACGTGACAATTCTCCACAAATATACAAAAACATGATACAAAATTGTACACAATAACTTGACAAACTTGATGTGATGTGCAGTAGTTTCATTAGCGGGATGGATGCTGGTTGTGTGATAATACTATGAAGTGACTAGAAACAAAACTAAAACGTATCAATCATGCTAGCAATTAATACCCCACAGAAGTGTAATACCCCCTCTACAATCAGCTGTTGCCTTTGAAGTAGTTTTTAAACATAAACCTACACTTGCAATATTATTCAGTTTTATACTGCTGCCGCTACATTCAACACATCAATTCACATGGCCTGTTTCCATGCACTTGTTGTAGTATCACACTGAAACATCCCTCCGTGTGCCTTTAAATGGCAAAATTGTACCAGGATAATTCTCCAGTCATTGTGATGGAGTTTTATCGTTGCCAATGGTAACGGGCAGCGTAAAAGCATGAATGGCTCATTATAACCCTACTGAGTGAAAATTAGCCTCACTACCTCAATAGTGCACAAACCTCTCCTACACTGGACAGTCCTACATGGCTGTTGTTAGCATAATGACACTGTTGGCGGTGAGTGGGGAGACCATTTTCTGCTCTATAGGACCATTTCATATTCAGGCTGCTGTTTGTGTATAGGTTGCTATCACTGAATAAGTCTGCCTGATGTTTGTTTGAGCTCATGAGTCATTTTCTACCCCCACATCTGTAATTAAAGTGCATATTTTTTGGCACACTTTGGTCTTTGGTGATAGTAAGTAGTAAAACCTTGGACCATTGAAACTTTTATACCTAGGTTATTAATATTGTAAAATGGTTTCTTTTGATTATAGTTACACAGATATTCATTTGGACTAGGCATGGGACCATATTGAAATTTGGTGTCACAATTGTTATGGCTAAAATAATTGCGATTAACGATTATATCACAATAATTATTAAAGCTGCTGACAGTTTAAAAAAATATTATGGATATGAATAATTATAATACGTTTTCAGATTTAAACACCTTTTATATAATTATACTTTTTTTCCCCCTATTGTACAGCATTGCAGTGGCACATTCATAGGTTAAATACAAATTGCTAACAATAGATAAAAGTACAGCTCTCAATTTTACATGTAATTTTGTGTGTGTGACAATTTTTAAACCTTAAGAAAGAAGTACATTATTTCAGTTCATCACTTAGTTCATTCTATAACTTTACACCAATAACTGAAGCACATCTGGATTGAACATTTGTTTTTACTATATTCAAAATGATGCAAACCTGTTAAATTATAATGACCAACTCTTAGTTTGAAGAAATTCTGTATGCTTTTTGGAATTATATTATTTTAGATCTATAATCTGTGTTATCAGTGAAATAACAACAATTTAGTGAAGAACATTATGGATAAGTAGGTGTTTTCTGCACATTCTAGTGATGCAATGGTGATTATTTTTGTTGGCGATTATCACAATTAAATAAAATATCCCACAAAAGAATTATTGTCGACCCTGTTTATCGCGCTAAAATATTTTATTGTTTATTGTCCCATCCCTAATCAGGACTAAACTATGATTAAGTCAGCCTGTAAACCAAACAGCTTTTGATTAGTTAAATTATTTGATCTTTTTTTTTTTTTGTACTGGTGGGGATTTATTTATTTATTTATTTATTTATTTTTTTCCTGTTCTATTATTAGATTTGAGCTACAGAGGAGTAAATCACTTCTATGACTCATTATAGATACAAACTAACTACTAAAGTGTGTCATTCTGCAGTTTATTTATTGCAGCTCATGTAGAATAGTTTTTGGGGATAATTCTACTGTAGAGTTATTGCATCAGTGGCATAAATTTGTTTCAATATTAACCTTTATCGTCATGACAGGCCTATTTCTAGACAGTGAATGTTTACAAATGAATTGCCTTATTCAAGAAAGCCATTTTGACTTAATACTGCAGCTGTCTGTGATGAAACTTCTTCTGGCATGTGTTTCAGAGTCGATTCATTCCAGTTAATGGCAACAGTTATGAAAATACCATTATGACTATGACTATTGCTAATTGTTGTAGCCTTACCCAAGATTAGGATTGTCAGAAGTATAAAAAATCTGATACTAATTGATACTAAAGCTAGCATCAAAACCAGATACTCATTTGAACAAATATTGATTCTAAAAAGTTACAATAACTGTATCAGAACAAGTATAAGACCAAATAGACTAGTATACGCCCATGGATCACTATGGAACCTGCCTGGACCACTGAGGGATTACACAGATCTAAGGCCACAGGGGAATATAAAAGAAAATGGTACCACTTAATGTTGAAAATTACATTCTATTGTCTAAAGAAAGAGTGTTTTAATGATCATCGTGGTATCAGAATCAGTATTGAGTATCAAGTCTATTCCTTAGTATCAAAATCAACACTACCGGACTAAGACAGGCACCAGGCTTAAGCCAATAGTAGACTATCTGGCCAAAAAATAGTCGCCACCTGGATTTAACTAAGCAAATAGGTTGAGGTTGCTGCAGTTGGTCAGGTCTAGGTTCAGCAACAGTCTGTGCTCAAAGAATGAGGTCAGCTGACACCTAAATATACTGAATGACCAGGTTTTTCCACCGATTTTTTTCTTCCCTGATGGCACAGGTATATTCCAAGATGATAATGCCAGGATTCATCGGGCTCAAATTGTGAAAGTGTGGTTCAGGGAGCATGAGACATAATTTTCACACATGGATTGGCCACCACAGAGTCCAAACTTTAACCCCATTGAGAATCCCTTGGATGTGCTGGAAAAGGCTTTGCGCAACGGCCAGACTCTACCATCATCAGTGCAAGATGGTGAAAAATGAATGCAACACTGGAAGGAAATAAATCTTGTGACATTACAGAAGCTTATTGAAAGAATGCCACAGCGAATGTGTGCCGTAATCAAAGCTAAAGGCAGTCCAATGAAATATTAGAGTGTGTGACTTTTTTTTGCCAGGCAGTGTAATTGTAATAACAATCAAAACTGCTCTATAGTTTTTGATATTGAAATCTGACTTGCATGAACAGATGTTTTGATGACCCAAATCAGGTACAGATTGCTTTTCTCACATTTTATTATTGCAACATGATGAGTAGTCCTATATAAAGCAGGTTTATATGAGGATAAAAATATTGCGCTAATGCTATCCTGTTACAATGGAAAATCACTCTCATTACTCTGACTAATTATTGTGTGAACAGTGAATCATTTTCTGTCCAAAAATACTGCTTAACAACAGACTCCTCCTCACCACGGAGCGTTTAATTATTGCCTTTATCAGGGTGTGAAAATAAAATGAAAATGGCAGGGTGCAAATGCGACGAAATGAGATTCAGCAAAATGTTATGAGTGGAAAGGGAGGTTAGGGAAGGATAGGATAGAGGAAGAGGGGCCTATAGGGCTGTTACGTGATGATGTCATAGTTTGAGACTGTAATTCACTTAGACCCAGAATAAGGGTACAATTACTATAATGGCATTTCGACTTTGGAAACAGTGCTTGAAAAAAATGATTAGCACCTCTAGAAATGATTTTCCTACATAAAAGTCCTCAAAATGGCACTTCTGACCAAAAAAACAAATAAACCTGTAACTCATGAATGTTCATAGAGGCAATTGTAGCTCAATTGGTAGAGTATGTGTTTGCGGATATGAAGATTGGGGGTTCAAAGCTCTCTAACATCATTGGTTGAGTGATCAGATCCATTGACCCACAGGTTGACTGTGCAATTCCAGCTCCCACAGATGCTTTTGTTGTGTCCTTGGGCAAGACACTCCCTCTCCCCTGATGTCTGCGTACACTGCTGTGTGACTGGGTAAGTGGTTCCTTGATGTAAAGCGCTTAGAAGGTAGAAAAAAGCTGTATAAAAATGTGGCCATCTGACCATTTATTGTAGTTGTGAGTTCCCCCCAAAAAATTCTGAAAATAAAACACAAATTCATAATATTTGTGAACACTACATACAGAGAAGTAATTATTTAACAGAATAGCAAATAAGCACGACTACACCTTTTGTACTTGCGTTTAGTAGATATGGAGTGAGATACCTGTGCAATGTGGACCATCTGTTAATTAGTGCACTTTCACTTTGTTTGGGGTTATATAAATCCTAATAGCTGATACGGAGCTGGGTGGACATACTAATCCCCTCATTTGCAGATGGGGTCAAGAGACCAGGCAGTGCGGGGGAAATGAGAGTGTTATCATTATCACCAAATATATAATTACTATGAAAATCCGGTGTCGCTTTTTTATTATGACTGCCTCCTGACGCTCTTGTTCTGCATACCGATGAGTGCACAGAGAAAGACAAGCCGTAAACAAATCACTGAATTGAGCTGAAATCAAATGAACAGGCTCATTATACTAATCCGGCAACAAATAAAGTTTCAACTGCCTCTTCATTCTTAATACCAGGGATGGGAAGCACTCTGAACACTGTGGGCAAAAGAATAGTCACATTAAATACTAAAAAGAAAGATGTCATTTTAACTGATTCAAAGGACATGCAAGTATTTCAAGGATTTCAAGGAATTCAAAGACAAGCAAAATTGGATACTGTGGTGCTGCAAATGCAATTTCTGGTAACAAACACCTGCACCTGTTTTTAATGCTCTAAATGGACTTACATACTTATTTGTTTCGATTTTTTTCTGTATTTTTGAATAGAGCGCCCATGGAAAAGTATAAATAAAGATAAAGAAAAAAATGTTTTTGTAGTAATAGAACAAAGGTACACTGTGGAACTTTTCTGGTGGATGGAGTGAAGTATAATAAAATCTGGAGGATGAACCAAAGACGGTGTCATATTGTTTCAAAGGTCTGTGTCATTGGCGCATGGACCCAAAAATAATTTTCTCTTCAGCATTACTTTCTCAGTATGGCCTAGCGCCTCCCACCGTGTGACGTCAGAATCAGAGCGATAGCTGCTAGAGCGGAGCAAGCATGGACTCAAAGCGGGCTCAGAGCGGGGCTAGGCTAAACCGGACAAAGCTAACTTTTAGGCACTCTGAGGATTTAAATTTTTAAAATGTTCATGTTGTGAAAATACAGAAGAATCTCTACAGAAGCAGACCTTTGTGAAAGCTGTGGATGCTCTGTCAGGTGAACATGAGCAGTTTGAATTCACAAAAAATGCATTGCGCTCTATGGCAGAATTCTTTCTATGCCCAATCTCATGGGAGCTGCAGTACCAGGAGCGGCCACTAGTCAATGTCACCCGGAGACAGAAGGTCTTATCCAGTTCCTTGTTACAGATCTATGGGAGTGACACATGACTTGTTTCCATAAAGATGTTAGATGTTAAATGAGTAAAGTAAAAGATGTTCCTAAGTCAGATGTGTGGAGATGGGAGTATTTTTGAGCCATAATGACATATGTTCTTTAATAAATGAAAGATAAATGTTTTAAATGAAAGATAAATGTTTTTAATGTCATACTGTGGAAATTTTCAGGTAAATCAATTACTCTAATAATAACCAAAGTGGACCTTTTAAAATCTAGTAAAGGTTTGTTATTAAATTTTAGAAATAAATGAAAATTTGCTCTCCAAATCTTCATACTTTGTTAGAAATTGTTCTGTTTTTGTGTTTTATTAACAAGAACTTTTATCAAATTGCTGATGTTTTGATTATTTTGTTTTTGGCTGACTGTAACCCAATCAGTGCACAGTGTGACATCAACTTTATTTTTGTCCTTCCCGAAAAGTTAGAGCTTGTTTGCCTCCCGCCTATATTCATAATACAGCTGAGCCCAAATGAATTGACTTCTGAAAATCCCACCGCAATTATACTTAATTCATAATTAATGCTGCGCAGACTGGGGACCTAATTTACACTTGCACATTGTCAGTTTCTCTGCATGTGCTTGTCATTCTACATGAGAGTAAACAGGGCTGTGCTTTGGAAAGAGGTGCCCCCCGTACACTGCACTGGCCCTGGGGAGCACTGCACCCAGCCACACAATAGTGACATGAGAGGATCCAGAAAAACACAGCCAATGATCCCACTGATAGAACATACGCACGAGCAGGTGTGTTTTAACCATAGGGAGCAGGTACAGCGCAACAACACAACATTGAAATAAAAGCTTTTTTAAAAACATGCACGGATTTCATTACTACTCATATCTGTCGTTTGCATATTTGAAGTAATGAGCAGAACCATCACAAAGAACAAATACATGCAAAAGTGAACTAATATTGTATCATCATACTAAATCATGTGCTCTTTGGATATGTTTCAACCGAATAAAATGTATCGATCTCCATGGAGACAAGCCGATGACACCAGCAGACCATGTTATGGGTCAGATCAATGAAGAGGCGACCCCGCTCACAGTGAGCATACCGTATTGTGGAACATTCCAGGCGAGCAGTGACATCTCCATGGAGACAAGGTGGTTTTGTAAAGGAGAGTCAGTTAAAGCTCGTATCTTACACAAAATTTACTTTTTTGAACATTAAGCCATGTTATAATGTTACCTCCTTGAAAACATACCTGGAGCTGTGTTTTGTTTCATTCACACATGTTTGAGTAACCCTGCTTTATTAGTTTGTCTACATCTCCAAAGCTCAAAATGCTCTGTTTCACCTTGTGATGTCACAGGTACTTTTTACCTTTTGTTCAGTAGAGATTGACAATTCCAGGCCTAAAATTATCAAAGTGATTGTAGTGAAGGTGTAAGGAGTTTAATAACACAGTGGAGCATATCTTGTATTACCACATGACATCACAAGGTGGAACAGAGTGTTTTCTGTATGAGGCAAGAACTCAGCCTGAATATTGGTCTGTGTTGTTATATTGTGTGTGTGTTAAACATGTGAATGAAACAATACACAACTCCAGGTATGTTTGTGATGAGGAAACAACATTATAACAGATCAGAAAGTAAAATAAGATGGTCCCTATAAATAATATGTGATTATTGCAGATATAATATATATGCTCTTGTCCATTTTAGTATGTCACTCTGCCTATTGCATACATAGGTCCATAAATGTGCGTAGGCGTCTCCTGTAAACTCCTGAATACTGCATGATTTGAACGTCGACTGCATGAAGGGGCTGTCTTCTCCAGTCTTCGGGACCATCACTCTCACAGTCTTCATCTGTTTATTTGTGCTGTGCTGTTGCATTGTGCTGAGTTGTGCTTTACTCTACACATAGGTGCTTCTGACACACACAAAACCACACAATATTAGTCCAATCAGAACGCCGGCACTCCAGCTGACACACTCAATTTGATAGTCCCCTTTATTCAGGCTTCAATATTTATCCATATAGCGCACATCTAGCTGAATTCTATCCACTTACAAACATACTTATCGTGACAGGGGCGCTGCGGATGCTGGCGTAAAAAAACTCAAGTGAACCTAAAGCATATAATGATTTAGAATAAGGATGTCACTATATGGAATTTTAGTGTCAAGATTATTGTGAGAAGAAGCATGTCAATTTTATGTTTATTCACAATTATTGACACAAGGAGTTTCAGAACCTTTAATTCACTTTCTGATGAAACAATAATTTGAAGTACATTTGTCATAAACAGCCAGATAAAATATAGAGACAGTTTCAGTGGCGGTCATCTGGACACTGGTTTTGCGATCAAGACGTTTCGGCTCTCATCCAGAAGCTATTTTCAATTTGATGGAACTGGCTTGAAGCACTGGGCTTTATCCTAACCCGACTTTATGCAGTCCAATTCCAAAGGGAATAGTTTTAGAGTGAAACTGACCTGCCAGTGTTTACTTCCTAACATCATTATGGTTAATTATGTCCCTATAGTGTATTGATAGCTAGATATAAAGCACTTTACTTTTAGATGTACTTTTTGGAGGCACAAACTGATTGAAATGATGACTGTTTTGGTTGTAAAATTGTGAAAAATGTTGGTTCTTATGATTATGCTGTGACATATAACAACAACTATCCATTAAACAAATAATCTATGTTAGTGCCATATGAACCATCTCACAGTCTGAAGACTTCAGGGACCGGCCTCCTGCTGGTGCCCAGAGTCAGGACTAAACATGGGGAAACATCAGTTTTATGCAGCTAAAACCTGGAACAGTCTTCCTGAAGATGTGAGACAGGCATCTACTTCGGCAATGTTTAAATCCAGGCTCAAAACTGATAACCTTTCTCTTTTAGTTTTGATTTTGATTTGAGTTTAGATTTCTTTGTATTGCATTTTAATCTTTCTTATTCTGTAAAGCACTTTGAATTACTTTGTGTACAAAAACTATAAACAACAGGTGTGTTAGTTTCGGTGTAGTTAGCTTCTCCCTTCAGACAGACATAAGGCAGTTTCCACCAGTAATCTGACCAGAACTGAAAAAGCAGTTTTGATGAGCAGTGAAACGTCTTCACTCCTTTTCACTTACTTTTTGTCCAGTTCACAGAATTGAATATTTCTTTTACTATGAATTGTGCTATACAAAAAATAGCTTTGCCTTGCCTAATCTACACATCACTATTTTTTAAAAGGATTTGAAATGTTTAACTGTAACTGTAATTAATGTAATCTAACTTTCATTGTACACCCTAGACCAAATTCAAATTAGACTAATCGCTTGCAGCATCAATCTCAGCTAAAGCTCGTGTGCTGGTGAGCAGACTACTCTGCAGGACCTCAAATAGATTTTCACAGAGGAGATTTTGAAAGTGTTATTTGTCCCAGTCAGTTTGGTCCTAATCAGAGGGCAGAGTTGGAGCAAGGCGGTTTTAATTTCATTACCACTGTTTGGGGAGTTATTTTTAGCCTTGCGCTTGTGTGATCCTTCTGCTGCATTGTAAGACTTTGACAAGTGCTATTATCCGCACAGCTGCTCTTCCTCTGAGCCCACTTCACCAGAGCGCACAAAAAGGTAGAGCAGTCTGCCATTTAACAACACCACTACTTGCTGCAGTTTTGTGGAGAATTTGCTTCAGCAGAAAACACATTTGGGATCAGGTGTAATTAAAACTGTACAAATGGAAAAGTAAGCTACAGTAGCCGAAATCCTGCACACGCTGATTGGAATCTGCATGTGTTTAGTGTGTTACAGTGGGATCATTACTGTACTACAGTTACTAATAACATCTACTAGTACTATGACCTACTACCAACTTCTACTACCTACTTACTCTCTGCTACTTCTAGTATCACCTTCTGTTACCACCTTCTACTACCATCTTCTTGCTACTACTTACACCTACTACTACCACCAACCGTGTACTACTATTAGTATCTTCTACTTCCTACTAAATACTACCCCCATCCACTACCTTTTACTACTATCACTACTACCACCAATACCGCTACTGTTAATGCTACTACCCCAAGGACACAAAAACAGGACTTTTTGAAGCTGGAATAAACCTGCAGTCTTCAGGTGTTGGGGGGGTGAAAGCTCTAACTAGTCACTTGTACCTGATAATTACATTGACGTAGATCAGGGGTGTCAAGCTCAAATTCATGAAGGGCCAAAATTGAAAACTGGGACTAAGTCGTGGGCCAAACTAAATATTTACTGAAACATTTTAACAACATCTGCATCTTTTTCAGAAGGCGTGGATTCAATTTGAGTGAGGCGACAGGTGACAGATGCTAATGAGTATCAACAGAAGTGGTGGCGGCCTGCGTCAACATATTTACAAAGCATTCTAGGATTCATAGTATTAGCAGTGCATGCCCAATACTGGTGCGGCGGCTGGCGTGCCAACTCTAATACATATTTGTTCTCGCATTTTCACCAAATATCTGTGTAAACCCTCAGTCGTCCAGGTCTGATCCATAGCAAAAGACGAAGTTCAAATCTGTCAACTGGACAAATCAGTTCTGATCAATTTTTTCAAAATTTTCACAAAATGGTTTGGCTTTGGAACCAGTTCTTAACAAAATAATAAAATAAACATTGCACCTCTAGAGATGATTTTCCTACATAAAAGGCCTCAAAATGGCACCACTGACAAAATAAATAAATAAATAAATAAAAACTAACTTCAGCAGTCAACAGCAGCAGTTTTATTAGACAGTAATCTGATCTGGTTTACTCTAAAGGCCCCTCAACACCAAAAAGTGACTCTACCACTCTCAGTTGGTAGAGTCACCACTGTTTGTACACTGATCTGAAGGTTAGCGGTACGTATCCCACTCTCAACATAAACATCATTGAGTGATCAGATTCACTGACCTACAGGTTGATGTGGGGGGTTTCCAGCTCCCACAGATGAATGCTGAAGTTGTGTCCTTGGATAAGACACTTAATCCACCCCGCCCCCCGGTGTCTGTGTACACTGGTGTATGAATACTTGTGCGAATGGGTGAGTGGTTCCTTCATGTTGACTGTTTTGAAGGTGGAAAAGCGCTATATAAAAATGTGATCATTTACCATAAGAACAGTGGTCCATCACTTTCAGGCAAGAGAAATGTGTTGCCTGCTACTTGTAGTGAGTTCATTAAAAGTTATATTTTCTGTTAATAGTTTTATACTGCCAGGGAGTATTCTCAAGATCCTGACTGCGCTTCTCAAAATCATTATAAACTCGCCCCAGCGTCTCTGCGGACGTGTTGGCGGGGATCTAGCAAGAATAAGAGTTGAAGACGCGATCTAACTCAGGCATTTGGTAAACAGTCAAAAATGTCCTGAGTGAATAGAGATGATATGGCAACAGCACAAGGAGCAATGTAAACACTGCAGCCCACGAGGTTTCAAAATACACTCAATTCCCAAGCAAATATTTAATTTCATTGGCAAGAGGATATCTTAGTATTTATGTTCTTTGGTGTCTTGTACATGTGGCAAATGTGTGTTATAAGAGAAGACAAGGCAGATCATGTAGAATGGGAGATGAGGGGAGCTCTGATACAAAATGCTACTCAGAGCGTCATCGATATGGCCACTAAGGGAGAGGCCACACAGAAGTGAGTGTGGACACAGATACTACGAATTACTACTACTACTACTACTAATTATGGACTACTACTTCTTACTAAGACCTCCGACTAAAACCAGTTGCTTGACACCTAAGTGACTCTGATCTGAATCCTCACACAGTACGAAATCAGTATCAGCTCAGAAATATAAACAAAAAACGGACACAACACACTTTATAGGACATTCACAGTTATTTGAGTTTGGTGTTGGTTTGGTTCTTTCCAAGCTCTGGCTTGCTCCTGGTGTTGTCAGTGTCTCAATTTAGACCCAATTATGAAGGGTTGTAAAAGTGTGAACATATAGCTGCTTAACTAGACTAATTTGAGCCTAATCCAGAACTAGAAACAAATCAATACTATGCAGCTTTGATACACCACCAGAAGCCTGCAAAGCCTGAGATCTACTATATGAATTATGCCTCCGCATGAGTCAATATTATCACTGTTAATTGGCTCGGTCCTCAGTGTCACACTCTCGAGATTGCTTGTTATTGTGACATTTACAAGACAAGTTGTACGTGCAGGTTGGTGCATTCATAACACTTAATAATCAGTTGACAAGCAGCTATTTTTGTTTGACAGCAATGTATTATAGACAAAAATATGTCAACGATTTTCAACAAATCACATTTCATACAACATAAATCAGACCTCGCAATTCAATCATATTAACTTCTGACATCTGAGCTATTTTAAAGGAGAACCATGTACCAAATATTTAGGGGGAGGGTCCAAAGCTGCCTGGAATATTCTGCAAAATACTTTGAAATTGCATACTTGGTGATGTACTCCATGGTGGCACTGATGGAGGCTGATGCAACGCATTTGCCATAAACCCCATTGTTAAGTACATTATACAACATAAATCAGACCTCGCAATTCAATCACACTAACTTCTGACATCTGAGCTGTTTTAAAGCAGAAGCATGTAAGTATTTAGGGGGAGGGTCCAAAGTCTGTCTGGAATATTCTGCAAAATACTCTGAAATTGCATACTTGGTGATGTGCTCCATGCTGACACTGATGGAGGCCTTTAGTACCTCCGGCTGATGCAACACGTTTGCCATAGACCCCATTGTTAAATACATTATACAACATAAATCAGACCTCGCAATTCAATCATATTAACTTCTGACATCTAAGCTGTTTTAAAGGGGAACCGTGTTAATATTTAGGGGAAGGTCCCAAAAATGGCATAAAACTTGACAAAATGCAAACCACACCTGCATTGAACAAACAAACCTGGATGACTTACATACTGTGGAACACTCATGTAAAACCAATAACATTTTCATAAAACAACCAGGTGATGGACCCTCCACCAGAAAGGTTACACAGTGCACCTTTACATCACACATTTAAATCACTTATCACCAGGTCACCATGGATCCCACCATTTGCCAGATGAGGCCACAATGAGGACAAAACGTGATAGATAATGATGTGTTTCCTACTCATTAATCAGTGATCATAAAATTTCAAATTATTTGTGTGTAGTTTTACTTTTTCTGTATAGCTGCTGTAAGGAGTGGTCAGGTCTTAATTTGAAATTGCATACTTGGTGATGTGCTCCATGGTGACACTGATGGAGGCCTTTAGTACCTCTGGCTGATGCAACACGTTTGCCATAGACCCCATTGTTAGGCCACCTGCCGCACTATTGGACTGTTGGGACCAGCCCTGGCTCCAATTTGTGACATTTTTTCACCATGAAGGTTGTGGCAGGTGGGGCATTCACAAAGCCAAGCTGTCAGTACAGGAGTAGGATAACGTGGGATTCCTCAAGGTGTGAGATTTTACAGAGTTGGGTGAAAGACCACTGTTTGGGGTTTAGTTTGTATATTGAAACATATTTGCATTTCAATAAATCATGGGGGTTTTATTTTCTTTCTTTCTTTCTTTCTTTCTTTCTTCTTCCTTGAACATGTACAACTTTATTAATCTTACAAAAGAAAATATTTTTCACCACAAGCCTTCAAGAGAGCTGTGTAATCACAATTTGTACGTTATGTCTTCATATTGAAGTGTTAAAATAATGCTTTGAATCTATATTTTAGGCAGCAGATCAACCAAAAGTAAATATCAGCTTGTGCTGGAGATTTAAGGCCGATGGCTGATTTGCTTAAAAGTTCAAATATTAGCCCAAAACATTGGTCTATCTCTAATTTCATTACAATTACATTATAAGACCAATCCTAACCCTAACTTAGTTCATCATTAACATTAGCAGTAAAAATAAAATGGCACAGGCTGCTTATAATAATCCTAGGTAGAAACTACAGTATCTTGCCAAAGTCCTAAAAATAAATAAATAATAAATAAATTGGCATGTACCTTGTAAATGTGTTCACAACACAACACTTAACACGATGCCACATATTTGACAAACTGGCAAATCCCAACATGCAATGCGGTCTATTAATGTCACTAATACAACAACAAAAATATGCTTTTTATAGACAGCAGCAATGGCAGTAGCAAACACCCTCTGATCTAAAAAAAAAAAAAAAAAAAAAAAAAAAAAAAATATATATATATATATATATATATATATATATATATATATATATATATATATATATATATATATATATATATATATATATATATATATATATATATATATATATATATAGCTAATTGTATTCAGCTAAAGAAAAATCCTTATCATTTACATATACAAATGGAAACATGATTATGGAAACAATATTTATCTCGCAATTATCCAATCAAGAAAATCCCCCTGAATCATACACATTGCACCTTTAATTATCCGTAATTGTAATTAAAGACTTAGTACCTTGGATAAACAACAGCGTTCGGCTGAGTGCTCTCCCACACCAGTCTAATGTAAGACAGCCGCAGCCACAGCCTTCCAACTTATTAATAAGTGAGTCTGTGAGGGAGAGTGTAGGCCAGGGATTGGGTAATGAGTGAGCAGTCATTTTCATCGTGACCTTTTGCTGCTAATCTTCTGTCATGGTGCTTCTTTTCGTGCTGAGTGTCAGAGTAACATTGGAGCATTATCTTTTTTAATGTCATCGGACTTAATGTCAAATCCAGGTAGAACCGTGATGCAGAAGACAGGAGAGAGAGGTATCTGCGTGACTCATCGGATATTATTTTGACGTAGCATAGATACAAACGAGTATGCGTTTAGCCGTGGAATATGCGTCTAATATGCTCAAATTATATGTATTTTTTAAACCTTAGATTTTTTATTGTAAATACATAAATATGTTTTATGCCTGTTCCAAGCCTGAATAAACAGACATGCCATATGCAAAAAAAGGTCATTTACTGCAATCATGTTGTCGTAGGCAGCTGGCTATAGAGTGTATACAGACGTGGACTGAGTGAGTGTAGCATCAACTATAGCGTTCAGCTCCAGTCAAATGAAACTCATCAATGCTAGCAGTTATAGGGACGAATATGGAGCCAATGTCAATATCTGGAATTCCCACCACGAGTATCATAGTAACCAAAAAGCCAGTGTGGCACGAGGCTGTTCAAGATAATGCCCCTTTTCGAACGCATCGCTGGTTTAGCAGGGAGCGGGCACTTAACAATGCTGTCAATCAAACCTGTAGCTAACGCTGGCGGGAGCGACCTCGGGGAAAGAAGGTGCCTGATTTGTCTGTTATTAATGTTCATATCTTGATTTATGGACACAATGGCAAAATAAAAATACCAGGATCATGTAGTGTGGGTTTTGTAAGAACATTTTAAGACCAAAATGACAAGGCTCACTGGAGCAGTCACAGAGAGAGGGGCAACAGTTTTTCAATGTAAAGTGAATTGGAGCCAGAATCGATGAAGTTGGAAGCGCACCTATGATTACGTCCTACATGGAACAGCTAGCGCTTTAGCTACATCCATTTATATATACAGTCTATGCAGGTTACCTATGTGTAAAAAATCTGTGAGTTAACCAGCCCCACTGCTAAGAGTGGTAAGCTCTGTTCACAGTCTTTAAAGCCGCACTATGTAACCTTTCTGATGGAAGGGCTGCCATTTGGTTGTCTCCATGGAGAGACATACTGCTTTGGCTGGAATGTTCTGCAGGCCAAAGTTATAGGTTTGATCCCGTACACACAAATAATTTATGTTTTTCAAGGTATTTTTAGCATTTAAAGCATCTGTAATTGAAGACATGTAAAATGAATATGTTTAATGTTATGCCATATTCTGGAATATTAAAAAAAAAAATAAATAAAATTACAGAGAAACATGCATTATAGAAAAATATGAATTCGATAAAAGTGGAAGAAAATTTTGCAGTGTTACTTTCTATGAGAATGCATTTGATTGTCACAGAAATAACCACTGCCATCGCCTCTTTCAAAGGCCTATTTTCTGCTCCCTTGTTTTATGCAAATAAAGTGACGGTGGTTTGTGGTTAAAGACTGGAGCTTTTACTGGAGTCAGAATGACCTATAGTGGGGCGGGGGACCTCCGGGGGTGAACTGGCTCATGTTATTATCGGACCGCAGCCAGAGACGCAGCCAGGTGGAAACGCAATCTGCGCCACAAGTTTGCAAAATACCTATTGACTGGCCGTAATCATTATTATGGTGTGTTTCTGCTCTGTCCTTTCTGTACTGGAGGGTCTGGGATGGTCTCTGAACCGTGGCAAAATACATGCACCGCATTCACAACAGCTCTCCAAAAGGCAGCCATGTATGTTTTGTTGACAACGGCAACACACACACTTGGCATCACTTCACCTCTCTCCGCACTGTCCCTTACAAATAAAACAGGATCTAATTACCATGCAAACAGATGCCCGTGCTGAGGACTACATCTAAAAGCAAGGGCCTAATCAGTTTGCCCCGTGTCTGTATAGTGTGTCTTTAGTGTAGGCACTTTTGTAGTAGTAAATAAAGCTTCTGCTCATTCAACGCCTCAGTGGGGGCGCTAGCGGTTAGCATGAGCACTGGAGCAAACAATAGGATGGTGTGCATGGATAAGTTTTGGTTTTGTGTTGGCAACGGTACATCGACCATCAAGCTAATCTACTGCAAACAGGCAAAGGTTTAAAATATTGACATGGTATTAACAAAATAAAAGCATTAACTGTATTATAGGCCATACTTCACAATGCTCCTTCTTTTTGTGAGTACATATTTGCTATCTTTAGCTTATTACAAACAAGTTAATAGGTATAGTCCAGTTTTTTTTGTATTTATTTTTTTTATATCAAGCCAAAAGATAAAAGAGTGTTGGTCGGGAAGGGCATTTGATATGAAAATAGTTCAAGTCTCATGCCAAAAGGAAAAGAAATGCATTTGTTACATCCTAATGGCAAATCCCAAAGTAGTAATGCGTATAAATCATGCTAGAAACTGCAAAATTCAATATACCTAGAACATAATGTCCACTGAAGCTCCAAATATAGGCACTTCTATGACAAGAGCCTGTTAAAATCATAGACTGTACATATAAAGGGACATAGCTAACCTGATAGCCGCCGCATTCCAAATAGGAAGTGATCATAGGCGCGCTTCCGGCTGCTGCTGTTGGGCTCGTCATATTGGTCTTAAAATGTTCGCATTAATCTACTCTGCATGATCCTGCTATTTTTATCACTATTGTGTCCATAAATCAAGATTTAAACATTAATAACAGACAATCAGGCGCTTTCTTTTCCTCGCGCTAGCATTAGCAACAGCTTTGATTGACAGCATTCGTAAGCACCTGCGCCCAGCTAAACCAGCGGTGCGGACAGGAAGGAGCGTTACCTTCAACAGCACTGCTCCGGATTGGCTCTTTGGTTGCTATGATACTCGTGGTCAGAATTTCAAAACTCAGTTTCAAATTCGCCCCCATAACTGCTAGCCTCGAGCTGGAGCCGAACGCTCGCTTAGTCCACTTCTTTACACAGTCTATGGTAGTTTATGGTTAAAATAGCGAATAGTATAAAAAAAAAAAATAAAACTACCACGAGACCACGAGATAGTAATCCTCGTTATCAGAGCTACAAAAATGTCTATAACATTACATGATGTTGGCACCTATATTTGATTTTTTACATGCGCTCTTCTAATTATTCATACACAGACAGAACATATATTGAAATGCTTTGTTCCGATCTTGTCACTATTGCCTTCACCACACTTTGAGAATATATCCTAATGAACATATTCTATACAACACAATTCACAGTAAGATATTCACCTCATTCAATCCAGCTTCATTTACACGCTATCTTGACAGTTTAAAAGGGTCCAGTATAGGAGAAGACAGCTACACTAAATTAAGGACGCATCTTTTGTCCTTGTTATCTTTTTAGATCACACTTGATGTCTTGACAGTTGAGTTGTTTATAACCAGCCTAATGATTAACAGTATGGTGCTGCATCTAAAGAAAAGCTGTATTTCCAACAACATTTGCAGAAGATTATGTGAAAATAAATAACACATGTGAGCAACAGTACATTAGTCATAATTAGGACAGCTGTGACAAGAAAGACATCTTATAATAATAGGGTTCCAATAACATGGACTATTTCAGTCTCTTTATGAATGTGACTATACTGTTACTAGGTGTTAACAGGGTGCTATCAGTTGTGTGATTCCCAAGCCTGGATAAACGAGAGGTATCGTGACAGGTTTAAACAAATGCTGTAAATTCACAGCAAAGTAAGAAAACAATTATTTATAAAAGTAGCTTATAGGCAAAGAGAAAATGCCCATTAAGTTCAAAAGCTTTTGGTTGGTATTGGAAATGGAAATCTGTCTCCATCTGTCTCCTATTTTGACTTTTCACGTCATGAGAAAGATTCCTTAATGCGTTTTTTTTTTTTTTTTTTACATTTGGGCGACTGTATATGGCATAGCATAGATAACACATGCTACTACATTTAAACAAACAGGACAGGAGAAAGTACATTTGATGAAAGTAGTCTTCTAAAAATGAAAACATAGATGTTCAAAATGGCAGTGTTTACTTTTCTCTGAGAACATAACTTAATATAATAAGTAGTATTAATCTAAAACAAACCTGACCCTTTTCCACACTGGGCAGAATTCCTGGTTTATTTTCAAAAAGCAGTTTGAGGATTTTGTCAAAACAGATTATTTTTGTAGGTTCAGTGAATTAAAAACATGGATAACACATTTCACTTATTAGTGAAACAAACACTACACCATGACAAGTTTACAAATGCTCCCTTGTTGTAGAGCGTGACAAATCCTTTTAAATCCCTGAAATGGCTGTCCCTTTGAACAAACTGAACAATCATCTATTATTGAAAACCAGCACAAGAACAAACTGGTATGATGTCCGTTGGAAATGCCGGCCTGACAAAGGGTTGATCTCCCTGCTCATCTCGGCTGGCTCCTCCTCGCCGCGGCTCAGTGTTACGCATATTGTGGCATATGAGTTTGATTGAAAGGTGTGTCATAGCCAGAGACGCAGTGGGCAGACCCCCAGCAGCCGTCAGCGCTCCTGTCAGTGGAGCTGGTTTGAAGCTGTCTGCATGGATTGTGTGGCCAACGCGCAGAACATGCTGAATTAGAGGAGTTGACATGGCAAATCAGTGGACTTGGCTCAGCTAGGCACTGCTGTGAGCCATGTTTGTGGGCTGCTGCTGAGACGGCGTCTGAGTGTGGCATGCTGTTGAGGCTATTCTCACAGTTGAAACGTACAAATACAACCAAAATACATGAGATGAGGTTAGGCAAACATCTGAAAATGCACCCAGTATATATTTAACAGCTTTGAGGCTTTAAAGTAGACCTATTTTGCAAAATCGACTTTTCAAAGCTTTTAACCATGTTACAGTTGTTTACCCTTCTCAGTTACCCTCTTGAAGTTGTATTTGGAGTTATTTGTGCATAGCTGAGCAATCTTTAATCGTTTATTTTCCAGACGCCATATTGCCAATCAACCCCCGTTTTCACCGCCATCGCCATATTCCCACTGGTCTATACTTACTTCATTCTCCAATTTTGTTTTAAATCAGTGATACACTTAGGATTCAGCAGGTTTGCGTAGAAATTTTGGTAAAAAATTCTTTAAAAATCCATAGGAGGGGCTGACAACTACATGACTCTTAGCTGTGGTAATGTGTACAGAAACGTCTGCTTAAATCGCACCACAGTTTTTTAACTCAGAAGTCAGTGGACTTGTTTCTTTTATTAAGTAATTTTAGATCTATATTCCAATTTAAAATGACCAAATCATAACATAATGATCCATGGGTGTCATAGATTATAACTATATAGCAGACACAAGCACAATGGGTCTTCTTTAAATTGCCTAAAAATTATATCCAGTGTAATTACGTAAACATCAGTTAATGGTATTGGAAAAATCACATTAAGATTGATATCGCAGAAAATTTACACATTTTCTGACAAAATTATTCCGGTATTACTAAACAAAACTACATTTTTCAAGAGTTCTACAAATCATTATCGGAGATTTTTTTTTTTTTTTTTCTATTTACATTTCAGCCAATTACATATGATCAACTCAACATCCAGTAGTACAACAACGTATTCAGAAATGACAAAGAGAATGATGCTAAATGTGGTAAGAGGGAATAATTCCAGTGAATATTCAAAATGGTATGGACAGAATACGAGGATTACATAACGGGCCTAACTGTAATGACAATATTATCTGCTGGTAACAACTGTGAGCCTATCCTATAATTTGAAACATGCAATTATCCAACAGTTATCCCCATAGCACAGCTCATATAAAAAGTGCTGTTTATGATAACTGCTGATAGTGTATAATGGAGGCCATTGCGCCGCCTTAGCCAGAGTCTTAACAAGTGCCTCGTTAACATGCAGCTTGTTAACGCCGTCTCTCATAAAATGTATATTATTAAAGCTTTTCAACGGCCATTTTGTGTTTCTCTGATATGCAATGTGAACAATGTTACTCATGACATTGTTTCTGCTCCAAAATGAGAATCTGTGACAATTAGAGGGTTAATTGTTGGAACTAATGGCTGCTAATTGACTGGGTGAATTCCTAGAGTGGAGTGACCATGCCAAAGTGGTACTAGCAGAGGGCACCTTATCATACGCATTTGACTGGCCAATCGTTTGTCGGTTCCACTTCAGAAATCACAGCCTTATACATACTGATAAATGTTTGGGTGGGGGGGTTGCTCATATTATACAAGCCTTACATAGACCCACAGAATGAGCGCTTGTGCTGGATGGTGAAATAAGTGAGCTTACAGTGTGGGGTTTTATCTCCTGTTAGATTTATGCAGTCTCCCCTGGGCGGCTGCACCTGATAAGCTGTGAAAGAGGCAAGCAAGAGTGACCCTAATTTCAAACTGCCTCAGTCACCTGTAGTTCAGTGCCCTCCGGATACATTTGAGGTACCATGGACACTGTGTGGACACTAGCAGACTAATGGCACAGGGAAAATATAGACTTACAGTATACTGTGAGTGGGTCTATAGGGAATCTGTGAAAGGTTCTTGGAAAGTGCTAGCGACACAAAGAGATAAGAAAGAGGAGAACTGTTGCATCTTGATTACAAACTGTGATCAAACATTGACTTAACTTTTCTATTATAACAGTTTCTCACAACAAATTTGGAATTGTATATTTCTAATAGGTCTTCAAAGAAAGACTTTATTCCAAAAGTTGATACAGAGGCAGGCAAAAGGGCAAGCGTACAGTTTGACAGCTCACTATATTCAAAACTGGACTATGGGGATATAGTATAGAAGTTACCTAATTGCAAAAGTTGTAATACATCACATTTACAATTTTTGACCACTCTGTGTGTGTGTGTGTGCAAAAGTTCTGTGAAAGTGTGTGATAAGAACATAACACACATCAGGAGAAAAAGAGGACAAAGTGCAGCCTTTTGCTGAGAGCTGAGCCATATTTCATGTTGGTCGGTTGTCTGTGGTCAGGGCTGCTCAGCCCCTCTCTGACCTGCCTATAGCCGGCAGCTCTAATCACTGTAAAACCCATTCATTAAAATGTGCTGTTAGTGAGAGGACACACACGTGGGTGAGCAAATGGACCACAGCCAATTATGTGATTCCCTGCCAGTTAGAAAGAGATTTAGGCATTAAGTATCTCTGAGGAGGAAGATGGCGATCATGGAAGATATGAATGTTATTAAGGCGTTTGGAGGTATGAGAAGGCCCATGTATGTGCCAGGTCTGAAAACATGTGCTAAAGAGCCAGGGTGAGTTTCAGTGGTTTGGCTTTGCACCTCTGCTCTTTCCCTGCAAGGCACAAACTGACTGGAGGTGATGCACAGACAGAGGTATGTCGGTCAAATGAATGTGATGTGAGCAAATGACCTTACAGGAGGATTAAACTGCATTCAAAAGTGGAACTTCTTGACATTAAAGAAAATACTGTAATGTACATTGGTGCAAATTTTTTTTTTTTTTACTTTTACTAGTCTATAAATATAGTTTGGAAGCTGTTACAAGAAACACTGTGATAGTAAAACTGATAGCAATCCTAAAAAAAAAAAAAATACTTTGAAACTAATTAATTAAAAGTATGGTTTTGACAGTGTACTGTTACATTGTAAATTCTGTTTGAAAATGTACTTTTGTAAATTACTCCTAAAAATCTTTGAAAGGAACTTTTTCTCTATCTAAAATTAAATCACAGGTGGTAAACCAAAATGATTGCACAAGGACAATTATTGTGTGAATTAGTATAAGTTCATTTTGAATAATAATGAAAATAAAATCCACAACACTGGTGCTCAGTGATGATATTTAGCCCAATGTCAAGTCAATCAAGTCGACTTCCAGCAGCGGAGGACTGTTCAGTCCCTCTGAGGGAGTCTTCACATTTTAATGATCGCCCAAAAGAGCAAAAATCCCCAAAGTCTTCACCCTTTATGTGCTCCTTACAATTTAGAACTGATTAACTTTATTCTGTCTTCAATTGAAACTTCCTTGAAATACAAATGTTTTAAGTGCACCAGTTAAGAGCAAATTCTTGCCTAATTAGAACTTTTTATGGTTTTGGAGATCTTCAAGGGGAACAGATGCAAGTTTTGAATGTGAAATCAAAACCAGAGCAGACTGTGCAGTGCCAATCAGCGTCAGCCACTCCATTGAGCTCATTTTAATGCCCAGACGAGATTGCAGTTCTTGTGAGTGGGTTGTTAGGTCTCTTTTTTTCAGAGTCTCAAAGTTCACATTTTAATGGGTTGTTTTCTCATCCTAAGATATGATGGTGCCAAGGACTCAAATTTACAAACTAAAAAAAAACAAACCACTGTTACGTTATTTTTAAATAAAATATCTACAAATGAACACACCAATGCATATTAATCAATTTAAAATTAAATTTAAAATTTTGTTTTCATTCATGTAGTCACACATGTCTAAACTATGGCCCAGGAGCCAAATGTGCCCATGTGTTTTTATTTAGCCCTCAGGCCCTTACTGGTGAATTTGTCCGATATCACCATAAGCAGTACTAGAAGTTTGAAAAATCTACCTTTAGTTTTATCTACCCCCATTGGCCCGAATGTACTTTGGAATATAAGGTTTAAGAAGACACAGTTTCCACAGTAGCACACACCCTACCCAACAGACTGAAAAGTTGCACCTCTCCCCATCACATTTCTCTCTGCAGCCTTTTACGGATGTGTTTTGTATTGCACAAAGATGCTTTATGGCACGCAGCAGAAAGTCCAGGACCTGTGGAAAAGATTGTAATAGCAGATGGTCCAACAAATGAAAGCTTTATGGCAGCGAGCACATGCAGCTTTCCATGTAACAGCTCTCAGTGAACTTAATTTCTTCCCAAAGGCCTCTAAAAATGGGATCTTTCACTTTTATTTTTGCTTGTTACCTTCGGGGCAGAAGAAATTCTTGCCCTAAGTGTCAGGCAAAATCAATAGTACCATATAAAGTGGGCCTCTGTTCCACATCAAACTGTATTTTTGCTGATCAGAAAATCCCTGTCTTCACTACACAGGAGGGTACGTTGATGCACATGAATGTAAGACTTTTAAAAATGTATATCTACTTTTTGGCATGTTATTCTTGAAATCAGTTGCTGAAGATGAATATTTGTTACAGAGCATGCTAGACCTAGGCTTGGATAAATTAAGAGAACTGAGCACATCTGGCATTCAACCAAATTTATATAGATAGATATAGATAAACTCAAGGAGAGATTGGTATAATAACCCTAGGGGAAGCTGCACCAGAAAAGGGTTTGGCAGCATTCTAAAAAACAAAAAAAAAAAAAAAAAAAAAAAAAATTCAAGAAAAATCCATCTCATTGATAAATCTGAATGCATTTGTGTTTACTTACTAGAATGCTAGCAAAGCCAACCAGTCCTGACCTTTAGCATTTTGCATCTGTATATTGTAGAAGTAGCTTATATTCAACATTTACAAAAAAAAAAAAAAAAAATTATTTATTTATTTATTTTTTATTTAACAGAGAAAAAACAACTAGGGCTGTATGGCTCAGATTCAAGGACCCTCATGATTTGATGTGCAAAATATCAATACATTAAACATGTATCATGTATTTCCTGCAATATCAATATTGTATCAGCAAATTAAGTATCCTGAAGCCCGACTGGGCTCTGTGTCTGAGTTTAACTGTCCAATGTCTAGAGTTACTCTGGCTCATAATCAAGTCTCTGTTGACCAAATTTATATATTAAAGAAATATTTTCACACCTAATAGTACTTGCAGTACAGTACTTATTTCTGAAGTGTTCAGAACTTGCACTTGGGAATCATTATCCATTCCAGGTAGCATTAGTAGTCTAGTCCGTTAGCTATACCATCGTGTAAACAAGACACCTGATGCGGCCGCTTTATTAATAGCTGATCATTTAATACTGCAATTTTGTCGACTCGCTTAAACCTCCTGTAATATTTCTTATCACATTGTGATGTATTGCCGACGTTGGTTTTGGCCCTGGGCTTTAGCATGAGTCTATCAGGTTCACCACTCATTTGCATATTCATGAGAGAAAGGTTCACCGCAACACACAGATGATGCTGCCAGATGCGGCTTTGATACTCGCAAGTCTTTAATTACACTAAATTAAGCTTTTCTGACATTTTAAACCTGGAAGGAGTTATTTTTCAGCTGTGAATTTTGATAACCAGCTTCACTGTTTCAAAAGTGTAGCTTGGCCCTTATATCTATATGTATATTGTTCCTATTCAGGGACAGCATTGCAATGAGCTCCAGGGTGCCACCGCTCTGCATGATAATGAGGGATACAGTGGGGAGTGGATTAAGAACACATCCCGCACTTAGAAGGCAGCATTGTAAGGTCGAACACCTGCAATAATATGATTACAGCAGCTAAAACGGAACCATTTGTTTCAGAGGCACAACATTAAAGGACAACCTTTTAGGCGCACCTTCTCCAGTCGCATTTGTTATGCTCCTTAAAGTATCAGATGTGAGCAGAGAGATGCAAATGCTTTTCAAGCAGAAAGACTCCCATGTTTGAATTACATGACTGCTTTATGACCTTTGACCGCATCTTCTTCTGTGGAGCCAAAAGTTCAAAATACAAAAGAAAAACATGTTCTGTGAATGTAATACTCAGTACTAACAGTAATAAGATACATGCATAAAGCCATTGTGAGTGCTTATTAGTGCCCAACATCACACATTCTTAACCAAGCCAAGCAACCTCGACATTCAAGGATAAATCATTACAACCAAACTGAAGGTTAGCAACTACTACAACTACTACTGCTATTTAAAGAAGAGCTGAGATTTAAAACAAACTATTGATGAGATGGACTACATATCATACCACAACCAACTAAAGGTAAAGTCTCACTTTTAACATTGCTATATATGATTAAAATGATTTTCCACTGAGAGAGCAAGTTGTATTTCAGTTCAACTATTATTTGTACAAAAGATCTGTTAAATGAGAAATCTATATGTTTTTAAGAACTGGCAGATTGCCTGGGTGTGAACTTTGGCCCTGTGTTGTTCAGTGAAGCTAAAAGCTCAAGAAGAGCTTGTTCTCTAAGTGTAATGCAGAAGAATAAGTGCTGACAAATATTAGTATGTCTCCCACTGCCAGCTGCTGTGCCCCAAAAACATTGAAAACTTAAGAGCATCCAGCGTGCTGACAGACACACATCCACAAATCTTTTCATGGAACTGATGAAATTTTAATTGCCGATCAGTGTCTTGTGTGTTGGGCTTTTGTGTGCACCTTGTGGGGACCGCTTCACATTCTGAGCCCAACTGTGAAAACCAGCGTCTGATAAGGAAAACCACAGAACAAAACAACTGCTTCCCATAGCAAAACGCAGTCTGATATTATTACAATTTCATGAACCACTAGAATAGCTTTTAAAAGGAATGGTAAATGTGCAGGAGGCAAAACAAAAGTAAAAGTAGGCTATATATGGGCAGAGTTACAAAGCTTATTTCAAAACAGCGCTGAAAAACCCTGCATAAACTGTAGTTCCTGAACTCATTCTTACATCACGACAAACTTTACATTGCATGAAGGTGAAGTTAAGTTTATGAATTTTTATTTCCAGGGTCACATCATCTACAGCAGATTGCATACTGGGGCAGATTCATATGCAAGATGCCCTTTTTGTCCTCTCTACAAGTTTATCCATCCATCCAGACTTAGAAGAATGACACACAGGATATGATGTTTTTTGGTCAAAGAGGTTATTTGACTAGTGAAGTTGGACTGTTCATTTATACAAATCAGAAATTTATGAATACAAGTCAGCAATAATTTCATTTTTTACTCTCTAAATTAAACTAGTGGATTTTTACTTGGTTTATAACTAAAGGGGAATTGGGGCAGCATGTTTGTGCGCTTCTAGATTCAGAGTCAAAATATCTTTTTGAACATGACAACAGGTGAGTGGCACTGTGCCCAATTGTAGCCTGCAATTTGCCTGACGTGAGAGCAAGATGACCTGTGGGTGGATGTGACATAATGTTTTTTTTTTTTTTCTATGGCACACCGTTGTAGGCTCTGTCCCGCTACTGGAAAACAACACAGGGAAAATTGCCTCACACTGAATAACGAATGGTGCACGGGGTTAAGTAATCTGTCAATCACTGGAGACTATGAACAACACTAATAGCAGCTAATATCATAATGTGCCTTCATATAATGGTGAATATGCTCTATAAAGCATGTTTAATCAGCAATAAAAGCAGCACCTTTAAGACGCTGCAGTGCTGTTACTACGCTTTCTTGTACTATAAAAGGCAGGGAACATTTTACCTCCTCCCAGGATTTCACAGGGACAATCACACACACAGCTGGCCAGTGATAAGTACATACTCCAGGCAGCTTTTTCTGACTTCAGACAGTTAGCAACCTGTAAAAATAGTGTGCACATAATTAGATGACAACTGTTGTTTTCTTATATATGCTTGGAATACATGTCAGGAGATATTGTCCAGGTGGTTCAAACTGCTTTTGTAGCAATTATATAGCTAAATTGTATGTTTTAGGTTAAATTTGATCAGACTTCAGCTCAAAAACACTCCAAAATTCTTGTTCAGTTAATTATGTTTCAATGTGAGGAGTCTGCCTGTCTATGCTGTTGAAGGCAATGCCCCTTCCCGCCCCTGCTAACCTGCTGATGGGCGCTTAGCAAACGCTGTCAATCAAACCTGTTGCTAACGCTAGTGGGAGCGACCTCAGGGAAAGTAAGTGCCTCAGTAGTCTAGTAGTTATTAATGTTCTTAATATTGATTTACAGACAAAACAGCCAAATACAAATACCAGAATAATGTAGCATAGACGAATACAAATATTTTAAGACCAAAATGATGATCGCTGACAGCAGCAGTTACAGACAGAGGGGTGACAGTTTTTCAATAGAAAGTTAATTGGAGCAAGTGTCGATGGGGCCAAGTGGTTCAAACTGCTTTGTCATACAGCTAAAGTGTACTTTTTAGGTTAAATTTAATCAGACGTGAGCTCAAAAACACTCCAAAATTCTTGTTCAGTTAATTATGCTTCAATGAGGCGTGTGCTCGTCTATGTGTTGGGCAGCCTAGACAAATGAAAGTGCATAGGGCAGGTTTTTATTAGTTTGGTACTTTTCACTTCACAACAAGGAGACACAGAAATCCAAGCACGTGCATAGGAATGTTTTTTTTGACCTTTTACACATTTTTAACAAACTAAACAGGTTGTAATTTTTATATTTATTGAATATTAATTATTGTATAAATTAGGAAAGCTTTGTCACAGCACAAGTCACCATGGCCTGTGTGTGTAAAAAATCCATCTTGGGGGGCTTGCACTATATATTGTCTTATGAAAAATTCATGTGACAGACTTTTTGAGGGGCCCCTCTCTGTACTGGTAAACAATACCCCCTGACCCTAACCCTAATGATTACATTACAATAAACATTAGAGTTGCTGACAGTTAAAAATGTTATGGATATGAATAATTATAATTTTAATATCAAGAATAGGTTCCGTATTTAAATAGCAGTTACAGAATTGTACTGTGTTATAAGTGAAAACAGCAGCAGTGGTCTAGAAGAGATCACCATGGAAAAGAAGGTTTATCTTATCTTGACTAAAATGAAAGTAAATGTAACCTCCAATCAAATGATTTTTTTTTTTTTTTTTTTAAATCACCCAATAGGAACTTAAAAGTATTGAAAAATAAATTGAATTTAACCACTTCCATTGCAGATACTTTATAACTCACCTGAAGCTTCGTACAAAATTCAATCTTGTGAAAGTCCCCATCAGGAACACTGAGTAATGCAATAGACAGAGTGCAAGAGGTTACAGAATAATGCATGTCATTCTATAGCCCCATACAGCCAACAGCCCCTCTCTGTCGCCCAGCTGAAAAACACAAATTGGATGCCTTGGATTTAGACTACTTGACATTCCTCTCCACCTCTTCGCCCCTTCATTGTGCAGTATTAGATATAATGTGGTGGGGGGCATCAGCTCTGATGGGGACTGTGAGCCTTGCAAATTGGAGTTAGGTGGGTGCTGCCCCAGGGGAAAGCTTGGAGGGGACTTAAACGCACCACTTTAAGTTTAACAGCGCCTTTGATTTGTAGTGTGGAAATGGACCACGTGAATGTGGACAGATACAGTATGTGTCACTTGAAACATATTATGTGTGAATGGAATTTGTTGGCTGAGTGTGACCGTGTGAAAAAAAAGTTCTTTGTTTATTGTTTTTGAGAAATTGGATCGTAATGGGAGATCACGGGTGCAGAGTACTGGTCATGTGGATTTTATTAATACATGGGAAGCCTAGAAAGGTGAAAAGATTAGATTGTATATTGTGCATTGTGCTTGAAAATGCTGTAAAAATGTAATGCATGAGATATGTGCTAAAAAGACACCCATGATAGCGTCACCCGTAGCATTCGGCTCCAGCCCAAGGAAGCTCATTGAGGCTTCATCATCAGTTGTAGGAGGCAGATTTGGAGCCGAGTTCCATAATTAGAATTTGACCACAAGTGTCATAACAACCAAAGAGCCAATCCGGAGGGAGGATTTTGAAGGTAATGTCCCTTCCCACTGGTTTAGCTGGGAGCGGACGCTTAGTAAAGCAAATCTGTTGCTAACGCTTGCATGAGTGAACTCAGGGAAAGAAAGAGCCCTATTGGTCTGTTATTAATGTTTATATCTTGATTTACAGACAAAATAGCCAAATGAAACTACCAGGATCATGTAGTGCAGATTAATATGAATATTTTTAGACCAAAACAACGAGCCTGACAGCAGCAGTTACGGAGAAAGAGGGGTAACGATTTTTTCATAGAAAGTGAATTGGAGCAAGAGTCGACGGAGCCGGAAGCACGGCCATGCCCACATTCTGTGATCATGAGTTGAGGTTCAAGTCTAGCATGAAACATGAACTGAGAATAAAATTAACCACAAGCGGGCACAAAATTATACTTGTGTTTGGGCGATTACACTAGAGGTCATTTCAATAGTTTTAATTACAGACTTTCAAAGTTTGCATATCTCCAAAATGTCTATTGTGATATTATCAGCGTTTTGATATACACCCCACCTCTAGCGTTAGTTAACAAAGTATTTGACTGTGAAGAGGTTAACTCCTATACAACAACATCGCCTTATGTGCAATTTTCATTTTAGAGAATATCTGCTCTCTGACAATCATATCCACCATGAATTAATGGGTTTAAAGAATGAGAAATTATTAAAAATTAAGCCTCTGACTGGTTGTAAAAGATTTTTCGTCACCTGCTGTTCTCCGAGACAGTCTGTGCCTAAGTGATATGAGCAAGATGCTGAGCACGAATCCGCAGAAAAGAGCACAGTCAATTTCCAGGGGAATTATCAAATAGATTTACACAGGAACTTTGCAATATTAAACGATATTACATTACATATTCCATTTTAAGGTTCCCAGAATTCAATTTTACTGTAATGAAAACAATCTTAAGTTACGCTTTTCAGGGTTTTTACATATACAATTAATGACATTCAAATTATTCAAATGGTCGTGATTGAAATTCATTTTTACGAGGCAATTAACTTAGGCCATTCAGATTCAGACATAAATGATTCAAATTGGGTTTCTACTGACACACATTTCTACCCATCAGTGCTAGTTTCAAATTAGGCACAGAGAGTAGATGGGAAAAAGATGGAGGAGAGTGGGAGAGTGAGAAAGCCTGTGTGTTTTGTAAAAATGGGGTCTTACTTCTGCATAAAACAGCTGTCACTTGGAGCTTTGACAGTGCGACAGAAAATTATGTCTTCATCAGTCTCAGTAGATTTTCCAAGACTCGATGTCTGGGCTTTTGTTAATGTGAATGACATCGTCTTTGTGAACAACGCAGTGAAGCTTTGAGGTCTGATTTGGAAATTGTACGTGACAAAACAGAACATTTGCTATAAACACAAAGAGCTACTGACACTACGGTCTCTTAGTGCATAGTACAACAATACATGCTTTTTTTTATATGCCCTTTTAAACTATAGCATCAGTAAGTAAGGAGCTCACACATTGGCAGGCCTGTCATGATAACACATTTTGTAGTGAGATACATTGCTGAAGTAAATATAGACAATGCTGAACCATGAATATGTTACATTATAACTGTAATAGTTTTATTGCTGTATAATTAATAGGCAAATGCAACACTTAAGTAAGTAATCTTATATTGCAGAAAAAAATGGCCAAAAATGTACTACTAGTACAAAGAAAAAGTGCACATGATAAATACTGACCCCCAAAAACGATTGTTCCCTCTGACATATATTGAACAAAGTCGATAGAAGCTGATATAAGTAATAAGTAATATATGTAAGTAGTGTGACAGGCCTACACATCGGCTTTAGTTTATCCTCTAGTAGTGGGTGATTGGAGTCTTAAAAACTTGAAACCTTAACACTTTTGCTTTCTGAGAATCAAAACCTACAATTGCTAACCAATCTGCCCCTGAGTATCTGCTAAATTCCAAATAAACCATTTCATTTAAGAATCTGAAGTTTATTTCCCAAATAAAAAGAATTTTGAGCTTGAATGAAAAAAAAAATAAAATAAAAAAAATCTATCAAATCTATCTCACAAAGTTGGTTCAAGCTACACTAACTGAAGGTGTATAAAATCACGCAGAACCTCATAAAACATTATTGGATATCTTTTAAAGTGTAATACGGATAGAAATCACACACCTTTAAGTCGCAAGACCATACAAAAACTGGAGTTTACCAATGCAATTTGTTCATTTATAAAAAACTATTTCACTACCTACAAATGTATGATGATAGAAGAAAAATACAAGTAATATTCCTGTGCACTTTGGATTATAATCTGTGTAATCCCTCAGTCAGGTATGATCCACAGCAAAAGAAAAATCAAATTCTGTCAACTGGATAAACACTTTTTTGAGTAAGTCTGGACAAATTGCTGGTGGACACTGCCTTATGTCAATTTGAATACAGTATACACTTTCTGTGTGTTGGCTAGGTCTATTGAACTACACTTTGCGTGATCTGTGCCAGAGTCATATTTAGTATAAGTGTTTTCAGGACCCTTCTCACACCTATTAGCATACTGGCTATCACTATTGTTTTCTTTGTTTTGATTTAGGTCTGAGGATGGAGTTATAAATGGGAGATAAATGATGTCCAAGCCCCCCATCCATCTTTGAGCAGCAACAGACCTAGCCAACAAACAGAACTTGTATGCAAATACGTGGGTTACTTCCAGTGTAGTTAGCTCCTCCCTCCAGGAGGGAGGCAGGTATAAGGCAGTGTCCACCCGAAATCTGACCAGAACTGAAGAAGCCACATGGAAGAGCACTGAGAATTTAAATAAAAAATAAAAATAAAAAATAAAAATGTTTTGCCATAAAAACAATAGACAAAAACAAAGTGAATGCAGAAATTGTTGGCATGATCATACCCTTTTAATGGTTGTTGATGCAAAACACAAATAATATTAGGCAAATGTATTTGTGGAAATAGTTTCTGATTGCTGAGTAGATTCACAAAGAAATGTGCGTGTCTCAAATGGATCCAAAAGTCCTCATTTAAAGAGAGTGGAGAGTCATTTAGATTTCAGCACTCTTCTTGTTGCCAAGCATGCAGTAATTTTGGCTTGAGTATCGAGTCCATTGTTCAAGGAGGAAGTGCAAGGCAATCAAAAGATGCCTGGAAGGTCAAATAACCTTTTCTTAAACCGTACCTTTTCAGGATCTGAAAACATTGTTCCCTCAAGAGATGCAATGGAAAAACTCCTGTAGGATGCATGGAAGTTGGAAAGTGCACAACCGCCAGACCAAAAAGAAACAATCTGATCTTACAAAAAAAGTGCTTGACTGCAACAACTTCCTTTTCTTTGTAGACGGTTCCTTGGGGAGAAGTCTCTGGGCTGGAGAGGTAGTATTCAGGTTTACCAGAGCACAGACGGCCAATGTAACGACGTGCCACTCTGGAGACATGAAAGCTTCTCCGGCAAAATAGAAAAAGGTTTTGGGAAGACTGACAAGACGAGAAAAGAAGGAGAATGGCGTTGAGGTAGTAGTTGGTAAATGCTAAATGGAGCAGAGCAACGTCGGAAACACACACAGACACGCCATGTTTGTTCAGACTCTGCTATTACAACCTGTTACATCAGAAGTGCTGACCCCTCCGCTCCCCTTGTCTCTCATTTTGAAAGGAGGTAATTCTAAGTGCGCGGTAATGGAAGCGGATTGTTATTGTGTTCGCCCAGACAAACCCACACCATTTCTTCCCTCTCCAAATGTATGAAATCTGCTTATTAGGATTCTGCCACCGATGGGGCTTCAATTCCTTGAAGCCATTAGCGGCGGTTGAGGCTGGTTTGGACTGTGGCCTCAGCATTGACTTTAATGACAGGGACCGGCTACTAGGGAGAATCGATGCTTCTTTGCGGCTCACCAATGAAACTGAAACGGTGGCTTTGCCCCCACTGTCTCGAACCACTTAATTGATCAGGGCTTTATTTGTCCTGTCACAAGACTTAAACCTAATTTGTTTCCCATTGCCCACAAAGCACCCTGGATTGAGTCAGCTCTTTAAGCGTGTTCCCTTCTTATTCTCTTTCTCGGAATGCTCATTTGTATATCTGATTCATTTGCATTAAGTAGTGTAACTTTTAAACTCTTGTCTAATTAATTATCATCTAAAACTATCTTAAGGTCTGTATTCTATTGTTCACCGACAACACATGCATACAATTAGAGCATATTGTCTTTGTATGTATTTAAATGAACAGGGGGAGGTGGAGAGGGCTCACAAGAATCCTGCTGCCTTTGTACTGCACTACAAAGAAAAAGGTGCAACTTGCAGAGTCTCTTTATGCTGCAACTGTGGAGAGATGTTTGTGTAATTGGGTGGTATTTTTACTACAATGCCGCTGCTTGCATTTCCATTACATTTCTGTCATAAAAGCCCTCCTCAGAGTCATCGCCTTAAATGAAATGCCAATACTGTGTGTGTGGAATGGGTGAGCGTGGAAATGGGTTTAACACTGGGACTGTAAACATAAACTTTACTGCCGCCACCAAAGCAAGGGCCAGTCACGCCGCGGCTTTGCAAATCACAGAATAATAATCGCAGATTTTCTTGGCCCGCCTGTCACATCGGCTTAATATGAATAAGTTGCATTCTTTTGTGCTCTTTCATTTTCTAATCAGGACCAATTTCGCTCCCTATATTCCATTTGCATTGGGTATTTGGCATCCAAATCTTGTACATGCAGCGCACTTCTCACATTTCCTTTTAACTCAGATGGAATTAGGTTTAGCCAAATCGCAAAATGCAGGGTCGGAGCAGAAAACAAGTTGTTTGGGATTAGATAGCAGCGTTATAAACAGGCCTGCTCAGCTGATCTTATCCATGTCCGGAGGGAGATTCTCCACACTGGGCCACTTCATGAGCTCATTTGCATTCGCCAGCACTGTAACTCAGCAGGCTGCTAAGAAGGAGACAGCCGTGCCAGCGCCGTGCGATTACGGCCATAATATATGAACCCATACTGGGCAATTTCCACAGACAAGTGGGATGATGCCATGATTGATTTTTAAGTGTTGTAAGTGCTAAATATTAACACAACTACACGTCGCTTATATATTACAAGAGCACTTTCTCAGAGCCCTCTTATCACCCACATGCATTTATTACACCAATCACCTGAAACATCCAACTTCCTATTTTGAAGGAACACTATGTTTTTTACTACCTCTCCATGCCATCTATCTATAGGATATTCATAAAGGGATTTCACTATAAACACTTGGAAGAAAATAATTTGACATAATGAGTAGATACTATTACATCGTTAACCTTTCCAAATTACTACATCTGTTCACATTGAGATAGAGCATAAAATACAAGAGAATCTTTCACAAGGTAAAATCAACCCATATTAGTTTTCCTTTTTAAAGCAAAACTTGGCCCAATAAAGCACTGTCATTATAAACCTCCTGAACCATGCATTTGAAGCAGGCTCTATACACAAGCTGATGACAGACTCACTTAATGTGGAATGTATGGTAAATTCCCTCGTGAGTGTCACCACAAGTCACAAGATAAACAGGCTGTTCTTTTCTTAGCCGTATACAGCACTTGTTGAGAGGAGTGCATTGTCTTGTGATGTCAAGTAGGAGGGTATACAGTGGTATCGCTAAGGTAATTAAACCCATAGTGAAGGTCTTTGTGTCTGGAAGCCTTGGCACTGCCAGACTAATGGTAAAGCTAATTAAAGTATGTTTTATCCCTTTAATGAAACTCATCTTCTGTGGCCACACTACACTTGCGAAGACTTATAAGAGTAACTTTACACAACATTTGTTTTGCCCTGAAGTCTATAGATTGTTGTTATAGAGTTTTTTTTTATCAAAACCAAACTAGGAAGTGTGGTGGTGGTGCACAGGGTATTTGTACACCTCTAGTAGGAATGTGTTAGAATAATGGGGAAAGACTTTGAACCACTGCAAACCATTTAAAATGAACTAGTTTTTTGATACATTTTACAGAGCACCAATTCTCTGGTTATAGCAAGTGTAGAGTGTAGTTTATCAAAAATATAAAGTGTATTTGTGCAGATATACATACCTTACTGTGTGTATGCTGAATGATTCTGTGGGTTCAAACATTTGACCAGTTGATCACTCCACTCCAACCAAAATCTGGAGGATTTTACAGCTTTGTGTCCAAACACATCTATGTGTCAGCTTGTGTCAGGTGGTGAATAAAACTTTCTCCTAGAAAAGAGGAAATCCAAGTTAAATACAAAAAAATCTAAAATTACACATTTCTCTAAGGGTATAAACTGCCTAAGGTTCAAAGCTGTTAAGACTCCTCCTCTTAAGCCTAACAGGACAAACCGCAGTGAAGTCCAAGATGTTGTAAAAACAGAGAACTGGCTAGAAAATCAAAAAAATGAATTATATCGTCTATGATCTTTGAACATTGATAATAACTAAACCTGTCATGATAACACATTTTGAAGCGCAATATATCGCTACAGAGAAATATTACGATAAATGATCATTTTGAAACTACTTTATGTCACTGATTAAGACTTAAATAAAGCAAGATAATCCCAGTAAACCATTTTTAAATAGACTGTTTCATGAAAAGATATGAGCTGCATCAAATGAATAGCAAAATGTACCAATAATAGGCCACAAAAGGCACTAATTCACCCCTCTACAGCTCAATTGTATTGCAGTACAACGAATACCCCAAAATCCCCCCACTTTTGCAACAAAAAACACTCACAATAAATACTAAGGCCCAAAATATACTGTTCCTTAGTTGATATAGTAATTATCATAACAGGCCTAATGAGACAGAGTGCTACGCTTCTTTAAAATGAAAAAGTAAACATCTAAATGCCTCTAAAAAAATCACACAAGAGGAGTTTATTTTAATATTTGTCTCAGCGTTTAGCCAGTATTTAGATTGCTGTTGCGAGCTTTTCTTCGACCGTGGGCAGTTGGCTGGAGTGCTGAGCAGCATAATGACTAAAAGCCACTTCTCCTTGTTTAGATTTTGCCGCGGGCCCTACTAGCAGTCCACTCCCCTGTGATCTAAGAGGTTTGCTGGGTTATATCGCTCTAGCATATCCGTCATATATTTAGGACCCGTTCCATGTAGAGATTTATAAATAAGTAATGAAGCTTTCAAATCAATTCTGCGGCTCACCAGGAACTAGGTTTAAGAATTGAATGAGCAAAGAGTGGTTTCCTTTTGGGCTTGTAGGGCCTATTGATTTCATCCAAGTCATGCTTAAAAGTCTTTTAAGAAAGTTCAGTCAAAAGTCACTGGTAGTAATCAATTTTGTGTGATATATGTAACAACCCTTTCTTTACCTTTTTAAAATCTAAGGCTCATTTTTGCTACTAGGTCCTCGACATTAGCGGCATTTTAAAGGAAGGGAAATAAAATTAATGTGCTTTTTACTGTTAAAACTGGGCCAATTAAATGTCTGAAATTCTGGACTTTAAAATTCTGTTTTTGCATTAAAGCCAAACAGAACCTTGAGATACTTATTATTATTGAAGTGAAAGGTTAATTTTGTTTGTGTATTTCCTCGTGAAACAGCGTGAAAACACAGAATTTGATTGCAACTCAAAATTAGCATACCACCAACAAATCTAATAACACAATAGAATGACAATTTTTGACATTAATGACATCAAGTCTGTTTTAGGCTTCTGGCATGATTAGAACGAAAATCAAAGACTCCTTAGCATCCACCACACCTTGTGAAATCCTGTTGTTTACACTGAAGTATTAAGAGAAGTAATCCAATAAAAAGCAGTGGTAGCTGTGGTAGCTGTCCATGGTGCTGATTTTGTGCATATTCAATCTCTTGGTGAGTTTTAGCACAGTGAGACTAATTAGACGGAACAGTTACACCCCCAGACATGACCTAAAAAAAAAAAAAAGGTTCTCTCTAAATTCCTTTGACATTTTGTCCTCAAAGTTAATTGTTTGATAAGCAAATGCAGGAGTCGGCATGCTAATGTTATGGATCGTAGTTATGGTAGTGTTTAGGCATTTGATTTTGTTTGTATTATTCCCAAAGGCTTACACATTTAAAATCTAACAAGAATAATTTACCTATAGATTTCTTCTGTGTTCGTGACAGGTCTACTGTATACCATATACAGTAGACCTGTCACGATAACAAACACAAGTGAATATAGACAATAAATTAAAAGATTAAAACTGATTTATGCCACTGACACAATAACCCAAGAGCAGATTTAAACCACAAAATATATTCTAAATGCATAATATTATTAAAACATGGTGAGCTGCAAAAAAAAAAAAAAGAACAAAAAAAACCCCACACAATTCAACCTTTTTATGGCTTAAATCTTACCATATATCCAAAAATAACAAAAAAAAAAAAAAAAAAAAAAAAAAAATCAAGTAGGGCAAAGAAAATAAACACCAACAAATATTTTTTCCAACTTAGAAAAATTGAATAAATCCATACAGTAATTATTGTGACAGGCCTAGTATATCGCTTAGTGAAACATATGGTCATATTTTTATATAGCACTTTTCCACCTTCACGGCACTCAAAGCGCTTTACATCAAAGATTCACATGCACATTCATACACAAGGGTATGAAGGGGCAAGGTGGGTTAATACAATAACAGTCTTCACACATGGGGGCTGGAATCGCACTGCCAACTTATGGGTCAGTGGATCTGATTGCTCAACCCATGATGTTTTATGACGAGAACGGGATTTGAACCACCAACCATTCTATCAGTGGACTCTACCAACTGAGCTACTGTCACCCATTATATCATTAATTACATAATCGATAACAGCCTGATGCCCCTCTCCCATCACTCAACCAGCAGTAAGTAAAACATCCTCCCACTAGAACAGACTTTTCAGGGTATTATCACGCATAACACCAGCATTCAAATCCACAGTATCAGACAATATTAGCATTTTTGGAGTCTTGGGAGTGTATCAAAGCCTTGTGTCACTGTGAGCACTCCATCAATCTCCATCTCCTGCTACATTGGTGCGGCTCATTTGGACTGTCAGCGTTGACGCTAACTCACACTCCAAGCCAAGGATTTTTACCACAATCGCTGAGACATTCAACAGTGAAAAATGATCAATTATAAAGTTGCCAACTCCAACCCTCCTCTGTATCACTTATCATCTGAGTGATGAGTTGCCAGTTACTAATAAATAATATCACATTCAGAGAGGTTTATGAACAGGGGCTGGTATTAATTAGAATGAGACAAGTGCAAAGTATTGGAAATCGTGGGGAAATATGCGTGTTGAAAATACTTTGAGTTCACAGTTAATAGGCTTAGTTCAACATCTCATATAACCAGTTATTTGAGGGATCTGAGGTCAGGTCACACAATGAATTATATAACTTATTAGGAGTGGTGGAAGAAGTACGCAGTTCTGTCACTTAAGTGAAAGTACAGACACAGGGTGCAAAAAAAAAATAATCCTCAAGTAAAAGTAAAAGTATCACATGAAAAATCTACTTAAGAATTAAAGTACCTGTTTAAAAATGTACTTAAAAAAAAAAGTATTTTGCATAGACTTTGAGGTCTTTTAAGGCTTTTTTGTTCTATAAAAACAAATGAATTAACCGTTTTGTTTTCTTTTTGTTTGTTTGTTTTTTGCATATTTTTCTATGCTCAAATTATGAACAAGTTAAAAGTAAATATCTCAGACTTTTCAGCAGGTCTCAAACAATAAGAAATAGTTTTCAGTAGAGTAGAAATGACCTTCTTTCAAATGTAGAGATGTAAAAAGTAGCCACTTTAAAACTGACATGAGTAAAGTACAGATACCTCAAATTTGTACGTAGTGTACTTTAACTACGTTTACTTCATGACCTTCCACCACTGCTTATTACACAACCTAAACATCAACATTAAACATCCTATATTACACAAAATTGACTCTTGTGAGCTTTAAGCCATGTTATAATGTTGTTACTTTCCCAAAAAACATATCTGGAGTAGTGTTTTGTTTCATTCACACATGTTTGAGTAACTCTTTATTATTCCCTGTCTGTCTGTCTACTTTTCCAAGGTTCAAAATGTTCTGTTCCACCTTGTGACATGAAACAGTAGTTTTCAAGTGAACAGCCACCTTTTACCTTTAGTTCAGTAGAAATTGTGATTCTAGTGAAGGTGTATGGTGTTTAAAAACACAGTGGAGAACTTTCTGTATTACCACATGACATCACAAGGTGGAACAGAGTGTTTTCTGTTTGAGAGAAGAACTGAGCCAGGGTTTGTGTGTTAAACCTGTGTGAATGAAACAAAACAGAACTCCAGGTATGTTTGTGACGAGGAAACAACATTACAACACAGATCAGAGAATAGCCTTATATGGGCCCTTTAAAAACATCTCTTACGCATAAACAGACTAAATGTGGCCATATGTTGTCTTTGTTTGACTTGTGCACCCTGCTTATTATTGACTGATAGCAATAATAAGCAGGCTGCACAGCAATAATAAGCAGGCTGTAATCTTGTGTGACTACTACCAAAGAGGTAGTAGTCACACAAGATCATCATACATGTTGAAGGAACACACTCAGTTAATAAACTAACATAATAGCTGCAAATTTTAGATATCAGGCACTTTGCACAGGCAGCAAACAAGAAAATCTGATTATAAAACACCGTCTGGATTTACATACAGCTTGTGTTAGTAGAGAGATTGTCATTGTGTCTAAAAATCAAGCTAATAGTTGTGTCTAGCCTGTTAACATAGCGCTATACAGCTGACAAAAGCACACGTGCGCATCGCTAAAATCGCCATATTTGCATATCAAAGGATAACATGGTAACGACCATTAGCAGATTGTTCTGAACTCATCCAGACCCGCGCGTAGATCAACACCGTGGATACACAACGTGACGCTCCAGATCTCCCACCAATATGTCCAAAATCCATAGGACTGCCAAAGAAGGTACCCGAGTTTCCGGAATAATACTGGAACTGAGGTAAGGTTAAAAGAACAAGACAATCGTCAAACCAACTGTTGTTTTGGAGTTGAAGACACAAACGGAGCAGTCCTAATAATAAGGACACATGAGGAAATGAATCAGAACCAAAAAGCGTTTTGTTGCAATGAAAAGTGAACAAAATTCACAAACTAAAAATATGCTTCAGTGATATGGTCAGTGGTGGATGAAGTACTCAGTTTTGAATAAGTACATTTTGTATAAGTAGATGTACATATAGAGAGGTTAAACGTTATTCAAGTAAAAGTATCACATGTATAAATGTATGTAAGCAAAAGTTTTTTAAAGTAAAAAAGTAAACGTATTTGTGTTATAAGTGTTAAATATAGTGATTGATTAAAATATGATACATATTTTGGTCAACAGTAACAATACAAACTTTTCTTATGACTTTTTTTGTGTTTAGTTCATTTTGTTTTGTTAGTGGAGTAGACAGTACAAATGTCTGCTCTCAGATGTAGTAACGTAAAAGTAAAAAGTATCCTCTTAAAACATTACTTAACCTCCTAGGACATCGTGCCCACATATGTGGACAACACATTTTGGGTTGTCTACAAGGTCCTGGTGTCCACATGTGAGGACATTATACTGCCACTTAGTGGTGACACAAGAGTATCACACATTATAGTTTATATTCAAGATGGACTTTGTTAAAGGCATGTGTCTTCCTGAACTTCTTTGCAGCACTTCAAATGAGCCACATTGTTCCAAGAAGAAAAGTTGTTGTTTCTCATTTGGTTTTTACTCAGGAAAAATGTTGCTTTGTTCAGGCACTTAATATCATTTTATCGTTATTCAAATGTGACTTTATTGTTTCTATAAAATTATGAAAATGTAGAACGAATGTCCTCATGTGTGGACATTGTTTTTCTAATAATGTAAAAAGCTAATTCTTTGTTTTTACACTCATCAGGTGCCAATCAGCCCAAATAATAAAGAAAAACTAATAAAGCATGCTATGCGAGAGCTTGGTTCCTAGGAGGTTAACTAACCCCCTTCCCCCCCCAAAAAAATTCCATAGATCCACAGTTGAGACCAAACTGACTGAGTTTCAAAGGTGTTTAAAAACAATACTCCATACTTCCATAAAGTGTAATTATTTCAGCATCTAGGAAATACTGATAACTAATCTGGACATATGCATTTACAGTGCCATATTCTGTAGACTCCATCTGCTAACAATAAACAAGGAGTTCATGGGTGCAGCTGACCTTATCTATCCTTATTTTTCCTATTTCGTTTACTTAATTCTACAGCGTCCTTGGTCAATTATGGTCCATTAGCCAACAAGGCTTGTGTACTCCGAATATCAGCATACATGTAGTCACGCTGCAGGGGATGGACAGGACTGGTTGTTTTGGTGTGAGTCATACCATGGGAACGGCTTTGTGCCAGTCCCAGCAGAAAGACTGGCACCATTCCATTATTTTCTTATGATCATCAAATATACCATAAAACTAAAAACTTGTGGCTAAATAAAACAGAGTGTTATATTCCATGGGCACCAGGCATAAGCAGATAGAAAATAAAAAAAAGTTGCGTATTTATAGCCGAGTGTCTTAAGTAAGCAAGTTGGCCAGACAATATGGTGTCTGCTGATAAGGACTTGGATGCGTTTTAGTGGTGTTGCACGATAACCCAGGCTACTCCCTTTCTCTTTACTCATGCTCCGCAGTGTTGTTGTTGGTCATCCGAAGTCAGTTAAAGACAGTGATTTATGCCTGGGGCTGGGTGCAGCACAGCCTCATTACACACCGCCATTTTGAGAATCAGCACATAATTACAGTATACATCATAGACCTCATGGGGCTCCACAGATTCAGTCCATTCCACCGGTCTGTCATTTAGGGCCATAGTGCCTGGGGAATGAGAAACACTATATAATATATTACACACCAATATCATTTTTTCGGGAACTCCTGCTGCAGTCTCATAGTGGGATGGGGAAATGGCATTTTTAACTCCGCTTCAGTGAATAATCATTAGGTTTTGTGCTCAAGGTGTGTCTTATTCTTTACCAAAAGCAACATCCCAAACGGCTCTTGTGAGGGCAGTAAAACCCCGTGCAACATGTGCAAAACAACAGTAAATAGAATCTCACGCCATTAATGTGTCAACCTTTAAAAAATATTGCGTTTTTGGCTTCTGCAAACTAATATTTTTCTTTCCTAATAACAGTTATTACAAGAGTCAAAGTCATATGAGTGTTCAGGGAGTAGACCGACTGCTTTTGTGAATGTACCTGTACCTGCAGTTTTAAGTTTTGGGTTTGGTATTGCTGGTGTTTATCTGACTGGCTTGTGGTTTCTATGACAACAGTGTAATCTGGTTTGCCAAAATATTAGTATTAACACTATAATTGAAAGTAGAGAGCTGAACAAGTATAGATACAAGGAAAAAAAAAATCTAAATAGATTTAGATCTATATTAGAACTATAGTATAAGCAACACATGGTAATATTGAAGATAGTCGGATACATTTGTGCTGGAAATTCCATTCTATTGTCTGAAAAAGAGGGGTTTTTATCATCATTGTAGTATCAAAATCATCACTGAAGTTTTGGTGTCATAGCAACATTAAAATCATAGTGTAATCTCTTTTAATGATAATGATCAGCTTTGTGATTTATCCTGAGTTTGTCTATGTTCCAGGTTATTTCTTGAACTTAAGCATTGGCTGCAGACTTGTCGTACTTACATCTTTCCCTCCTTTCTGTTTTCATTCTAATATATAAATGCAATGTAATACAAGTCATGAATTTTGATTCATGACCAGACAGCATGGCATAATGAAATGGTGACATGTGGTCCCTTAATATAATCCAAGAATTACCTATAATGAAATGTATACACACTTCATAAACATTAGTACAGCAGTGTATCTAACCGCCTGTTTTCGATCTTCCACAAAGGGGACATTAACTCGTGCCCGAACCGAACTGAACCCTGAGTATCTGGACCTCCGCCCCCGCGCTGAGCTCAACCCTGAATACTGGACCCCTTGCACCCCTTTAGTGAGTACCCGGCTCCCATCTCTCACCCAGTAACCATCAGCTCACCTAATGTAGCGTGTAGTCCACCCTGCCTCATGTTGTGTCTCATTTGTTTGTGCACGCTCCGCAATCTCATCTCCGATATGATTTTGCCTGGTGAATATGGTTCCCTCATTCATGGCTAGCTTTATGCTTACCAGCTACCTTTATGTGCCTGCAAAAGTTCTCTTCCATCTAATTCCCCATGCAATGTTTAAGTGTTTTGCCTTGTAGCTACAGTGACATATTATGCTTACAACGTCATTAAATTCGGGGGCTTAATGTGATGCTAATATTTGTGGCATTTTTTACTTGAGTAATAAGTATTTGTCTCATTACCTCGCGCTCTCAAACACAGCGCCTGATAGTCATCTGGGGCTGCTGGAGCTGTGCGCGCGGGTGCATCTTAATGATGTCAGTTTTTCTTACCCTGTTATCAACTCCACTATATCAACATGAGGGAGGCAGGGCGCTTTAAACTAGAAACACATATTATTACGGCTATCTGTCTTTACGGATGGAGATCATTTAAGACAATCAGACCTCTTCTCGGGCCAGGAAATGCTATTGTTTACGGTTACTCTGTAGTGTGTCTTATCTTATTGACATGCTAGCTAGGTGCTTTTTTTCCTTCTCTTTTCTCTCTGGGTCTGGTCTACGGCGCAACACCTGTTTGTGAAAATGTATCATATTTTCGGTGTTGGAAAATAAGTAAATATGTACCAAAAATACATATCCAGAATGCTTATTTGTATTCCAGTGTAGTTACTCTGTCACTCATTTGGTTGCCCGGGATCCAGAATACACACTTTGTCAATACTTTACGAAGATGTGAGTTCAGCCATTGGTGAATCTCTCCTTTTTCAAATGGGTGTGATTGACAGGTGGGTTAGCCAATGGTGGACAGGCAAGGTCCATCCAAGGGAAATTTTTATTTTTTTTTTAAATCACAGGTTTCTGCAGAATCAATGAGCAAAGCATGAAATTCTGTTAATCTGAAGTGAGATAAATTTGGAATATTTTATTTGTAAATCATAGGTTACCAATGAGCTCCTTTATTTCACTTCACATCTATCACTGAAAAAAAAAATAGATCTGATTGGACGATCATGTTTGACCGGGCTTGAGGCACAGTGGAGCACATAGGGACCAGACTGATATCAACCTGTATAAAAAATACAGAGAGATATAATTCTGAATTTGCCAGGCAACTGATCTGGTGTTATTCAGAACAGTTTTACAATAGTCTGTGTCTATATCAGAATTAGTAGACCACGTGGTAATATTAAAGACAGTACTATAAATGTGTGCTGAACATTACATTGTATTGTCTGAAAAAGACAATAGAATCATTATATCAAAATCAGTTACAGCATTTTCCATTGTATCAAAATCAGAATTCAAAATTTTAATGTCATGGCTTTAAGCTTCACTGTGCTGGAAAACTCAGCTCTTGTGGTGAGTGTGATTATTGATAAGTAAATGCAGCGCAAACGGTGCAATAAATATAAAGCTGTTTTTGATTCTGTCACATTTATTTGCATTATAATAAAATGCAGCCCAATGTGAAAGTATGGATTATTGAACAGAATACATCATAAAATATATTTAAATGAAAGTATCGATATTCTGTAACTACGTTCATTAAGTCAATACTGCATTTTGTATATAATTGAACAAGAATAAGAATAACTTGCCCAATTACAATATTATTGACAAGACCTTTTGCAGAGATTTGCAATGTGTTTTATGAATGTACATCACAATCAATATCTGTTTTGCTTCTATTCATCGTCTAAACTTGCTTAAAACTGTCTGTTGTTAAGAGCTAGGCTACCACTGGGACCTGCATGTACCTACAGCTGCTTTCCAACAAGTGCTTGAACAATGTCACAAAGCCTAAATGTGTACTTTGGGAACACAGATGTAGGATTTCTTCATTTCTTGTCTATGTGTGGTAATATTTGCATCAGAGTTCAAGGTCTTTGCATAGTTATTAGCCAAAGTAGTGGGAGTCGATTTGAATAATATTATGTCATTCTCATCCTTCATCTGTCACATTTCTCATTTACAGCTGTTTGAATGCAACCCCTGTTTTGCTGGGCGTAGTTGAAGGGCATGTCTCACTGCTTAGATTAAATACCACTAATACTTTGTCTGCCTGTGATTCTGATGCATTTAAAATATAATACACAATTAGTTGATCAGTGGCATTGCTGCAGCTCACAATTAAAAGGACCAGAGAACACTTTAGGAAGAGCCTTATTAAGCAGTTTGTAGTTTGTAGATAAACTGGTATAAGCTCGCTGTGCCTTGCATAAAAAATTCATCACCTGTTGTGTTCCCCTGGGTCTGCAATTAACAAATAGGGAAAACAACACGGAGGTACAGTAAACACGGGGATGCTAGGAGATTAAGCTCCCAGGTACAGCTTAGTGCTGCACACTGATTTGAATGTACTTATTAAAGCCGGCACAGCATGCAAAATTTATGTGGAAACCAGGGATGTCATTTAATGAGTTAACACTTTAGTTTCCTTACATTTACAGCGTTTTCACTCTACAGGCGATAATTGCACGACGGTGAATCATGCACATGCAAACAGTCTATTGGTACAGAAAGAGGTCACGTGTGTTTTGTCTCTGTCTACTGGATTTGTATCTTAATGACCAATCTTAAAGGCACTGACTGCATGCAACTGATTCAACAGTTTGCAGTACAAGAGGTTTTGTGCACAGCAGCATGCTAGCCAGCTCACTGTATCTCAAAGCTAACAGTCACTTTATTAAAATTGGAAAGCATAAAATAAACAGCCTACTAAAATTCTAATTTATTAAAATAAAGACTAGCCAATTATTTTTATATGCAGAATACTTCAGTTTGCAGTGGTGTTGAAATATTTATTACGCCTCAAAATTAGCATTAGCATTAGAATTGAGACAAAAACATCTCTCTTTCCAAACGCAGAAGTGTCCTCTGGTGAAGTATTCATTCGATTTGTGTAGTGTTTAACATGTTGTCAGTGACGTCCACCCACAGTACCCTGTCCACTTCCTTATCTTTAAATATTTATTCATTTTAGGATGACTTGACAAACACCTCATCGAGATAGAACTGAACAGGAAGTAGTGATGCTAACACTCAGGTTGCCAGGCGCTGCTGTGCAAAGAGCCAATTCATAAAGCTTATTTATCACTTTATTAATGTATTCTTAGCATATTAATTACTCAAACATTTTCGAGGCCAGAGATGTCATGATAATGCTAATAACAACTACCATGTTAACAGTTTTTCTTCGTTCAAGGAGGATAAAACGCTTTATTATTAGATGCAGACCTTATTTTGACCTGAAGAGCTGCTTTTACAATACATCTGTACAACTGATTTTTTGCATGAAAAAAAATCGGATACAGCCTTTTTTGGGTCAGTAATCCTAATCTGTAAATGTAGTAAAAATAGTATTATTAGTCTTACTTATACTTAAAATAGCATATCGGTTTGTCTGTTCAGTTGCTCATATGCTCTTGTCTTTTCCTAGAGGTAAATCAATACTTTGGATACTCAAAGGAGCAAAGCAGTACATTGTCTTTCTGATGCTCTTTGCAGTAGAACACATTACTTAAATAATCCTGGAAAGGTGTCACTTTGGGTCTATCAAACCTGTGAATAGACGAGTGGATTGGCCCATTTGAAAATGTTATGATCGTGGCATTTTGGATCTGATGATAAGTAAACTTTTAATCTTGCAGTCTGACATTTTTCCCAGAGCGTTGCCACACTGAGGGACCTGTTCCGTGGTATATGGAACAGTCTGCGTTTTGTGTCCCCCTAAAGGTTACACTGCCGTCAATATTTGGACTTTAGCCTGATTTAATGAACAGAATTTCTCCGAGATCTCCGCTAAGCTGTATTCAATGCCGGATCTCTGTGGCTTCGTTAAGGCTCTGGTTGTTTGCTTATTGGCTCTCACTGGACTAAACCGGCTCAAAGACACAAATACACTGTGTTTCCACTGCGGAGCCTGCTTCCTCTCAACCCAAGAGGGAATGATGACTCCTATTATCGCCTCAAAGCAAGATGGCTGCCGCGTCCCCACTCAGCAGCCCTATTAAGTTACCAGACAGCTTTATTGTATTGGTGTTCGATAGCTTCCTCTCCTCTGTCATTGCAGCTGCATTGGGGAGTTGTTGTATGGGTGTGGATAGAAAGTTGCAAGATTTGACTTGAAAAGGCACAGGTGGCCGAAACGATTGCTTCTTATGTTTTGTTGAAAGAAGTGTGATATGAGTCACTAATCACTGGAATTGCCTGGAGAATAATCCAATCATGTCACAGCAAGAACATAATTAAGTATGGCATTTTTTCAATAGAAATATATTAGTTAGAGGTCATGTTATACACAAACGGCGTCCTATTGATTTTTGGGATTTTTACTCCATTAAGCTAATCTTAATCCGCAACATATTCATTACATGGGTTTTATTGACCACACATATTACAGCCACTGAAGGTCAGATTCCAGTGCTTTACCCAAGCCTGGATAAAAACAAATAACAACATAACATGCAAGTCAAATATATACAAAAAGATAAATAAATGTACGTAACTGTATGTTTACAGTTTAGCAGATTTTGTAGAATTTCATCAATGTATGCATCATGACTTTATGGCAGTGTGTTTGGTTTCCACCATTCATTACATACATAGCCCTACATATGGTCTGTGGTATATTTATAAAGTGTGACCAAGTTCACATTAGTCATGTTGTCGATCACAGTTAGCACAGGTGACATTATGTGACAGCTGTGAAAAGCAGAGAGAATATAGCTCACATATTTAGCATGATTGTATTTTGAGGTTGCTAATGTTTATGGAAAACATCTGTGGCAGTGTAAATACAGCATTATACCTGTATTTCCATGGAAACAAGCATGTAAGTCTGCAAGGCCAAGTACAAATCAGATCTGTGGAGAGGTGGGTGCACTCAGAGTAAAATGCATATCTTTCAAGATAGATGGCAGTAAAAACACCTGTTATGGAATACATGCAAGACAGATAAGCCAAACATCACCATGGAATATAGAGCAAAAACATCTCCATGGAAACATGTGGGCTGCAGACGTTCCACCTGAAAATTCACGTAATATAGTGAACAAAACATTATTATTAAGAAAGGTAAGCTTGGCAAATTTCTATTTTTATTTACATATTACATGCATTTGTGTTAGTATTGACAGATATAAAATAAAAAGAGGAGCATATTCATTCCTTTAGAATTAGATTTGCTATATGTTTAAACCTAAAAGCTGTGATACTTGTACTTAGTAGTGCTGTCAGAGTGTGCGTTTCGTGAAGCGGTTCCCCCTCTCTATGACTTGTTCAGTTTTGGCAGGATTCGTGATGATGAAGCGAGCTATTTATTGGCCCATGCTGTTTGTGTGTTAGTCAGTGGTCTCACATGACTCCAGTCAAATGAAGCCTCTGTACTTTGCTGCTGCTAAGCGTGGTTACATGGTGGAACTTTTAGCACCAGAAATAGAGCCATGTTGTGTTCTATTAGGAAGGTCACGCTATTGATCTCCCCATTGCTGTTTTGAAAATTAACAGTTTCTGTATTTTGCCATGTCCAAGCAACGAACAGTGGAAGTATTTTTAAGGGCAATACAATATATATGCAACATTATTCATATAAGTTTGTTGTGTGTTGTGTTCTCTAAAACCCCAAAATCTATTTCATATTCTTCTCAGTTGCAGACTTCATTGTACTGTTTATTTCAACCCTCCTCTTGCTATTGGTTCAAAACCACCACCCAGAATCATATTCAGACGTCAGTGCTATGAAGCTGGCTGATCTCATCCTGAATACTGTACGTGTCTTACTCAGATACCCAGAGCGTCTGCTGGTTCACAGCTTGCTCTGTCAACCCCGGTTTTTACTCAAACCCCCATGTACTGAATGGCTTGAGAATTACATTTTTTTTTTTTTTATTTCACATTTTTATATAGCGCTTTTCCTTCAAGGCACTCAAAGCGCTTTACATCAAGTCATCTTTCATTTACACATACCTGTGTACATAGACATTGGGGATAAGGTGGAATAAGTGTCTTGCCCAAGGACACATCAACAGCATTCATCTGTGGGAGCTGGAATTGCACCACCAACCTGTGAGTCATTGGATCTGACCGCTCAATCAATGATGTTAATGTCAAGAGTGGGATTTATACCACCAACCTTTGAATCAGTGAACAACCAACTGAGCTACTTTTCGCTGAGTTGTCTTTTTCTCTTATTCAGGAACTTAACCTGGTCCAGAGCAGATTATAAGCTACAAGCATGTTACCATAGAAAACTATACTGATAAAAAGTGATCCAACTTTGTAGTAGCACCAAACAAGAGTTAAAAAAGAACTTACTTAGTTGTTAACTCTCTAGTTGAACCTTGTAGTACAGGCCTTAGATTTTGAGCTATGGGAGATCTTCAGGAGTACTACCTTGGTGTTTGGACTTGTGTTTGATTTTTGCACATCACCCTTCTCTAATAACTTTAAAACAATTTTGTACAAATCACTTTTTAAAATCACTCTCTTCTTGCTGTCCTTTCTGTTAAAGTTAATATTCCGTCTTGTTCAAGCCCATTGTTAATGCTCCGGATGGCCTTGTGTGAAACAGCCAAAATAAATAAAACCAAACAGAATCTTTTGTTGCGGAAATGTTATTTTCTGCAACAAAGCATTTGGTTGAAATTTGGCGAGCGAGCCGTGTTTCTGCGGATGTGTTGACGGTGCCAAGAGCAGGTGAGATGCAGCCGTGATACTGTGGGAGCTGGTTGTCATTGTGTTGGCTCAGTCCACGTCTCAATCAGGTGCAGTGTGAAGCCTCGCTGACTGCGGAGTGCAGAAATGTGATAAAGCAGAGAGCAGGAGGCCCTGGGCTATGGGATGCTATGGAAACACACTTGTGCCTGAGATTGTAAATGACGTCTCCTCCATGTGTCGCAATGCTGTAGTCAGCTTTTCAGAAGTGGATACATTTACTCAAGTATTTAGGAAACTTAAGAACCAGCATTCTTGGCATTTGGGGTTTTTTCATTATGAAGTTGGCACATACATATATTCATTTATTCTACTACAGTATTTTGAGAGTTTCATCGCATTTCTCGAATCTCAAGAATGTTCTGACATTGGTTGTAGGCAGTGGTAGTTGTAGTAGTGGTCATAGTAATAGTAGTTGCAGTAGTAGTAGTAGTAAGAGAAGCTGTAAGTAGTAGAAGTAGGTGTAGGAGTAGTAGCAGTAGTAGTTGTTGTAGCAGCTAATGGTAGTGGCACTAGATTTCGTCAGTTTTTTCATGTTCAGCATGGATAAGAAATATTCCTTCTCTCTTAGCACTGTAAGCAGCTAAACTAAAATAATAGGCAGTCCCGACTGAAGTTTAGCCTTAGGTGAAGTGCATCTGTTTATATTACTCAACCACAAAGTAATAATATCTGTTTTATTCTTTAAAGACACTCTCTCACTATAGCCTCTGTCAGCCCTTATCATAAACATTGCTTCTTGTATTTCATATTGGATTGTAGATGTCCAGCGCTTACAGACAAATCAATAAATGTCATAAATCTTTCATAGACACTGTTGGTCATGACAGATTTACGTATTGTTGTTACTGGAACCGTGTATGTGTTTGATTGTGGATTTAGTGGCATTTCAAATAGTAGAAGCATAAGGGTGAGTTATGCCATTTAAAGTAAAGAGATAATCAATTCATATATAAATTAACACAGCTAATCTGCTAGCCGTTCCAAATAGGAAGTAATCATGGGCGCATTTCCGGCTACATCATTTTGGTCTTAATACATTTGTATTGACCCGCTCTACATGATCCTGGTATTTTTATTCCGCTATTGTGTTTGTAACACAAGATATGAACATTAATAAGAGACAAATCAGCTGCCTTCTTTCCCCAAGGTCACTCCCACTAGTGTTAGCAACAAGTTTGTTTGACAGCGTTGCTAAGTTAGCTTCAACAGCCTCGTTCCAGATTGGCTCTTTGTTTGCTATGATACTTGTGGTGGGAATTCCAAATATGGAACTCGGCTCCAAATTCGCCCCTATAACTGCTAGCGTTGATGAGCTTCATTTGGCTAGAGCTGAAAGGTACAGGTGACGTCACACTCCCTTAGTCCACTTCTTTATGCACTCTATGGTTTCAGCTTCCTGTTATATGCAACATTTCAAGGACTTTTTCTCATTCAGAAGATAGAGAATGGTTTATTGCTATAGCAACGGCCCTATATTCTTGTCATTCTCATCCTTCTGAAACCCATGAAAAGAGCTATGCTGCTATTAATGCCGTAACTGTTACTCTATACTTGTTTTAGAAGTATTAAAATTACAAAATATTGCATGCAACTGCAGTAGGCCTATTCAAAAGTACTTACTGTCTTTGGTACTGTTAACTAGAACTGTCACCATTCGTATTCATTTTGATTTTGGGTTTTTTTTTACTTGTCAAGGCTTTTTAGAACATTTCTTTCTTTGTCAGAAAAATTAAAATCACCCATCGCTTCTTTATTTGAAAGCACAGATTAGCACCAAATCTCTAATCTCTAAAGTGGTTTAAAAAGGACAGCACTTTTAAGGACAGCTTAAGTAGTTTGTGAAAGTGCAAAGTTAGCCACAGGGCTGAGAGCAAGGGGCATTCCAGAGTGAGGAGTAATGGCAGCGGCCTGGATTAGGCTGCACTGTCTCTGTATGACACACTACTTACTCTTCTCCTGTTTGACTTTCTCTGAAGGTCACTGTGGCCATTAGCTCCATCAGGCTAACACCACGCGCCCCACCTCTTTCTCCGCTCGTCTCATCTCCCCTCTTCTTCTCTCCTCCTCCCTCCTCTCCTCTCTCGCCCCTGGCTCTCTGGACTGGTGTGGCATGGCAAAATTTATCTGCGAGCAAAACCAAAAGCTAAGATGTTTTTTGGAGTCTCTGTGCCAACTTGCGATAAGTGTGAGTTTCATCCTCATCAGCTTCAACTTTTAGTATTCTGTTCCAGAAGTAGCTATGAGCTAAGTTGTAAAAAGTCTAGCTGGGATCCACCTCAAACAAGAATCCCATTTATTTCAGTGAAGAACTAGAAAAAAATCTTGGTAAAATATAATATAATATAAGTTGGTTGATTTATATAAACCTCCCTTTCTTTGAGTGGCTTGAAAATGGCTTTGTAATCTGTATATAATTTATTTATTCATGAGATTTAAATGCTTAAGCAAACTCTTGAAACTAGAACATTTTATTTGCGCAATATATTGGATACTCAAAATATATTGCACATTAATTTATCTCTTAATGTTTATTACAACATGTATGTTTTTGTTTTGTTTTTTACTTAAATGGTAAAAGTTTACATAGCGCTTTTCCACCTTCAAGACAGACAAAGCGCTTTACATCAAGAAACCACTCACACATCCATACACCAGTATTTGCAGACACTGGGGGCAAGGTGTGTTAAGTATCTTGCCCAACGACACAATGGCAGCATTCATCTGTGGGAGCTGAACTCGCACCGCCATTGAATCTGATCAGTCAGCCAATGATGCGTTTATGTCGAGAGCGGGATTCAAATCACCATCCTTCAGATTAGGGGACAAGCACTCTACCAACTGAGCCATTGTCGTCCATTTTGTACTTTGTAAGCTATATTATTTTAATGTCTAAACCCAAGTCTTGTTTTAGTCTATGCCTTTGCCCCTCTCTCCTCTACCCTCTGTCTGTTTGAGCCTATCCTTTGTCCTCTTCTTTTGGCCCCTGTTTTATTAACAATGGAGCTGGTGGCTTGTGATAACTGGTCACTCCTCCAGGCTCTGAAAGGCAAGGACACTCTATTATCCTAGCGAGATGGATGGCTTGAAATATTGCCTGCAAGTGGTCGCGCCTGCCAAATCCTCCAATCTTAAAACCCCTTTGTCTGTGACACGTAGGAACATTACAGTGTGAGGACCTGCTTCTTGGATAGGAATACCCCTCTGTGACACTCTCCCATTGATTCAGCAGTGGAATCTAGGAAATAAATGAATTCTAAATATAAGTAAACATTTATGAAGGACTCTTAGCTGACTTAGCGCCCTTGCCTCTCTACAGTATACATGAGATGAGTGCTGTGATGCCGGTGGACAGCTGGTCAGTAGACAGCAGGTAATGTATGAATTAGTGTCCTAGTTATTTGTGACCTTTGGAGCGTGGCAGCTCCAGAAGCGCCCGAGCCTGTGTTAAAGGGCCGATGCATTCGTGAACATCAGTACACTGTATTACAAAGTGGACATAATGACGGGGCAGGGCTCTCTGTGTTGCTATTAATATAAAGGCCAGAGCTTAGGACAAGGGGTACTCGTGTAATAGTGACCAGTTTTGTTTTTTTGTTGTTGTTTTTTTTACAATTCTGACTAGGATGTTATAGCTGATACAATAAGGACTGTAGATTATGGCAAGTCAAAGCGAGTTGTGTAGTCCCCCAGTTATCTAGGTAGGGTCCATAGCAAAAAAAACCCAAAAAACATTCAAACAAACAATAGGACTAATCAAAGTATGCCAATAGTTGCTAGATGACTCATAAAGACCAAGAGCAATTATGGAAACACATGATGCAGGGGATGTTCACACCCTACGGCCATTCTTCTTACTGAAAACTACATGTTTCAGTGTAGCTAGCTCCTCCATTCAGACATATTTAAGCCAGTCGCTTACCACAGCTGCACCAGAACTGAAGAAGCTGCGATTTGAGAAGCAAATGAAAAAGTAAAAATGGCATGTTTATTCCTTGGAATGCACTCGGTCCAAACCCTGCCTTTGGATCATAGTTAGACAGCCCTAAACAGCTACTCTCACTTTCACTATTCTGCAGTTATAAGGACATTCTACTTTGCTACTAAGGTGAAATTTTTAATGACTTCCAATTTACAATGCGCAAAACAATTACTTTTTATGTGACTGAGAGACCGTTTTCCCACCATTGCGCCATTTATGCAGATGCACCGACATTTCAAGCGTATCCAAAGAGTGATTAACACATTTTAGAGTAGAGATTTATTTAAGAGTACCTTCATGCAAGCGCAATTCTGTTTAAATTTCTAACGACGCTCCTTTAAGGGAACGAAATCTCATAAAGTCTCCATCTGGCGTCTTTTGTCTGGAGAAGTGTTAAGCCATGAGTTTATCGCTGCCTGTGGGCTCTGTCTGCACATGCCATGCTCGTCGGCCATGCTTTTTTAATTGAATTAAGGAGCAGCGAGTGTGGCGTCGTTCTTATTGTTATCTCAGAGGTGTACAGGGGTTATTAAAGAGGGATGCATGTTAAGTCATTTGTTATCCTTGGCACTCTAATAAACATGTTAGCTTTGGGGCTAGCCTGCAGCCTGTCTGTGCAGTCCAGATTGATACTGCTGCCATATCTACAACTCTCCTCCTCATTATTGTAAGAGGATGTTAAAGAGGAGACCAGGCAAGCCAAGCCCTCGAGACTTAAAGATGCACACAGTGGTTTATCTTTCAGGAAAAGCAATAATCATCCAGATTTGTTTAAACAGATGGAATGCTTTTGTAATAGCAGTAAATTAGAAAACAGTGAAAACAAACAGTCTAACAAAATGATATTACCATATAAAAAATAAATGAACTTTTAAAATGGAAATCGGTATATTTTAACATGCTAAATATCTGAGAATGATTTTTTTTTTTTTTTTAATCCTTCAGGGCTTATTATTTATTGGACTGAATCGGTGATATCATGGAGTAGGGCTTGGGTGTTTTTATTTGAGAGGTCTCAGTAGAAGCATGTGATTTGCAGCAGAATTCACACTTGGAGGGATTGTTGACTACATTTTGTATTAAATGTTAACATTTCAAAGTCTGCATTTTAAATCTCGCATCTTTTATCTCAAGGAAATTAATTTTGAAAGACATTTTTAATTTAATAAGACAAAATTAAAATGTGACAAAACACTGGGCAATATGACAAAAAATTATAATTATTGCAGTTTTAAAATACATCAAATATAAAATACAAAAATCTATTTCCAAGGCAGTCAATTTGAACTGGAACACTGCCACGTAGTGCTTTGAAAACTTTGTCAAGCTTTTAAACGGAATATTAAACCAAACCATTTATGTTATTTGTATAAAGCATGATAGATTTTTAATTTGTAGTTTAAAGGTCCTATATTACACAAAATAGACTCTTGCGAGCATTAAGCCACATTATAATGTTGTTACTTTCTCAAAAACATACCTGGAGTTATGTTTTGTTTCATTCACACATGTTCTACCTTGTGATGTCATATAGTGATAGTTTTCAAGTTCACTGCTACCTTTTACCTTTTGTTTAGTATTGGCAATTCCAGGGCTGAAATGATCCAAATAATTCTAGTGAATGTGTATGGAGTTTAAAAACACAGTGGAGCACTTCTTGTATTACCACATGACATCACAAGGTGGAACAGAGGGTTTTCCGTTTGAAAGAAGAACTCAGCCTAAATATGCAGGGTTTGTGTGAATGAAACAAAACACAACTCTACTACATGAGGAAACGACATTATAACATAGATCAGAAAATAGGTTAAAACGGGCCCTTTAACTGGCTTTACTGAGACCTGCTTTGACAATAAACAAAGTAATTCGAGCCAAACCACTATTCCCAGCGCTTTTCTTTCTGCGTGTGCATGCTAGCTTAACACATATACAATAACCTCTTGGGTCTTTGTCAGGGAAGGTTTGATTTTACTAATTGGGACCAAGGCTGTTAATTGGAAGTGTGGAAAAAAAGAATACAGAAATTCAGTGTCTCCAGGGAAATATATTGAACCTTTATTTTCCACCTTAACTCTGTGAATGCAGCTAACTGTTTGTTGTCACAACAGAGCCCCCAATAGAGAATTACAATATGCAAAACAAATAGCACCGCAATGTATTTGTCAAAGCTGTGATGCCATGTTGTTTTAAAACACACTTAATTAAAAATGTGCACAGCTTGTCAAACAAATGGAGGTACAATAAAAATTACAATATACAATTAGGTAAAGTAGTGATTCACGACAACTGAACCTATCGATTAAAATTATTGTAGGCTAAAAAACAGGTGTACTGTCAAAACCTGACCTGGAGAGACTTATCTATGTGTTGTCTCCAGTAGGTTAGACTACTGTAACGGCCTGCTCACTGGCCTCTCCAACAGCGGCAGTACATCCAGAACGCTGCTGCTCGGGTCTTGACTAGAACCAGTAAGTCAGGACTAAACATGAGAAATCAGCGCTTCAGTTTTTATGCAGATACTTTGACAATGTCTAAAATCCAGGCTCCAAACGGTTCTCTTTAGCTGTGCATATGACTGAAAGGTTTTTATTCTGCACTCTTCTTCTTTACTGAATTTGAATTGTATGATGATTATTTATGTTTTGATTTGTTTGTGTTATGATTTTAATGACTTTCTTATTCTGTAAAGCACTTTGAATTACTTTGTGTGCCAGTTGTGCTATACAAATAAACTTGCCTTGCCTTGTCTAGGCTTTTGATTAAACTAACACTTAATAAAGAACGATGTCACAGAGGCCATATGCACAATGTTTTAATGCATTTAACCAATCTAAAATTTAAAACTACGCTTTTGTGCAAAACAATTTAAACCAAATGATGAATTCCTGTCTGTCTTTTCTGCTTATTATTTGTAATATTTCAAATTTTGCCCATAAAACATTTTGATTATTGTCATTCTCAGTATAATTTCATTTCATTTATCTTTATTTATACAGGTAGAGCCCATTGAGAGGACCAGACTCTTTTTCAGGAGTGCCATGTTAAAATACAGAACAATACAAACAATCATTAAAGTAAAAACGGTCGATGACAAGCAACTATATATACTCTTTAAATTGATTACATTTATCGTGCTTTACATTGACGAACCATTCACAATTTGACTAGACAGGGGGTGTCATGTACAACAGTGTGCACTGGATGGAGTGAGGATCGAAACACAAATCTTCCAGTTAGTGGGTGACCTGTTTCTCCTGGAGCATCAGTCTGCTCTCCTCTAATGTTGCTGTAGTTCCAGCAGGTCTCCACATGCAGTAAGTTCTGCTTTGAAGTGTGCCTGTCTGAACCCTGCCCCTGCTGTGCACCTGGGGAAATAAAGGGAGCATAGTTTAACATGAGATCAGAATCAAAAGGAACACAAACATGTATCAAACATGAACAAAAATAAATATAAAAAACAAAAAAAACAGGAACCATGTTTCCTGCCATTCATGATGTTGAAGATGTTGTCAAGCTGAGGGGAAAGAAAAAAAATATCTCATCATCATTGCACGTAGTTAGCATATTAGCATATTAGACTAAATGAATGTAGAGACAGAGACATTGTTCTTTAGGTTTAATTATTTTTTTTAACACAACTCATATTTGACAGGGTCTGACTTCTTTTAAACTGCAGATGTTGTTTTGCTGTTTGGAGATCTACATTGGTCAAAAGAATTGGCATAACTGAAATCAATCAACAAAGTGGCTGCTGTTTTTAAAGAGTGCTCTATGGAACTTTTCTGGCGGATCGCCCACAATCTCTCCAGTCTCCAAGGAGAGACTATTGCCTGGAATGTTTCACAGTGTGGCATTAATCTATCTTTATGGCAAGCCAGAGACATCACCAGGCCAAAATACAGGTCATATTTTATTTTATTGTTTTTTTATTTATTTAAATACAAGAAATAAATGTAATGCTATACTGTTGAAGGTTTTAGGCAAAATAATATAATCTCCAAAGAGACAATCAGGTGATGGATTCATAATAATAATAATAATAATAATAATAATAATAATAATAATAATAATAATAATAATAATAATAATAATAATAATAATACTATTGTAGCTACAGACAGAAGTGAGGCTGCCATTCTGTGCCATCCACCTCTCCAACCACCATCGACTCACCACCATATTCATAAGCAATGCAGGTGAAGTGTCTTGCCTAAGGACACAATGGCAGAACTTGGTCCTCCGCCCTGAACCAGTGTCACCCTGTTGCCCTGAGTCTCACCAGAACAGTTACACAGTACACCTTTTCTGAATGTTGGTAAGTTGAGTCTCCTGCCTCTCCTTCACATATATAATACATATATATTACATGTATAATATAGGACAACAGTATCATTTGTATCAGATCTCTGTATGTATTTATCTGATTACTTCCATATAAAGTATAATCATCCAATCCGGAGACCAATTGATTTGAATGCATGAAGTCAATTGCACATTCATTGCAAATTCATGCAGCCAGTCTCATTTCTGTGTCACATTTGGAGTCTATTTATTATGTGTGGCCGAGTTTCACCATCAAAAGTACTCAGCGACAGAATCCAAGTTTCCGCGGCAACAGATGCTGCGGCAGCGTTTGATGTGCTGCCCACTTCTGAGGAGTCGAGCCGCCGAAGCCTGGGTGCTTACAAATTTTTTTGATATGTACAACATCCCCACACGCCGGCAGCCATGTTGGAGTCCAGCCAAAGGGAGAGGAGGCTGAAGCTTGACCTGTTACTGCGAGCGAGGACTATTTGTTACAGGCAAACTTTAATACCACAAAATGACTCAAAGCAAGTATTGACCGCAAAGAAGGTCAAGGTAATTGAAAGTATTGAAGTGTAACAGAGATGATAATAAAGGTGTTTGGTTTGGTTGAACAATTATATTTAAAGGTGCATTATGTAACTTTTCTCGTGGGAGGTCTGCTGAACAGAACATTGTAGACAAAGCAATAACATCTCCACAGGGATAAACAGGTGGCAGACCCTGTGCTTATCTTACAGCGTTAACTTAATTAACCAACATTTTGTCTAATTTTATGCAGTATAATTCTTGAAACCAAGCCAAATAAGCCTAATGCAATGCAGTAGTCCTTTTTTACTAATGGTTGGCTAACAAAAAATAAACGTTGTACATGTAAAATGCAATTGAAAAGTATAACCCGGCCCCCCTCCCCCCAAAAAACAAAACAAAAACAAAACTAAAAACAAAAACTAGTATCAAAACTAGATACCCCTTCAAGCAAGCATTGATATTGAAAAAAAAAAAAAAAAAAAACTGGATAAAATGTGACCTGGAAAAAATGTGACCTTTCCTGAACAGTTTCATCTTGAGCTTTGCCAGAACTGGTGTAAGACCACATGGCATGGTAAAAAAATACTAAATACTACTAAAGAGCTTTTAAAATTATTATTTGGGAATCAAAGTCGGTATCTATCCTTTAGTATAGAAATCGAGTTTCAAATTGCAGTACTAGCTAAAATGTTCTACATGTGTTTTTAAATTATTAATATGGTAGAAGATCCACATGTTTTATAGCAGTTTTAAAATGTTTTTCTATCTGGACAAATGTATTGACTGTGATGATGAAACTGGACTTAGCATTGTGGCTGTAGACTGCACTCTCAGGATTCTGTGGATCTGATTTGCTGAGTTTGCTTCATCTGTTTGAACAGTGGACCACAGAAATAATGGGTCATTATTTGTTAACCACAGGACTGCACTTTTGTCTGAATGAATTTAATGATAAAGGAAGAGACGTATTAGAAGTCCTCTTTGCTTTGCATTACGTGGCTATGGACTTACGGTAACTCTGCTAAATGTATATTTGATGAAGCGTCTGCTCTGCTCTATAAAACTGATTGAAATGGACATGAGGAAACCAGGAGTAATCTATGTGTCAGTATTGGATGATATTATTATGAATGCCAAGAGACCAGCGAACATTCAATATATCAATATTTAGCTTTAAGGTTGATATTATAAGCATTTAAAGGAGACCTATTGTGCTTGTGTCGGCTATATAGTTATAATCTATGACACCTGTGGAGCATTGTGTTATAATCTACATATTTTAAATCACAATAATCATCTAAAACAACTTAACAAAAGAAACATTTTGCTCACTTTGATGTGCACAAATCACTCCAAAAACAACTCTGAGAGCGTAAATGAGAAGGGGAAACAACTATTACATGGTTCAGACCCTAACCATAACCTCTGAAAAAGTTGATTTTGCATAATAGGGCTGCAGTAAATGTTGAATAACACTGGTTAAAGCAAAGGGTTAAACCAAGTGCAAACCAGGAAAAGGCCAAGTCTACAACACGCCCCCACGTTTGAGAAATGACTTAAATGTTTATGATACTTAAAATCTGTCCATTATTTTACTTTTTTCCAGCTTTCAGCCATGAAGTTGATTCTTAAGTTAAAAAAACAAAACACAATTCCAGGTATCATTTTTGATGAGGAAAGAACATTACTGCTGCACCTTTGTCATATATTACATACTCAATGACATACCTCAGGTTAGGTTGGCTTTACAAGCAGCAAAACGACAGGGAGTTGATTTAACTACCTTTTAATAGAATTGAATGTATCCTGACCTTGCATTGAATGATATACAAACATAAAGTCAATCAGGAAACATCCCCAGACTAACAATAAACACCCAATAAAAGATTTGAAGTGATATTTGCCAGAGCGCAGGTGCAGAGGGGCCAATTTACAGCAAAATCAACATCCCACAATGAGAGATATTCTAGGGAGTAGTTGTGAATCTCGTGTTGTGACAGAAACCCAGAATAACACAATCGTTCTGTCAACAACTTTTCCCCATTTCCTTCTGATATTAATATTTTTAGATATGTCAAGATTTATTAGTTAATCTAGATTTGTGATTATAAAGATCATAATATAATCCAAAGAAGTAGAACAATATTTTTGTGACCAATAGTATCTTAAGGTTACAACTTGCAATTACTTAAGTTGTGTCTGTGTAATCCCTCAGTCGTCCAGGTATTATTTCATGGCAAAAGAGAAATTCTATTCTGTCAACTGGACAAATGTTTTAAAGTGAAGACGTATCGCTGTTCATCCAAGCAGCTTCTTCAGTTCTAGGCCGGATTATTGGTGGACACTGCCTTATATCTATCTGAAGGAGGAGCTAGCTCCAATAAAACTAAAGCTTTGTTACTACTGGTTCGCTTTGGAGTGGATAGGTAAAGTGAACTGTACTGCTCCACCTGAGGGGTCCGAAGCAGACGCTGGAGGGTACTAGCTCCCAGAGGGGGCCAGCACGGTACAGATCGCTTTAGTTAATACGTAGCTACACAGGAAATCAGACGACTGGGCAAGAGAAAATGCAGGCTTAAGACAGCAAAAAGCAGACCCGGTCCGAGGTGTCCCCAAGCAACCTGTGCCAGTGGAGATACACTTATTTATTTACAATTTCTGTTTGTTAGCTAGGTCTATTGAACAAAATGTGTTAACTGTGCCTGAGTCATATTTTGCATATTCGTTCAGCCCCCTAATGAGTGCTCTCACAACTATTAGGATATTGGCTATCACTATTGTTACAATCACTATTGTCCTTGTTTTGATTTAGGTCTGAGGATGGAGCTATACGGATGGATGGAGGATAGATTATAAGCTTTTTTTTTCAGTTGACAGAATTGAACTTTTCTTTGAACTTTGAACTTTGCTTTGGTTTCTTTTCCTCTCACAAAAAAAATATATATATAAAATATAAAAATATAAAAAAAAATAAAAAAAAATAAAAACACTCAGCTATCCGCACATCCCCAGCTTATAGTTTTTTTCACCATATGGGCCTGATCCGATTGCCCTTGTTGTATTACGTGTGACAGGTCACAGCTGAAAGTAGCAGAATCCATCTCTTTGTGTAAAATGTGTAAATGGCTGCTGCTGCTGCTAGAGAAGTGTTCATGATAAGTGACTGGGGTATAGGTGTGAATGAGGTTGGGTATACAGCAGGTTTTCATTGTCACTGTGTGTGCTGTGAATGGGGAGGTAGTGGGTGTGTATACCTGAGAATTTTCCCCACGTCGTTATTTCATCTGTTATATGCAAACAACACTGAACTTTGAAGAATATTTGTAAAATGTGGCGTAGTTATATTTTATCAAACTAAGATATAGAAGTTAACTATCCCTTTATTTTATTTATTTACAGTATTTATTTGGTTGGGACAATGCATGTTAATGAACAGACATTATTCAACATTAATGTAAACACACCGGATTGTATCCAAAGTCTGATTTCCATCTGTTGTCCCAAGGGCTGAATTCACAAAAGGGATAAAATAAAAATTGCACATTCCACTCGGTGCACATTCCACTCATTGCACATTCCACACATTGCACATAACACTTATTGCACATTACACTCATTGCACATGAAATACTGAGCACATCTGCATTACGTATTTACTTACCAGTTTAGTAGCAAGAAAAGTTCCTATATCACGCTAAATTGATGGAAACAACATTATAACATAGATCCTGCAATGTCCTTGAGTCACAGTAATGTGTCTGGCTTGTGTCTTTGCAATCTGTTGCAAAAAAATTATAAATAAATAAATAAATAACAAATAACCATGCAACTGTAGAGGCTGGAAAAAAAAGAAAAAAAAAAAAGTTCTAATAATAAATAAACAGTATGTAATTTATGGCTTCCAAAAATGCTCTTTCCCACCTTGTGATGTCATTAGGTGGCAATCCTTGGGCTCCTCCATGTTTTTAAAAGCCATTCCTTCCGTGTTCCTCCTGGTTTAGCTCACAGCCCACTCCTTTGGTTATTCAGGCTTCAGGCCAATAAAATCTCTCTTGAGACCTGCCAAACGAAATTAACTGCACAATTTCAGAGTGACCCGTGTATGAATATTACATTAAAACAGAATTAAGGCACACCTCAAATAAATAAATAAATCCCCTCATATATATATATTTATAAATATAGGAAAAAAAGTTCAATGGTTTGGTCAGCCTCCATAGATCTAGCAGTCTTTGAAGGCATCATTAGCCGTTTTTATCAGCGCATTGACCCTAAAACTAGCACCTGAGGGCCCGGGCTGCAGTGGTGCGGGTGTGAGCGCGCGAGACTCCCATGGATGAAATAAGACTTTGAAGTTGATCCGCTATTTGAAGGATTATACATCAGGGATTTTGATTCATGCCTGTTTTTTGTCCTGCAGGCTACCCGTGCTTGCGTGTGGGTGTACGAGTTTTATTGTTTTGAAAAAAAATATATAAAAAATAATAATGTATTTATTTTCTCTACAACTCTACAACCGTGTTTAACTAATGAGGAAAAGTTGCATTTTTGCGCCTATGAGGGGGTGGATGGAAAAACACACACGAGTGCACCCTCTGAGTGGGAGAGGGCAATTCACAAACTCTATTCTCCAAAGACTATATGCTAATTATATTGACAATCTTCTAGACAAACAAGATGAATATTCCCAGTCAAAGCAGCAGTCATGTTGTCGAGTGGTCTCAAAAACAAAACAAAAATAAATACGAAGAGCTTTTTTTTTTTTTTTTTTTTTTTTTTTTTTTTTTGATTATACACTAAATTTAAAATATAAATATCTACAATGGTTATTTTTGATGTGGAGCAAAATCTCATGGCATAATCGTTGATGTTTCTTATGTATTTCCCTAATCTCACTGTTGTCTTGACCCAGTTTGGTATTGAAATTGGTGTCTACCCAATACTGGATAATCCTTGAACATAATAGGGTGCACTTGCTGCCTTCATGACCTATTTTTAGGAAAATAAAATATCTAAGCCATGCCATTTGGACTACTAGTTCGTAGACAAATAAGGCTGATCTTTTACTGTGGCCACTGGACCAAAAGGAAAAAACAAAAAGGACAGATCAACTTCAGTTAATTTAAAAGGTAAGCAAGAGATTAAAGGTACACTATGTAACTTTTCTGGAGGAGGGATAAGATTGTATAAAGAAGTGGACTAAGGGAGTGTGACGTCACCCGTAGTGTTCGGCTTTAGTCAGATGAAGCTCATTGAGGCTAGCAGTTATAGCAGCTAATTTGGAGCCAACTTCCATATTTGGAATTCTGCCTGTGAGTATCATAGCAACAAAAGAGCCAGTCTGGAGCACTGTTGAAGGCAGAACCCCTTCCCACCTACACCTCTGGTTAAGCACTTAGCAATGCTGTCAATCAAACCTGTTGCTAACGGTAGCTGGAGCAACCTCAGGAAAAGAAGGCGGCTGATTTGTCTGCTATTAATGTTCATATCTTGATTTACAGATAAAATAGCAAAAATAAAAATACGAGGATCATGTAGCACGGGTAAATAACATTTTAAGACCAAAATGACGAGCCTGACAGCAGCTGTTATGGAGACAGGGATGACAGTTTTTCAATAGAAAGTGAATTGGAGCCACAATCGATGGAGCCAGGAGGATGCCGATGCTCACTTCCTATTTGTAACGCAGCGGCTAGCAGGTTAGCTATGTCTGTTTATATATACAGTTTATGGGTGGAGGGTCCCCAAACCACTTGTCTCCACTGAGATATTGCTTTGCCTAAAATGTTTGACAGTATGGCATTAAACTGAATTAATCTCCATAGAGACAAGCATCTTCCAATTTACACATCTGATCTGTGAAGAGATAAGAACGCTTGAGGTAAGAATGCATGTTGAAGGCATTTTGAGCAATAAAAACACCTGTAATTAAATAATGCTAGGTAAATGAGTGTGATCCATGGAGACAATGTTGCTTTGTGCACCTTTAATAGACTGCAAGTATGAAAACATTTATTATATTTTCAAACAAAACCAATAGTATTCACTTTTTTGGTTTCCAACATTTTTTTTTTTTTTTTCTGTTTGAGATTTGCTAAAACTCTAAATAATACTATTTATATTACAATAATTCTCAAACCAGGGTCATCCCCTTGACTAAAGACTTGCTTACGTGCCCTCAACCTTGTGGGGATACGATCTTTTTCGTACTGGTATACACTATCAAGGCAGCCATCTTAATTTGCTTGAATAATTTCCATAACAATCAGGCATATGCTTTTGTTTTGGGGGATATTGTTTGCCGATATGGTAATGCGATTTTTCTTGGTGTCTTTGAAGTCATCTCTCAGGGGAATCTTGTTGAACTTTAAATATTTTACCCCCCACCTCCCATCATCAAACTGTCGCTGTACTATGTCGGCGCTAACCTTGAGACGTCAAAACCGATAAATCCGGCCAGATTGTATTGTGATTAGATTATCCGGCTAATCTGTAACACATACATGGGACAACGAGTAGCAATGGCACGAGCTAGGCAGAGCAAATGCAATAATAGCTGGATGGTAATGGTTACTGGCAGATCAAAATGATACTAGGGGCAAACGATAATAATGGTGCACCAATTTGACAGTTAAGAGTTACAAATTTTTCGTTGTTGGCCTGTGGAAGTCTGTGTTCGGCGTATACACAGCTTATCATTAGGCAGTAGGCACCAATTGGTGACTACGAAGGACATTTTCACATTTAAAAGTTTGCAATTATAGCACTAACTGTTTCATTACGACTGTTTGGTTCACTAACTTTAGATCCACACCACAGTGTTACAGTCCGCCCCACTGCACTCTCCCTGACACTATCATTATTGTTGTCATGTCAACGGGGCTGCCTGAAAGCGGCGTTAACATGGCGGAAGAGAGCCCCTTAATCCTATTTTACAGATACTAAATAACGATGATGTAATGTCTAGACACACTGCTATTAATATGAAAAGGCAAAGCATATTAATAGGCTCATTAAGATACATTTGCTAATTGACATATCAGAAGTTGTTGGCTGCACACGCACACAAAGAAAATAGACAGGATGTTTCAACTTTTTTTTTTTTTTTTTTTAAATCAGGTGCGACCAGTTATAGTGTGACTTGTGTAGCCATGCAGGTGTCTTGCCCAAGGACACAGCTGCCATATGCACTGGGAACCTATCAAACAAGCTTCTGATTGGTGGAATGCTGCAGATGAACACAAATGGATTCATTCTCAGTGGCATACAGTGTCCAGCTGTGTACAGTGAATCACATATAACCAAGCACTTTCAAAACCGCACATAGCAAAGACAAAGTCACACAATAAACTGGTTGAAAGTTACACGTGAAATTCAAAAATCATTCTGAGCTTTTGCTTCTATGCAAGTTTTCTGGTGGAGTGGCCTTTTATCACAGATTCTTTGATTCTTAAAACAATACCTTGAAAAACAAACATTCTTACAATGACCAGGCTTGCATCTCCACAGAGCTGACCTGTAACTTGGCCTGGGGGTGTCATCTGGATGCCTCTCTGGGGAAACAGAACTGTAATACCATACTATGGAATATTCCAGGCACAACATCTCAATGGAAACAAAAATCTTGTTGAATTTAGGTCCAGACTGAGATTTTATGTATGCAGGCTTCTTCTGTTTTTTTCCATACTTAGTCCAGTGCCAGGCATTATACATTTGTTCTTAATGTTTTTAATCATAAAATAAAATACAATAAAACAGTCCTTGTGGTTGCCTGGGATCCAGAATAAACACTTCTTCAATACTTTACAAGGATGTGGGTCTGGTTTTCAAATGTGCGTGATCGATGGGTGGATTAGCCAATCAGGGACACACACAGTCTGTCCATATAGGAAATAATCAAGGAAAAGGAAAAAAAAAAAAATACAGGGGGCTGAAAAACATCACTGAATGTTTCTGGGATAAGCGATGCACTAAACTTTGTAGGTGACCAACGAGCTCCTTTTCACGTGTCACTGAAAAAAAAAAAACGATTTGACTGGATCATGTTTGACCGGGCTTGAGACGCAGCAGAGGATGTGGGAACCACATCGACCTGGATAAAAATATAGAGAGATATCATTCTGGATTTGTGGTACTTTTAAAGGCAAATATTTTATGAGATGGTACTTTGTGAAATAAGCCGATGAACCACTACATTTGAAAAGCCAATTGAAAAGCCATCTATGTATCTCCCGTGGTTTGAAACTCTGGTTAACTCCGACTCGTCTTGGCTTAACTGTGCGCTTGTTTAATTAGTGCCTTTCTCAGCAGGGGCAGGTTTGTACGAGATTTGGTTCTTCACATCTCTGCAGACATCTGGAGTTCACTGTGATGTTGTCAGTGATGGATTCCTGACTGTTACTGTTTAACTGGCTTCAGAAGACAGCCCTGTACTTTTTTTTACCCTTGATTAACATTCGCCACAGAATCATATTGACTCCTGCAGCGATCCTACATCTTTAGAAAAGTTGAAGTGTGCGTTTTGATCCCAGATATGACAGGCATTATAGTTTGGAAACCTGCTCTCGGGCGCTATTTTGCAGCTTTAAAATTTTGATAGAATTGAGGGGGGGAAAAAAATAAAATCTAAATTAAGTGTTTTCTCTGTTATGTTTAGAGTAGTGTAATTTTGAAAAGAGCGTGTCATGTGTTTGCTGCTCATTATTTTAGTGCAAAACAGGCACAAAGGTGTTTTGGCAGAGGAAACGGCTGAGCAAAGCAATTGGATGGGTTTAAATACATGAGAATATGGGTTTAATAAATTGTTCTGATGCTTTACATGGGGAAAGGCAATTCTCCTGTAATCCTGTTTGAGTGGATTAAAAAGATTAAAACTACACTACAACAAAAATAGCTTCCAGATCTTGTCAAGGTTGTCCATTTGGTTATAGCTATGTCTTTATAAGGGAACATTTGGCCAGTTTAACAATATATTAAAATAATCCTGGTTTTCTTGTATTAATGGTTCAAAATAATGTCTGCGACTTTAACATGGTCAAGACTAAGGCAGGCCTTTCCTGGGACATCCAAAACAATATTGCTCTGTATTTTTTATACAGATTGTTATCAGGCTGGTCCCCATGTCCTCCATTGCCTCTCAAACACGGTCAAACTCATTGGTCACCTCTGATTTACAAATAAAATCAAATTTATCTCACCCCAGATTAACAGTTTTGCTCATTGATTCTGCAGAAATACGTGATGTTTTCTTTTTTTAACCTAACCCTTTATGATTTTTAAATTGTTATTCTAATAAAGAAAAAAAAAGTGCGATATCTGTGTGACCCCCTCAGTGGTCCAGATCTGATCTTTTACAATATTGTCGATAGTTTGTCCACTGATCTGAAGGTTGGAATCCTACACTCGACATAAACATCACTGGTTCAGCGGACAGATCCACTGGCCCACAGGTTGGCAATGCTGTTGTTGTGTCTCTCGGGCAAGACACTTAACCCACGTGCCCTCAGTGTCTGCATACAACCGTGTATGAATGTGTGTGTGAATGGGTGAGTTTTTCCTTGATGTAAAGCGCTTTGAGAGCCTTGAAGGTGAAAAAGCGCTGTATAAAATGTGACAATTTACCATTATATTTATTTATTGACAGGTGGAGTAGCCAATCAGGGACCGTGTGTGTCCCTGATTGGCTACTCCACCTGTCAATAATGCCTATTTGAAGATGGGGATTCATCTGTGACCAGACTCACATCTTCGTTAAGTATTGAAGAAGTGTGTATTCTGGATCCCAGGCAAAGGCTGACCATGCTCATAAATAAATAAACGTATGCAAATGTTTAATGCAACACTAATCTAAATAATATATAATTATATTTATGTAACAGGTCAGTGCCAGGAATACTCAAAAACCAAAATGCTGAGAAAATTGATTGCTGTATAACCTTCAGTATTTGCTTACATGCCTTCCTTTCCCTCATTAGATCATAACTGCCCATAGGAAAGAGTGAGTGGCACAGTGTCTTCAGTGCATTGAAGCTAGGCCTGTATGTAAGATTAGCACAGCTTGCTGTTAGCTTGTGCTCTGTGATCTCCATATGACAAATTGCAAGTGATGCCCCTGGACTCATTTACATAGAAATGACTTTAAATTACGGTCATATATTACGGCTCCTTTATAACTGCATATATAATGTTTTTTTTTTTTCATATGTTCAAAGCTAAAAGGTACAAAATATACAGGTACATATCTGCCGTGCATCTTTTGATTCTTAGATAGATACATTTGTCTGGATTTAATCATAGGGTGTATTGAAGGAACAGGGTTTGTAAGAGCATATTTGAAATGTTATTTTTCCACACTATTCATCTTTTTGCGTTGTGAGATTAAAGCACCAGCACTGACCCATGCTGAGGCAATACCAAATACATGCTCTTTCATAAACAGCATGATGTAAACCTTGCAAGCAGAGATTTTAGAGAAACATGTTTTCCTTCAGTCTGATTGTAATTAATAATTCTGTTACCATACTGATCTGTGAACTCCATTATTGTGTTCAAAACAAATGTGGGAAAGGTACCCGTGTCAACATCACAGAAAAATGCAATAATTTCATCAACTCTTTGTTTGTAATGTACTTTGGTGAAAAAGCTTTTAATGCATAGGCTGGGATAGTATTAGGTAATGTAAAACAGGATGGACATGTGGAGTTATATGGAGTGCTAATCTTAATCTTAAAAAAGTACAGATACCTACAAATTCTACTTAAATACAGTGCTTATCTACTTGTACTCTGTTACCTTCCTCCAAGGTGTATAACAAAATAAATAACTAAATAAAGTATAATGTATAGTAGCAGAGCAGTTAGCACATTTATGGATTCAGTACATGTGACTCTTTCTGTCCCATTACATGCATTAGGTGATTACAGGTTATCTTTATGGTGTTAGAAAATGCACTCAAATTTCAACACTTTTTCTGTTGTTGCTTTGGAAGTATCAGATTATATATTCTGCTGTCTTCCTTGTAGCTCTCATTGCAATTGACTTCTATTTTTAAAATGATGCTGTCTCTCTCTCGCTCTCTCTGCAACTGCTGCTGTTAGGCGCATCATTCTGACCTTAAAATGTTTGTATTAACATGCTCTATATTGTCCCTAAATTAACATATGAACTTTAATAACAGACCCTTTCGGTGCCTGTTTTCCTCAAGGTGTTAGGAACAAGTTGATTGACAGCTTTGTTGCTAAGCACCCTGACAAACTAGCAATGTGAGCAGGAGGGGGTGTGTACCGTCAGTAGCCTCACTCCTGATTGGCTCTTTGGTTTTGCGCTCAGATTTCCAAATTTGGTTCGCGGTTGCAGATTACCCGCTATAAACGCTAGCTTCGATGAGCTTCATTTGCTTGCAACTGAATGCTGTAGGTGATCTCACACTCCCTTAGTCCAGTTCTTTTATACTCTCTATGATTTGAACCTATAGTGACTCTGTCCTGATTGAGCCCATTTTAGTCCTGGTAGTCTATACCAGGACTAAACCTAGTTTTGGATCAGTTCTGCTAGTTCAGTTTTAGGTCCAGATTTAGTTTTAGATTAGTCCCAATTTTAATGTGTCTGTGTGCAAGTATGAACACACTCTTCACAAACCCACACTGCCAAATTAACTGCTATTTGGAGCTGGGCGGTCTAGCTATTCCCAGGGATCACATTGCACCAAGGAAATAACCATGCATTTTTCTGGCCCAAATTACTATAGGTAGAACTTATTAGTGCAAGTTTTAAACCCTAGTCAGAAAATAGTCCGGAAACACTGTTTTACACACAGACATGTATTTTAGTTAACCTGAGATACAGAGGAGAGGACATGCAGACTTCACACAGGAAAATCATTGGCACTACTTCTAATTGAGTCACATTTGTTCTTGTTTGTCTGTGGCTGTGACCTAAACCAGAGCTTCCCGGGTTCGATATGAGAGAGGTCTGAGTGGACATGTGTGGTAAGAGTCAATAAGTGAATATGACAGCTTGTGTCAATAAACAAGACAAGTGGGAAATAGGGCACACAGGCGGAGATTCAGCAGTCTTCACCACACTCAAAGAAGCACACAGGCTTGAAATCCAATTTAGGCTCCCTCCCACAAAATTGCACTTACAATAAGGGTATATGTTTTAGGGCTAACTCGATAAAGCTTGGGAGTGAATGGTGCGAACCACAACAACAGAGCTATAACTTAGAAGAACGGGAAATAATTGGGGGAATCATACAAGTTATTTCACGTTATTAAAGTGGACCTGTTCTGCAAAATCAGCTTCTCAGAGCTTTTAACCATGTTATAGTTGTTTCCCTTCTCATTCACCCTCTCAAAGTTGTTTTTGGAGTGATTTATGCATGTTTGACCATGTTTTAACCGCTTATTTTGAAGACGCCATATTGCCGATCAACCCCCGTTTTCACTACCCCCTGGGATACGCCCACTGCTCTGTACTTACTTTGTTCCTGGAATTCAATTTTTATTTTGTTTTTTTTTTAATCTGCCAATCACTAGTGTGATCTATAGCTATTAATAGGCGGTGCCAGTAGCTCTGCAAGTCTTTGTTGTGATGGTATTTCCCATTGGGCACCGCAGTTTTCTAACACGTAAGCCAGTGAACCTGTTTCTTTTATAAAGTTGTTTCAGATGTGTATTCAGTATAACAATTTAAAATGTACAAATTATAACATAATGGTCCACGGGTGTCATCAATTATAACTATATAGCAAACACAAACACAATAGGTCTTCTTTAACAAACTTTACAGCCAGTGATAATTAAACAGTAGATTCTAGATCACAAAGTTAAGATTAGTTAAGATAAGTTATGTTTTTGACCATAAATTGCAGAAAGAAAATTTAATAGGCAGCACTAGTCTATAGAATTAGACACTTTTACACACTCAAAGTTGATTTTTCATTTACTCCATGCTACCGTCCAACTACTACAGCCATAGTGTTCCCTGAGTTCGGCAAACAACAACACACCACATGGGTGAAATGTCACAACAGCAGTATGTACTGATCTGAGGAACACTGAACCACTAGCCTTCAGGTTAATAGACTACTGAGTCGCTGCTGCCTGCATGAAAACTAAAAAAAGCTCAAATCAGTAAGGAAATAATTACACTTCAGAATAGACTGACTCAGTGTTCAGCTTGGTAAGAGTTTGGATGAAAATCGTTATAATGATCTTTTTGAAAAGAAGTGGAAAAATGTGAAATTACAGAATCGGCATTTCTTTTCCTAATTTTTCTAAATAGCACTAGCTGGATGAACTAAAATCCATTCTTTTACTGTAGTAAAGAAAAGGAATATCATTTGTTTTTTTTTCCCATATTGCAGTTTTGATAAGATACTATCCATCATCTCTAACACGCTCATGTCACATGTTAAAGGGGCCATATTAAGCTATTTTCTGATCTATGTTATAATGTTGTTTCTTCATCACAAACATACCCAGGGCCATGTTTTGTTTCATTCACACATGTTTAACACACAAACCCTTGCAAATTTACGCTGAGTTCTTCTCTCAAACACATTGTGATGTCATGTGGTAATACAGGAAGTGGTCCACTGTGTTTTTAAACTTCATACACATACATCCTTCACTAGAATCCTAGGATCCTCCACTTGAATCATTTGGACAATTTCAGCCCTGAAATTGCTAATTCCCACTGAACAAAAGTTAAAAGGCAGCTGTTAACTTGAAAACTACCGCTTCATGATATCACAAGGTGGAAAAGCGCATTTTGAGCTTTGAAGATGTAGACAAACTAATGATAAGGGTTACTCAAACATGTGTGAATGAAACAAAACACAATTCCAGGTATGTTTTAGAGGATGTAACAGCATTAAAAGTTCACAAGAGTCAATTACATGTAATACAGGACCTTTAAGTTTGAATTCCTGCTTTTGGTGCCATCTTCACAGGCCCCTGTGCAGAGACTTATGAATAGGTCTCATTAAATGCAGGCATACATGCCACATATCTGCAGACAAGATGGTTTGGATAATGATTTAAATGCCTTAATACACCTAGTGCATTTTTCACTCTCTACAACTGATATCCTCATATTATTAAACATGTGAGCTAAAATGTGCTGCAATTCTTCTGTGCAAAAAGATAAAAAAATTTAAGAATCAAATTAAGATGTCAGGAAACTGGGACGAGTTTGAGCTTTTGGTGTCTTTTTAAGTCCAACATTTAAACAGTGTCTTTTTAGCATAGAGCTGTGTAGTGGCAGAGTGGTTAGCACTCCTCTGGGTTTCTCTCAGCATTCTGTCCTAATTCAGATCATGAAATACACATGAGATATGGGGGAAATTATGACTACAGTTTTTGGGTGTAGTAATTTTTCTGTATTTTATTTGTCATTTAGCCTTTAATTATTTAAAAGGCTCATATTAAACTTTTCTATTTTAAAAACATTAATTTTTCTCAGCCAGCAGGGTTGCCTCACCACACATCTAACCTGCACCAACCTGGTTGCATCACTGCTTATCTTCCCGGCAAAGCAATAGCATTTCCATTGAGACAAATAGGAGACAAATCCTCTACTAAAAGTTACACAGTGTACCTTTAAGAACACTAGAGAGATTTATAACCACATATTCAAGGGAGTCCTGGCTAAACGGCAGAATAGAAAGTATAAGGATGGTTCTTCCTGCTTGCTTGGGATCCAGAGTACACACTTTTTCTGGTCACTGGTGAGTCTAATCTTTTTCAAATGGGCGTGATTGACAGGGGCATGAGCCAATCAGGAAAATGCATGATCTGTAGTCTCAGAAAAAAATAAAGGAAAAAAAAAACATCACAGGAGGTTGAAAATTATTGCACATTTCTGCAGAATCAATGGGCAAAACAGCAAACTATGTTAATATGAAGAAAGATACATTTGATTTTATTTGTAAATCATAGGTGACCAATGAGCGCTTTTGTTTCACATGTGTCACTGAAATAAAAATGTATCTGATTGCATGATCAGGTTTGACCGTGGAACCAGACCATAGTCTGTATATATACATGGACGTAGCTAATCTGCTTGCCACGTTCCAAATATGAAGTGATCATTGGCGCCCTTCCGGCTCCATTGACTCTGGGTCCAATTCACTTTACATTAAAAAATTGAGACCCTTCTCTCTGCTGCAGTGAGCCTCGTCTTAAAGTGTTATTAACCCGCTCTACGTGATCCTGGTATTTTTATTTCACTATCGTGTCAGTAAATCAAGATATGAACATTAGTAACAGACACATCAGGCGCCTTCTTTCCTCGAGATCACTCCAGCTAGCGTTACCAACAGGTTTGACTGACAGCGTTGGTAAGTGCCCACTCTGTGCTAAACCAGCGGTGCAGGCAGGAAGGGGCGTTACCTTCATCAGCCTCACTCTGGATTGGCTCTTTGGTTGCTATGATACTCATGGTCGGAATTCCAAATAAGGAACTCAGCTCCAAATTCGTCCCTATAATTGCTAACCTTGATGAGCTTCATTTGACAGGAGCTGAACATTATGGATGATGTAACACTCACTTAGTCCACTTCTTTACACAGTCTATGGACCAGACAAATATCAATCTATATAAAAAAATATGGAGAGATATCATTCTGGATTTGCCCGTGAAACTTCCTGTTATAGTCGCAGAACCAGGGTTACTTGTGTAAGCTTCAGCCACAGACTTATTGAATCTCAAGTGTCCAAATGTCCAAAGCTCCTGTACTTGCAAAATATTTTTTGCACCTCTACAAAATCTAACAAAAGGCCTCATATGGCACATATTTTTTTTCAATGCGTACCCCAAACCCCACTCACAGAAAACCTTGTTGAAAAATTTATAAAAAATTGAAAATTGAAAGATTATTAATGATTAAATTCTTGCTGTGCTCGATGTACTTTTGAAATTTTATCAGACAGCAGCCATGCTCTTGACTCCCTATGTTTGTGCTGAAGGACGTAGGGTGTCACAGTTCATCTGAATTTCTCTTTGCGCGGCCTTGCTTTTATGTACTGAACCAATTCAACATGTATTGATTCAACTTTTCGAACCTTGAAGAAACTATGTGCAGGTGCAAAGGGAAGAAAAACAAATTATAGCCTCTGCCTGATGTAACTTTTTTAAGTGTTAAGAGATTGTTTTTCTCTCACGCTCCTTAGCTTTCATTACACTCTTACCTCAGGGGGCCCGGAGTCTATTTGTAAACTTAAACATAGCTCAAAACGATCACTATTGGACTTATAAATAAATAAATACAGATTATCTAAATTGCTGGTTATATAGTAAAGACAGGAAATCAATGCTAGTCCCAGATTTGAGTCATTAACGTCTCAGAAAACCATTTGATTCCCAGAGGTTTTCGAACATACCCTTCTAATACAACTGTTTATGCAAGAAGTGTTAGTAGAAGTGGGAGGTGTATCAAAAAAGGGTAATATTGCAGTTATTCTTGAGAAATGAAAAAAATTGTTCATTGTCTTTATTAGAGCAAACCTATTCTGCAAAATTGACTTTTAACCATGTTTCTGACTTACCCAATTTGTTTCTGCATGTTGTTTGAGCAATCTTTAAATGCTTATTTGCAAGACGCCATATTGCCAATCAATCCTCGTTTTCACTGCCACCGGCATAAGCCCATTGTGACGTACTTCGTTCCCCAATTTTATTTTTTAATCGCCGTGCAGGATTCAGCAACACCTCACAGTCATTTTGGTACAAAAAAAAAAAAAAAACAACAAAAACTACTGTCCATAAGAAGTACCAACTTTCTGTGATGACGTTTATGGAGACATCAGCTCCCATTGGGCATCGCAGTTTTCTAACACAGAAATCAGCAGACAAGTCATTTTAGACGAATATTGCAATTTAAAATGCGCAAATGATAACATAATGATTGACAGGTTTCATAGATTATAACACAGGCAGACAGAAGTACAATAGGTTTTCTTCAAGGCTGCACAAATGCTGATTAAAATGTTGAATTTTCCAAATAATAATACAATGTGATATTTCTGCACTTTTGTCTATAATTTTACAGTCTATTCACAGTTGAACCAAGACATTTACAAGTAAATTCCTTATCCTAATACTAATACAACAACAACAACTACTACTACTACTTCTACTACTACTAACATCTGTGATTTTTTCCTCTTTTACTCCATACCATAATGTTGGGCTAGCAATTGGATCCAACAATATTAAAACAAGGAATAATTACATTTATAGATTAGTGAGGTCTTAATCACATCTGATATCTCTCTGGTGAATGCTTTTTCTCATCACATAAGTCTCCTGAGCTCTTCTGTAATCATATACAGTTAGACACAGAAATATCAATGCAGATTCCAAGTCTTTTATTAAAAATATGCACATTAATAATAAATCAGAAAATAGATGAAGAGCTGTTTAAGTAAACGTTATGAGTTTAGATCTCTGGCAAGGGCCTATAGATTTATTTTTTTTAATAAACTGAATATTACCAACTGCAAAACAAACACAAGAAAACATTCAACTTTTAAGTGCCCATATTACGCTATTGTCTGATCTATGTTATAATGTTGCTTTCTCATTAAAAACAGACCTGGAGACCTGTTTAACACACAAACCATGCTTATTTGGACTGAGTTCTTCTCTCAAACTGAAAACACTCTGTTCCAACTTGTGATGTCATGTGGTAATACAGGAAGTGCTCCACTGTGCTTTTAAACTTCATACACCTTCACTAGAATCATTTGGATTGTTTCAGCCCTGGAATTGCTTGTCTCTATTGAACTTTATGTAAAAGGTAGCTACTAACTTGTAAACTACCGATTCATGACATCACAAGGTGGAACAGAGCATTTTGAGCTTTGGAGATGTAGACAGACTAATAATAAATGATTACTCAAACGTGTATGAATGAACCAAAGCACAACTCCAGGAAAGTTTTTTGAGGAGATAACAACATTATAACACAGCCTAAAGCTCACAAGAGTTAATTTTGCGTACTATAGGGCCTTTAAAAGACTAACTTGCCATAGTATTACTGCATTTGAAAGGGATACAAAACATAAACATGACCTTCTCTCACAATGACTAACAATACTAAAATAAAATCACACTCCTCTCACTCAACTCCTATGTACCCATCTAGGCTGCTGTATCCTGTATCTTTTTGTATTAAGAAAGATGAATAGAAGTGTGTCCTTGTTATCAGCGCGGCTTCTAATCACCAGCACTAATGTCCCCTGTACCTGACCCTGTCTCAGATGTTTCCTGACTTTACTCTATTGATCTTCGTTCATATGCTACTCCTCTGTTCATCTTGTGTTTGTCATCTTCATGTCTAAAGTCTCCAGTGCGCCCCCTGTCTCCCGTCTGCGTGCCTGTGTGTGTGATCACTGCTGAGGTTGTCTTCCTTTCTTCTTGTTGACTTGTGTCCACCTCAGGGACTCCACAGCCCTGCCACACTCCACATGGAGAGATGATCAAATGCAATCAAGCAGAGTTTCTCAAACAGCGGTGCACCAGTCTTTTTTAACAATACACAGGAGAAATCTGGCTCTTTCACTTCTAATTTGGTTTATTATTGGAGTTAATCCCAGTCTAGATTTGGTTCAGTCTGGTTAACATCAGCTTGAGTGTTAACATGGAATAAACCAGCAAATGTGCTTAAAATCAGATACTAAGTGCACTACGCAACTTTTCTAGCGGAAGGCCCATCAGCTACATGTCTCCATAGAGATGTCACTGTTACTGCATTAAACTTGATTATCTCCAACAGGGAGATCAGATTAGTGGAAATGCAAGCTAGGCCTGTCACGATGATTACTATATCGACTTATTGTTCAATAGACAGAAGTTGGAACAATATATTTTTGGGGTTGATATGTATCGTGTGTACATTTTCTTAACGCTACTGGGAAATTTTTGGTTATTTTTTGGCTATATGGTAAGATTTAAGCCATAAAATGTGGAATTAATATCATCTATGACTCATTAGAGATGCAAACTAAGTACTATAGGGTTTCTTTCTGCTGTTTATTCATTGCAACTTGTGATTTTTTAACAATATTGTGCTGCTCTTTGGTGTCAGTAGCTTCAATTAGTTTCAATATTATCGTTTATCGTCTATATTTACTTCAGTAATATATCGCACTTCAGAATATGTATTTGCCACAGGCTTAATGCAAGTGCCCTCACAAGAGTCTCAAATTTGTGAAGGAAATATGTTTGACTGTGTACAATAATACAAGTTCTTCTCCTGCAGTAGAAAACACAGCACAGTATTTATAAAAAGCTATGGGTCAGCATCACGTGAGAGAGAGCAGAACAGCATGTACCAAGTTTCTGTAAGATGGTCTAAGAGTTCTGACTGTGTGCGAGTCATCACGGCCATGTTGTAAGTACTTTATAAACACAAAGCTCCTGTTTTAAGGTTTATGGACACAGGCGTCCACCTGAAGGAGCTCGCGTACCACGGTTTGAGGACCAGTGCCTTGATGCGGAGATAATAATGCCTTACACTTGTAATGTGCTTTACAGGCTTGTCAAAGCCCCTCAAAGTGCTACACTATAGTCATTATTCATTCACTCCACACTTGGTGATGGTAAGCTACTACTGTAGCCACAGCTGCCCTGGGGCAGACTAACGGAAGCGAGGCTGCCAGTTTGCACCATCGGCCCCTCTGACCACCACCAATCATTCGGACACACCCCACTTTCATACTAGGCAATGTGGATGAAGTGTCTTGCCTAAGGACACAACGACAGAACTTGGTCCAAGCGGGAGTCAATCCTCTGACCTTCGGGTTGGGGGACCAACGCTCTAACCACTGAGCCTCTGTCACCCCGGATACTTAAAGGGCCCATATGACACAATTTTCTGATCTATGTTATAATGTTGTTTCCTCATCAAAAACATACATGGAGTTGTGTTCTGTTTCCATCATGCAAGTTTAATACACAAATCCTGAATATTTAGGCTGAGTTCTTTTTCTGGAAAACACTCTCACTAGGATGTGCTCCCCTATGTTTTTAAACTCCATACACAATTATTGGGATAATTTCAGGCCTGGAATTGCCTATTTCTACAGAAAAAAAGGTAAACGTTAGCTGTTAACTTGAAAACTACCACTACATGACATCACAAGGTGGAAGAGAGCATTTTGAGCTTTGGAGAAGGACTAATAATAAAGTGTGGATGGAACAAAACACAACTCCAGGTGTGTTTTTGAGGAGGTAACAACATTGTAACATCGCTTCAAGCTCATAAGAGTCAATGTTGCTTAATATAGGACCTTTAAAAATGCATGCAATCATTTCTTAAAAGTCATAACCTATTTTAGTACAGTTCAGCATTGTTTTAATAAAACCTTGATGGAACCAAATGTTGTTGGATCAACACGTAGTTTCAGTGTTTGCCGTTTACAACATCTCCACTGGAGTTATAAGATGCGCTTGGTGTTTGAACATAAGTAACAGAAGTAAAGCCATATGGATTGTGTTTGAAGTTGCAAGTTCATAAATACACTGATATCTTTGCTTCTACGTTTTAATCTTAACCTCTTCATAGTGTGTCTTAAAAAAAAAAACACTATTCCCTCTGAATACTGCTGACTGACATAGTAGCCGGAGCAGCGTATAGCCACTTAAATAAAATGGATCACTTAGCGTTTGTCTGTGTGGAGACTGCATGCATTGCTCTCCACCAGCTTAGTCAGAAAGCTCTGTGAGCTCTTGTTCCATAATTCTAGTGTTTGGATGAATAATGGAGGAGGGAGTGAGCGCAAAGGTGCATCCCGCGCTTCTCAAGCCCAAGGTTCCCAATTAGACGCATGGATTGGTGCCAGAGCACATGTTTCTGTGCAGTATTTGTTGGCACTTTTTGAGATATACCCTCCTGAAGAATTAATGAAACCGGCAACAAACAAAGCAGCTCTTGCCACAGATATTTCACGCTGTCTTCACAAATTTGCTACTGCGTGCTAAGAGATTGTCACATCGCAGGCCCCGGCACCGTTGTTCAGTAAATGGCTGAGCGAGCACAATACGTCGTCTTTGTAAATGTTTTTGCTATGTGATAGCATTAAGCGTTACACTTTTAAACTTCAACAAAGAATAGAACTGTACATAATAGTCCACTGTAGACTTGCAGTAAAGTGAAGTTTGTATTTCTCCACATTTCACCAAAAAGTTCTTATTTACTATATCGACTTATTGTTCAGTATATGAAAGTTGGAACAATATATTTTTGGGGTCAGTATTTATTTTGTGTACATTTTCTTTGCACTACTGGGACATTTTTGGTTGTTTTCTGCCTATATCATAAGATTTAAACTGTAAAAAGTCGAATTAATAACTTTTATCATTCTTCTTCATTTTCACACACAAACTAAGTACTAAAATGTTTATTTATTGCAACTAATGATTTCTTTTAACAATATCATAGATTTAGAATAGTTTTTGTGGTTTAAATCTGCTCTTGGGCTGTTGTTTTAGTGGCATCAGTTAGTTTCAATATTATTGTTTATCGTCTATATTTACTTCAGCAATATATAAAACTTCAAAATATGTGATCATGACAAGCCTGTTCATGAACTAGTCTGGTGTAGACTTGTTTGCCCTGGTTTAGTACTTCCACTATCCATTTGTTTTGTGTCATACCTAATTTTTGTCAAAATTTGGCACTTGTTCAAGGTAATGCAGCAGATTTTTTTTTCATTTGTACCAAAATGACTATGCAATGCTGCAGAATCCTACGCGTATCACCTATTAAGAAAATAAAATTCAAGAATAGAGTAAGTACGTCACAATGGGCATATGTCGATGCCGGTGAAAACAGGGGTTCAAGTGATTAAAGATTGCTCAAACATGCTCGAATCACTCCAAAAACAATTCCGAGAAGGTGAAACAACTACATGGTTAAACATGGTTACAAGCTTTGAAAAGTTGATTTTGCAGAATAGGTCTGATGCCCTGTCTAACCGAGCCTGCATTTATTCATACAGTACATGCTTGAATTATCTTTTGATAGATTTGCAATGTTGTGAATGATATTTGTGAATCTATATGTGCCTCTGAATACTGCTGAGTCCTGTGATTAGAGCTGCATATGGGACCCCTGTGGTGTTGTTTAAATGGCCCAGAGCTTCACACTCGACTTCTACAAAGGCGATAATTGTTGCAGGAAAAGACACGGCTAGAGCTGGTTTCAGAAGGAAATAAAATTTGGGCAGAAACAGATATAATAGGCTAATGCAGTTCAGTGAGGTCATTAAAGTTTTCTCAAGTTCAAGTTGTATATAGTTGGCACAATAAAAGCCAAGACTAACCCAGGTTTAAACCAACAACCAGCAAGGTCTAATGTCTTGGAGATTAGAAATCTAAACCAGACAAGTATGGCATTAAAAACACTAATTGAATAAACTGAATTAATGGATGATAGACGTTTTTGATACAATATTGCGGAACGTCCAAGCCAAAGCAATGACATTTTCCAGGAGATGAGCTGATTGCAGAAGTTGGTTAAAAAGACCATATTCAAAATTCACTTTCTAGATGAATATCGCGATTTAAAATGTGCAAAAGATAACATAATGACCCACAGTTGTCATAGATTATAACTATATAGCTGACACAAACACAGTAGGTCATCTTTAAAACATGACATTGTGTGCATTTAAGTAATATGTCTGGTCTTGGATTCCAAAGATTCCTAAATACCATCATAAAAAGCGTGTATGCCCAACCACACTAGCCTTATGTGTGTGTGTAAAACTATAGAACTGCCCTTTACTGTGAGTTCAGTTAGGGTGTGCTCATTCAATATTTATAAAGTAAACTCTGTCTCTTCCAAATTTAAAGTGAATTATTGGATTGCCTTGTGTAAATAATAGATCGCGAATACCCATGTAGCTCAAGAGATACCTCCAACTTTCATTGCACAACTTTGGATATCACTGTTTTTAGGCAAAGTTGTGCTTGGATTTGCCAAGTAGCATTTTGCATTTTTAGCATGACATGGTTATTTTAGCCTCTAGGTCTGAATTCTTATTTATTTGTACATATTACATGCTGCCTCCCATTGCTGTGTGTGGTCAGACAGCACCGGCATTAAAAGCATTTGTGTGTTGAAAGGCCTAAAGGGGATGAATAATTGAAATGCTCACAACATTCATTAAGAATTGAAAAAAAAAAAAAAAAGTTGGAAAACAAGTTAGCTGCAGAGGATAGGTGTGCCATAGATACTTTATTATTGAATTTTAATTGAAAATACACTGGGCAACATAGCTGGTCGCACTGCACCCCTGTGTAATCCATGTTAATTATTAGTGAAGCGTAAGGTCTCCAATGAATGAGGGGAATTAAAGAATAATTTCAACAGGACAGTATGCATTTTGTAGCAAAACACCTAACCAAGAACTAAACAACATCCAAACTAAGTATAAACCAGTGGCTGTCACGTTCCAATTATGAAGTGAGCATGGGCGCTTACGGCTCCATCGACTCGATTCCAATTCACTTTCTGTTGAAAAACTATCATCACCTCTCTCTGTCACTGCTGCTGTCAAGCTCGTCATTTTGATCTTAAAAGTTTTGTATTAATCCACTCTGCATTATCCTAGTATTTTTGTTTCGATCTTGTGCCCATAAATCAAGATACAAACATTAATAACAGACAAATCAGGTGCCTTCTTTCCCCACACTAGTGGCGTCACCAACTATTTTAATTGACAGCAATGCTAAGTGCCCGCTCCACGCTAAGCCAGCTATATAGGCGGAAAGGGGCATTATCTCCACCAATCTTGCTCCAGACTGGCTGTTTGGTTGCTATAATACTCATGGTCAGAATTCCCTATCACTGCTAGCCTCGATGAGCTCCATTTGACTGGAGCCGAACACTATGAGTGACGTCACACTCACTTAGTTCACTTCTTTGTACAGCCTATGGTAAACACTAAACCTGTGCTACCTTGGACATGATGTCTAAACCAGTTCTAAACCTAGGCCCAATCAGGACAAAACATAGAATTAAATAGGTCTTCCCAAGACTAAGCCATTCCTGAATCAGTCTCTAATAGGGCTTGGCAATCAAACACATTTTATTAAGGATCAAGATTCCGGTCAATTCAACTTTTTTTTTTTTTTTCAAGAGATCTACAGCAAAAAAATAAAATAAATAATTAAATTTAAAAAAACATGGTTGCTTTTGGAGTTCAGACTTTGAAAGGATTAATTGGGCTATTGCTTGTGTTTAAATGGCACTGCCGTGACAAATCTCATTTATGTTCATGAAATCAACAGCAACAGCCATTTTCTGTTGTTTTTGAAGAGAACACAGAGAGTTAAATAAAAAATTGAGACTGATCAAGTATAAAGACCATGTTATTATTATCATACCATCCAGCCCTAGTCTCTAACAAATTCAGGACTACAACCTGGTTCAACCAGGGCCTAAGTACTCTCTACCTGGACTAACCTGCTGGAGAGATCTATACACATAACATCTTCACACTGAATAATATTATGAAGTCAATAATACAATTAAAATGTCCTCTGAGGATGGGTCAGGAGAATCGCTGACTCTGGCCTATATGTGGTGTGTCTAATTAGATTGTGAGAAGCCATTGAACAGCTCATAAACTGTCTGTGTCTGTTGTTGTCTACAATAAAAGGTGTTATGAAGCCAGTCTCAAGATGGCCGTGTGCATCTGCCAGCCCCCTCGCCTCTGTCTCAGTGACACATGAGTCTTCACCAAGGATTGCAATAGGCCTTTAACAGTACCACACGGAGCTTTTCACTGACATTGGCACGTATTAAGAGCAGATTGTAACCACTGCCAAAATGAGACCTTGATCAACTGGATACATCAGCGGAATTGTAAATGTGATTTTCAACAGTGTGAAACATTTGTCAGATGTTGTAATGTTTACTGCTTTCCATACCTTATTAGCACAAAAACACATAGCATTTTTAACTCTACATGTATGACCTGAAGTGAGAGGAGATAGGGGGAAGATGATAACAGACATTTTCTGAACTTCCAAGCCTCAAATGCAGAACAATACAGGATTACTGAAACATGCATGAAACAATAGAGATAGCATTAGAAGTTAATGATGAAACCTTTTAAAGCAAGGATATTATGTAAAATTTCAGAGCTTTTAACCACGTTATACTTAAACAAATCCACTACTCATGTACTGATGTGCACCTACTGTTGTTTATAGCAACATCAGCTGCCATTGGGCACTGCAGTAGTACGTAGTAGTCAGTGGACTTCTCTCATTTATTAAGCCATTTTAGATGAATGCTGAGATTTAAAATGTGCAAATTATTCCTTAAAGATCCACGGGTGTCATAGATTACAACTATATAGCACAATAGGTCTTCTTTAACATAGTCATAAAAGTAGATTTTTGCATGATTTGGCCAACAGCGTGCAGCCTGTCCTTGCGCTGCTCTATCTATGATTTCAAACAGCCATTGCGATAAAGTCTCTTGGTGAATCTATGTTTTGTCTGATCCTTTTGTCTGCATTGTATTTCAATATACCGCTATTCATCTGAAGGCTGCCGGCTGTCCTTGGTGGTCTGGGGTAGGTCATCCACGACAAGTCTTGTTGTTCTCCCTCTTCGCCACCTCCCTCTCCTCTTCTCCCTCCCCTTCCTCTCCTCCTCCCGGTGCGCTGGGATGCTCTCTCTGTCCCCACCATGGCAAATAACCACTCTCCGCCTGTGTAGGTCGCCGCATTACAAGACGTGTCGTGTTGGTGCTGTAGCAGGTAGCAGGGCCCGTGGGAGATTTAGTGGCTTTAATTACATTTCTCTTGCTGGCCGTTGAGGAGAAAAAGAATTAAATAGGACTGTTTTCTTAATCAGCTCTCACTCGGAGGGTTCCCAGCCACAGCCTTCCCCAAATGAAAAAGGGCATTGGAGCGTGAACTCTTTTGCTGCATCCAGCCATGCTTATGTGGTAAACAATGGCTTTTTGCCTATATATGTGTGTGTGTGAGGGGAGATGGAGAGTGGACATTTATTGCTATTTCCACGGTGTCTTCGCTGTCGGCTGTACAGTGCTTTATCTGGATAGAAATATGTTTTCTATTGATTGCTGTCCTTGGAACGTGAACGGATGCTGGCGGTGGTGTTGAAATAGTTGCATCGAGGAGAACATGGGGCTTTTGTGTGCAGAGATAGATCTGATGTAGCTGCCAGGCTTCGGAAGCACTAAGAATGCCTTTAGGAAATGGGATGCGTGATTCATGGGATGTACAAAGCTTATTACAGAAATACATTAGATCAGTGGATTCAAAGTTATCACTATGGGAAGGTGAACCAAATTCGATTTTGAATTCAATTGAGAGTTTTATCCATGAATAATGTGCAATTGATCGAAAATGGCCAGAAACTTCTGCCTCAGATCCAGAATGCACACGTCTCCAGTTTTCCGATATGAAGATGTGAGTCTGGTCACGGGTGAGTCTCCAGTGGGTGTGATCGGCAGGTGGATTAGCCAATTAAGAGACACACAAATATAGTTGCAATGAACAAAGCATAGACGAGACTTGGATTTGTTCTAAAATGACAGGTGAACCATGAGCTCCTTTGATTCTAATCTGTCACTGAAATAAACAAATCTGACTGGACAGCCGTGTTTGAGCCTGGCACAAGGCAAGACTCAAGGCGTCAGGCTGAACAAAAATATGTTTTATGTATATATATATATATATATATATGTATATATATATGTATATGTATATATATATATATATATATATATATATATATATATATATATATATATATATATATATATATAGAGTGTATATACATATAGCATTCTGAACTTGCAAGGCAACAACAATTTTTTGGTAATAAACATTCAGTCTGCCCTTCTTGGTGAGATTCCTTAAAATTTTTGACCAAGAGTAATTTGGATTTATTTCAAAAACTAATTTTTAATCAAATCAGAAGTAAAATTCCAAAAAAGAAAACAAAGCTTGATAGAAAATACTGTTGAGGCATAATCCAAGCAATGATCATATAAAGGAAAAGAAACCAGATCTGCATCTTTAGGCTGAGTTCTCTCAAACAGAAAACACTCTGCTCCACCTTGTGATGTCATGTGGTTATACAGGAAGTGCTCCACTGTGTTTTTAATCTCCATACACCTTTACTGGAATCATTTGGATCATTTCAGCCTTAGAATTTTCAATTTCTATTAAACAAAAGGTAAAAAGTAGTTGTTAACTACCACTACATGACATCACAAGGTGGAACAGAGTATTTAGAGCTTTGTAGATGTAGATAGACACCATTACACAAACATGTGTGAATGAAACACAACACAACTCCAGGTAGCAGAAGACTTAAATTAGCCTAATATATGACCTTTAAAAAATGTATTTGAAAATGCTTCCAACCCACTTGCAGAAGCGGTTTTATTATTATACCAGTTCCAAAGTACATAATTATCCCAACTAACATAATCTCAACACTCTTACAGTGTTTCTCCAATCTTATCTTCTGCTCTTTAATGGCCTCCCTTACACTGGCGCAGATCGCTAATTTGCAGTTAGCGTCTTACTGTCGTCAAGGCAATCTTTTCCTACTTTCCATTTGGCTTCCTCGCGGGCAGCATCCATTTTTACTCGCGCAGATGCACTCGGAGATGGTGGGGCCGCAGCCGTGAATTTACTGCCCCATCAGGTGCTTCTAATGTATAAAGTAGAGCATATAATGGTTATTGAACAGCGGAGAGTTATGGCGCGTGGTATTTATATCCATGGCCCTTGAGTCCGATAACATGATATTGAGATTGAGCTAGCCCGCTAAAGCCGCCAGGGCGATTCGAGGAAGACAGGACAGAGCGCACACAGGAGACAAACAGAATGAAGATTGCACAAATGGAAAAAAAAAGAATGGATGAGAGGTGTAGGGGATGATAAGATAAGGTAAAGCATAGGTCCTGATGTATGGCTACGTGGAAACTGCAGTCACGGAGGGCGAGAACGATGTAGTGCCGACCTTTGATCTGATGGCAGAGTGGAGGTTAAATTTGATGAGGCTCGACCATGCTCCCCTGAGACAAAAAGAGGAGAAGCTAGTAAAAATGAATGCACAAGAGGGACACATGAAAAGATAGAGTCCAGAGTCACATGTAGGAAATGACAGAAATACAATCATATTCACGGGATTTAACGCTAGATGGATTTTCTAGGTATTAAAACTGTATCCAGTAAAACATACACCTTGTAATAACTTAGAATTTTATAGATTATAAAACTCTGGAATCATTTCATGTAGAAAGGACTTGCTTGGTTGAGTGGCAGTAGTAGTCGTTATAGCAGTCTTACCCCCTGTTTTTTTTCTAAATTACAGTGGTGGATGAAGTTCTCCATTTTGTTACTTAAGTAAAAGTACAGATACAGAGACAAAAAGCTACTCAAGTAAAAGTATCACTTGAACAAATCTACTTATGTAAAAGTATTTAAGTACCCATTTAATAAATTAACAACACTTATGAAATACTTTTGCTTTTTACTCCTAAAGTACATTTTTAAAGTGATATTGATAATGATATTGATTAAAAAATATACCTATTTAGTCAACAGAAGCAATTGTATTTTTTCTTATGCATTTTGTGTGTTTATTTTGTTTGTTTGCCAAAATAGTTGTTAGGATAATATATACTCACCTGTATTTCCTAAGCTGAATTTAAGAAAAAATACAAACAAGCAAAATAAATTAATAAATCACCCATACATAACACATTTGTGAAAATTATATTAAAAAATCATTGAGTTATGTGCTAAGAAAATTATAAGGTCCAATATTAGAATCAATCAGAATGCTCTAGGTTAAAAAAATAAATAAATAAATACAACAAAAAAACAAATAGTCTCTTAATGCATATATTCACGTTGGACAAGCATTGGGCGAGAACACACTAAAACAGACAATAGACAGTCCAAACACTACACATTCACAATACCAAGAACATACAACATCAACCCAGCGACAACAGCTACCTTGCAAACTTGACAACATCCACTGCTGTACAATTCTTCTATACAAACTCATCAATAATTGTCTGAGGCACCTTGCACCCAGCCCTGATGCTACAAACACATACTCCACAGCACAGAATAGACTACAGTAAAACAAGAATGCCATCTGATATAAGCTGTCCATTAACTAGGATGGGGTTTTTGATTGGGCACTTACTGTGTTAGATAAGTTTAAGTATGCCCAGCGCCGGAGACTATGTTTGCAAACAGACAGTGAAACCTGAGTCTGCTGCTCCCATGTTCAGTGCTGACACCACGAGTGAGCTGCCACATCATGATCAATACAAGTGTTAGCAAAGGTACACAAACGGAGCTGCATGTAAAGAAGGCACGCACTTCAGATACATTATCAGCCCCATATATGGTTTTAATGGTAAAATAATAGTAGTTACTTAATAGGACAAAGCGTCCCTTCCCTTTATATTGCAACTTAATCACTATTGAAAACCCAGAGAGCTACAACAAAGGCTAGTATAAAGCTCTCAAAGTTGAAAATCCTAATGTTAATTTAACATGTACTTTCTGTCAAATATAGCTAACAGCGATGCTTACTGTGATTGGTAAATGGGCACATTTTTATATAGGACTTTTCCATTCAAAACGCTTTACATCAATGAACCACTCACCCATTCACACACACGTTCATGCACCAATGTACACAGACACTAGGGGCAAGTTGGGTTAAGTGTCTTCTCCAAGGACACAATTACAGTGTTCATCTGTGGGAGCTGGAATCGCACCACCAACCTGTGGGTCAGTAGATCCGACCGCTGAACCAGTACTGTTCCTACTGTTGCCCAACTGAGCTACTATCAGTTCTCTGTGTTAGCATCTTATTTGTTTTCTCTTGTGCCTGTTACAACCAAAGTTTTCACAATTTACATGGAATGCCCTTCTAAAAAATGACCCATCCCATTTATTCAGGCTTGGGATTGGCCAAAACATGATGCAATATGGTCTTAAAGGGCCCATATTACGCTAACTATGTCTATGTTATAATGTTGTTTCCTCATCAAAAACATACCCAGAGTCATGCTTTATTTCATTCATACTGGTTTAACATACACATTTTCCTAACTTAGACTGATTTCTTCTCTCAAACAGGAAACACTCTGTACCACCTTGTTATGTCATGTAATAATACAGGAAGTGCTCCATTTTCTTTTTTTTTTTTGTACTTCATACACCATCACTAGAATCATTTGGATAATTTCAGGCCTGGAATTGCCTATTTTTACTGAACTAAAGGTAAAAGGTAGCTGTTAAGTTGAAAACTACCACTTCATGACATCACAAGGTGGAACAGAGCATTTTGAGCTTTGGAGATGTAGACAGACTGATAAAGCAGGATTACTCAAAGATGTGTTAATGTAACAAAACACATCTCCGGGTATGTTTTTGATGAGGTAAAAACATTATAGCATGGCTTGGATCTCAGAAGTGTCAGCTTGGTTTAATATAGGACCTCATTCAAAATAACCCTTATACCCAGAGAAAAAACCTCAATATCTGTTTAGACTTCACAAATAATTACCAAAAATAATTAGAAAACATCAAGGAAATTAGCAGAAGTTCAAGTGGGACAAATCTGGTTCACAGCTGGTCATAAAACACCATAATTTGCACGGGAGTAGTTACTAACACACGTGCACACAGCGTAGACAGAGTTTGACCTTGGTTGAAAGATTAATAGCACATGTCATCCAACACGTAGTGGGGTTTCAGCCTCTGAGCATGACAAAGAGCCCGCCGCTGACACCTCGCGGGTTACGAAGATTATTTTTGGCTATGTATAGTAAATTACTCTTCAAGTCAGACAAAAACGATGGCAGGAATGACAAGCGAATGGACATATCAGAGGTTAAGAGATGCCCCGTTGGTATTAAATTAAAACGCCGGGGGCATAACAAGACTGAATCGCACATTTTTGGCTCAGAGATTTGGCAATGATCTTGTGAGGTTGTATTTCTTGCAAACAAATAATTTCTGAAGCCCAAACAGTAGTGCGTGTGTTGTGTTTATGACAGCGCAGAAGAATATTTGCTTCACAATATCTTTGCAAAATAAATCCAGGCAGGAGAAGAATGGGATGCCAGGCTTTATTGATTATGTGCAGATAAATAATACAACTATTATGCTTGCTTGTAGCCAAACAGTGATGTATGGATGTGGCGGATAGGAATCACAAGTTGACCAAAAAGCAGAAAATGGAGAGGCTTCAGGCATCATTTTGATACACAGGCAGTCTATGGTTTTCTATTATCTGTGTGAATGTTTTTGTATACAGAAGTGTGTGTGTGGGCGTTCGCTTGCATGGCTTTCGCTGGATTGTAGAGGCCGCAGTCAGGAGTGGAAGCAGAATTGGCCAGGCAAGACCTGAATTCAATCATTCTTTGGTCACTTTTAGCATCCAGATAATGAAAATGTCTCCATTGTAAGCACGATTTCATATTTTCTCTGTGCATTATGTTCGCTCTGAATGAATCACAATACTGTTTTTATAACCATATCAACCTGCACCTCATGTTACTTTATTTCCATTTATTTCCTAAGGTCAAAGAATGTCTGGCAATTCATATTTGTCTACCAAAACCTGTCACTAAAATAGCTATTTTGAAAGTGTACTTTGGTCTTTGTCTTGGAATATTGCAAGTAGGTTGCTGATGTCATGCTTGCGTTTCTCTACTTATTCAAAAAGTGTGTTGTAAGCTTTCTGATGGAGGGTCTGCTACCTACTTTTCTTCATGGAGATGTTATAGCTTTGGCTGAAAAGTTACACTGTATGGCATTAAACATGTCTATCTCTGTGGAGGCAAGCAGGTGATGCCACCAGGCCAAGTTTAAAGCAGATCTTTTCTGCAAAATCGACTTTTCAAAGCTTTTAATCATGTTGTAGTTATTTCCTCTAAACATTTACTCTCCTGAAGTTGTATTTGGAGTGATTCGTGCACACCTTTAATGTCTTACTTTCAAGACGCCACATTGTAGGAGTGAGGAGGTTTCGCTGTTCATCCAAGCCGCTTCTTCAGTTCTGGTCAGATTACTGGTGGACACTGCCTTATATCTGAAGGGAGGAGCAAACTACATTGAAACTAACGCAATTGTTGTCTACAGTTTCTGTTTGTAGGCTAGGTCTGTGACGTACTTCATTCTTCAATTTTATTTTCTGGGGATTCTCAGGATTCGGCAGCGTCACGTTGACATTTTGGAACAAATGAAAAAAAAAAAAAAAATCTGTTGCTTGCTAGTGTGATCCGCAGCGATCCTTTGGAGGTGCCGACTCTGTGTTGTGATGATGTTAATAGCGACGTCAGCTCCCATTGAGCGCACAAGTCAGCAGCTTTTATTAAGTCGTTGGAGATGAGTATTGCGATTTAAAATGGGCAAATTATAAAATTATAACGATCCACTGGTGTCATAGATTATAGTTACGTCTGCTACAGAGATATAATATAGCACATGCACAATAGGTCTTCTTTAAGGCCAGATCTCTGCTCAATACATGTTTTTATGACATTTTTCAGAAGTAAACATGTAATCGAATAAGTGAAAAATCGATACGTTGTGTAGAACATTCCAGGAAAAGCAATAGCATTTCCATGGTGACAAGCAAATGCAGACCCTGTACTAGAAAAAAAAAAATGTGTGAACCTTTATAGCTAGAGTTGGAAGAAAATGAAGAAAATGAATACATTGCCTGTGCCTCCCATAAGAAACAAAATTACACATTTAGCATACCCAGTATTTGAAATCTAGTCTTGAGCGCACTAAAAGCAATACAATTTTAGTAAATGGTTGCATATAAAATGGTTCCATATAACAGAAAACAGAACAATAGGGGTCTGTATTCCTCTACAGCACAGCAGCAGTTGACCAATTATGTGTCACACCGGCATATTCTGCTTTAACAAAAAACACATGAATTCAAAATGTGTCCAATTGCATCATCTCATTGTTTCATGGAGTGGGTCGTTTTAAAGCTATTTGTCATGTTTATTTTTCCAAACGAATAAAAATAGGACACTGGAAAATGATGGCTCCCAATACATATAAATCCATTTGATAATCATGTATTTTTCAGTCTGTTGGGAACTTAGTGGTGAAAGAAGTACTCAATTTTGTTACTTAAGTAAAACTACAGATACTAAGGCAAAAAAAAAAAAATCTCAAGTATTTAAGTACCCATTTGAAAATTACATAAAGAGTAAAAAGTAAATGTGTTTCATACAAGTGTTATTAAGTTGTTAAAGTGTTAAATGTAGTCATATTGGTTAAAATAAGCATATTTTGCTCAACAGTAGCAATATGAATTAATCTCTGGATTTTTCTCGTGAATTTCTTGTATTTTGTTTGGTCAGAGTTGAGGCTTGAACTCAAACAAACTCAAACTTTAGTGAGGATGTTACCACGAACATGGTAAAAACAACCTCTCAAATCATATGAAAAATACTTTTTATTTTTTAGTCAGTTCAAAAATATAGTGGAGTAGAAAGTCCAGATAAAGGCAAAGTAAAAGCAAAAAGTATCCACTGTAAAATTTAGTTGAAGTAAAGTACAGATACTTAAAAAATTCTACTTCTTACTTAGTACAGTACTTTACTAGCTGTACTTTGTTACCTTCCACCACTGCTGATTATAATTAGGTTTGTCTGAGCACTTAAACCTGTTCTAAAAGTTTACCAATTTTGCATAACTCTTTCTCATGTTCTCATCCACTCTTCTGTACCCACTTGTCTATCTCTTCACATATTCCTGAGTTAGACGTTGGAGTGCCAGCAGGGTCACTGTGGCAGGGCCGGTATTGCCACTTTTGAAACAACAAACAACTTCAGCTGGTCCAAACCCTGATCTGTGTTTGTCTGAAATCCCATTTACATTACTTTGTCACCACTCTTTAGCTCAGCAGTGAGGGGTTTGCAATGCTGCTGCCTCTCCAGTCAAGAGCGGGAGCGAGACTGCTTACCCGAGCTCAAGAGCAGGTGGGTTACTATGACCTGGCTAATGGATTTGAATAGCAATTTTCATTTTGTCTGCCCGGAAGATTTACTTATTTCTTTACCAGAATTAAGGGAAAAGTAATTGTTATTTTATGTTGCATGTTCAAAATGGTGACTCATGTTATTTTTCGTTCTGAGTATGAGGCTAAGAGTTCATCAGGGCCCTTATTATGAATCATTGGACAAGGTGGAACTGGTCTGAATTTTTTGGTACACCGGTATAATGAAATAAACAACCACAACTGCGACTGTAATTTTAGCCAAGCAGGTAACTATTGCTTTGAGAGAATAGCTTGGATTTCTACCTGTCAAAGTGTAAAGGATCTAAAAAGACAACCAAGATAGGTGCGCTAGGTGTGTACAAAATAATAATAATGATTTTTAAAAGCAAATACACTGCGTGAACCTTTTAAAATTTGTATTCACTGTTGCTTGAATAGATTTTGGAGCCTTTTCAAACTTATCCTAGCACTCTTTCAAAATATGGAAGGACGTATTTTTACAGCATACCACATAACAAAACACATAGAAAGATGTCGCCCATTTCACTTTGTGATTTTGCAATTTTTAACACCAAATACTACCTACCAGATACTGCTTTGAGTAAAACGTGAGTTTAGTCTGTCGTCTGAAGTTCCTCCAAGTCTCTGGTTGGTGGGAAAATGCTTAAAGGGCCCATATTATGCTATTTTTTTATCTCTGTTACAATGTTGCTTCCTCATCACAAACTTACCTGGAGTTGTGTTTTATTTCATTCACACATCTTTAAAACAAACCCTGCATGTTTAGGTTGAGTTCTTCTCTCAAACAGAAAACTCTCTGTTCCACCTTGTGATGTCATGTGGTACAGGATGTGCTCTACTGTGTTTTTAAACTCTTCACTACTCTTCACCAGAAGCATTTGGGTAATTTCAGCCCTGGAATTGCCAGTCTCTGTTGAATTAAAGGTAAAAAAGTGGCTGTTAACTTGAAAACTACGACTTCATGACATCACAAGGTAGAACAGAGCATTTTGGGCTATGGAGATATAAAGGATTACTCAAACATGTGTGAATGAAAGAAAACACAACTCCAGGTATGTTTTTTAATGAGGTAACAGCATTCTAATGTTGTAAGTCAATTTTGTGTAATATAGGACCTTTGTCCCCACACCGCACAATTACTCATGCATTACTTTTTTGTTATGTCTGTCTTACCAAACCAAAATTTAAGAGTGCAACGTTATATTGTGTGTCTTTATAAGGCTATCTCTGTGTGTTGTCACTACCTGCTGCGAAACCTCAACTAGACAGGCTCATCCCATTCCCGTAAGCCCCATTGGACACAAATCGATATCGCGGCTTCCTCCACTACGTTGACCCAAATTAAATAGAAAATCCATAGAGATGTAAAACAGAGGAAAACAAAACAGCCAAATGAAGGAATTGATTTGGGGGAATATATAGCAGGACATATGAAGGGCCAAACATCATTAAGGTCATCAATACATAAACAATCAGGCTGAGGTCAGCTCCATCACTACAGGCGCACACACTCTGGCTCATAAAAGTGGACTGGCTGCCCGGCCATGCTCCAGGCGAGAACAGAGAGGAATACAGGCTATGAGACGTCTACCAATTACTTTAGGTTAACATACAGCCTTTGTTATGTTAATTAAGCACATTACAGATTTCAGATGGTATCATAACATTCTGTAGGCCAATGATATTTAATACAGATGAGGGTAATTAAAATGAATACTGTTAAAAAGCAGATTTTTATCGTAATTCAGTGAGTTCTTGGGTTTACTCACTGATAGGAATGATCAGGTTCAACATTTGTGAATTTACCTTTTGGATGTTTCAACAGAAAGTGCAGTGTAGTCAATAGGGAAATAGAGTGGTGCCTTGAGAACCTGTTCTAAAATACTATACACACATGTATATTGTTGTTATATGGAAAGTACCTTGTAAGCTACTGGAGAGATTACTACCTCCTATTTGATACTTTGATAATGCAACCCATGCATCTAACAAGGCCTACCATTTGCAATTATAGAACATACACTTTTGTTTGTAGGCTTTCAAAGCCTTTTCAGATTGGTAACACAAAGATATCAGTAATGGGATGATGCCACATTTTTGGAATCGATGCCGAGTATTTTTTTGGAATCGATACTGATACTAATTCTCAATACTGGTCATAGAATTACTATGCGGGTAGAAGGCATTTCAGTGTGGCAATCTATACATCTTTTTTCATTGATTCAATTACATGTGTTTTTATTGCAATGCTATTTAGTATCACTTGATGATCTCACTGAAAATTATTACGTTTACTACTATAGTGTGGAACATTCCAGTCAAAGCATTAAAATCTTCATGTAGACCCTGCAGAAAAGTTACACCTCTCATCATAACCTTTACGTGAATTAAATCCACCCTGTAGAGATTGTGATTACCTTTTTGTAGCTAACTCTCTTGTATTCTCACGCAGTTTAAATCTCTGGCTTTGTGTGCTGCTACTGCTGACCACAGTGTTTAGTGCTGGCCTGAACTGCACCAACATTGTCAATGTCTTTGTTTATAGTGTCCTCCAACACGTTCTTTATTTCTCTGAGGACTTATTCTGCTCAAGAAACACAGAGAAGACCAACAAAAGACATAATTACCTGTGTAAGTGTATATCACTTCTTCTGCAATAACTACAGCACTGGGCATAAAGTTTGAGATGGATGTGCAATAAGTAGGCAACAAAAATTCTTTAATAAATGTGTTATGAGGTGTAAATTAATGAAGTTGGCGATCCAGATTACACTTAACAATATGGATGGCTTTAGCTGCAAATGTACTGTTTTAGATATAACTCAAGTACTAAAATTCCACACCAACATCTTATTTTGCTTTACAAGTACCAACTGAACTAGACCAAGGCATGTGTGGACTTAACCAGGACTAAAACGGGACTAAAGCCTCATTGCCTGGCAAATCCAGAATCATATCTCTGTGCACTTTTTATGCATACATAATTGTGTATTCTGGATCCCAGGCAATTTATTGACTAACAATAAGACAAAGTATACACCAGGACAGGTCTCAGTTTAATGTAAGACTAACCATAAACACAATTATACCACAGTATAAATAATTTGTGAAGAAGCCTGTATCCTGGATGTACTCACACCACAGTTTGAGAAACACATACAGTATCTAAGACTGTTTTCTCAGTAGTTATTAATATTCATCAAAATATTTGTGGCTCATTTCTTAAAGTGCTTTTAGTACAGATCTTTGCATTTTGTAGAAAGTTCCTGAGCAATGACAGTACCATGGACCACTTAACCATCTTCTAGTGGAGCTGTGGGGCTAAGGAGATAACTTTATGCCCGGAAATTTTGTTTACCCAATCTATTATTCATAGTGCTGGGTCTGAACAGCGCTTTTCCTCGTAGGTTGTTATAGGCTGTAGTGGATGTAACTAATGAGTTTGCCTTGCAGCCCTGTTTACCCTGGAACGTCCTTAAGCGCACAGGTAGCAACAAAATAGGTCATTTATTAGTGCTTTTGAGGTGACCTACTTTGGCAATTCAGAAATATCGCAAATGAGCTTATTTTGGTTGGTGATAATTAGTGATGCAACGGAAGAGTATGAGGAAGGAGCATGTCGGACCTACTTTTCTTTCAATAGCAAACTCAAATTACCTGAAATGACCAAAAAACATGTTTTATGAAGGGGGACAGTCCTCAAAATGAAATAATGCTGTCAATGATGCTCAATCACCGAACACATGAAAGCAAGAGTGATCTGAAACTGGGACAGATACAAAAGGTCACTACAGATCGGTTTAAGATAGTGCAAGTAAAACCGAACTCTTGTTATCATTGAAATGGACAAAGATTTGAACACATTTCCACATTACAGAGGTAGTTATTCATATATGCCACTGATTTAGATCTTGACTTTGGGACAATGATAAGTTATCTATTACATGTCAGTGTGCGGTAGGTGAAGGTTAAAGTATATGTATTGTTCTCATTTGTCATCCTGATTTTACCCATCCCTCAATGCCACTGGGGCAACCTGTCAGGAGCAGGATCCCATCTCCAGATTTAGAGCTAGTCTCGGTCAGGCGAATTATCTTAGCTGGAAGATTTTACCTACTGTGCATGTTTGTGGTTGATGGGGGAAACCCACCCAGATACAGGAAGGCAAGGAAAGTTTATCTGTATAGCCCGATTGGTACACACAGTAATTCAAATGGTTTACAGAATAAGAAAGACATTAACATCACAATACAGACAAATCAAAACATAAATAATCATTATCATAAAATTAACATTAAAATAGAAGAGGGCAGAATTAAAAAAAAAACTTTTCAGTCATATGCACAGCTAAACGGAACTGTTTTCACCCTGGATTTAAACATTGTCAAAGTAGAGTCCTGTCTCACATCTTCAGGAAGATTGTTCCAGGTTTTAGCTGCACAAAACTGAAATGCTGATTCTCCATGTTTAGTCCTAACTCCGGGCACGAGCAGGAGGCCGGTCCCTGAAGTCCTCAGAGTGCGAGATGGCACTAATATGTGGGAGATGTGCTTTGGTGCTAGACTATGAAGAGACTTGTACACAAGCAGAGCTGCTTTAAAAAAGAAAGACAAGTATGTACTCTATACTGTACATATAGGTACAAGCTGGCCCGGGAATCCAAGCCAAAACCTTCCAGCTATGAGGTGAGAGTGTTAGCCATTGAGGTACTGTGCCACCTAGAGAAATGTATTGTGTAGCATCTTGGCTTATCTTATGAAGCATGTTCTAATGGAGAATTTAGTTTGAATCTTGGCCTGTATCTTTAAATTTTTTTACTGAGGCACATCTCAGCGTACTCATAATTGAAATTTAAAACAAGAACAGTGTGCTCACATTATGCAGGCACTGAATGGAACTTTTTTCAGTCCATTTCCAGGAGTTGCGTTGATGTGATTACGCTGGTAATTAAAATCCAGTGCAGATTTACATGTGACTTGTCCAGAGGCTATGGTTAATAATGAGAGCTCTTTATGTTACATCCTGGGGAAACTTGTGACCCGTTTTTCTGGATGTAAGCATGACTCTGAGATACTCCACATGGTCATGGGTTTATTGGCAAATACAAACATGGCTTTGTTATGTTTGTGTGTTGGTAAAAACTCCGGTCTAGACCCAGAAAATGAAGTGCTTATTAAAATTTTGGCAGCTATTTGAAGTCAAAAGCAAAAAAGCCCTCCTGCTTTTGAAATCATAAAGCAACTATTCAAACTAAAAACTGCTATTCAGGGAAATAAATTGGTGGCTTCGGCATTTTGTGGCAAGCATGTCATAAAAATCAGACATCTTAAAAACTCCACTTGAGCGGCTGACAGAATGAGGACCCCAGTATAAATAATTAGCACAGTTTTCATGTTTGTCATTAGAAGCAGAGGGAGCCTGGCGTATAAGGCTGCGCATTAGGCCAGATAAAGATGATTGCTCTTGAAATAAAGGACTAAAGTGGAGCAGACGTGACAGTGACGCAGACAGGAGCAAATGTAAAGTGGAAGAAGATGTATTTCAGGAATTTAAAGGTGCGCTGTATAAATTACCGTTAGTAGGTCCGCTATAGTAGGTCAGCTGCAGTTCACACGAGCACATTTTTTTTTTCATTTGTACCACAATAATCACACAATGCTGAAGAATCATACGTGCATCACTGATTAAAAAATTAAAATAAAGAACAAAGTAAATATAAAGCAGTGGCCGGTGAAAACGGGCTTGACTGGCAATATTGCATCTTGAAAATAAACAATTCAAAATTGCTCAAACAAGCATGAATCACTCTAAATACAACTCTGAGAGGGTAAATGAGCAGAGGAAACAACTACAACATGGTTAAAACCTCTGAAAAGTTGATTTTACAGAGTAGGTTTGCTTTAAATATATCCACCATCATCTGTTGGTCTAACCCAGAGGTTGGCAAACTTTTTGACACACGGGCCACAATGGTTTCTAAAATTTGGGACCAGGCCTGGATATATATGTATATATTACATTAGAGATTTGCCCCATAACATGTAGCAAAGCGTGAATATGCAAGGCTCATTCTAAAAATAGTTTTCCAATTGCATTTTAAAAATTAATTAGTTTATTAAATCTCAGTTAGATAAACACAGCAGAAAAAACTTTGAACAAGGTTTACCCTTACCTATTTTAGTACAATTTGGTCATGTTTAGCGGGCCAGATTAATAAGCCCAAAGGGCCGTGTGTGGCCATAGTTTGCCCATGTCTGGTCTAACCTGACTGCTTTTAATACTGTTTCAGATAGCTATTAGTGAGATTATTGAACTGTCAAATTGTATTTTTATGATTAACCTTATACTCGATGTATTCACATTCTCTACTAAGGCTTAAGGCTAAACATATATCATGATGTACAAGCATCGGAGGTTCCTTTAAAAAGATTCCTAGTGAAATATAACAGACTTAACTGGAGCAGACATGACAGCGCGCTGGACAGGGAGAGCGCAGATTGACGATACACATTGGACTTAACTCTACGTCACTGGTGTAGTTTGACTGGCACTTGCACATTATCACCATGTCAGTACAGAAATCCCTTCACCCTGCTTCTCCTCTCCCCTCTAAAACTAGCACAGGTCCCTTGTGTGCACAAGGGAGATGGCTTCAAATTGATAATCACCACTATTCATTATCATACTTCCTGGGTTTACTCTTGAGTTCATTTCCTAATTACTTGATTGTGTATCGAAAATTATTCATTAATATTTTCGCCAGCAACAAGCCATTAATTACTGAGAGTGTCTCTAGATAAGTAATGATTGGATACAGCAGTCTGATATATACCCCCCACGATGGTTCCCTGTCACATAGAGACACACTGTTGTATATTATGGGATGTTGGAGCAGATCCCATTATGAACAAGCAGTAAATGAGTGTGATAGAGGAGAACCACCCACATCGAAATCACTACGGCGTCTCGACTTGCGCGCACTAGAGGGGAGCGCTAGTACACAGCAGGACACTGGGAGTCTTTGTCTGGAAGTCTATGGGAGAATAATACATCCCAATCATATCTACTCAGGAAGTTTCAGCAGCCAATCAAATGTCAGAGTGGAGGTGGGTGTTAATTTGCAGGCTGTCTCGGTAATGATGGGCTGTTTGGATCAGATCTGGCTCTAATATAAGAATTGATTCTCTGTAGTACTTAGGAAGAGTCAATTCTCATTACATAATATGAATGTGTTGGATGTGAAGACACAAAAAAAAGTTAATTATATATATATGTATATATATATATATATATATATATATATATATATATATATATATATATATATATATATATATATATATATATATATATATATATATATAAACCCACATATCTTGGCATTTTGGTACTGGTGTTTCATTATGACAAATAAGAAAAAAAAAAAAAAAGTTTTCGTAAGGAAATATTATGTTATATTATATTATTATATTCCTTGTTTTTGTCCATAAAATGCTATGATAAAATGAATGATATTAACAGAGAGCTGTTTGGGAGCCATAAGAGTTGACTATTTGCTGGGAGTCAATCCATAAGGGGTAAATCGTTCAAATGAGACTTTGATTTTGTATTAGGTACTGTAGGTTATGTTACTGTCATTATTTATGCAGATTTCTTGCTATTCTGTATATACACATATTTAACTAGTCTCTCAAACTACTTTTTTTTCTTAGGCTATAAAAAGGTACAAAAGGTCCAAAAAGTTTAAAAGGCAATTTTTGTTAGGAAATCCATTCCACCTTTGAAGAGGAATGGGGGGCTTAGACATCTCCCATGTATAACTCTATCCTCAGACCTATATCTAAATATGGAAAACAAAGGGCCAGTCAGTATGCTAATATGTGTGAGAGCACCCATTAGGAACCTGAACGATTATGCAAAATATGCAAAATAGGCCTGTCACAATAACAAAATTTGAAGCACGATATATTGCTCCAGACAGCTAGGGCGATAAACAGTAATATTAAAACTCCAATATCCATATCTAACGGCCTCACTAACAGTAGGGCGAAATCTTAAATACAGAGTATCATTGAAGGGCATGGACTGCAACAGATTAACCAATAATTGATCATAGAAGCCACTTATTTAACTCCCTAATATATGTATATTCAAATATTTTTGTTTATGTTTTTTTTTTTTTCATTACAACAAAATTACCCCAAATCTCCCCATTTTTGCTAAGAAATTGTATGCACGATAAATATTGAGCTCAAACATATATCATCCTAGCTATATCAACGATAAGTTGATATAGTAATTATAGTGACTGGCCAGGACTCATGGACAGTTGTTAGTTTCAGGGTCGTTCGCACCAGCAATCTGACCACAAGTGAAGAAGCAGGTTGGATAAGTAGGAAACGTCTTCACTCTAAACGTTTTGTACACTTGACAGAATTACATTTTTCTTTTGCTATTAGTGCATTGTATTTTTTGCAGTAAAAAAACCCTCATGCCCTGCGTAGTTGGATTGACGTTGGTTATAGAGTTTTGCCATATAGTGTAACATACACTTAGAGCCTACCATCACCAAATTTGAATTACCAGGGTAATTGCACAAAAAATATTAAGCAAATTTGATTGTCTATGATTTTCGGTGAGTGAATTTTATCATCCAAAGATTTGCACAACCATTTGTAAAAAAAGAGATTTCTAAATTAGCTTAAAAGCAAATTTTGTCATCTTCTTCACAGCCTACAAACTCACTGCTTTTATTTGAAAATTAAGAGCAGACAGGACCAGCAGGGAGTCCACTCACAAAGTCTGTTTACAACACGAAATCACACTTTTGCTCAAACTTGTTCATTATTTCAAAATTAGAGTTGGTAGTGTTTTAGTGTGGACATAGACGACCCCCTCACGATTGAAAAGCGGGTGCTAGTTCCACTTCCTGAAAGAGTTGTGTCTCTAACCCATGTGACTTATGTAGCGGAAACATGTTAATTACCAGTGTTTACTATTGGAGAAGGGCCTAGCAGTCGGCATGGCGCTGTCCAACGACTAACCCCACACTCCAACACAGAGACTGGACTGCCATGGAACTGTCCGGGGGCAGTCATCAATGTGAATGAACGGGGCCGTAACACAGATCTGGCTTGTATTTGTAATGCTGCAATTAAATCCAGCGTGAAGTCGTTTTAGGTAACTGTCACTGGACTGTCAGCTTCCATGCGGCGAATACTGGAAAACAACACTTTGCCAATTTATTCAGACTGTATTATGAAATGTCATCTTATTTTAGACTCAAATCTTGAAACACAGGCCATGTATATGCGGCAGGGAAGAAGTACTCGGTTGTGTTACTATGTAAAAGTACATATACTGGAGCGAAGAAAAACACTTAAGTAAAAGTATCACATAAAAAAATCGACATAAGTAAAATTATTATTATTAGTTACTATTAGGTTTAAAAATATCCTTAAAGAGTAAAAAGTAGAAGTTTTTGTCACAAATTTTGAGGTCTTATAAGGCTTCACATGGAGTGACTGATAAAGATTGTGTTTACTTTTGTTCAACAGAAGCAACTGAATCAATCATTTTGTCTTGCTGTTTTTATTTGTGTATTTTTGTTTGCTCAAATTATGAATGTATTAAAAATAAACCCTCAGGATTTTCAGCAGGTCTCAAGCAATAATGTTTTCTTTGTTTTTATTTTTTAACTTTTTCATTCAGTTCAAAAATGGAGTAGAAAGTGCAGATGTCTTCTCTCAAATGTAGTGACGTAAAAGTAAAAAGCATCCACTTAAAATATACTTAAATAAAGTAGAGATACCTAAAGGATAGTACTTTACTACTTTTACTTTGTTATATTCCACCACTGATACTCGGTGTTTGAGGTAGGGATCATCTACACTAAAAATAATACTGTAATTGTGTGGCATAAGCTTAGAACATTTTCAAAAAGCGAAAAGATGAGTTAGAATAAAAGGTAATACTTATGCATACTTGTATATATTATGTAAATTTGGAGAGTCCATTAGGTTTTTGTGCAATACTTTTACATGATATTTACAAATATATATTACGAATATGACCTTATTATACAGTAATTATCAGGATTCCTCATCCCAACTCTAAATGAGGAAGGGCATCTGGCACAGAATCCATCCAATGCAATTCAATTTTATTTATATAGCACATTTAAAATACAACTGAAGCTGCCCAAAGTGCTTCCGACAAAAGTCAACAGATATATGAAAAACACAGGCAAAGAACAATAAAGCAATAAAACACCAAGATATCCTGTCTAGCTAGAATTAAATGCCCAAAAAAGAACATGATGGGGAATCCAGACCAGTAAACTAAACAATAGAATAGTGTGTATATTTTATTGGTCAATATAACACTTTTTATGCCAAGACACAGTGTGAAAAGTTTGAAAAATGTACGATGCATACAAAGCCAGTGCATTACTATACAGTGACAGTCATTTGTGATATAAAAAGCTATGATTACTTTTGCCACCCATCGTGAAGTCTTGATCCTGTCTTTTATGTTTCTTTGAAGGAAACGTAGCAAAGCGTGTGGTGCCATTACGATGATATGGAGCTGGCGGACTTCCTCTTTAAGTGCGTTTCAAAGTAGACAGGCATCCACAGGGAACGCAAAGATGGACTGTTTACCATCCCTGTGTCATCTCTCATTTACCTCATAGCACGTTTGCAGATCCCAATCCTCTTAGTTGGACATCTTCTCCTGCTTTTCCCCGTTTTTCATTATTTAAAAATGATTCACCTCAGACATACGCCATGTGACATTTCAGGGCAGTGACTAAGAGACACATCCGGGCCTAGTATGAAACGTTGACGCTTCTTTAAAAGTGTTTCATATAGCTGAAGGGTTTGACATCACATGTGGGTAACTTGTATTGTATTTTTAGTTTCTTATGATGAAATAAACTGTTAAGGTGCTGATAGCATAAAAGATGTGCGGGATAAGACATGTAATTATTTTTTGAGGATTTTTCAAAAGATGGCTTAATGATAATGAACTAGAAATGGCACTGACAAGTTGAACTCAGGGGGGATAATCGTTTTTTTCTACAATTATAGTAATATACTCAATATGGAGCAAGTTGCTCTGGTAACTGCAACTAAGCCCTTAATGAAGTAGCCACTAATTCTGAATCAATACACTTTCTTATGGTCACATTTTTATAGAGCACTTTTCCACCTCAAAGCGCTTTACATCAAGGAACCACTCACCCATACACACACATACCAATTTGGGTTAAGTGACTTGCCCAAGGACACAATGGCAGCATTCATTTGGAATTGCACTGCCAAACTATAGGGACACTGCATCTCTAGCAATGATGTTTATGTCGCGAGAGGGACTCAAACCACCAACTTTCGTATCAGTGGGCGCATTCTCTACCAACTGAGCTACTATCACCCCCGGTATGCTCGTTTTGAAGACGCTCATGCTTTATTAAAGGTACAATACTTTCTGGAGTTGGCATCGTCTGCATGATTCCATGGAAATAGAAAGTTTAAACCATACTTGGGAACATTCTCCATGGAGATAGATGAGTTTTATGCCATTAGAAATTAAAACCAAATATGACTGTGTAATCCCTCAGTTGTACAGGTATTTTACTAATTAAAAACCAAAAGAACAACATTTCTATGGAAACAGGGAGGAGTCCAAATGAGAGTCAGGTTTGTTGTGATACAAACCTACTCACAGTGAGGATGCATGTTTTTCAGTGCTATAACAACAACCAAAATGTAGAAAGATGGTTTTATTTGAGTATTTTTGGCTAAAAAGTTACATGCTGGGGCTGCTTATTTTGGTGCAGTTATGTCTCCCTATGCAGTACTTTTTGCTTATTCACTGCCTGTAAAACCAATTTGAATTAGAAGCAAAAGTTGGCCCACTATAAATTTACTTTTCTTTCAATAATATAATGTTAGCATAGAAAGCACAGCTTTTGTTCATATTTTTTCAAGAAGCAATATGAAACATGATTAAGTAACATTTATGAGTATAGGCTTACATTACTGCGCCTCAGCCAGAATAATACAATTTTAATTAGGAGAGCGCTATAATACTGTGCATAAGAGAGTGCGTGTGCGTATTGTTTAAAATATTAATATAGCTGTGTGTGTATGCCTGCGGACATGCCCACCTGTCTCTGTTCTTTTACGTCTCGGAGGTTTAAGGTCCTGGGAGTACTTAGATCCTGCATATTTCTGCATAGCTATCACTTTTTTTTTAGGTTTTGGCATAAGAAAACACACGCAAAAGCAGAATAAGAAGGAAGAGCAGCACAGAGGATGGCTATAGGCGACGTACAGGGGGTCCTGAGAGGGGCAGGGGGAGATGAAAAGAACTGTCAGGTGAAGGCAGGGAGCATCTGTGAGGTTTTGCATCGATTGCGTTGTTCTTAATGTTTATAACTACATTTAAATTTGCACATATACTTGACTTAGTGGGTATTCAATTTGCAGAATCTTATCAATTGGGACTGAGACATATTTTCTAGCCAACAATATCAAATCTACAATCAGAATAACTTACGTAGTCAACAAGCAACGCCATTGAAAAATAAATAAATAAATAAATTCAATTATAAATCCATCCATTAGGTCAATCAACAAACAATAGGCCATTAGCACAGTTTTCTTCAGTAACCCCAAACCTGCAAACTTCTACATCTTTCATATTTTGTTAATTTAGTACATCTGCAGACAAGCTAACTCAATCCCCTGTAGTAGCCTGCTTAAACCAACTCATTTGCTATGCAGTTCACCCAAATCCCAGTGTGTAGCCAGCGTGTAGCCCCCTCCCATGCAGGAATTAGACTGGACCAGATAGCATAAGACAGTGAGAGTGTGCTCCTGTCAGGTTAAGAGTACTTTATTTCTGCACCATTTGGCCCACGCTGTCCTGGTGTGCACATTTACACATGTAGTGACTGTGTGTCTCTGTGATAGCGACCATGCTTTTGATTTGCCTTTAGGAACAACATCAAATATATTGCACTGATGTATTATTTATGATTTCTGCAGGCAATGTCCAATCAAACTATTCGTGCTTGCATTTGCTACTTCTACTGTTGATTGCATAGCGTAGGGCGAGACTGACACTGTCGTTTTTTGTCTTGTATGGGAAAAGTTTATACAAGTATTTTTGTAAATGTTAGGGAAGGGTTTAAAATATTTAGCGTCTCAGTTCAAGAGTTTTAGCACAGAATAAGTGCTGATGTATTTCCCTAACTACAAAGTTCTGTCCATGTCGGAGTCAATTCCCATCAGAAAGCAACTGCACCAAGTCCTGCTCACTTTATTTTGAATGCATTGGTCTTCATCACATTATACCACAGACTGTATAAAGAAGTGGACTAAGTGAGTGTGATGTCACCCATAGCGTTTAGCTCCAGTCAAATAAAGCTCAGCGAGGCTGGCAGATATAGGGGCGAATTTGGAGCCGAGTTCCCTATTTGGAATTCAGACCACAAGTATCATAGCAACCAAAGAGCCAATCCAGAGTGAGACTGGTGAAGGTAACACCCCTTCCCACCCGGACCACTGGTTTAGCACGGAGCGGGTGCTAAGCAAACGCTGTCAATCAAGCCTGTTGCTAAGTCTAGTAGGGGTGAAATCGGGGAAAAGAAGGCGTCTGATTCGTCTGTTATTGATGTTCATATCTTGATTTATGGACACAATAGTGAAATAAAAAATACCAAGATTATATAGAACGGGTTAATACAAACATTTTAAGACCAAAGTGATAAGCCTAACAACAGTTACACAGAGAGGGGTGACAATTTTTCAATGTAAAGTCAATTGGAGCCAGAGTCGATGGAGCCTGAAGTGCGCCCATGATCACTTCCTATTTAGAACACAGTGGCTAGCAGGTTAGCTACATCCATTGATATATACAGTCTATGCCCTACACCAGCCTACATGCTAATCTGCTAGCTGATAGCAACTAGCGCTTGTCCCCTTTGCAGTATTAAAATGATTCTATCTTTTCACTTTTCATCATACATTTTTTTGCGTGTTTATAATAATGAATACCTCACTGTTTGAAAAGAAGTTGAATGATAACACGTTTGCTGAAATAAGTTTAGGTGATGTGAGACTAAACACATTTATTTGGCTGTTGCTCTTGGAAACTGCAGAATAACACTTTTCTTACTCAAGCGCAGACAATAAGGGACATTAAATTTGCCAAATTAAATTACCCAAGGTAATATTTGGAGTTAATTTAAACTTCACCTGCAAGAATCCCAATTGTGCCTTTAATTATGTCTTTATTCATCCAAGGCTACAATTTTGAAATCAAGATGACTATTCAGAAAGATAAAATGCCTCTTCTGGAAGACATCAGCTATAATTACATAAACAAAGATTTGGAACAATGCAGCTGCTTGAGTAAGTAATATTTTGTACTTAACATCACAGGGTGTCTTCATCAGAGCTATATCCAGGTCAGCAGAGGGCCCTGTCAACCCGTATCCAATCACAACAGGCGACAGAGCGCTGTGTCAGCCATCGCTATGGCAACACTCAACTGTACAGAGAGGTCAGGGGTGGGGACAACATGCTAATTACAAATGATTAAGAGCAGAGGATGAGATGACACGTGACACATTTTTATTCCACAACAAAAAATGTGGTCAAGGCAGCAACATTTTATGCCAGATGCTCTTCTGCAATGTTTTGTCACATTTTTTTTTCCATCTATTTATTTAGCTTTATTTATACAGGGAAAGCCCAAAGAGAGCACTCAGACTCTCCCTGTTTAAAATACAGACGTTAGCTGGTAACTTGAAAACAACCACTACATGACATCATAAGGTGGAAAAGAGCATTTTGAGCTTGGGATGCAGACATGACTAATAATATAGGATAACTCAAACATGCGTGAATGAAACAAAATGCATCTCCATTGTAAGGACATTTTAACATGGCTAAAAGCTCACAAGAGTCAATTTTGTGTAATACAGAACCTTTAAGGGAAATTTAAACTTTATTTTTCACCAGTAGATGGCCCCTCACCTGGCCTTTGTTCAGACTTGCTCATGCATTCTGGTCTTCTTCTGTCAAACCAAAACTGGCACTATCGGACAACAAAAGAAAAAAACATTTTATTTGATCACACATGCAAATATACTTTCAGCCGTCCAGGGTATTTGACGATTATAGAGTTTGCGTATTCCTCACTCAAGCGTAATCCACAAATAACAGCATACGGATCGGCTAAGCTCACATCTACTGCAAGCCTGACGAAACTTTGACTCTCTTTGAAAAAAACGAACAGCATCAACATCATATTGTATTCCTCCTGCCCGTGCACGCTTCCGACACAAAGCTCTTCCCTCTGTCTTGCAAGGTGCAGCGTCGCGTGTATGCCGTAACTTGAAAAGGCCGTGTTCATTGCCCATTGGCAGTCATTGACATGCAGAACCGCAGCTCACAGAGAGGAATGCTGTTTTCTACAAGGCTTTCCTGTGCATCTGAGTCACTCGTCAAACCGGGCCTTTATCAGAGTGAAGCAGCAGGACGGAAGAGCACATCTCAGGCTGATAGTGAGGCCGCTGCTCCCCACTAATCCTCCTCGCTGCTGCCGGAGAAATAAAGAAATAAATATAAGATGGGATTCAAAAAGGGAGAAGAGGTGAAAAATGCAGTTGTGTTGAACAGTTCAAAAGCTCTCAGTCAAATGTAGAAGATCACAACGACTGATGTGGAGATATGAATGGCTGAGGCAGGGAACGACGGATTGAAAGGAAGTTTTAAGATTGCTACAGTAAACCTGCTACTTTATTCTGTAGTGCTAAAGTAATTTGCGCTCTCACTCTGCAACCTGTGTTTCATTGTGTTGTTGTGTCCTTGAACAAGGCACATCTTGTAACCAGTGTGCATCGTGGTTGTAACTGAGGGCAAGATATGTTGATGTGTCTATATGTCTCAGAGCAACTTCAGTAAGACCACCTTACCAGTACTCAAATGGTACATTGATATATTTAGATGTAACTTATTTATGCTGGGTACAGTTCAAAAATGTTACCCGAATACTAATTGATACTAAAACTGGTATTAAAACCAGATTGTAATTTGAACAATTATAAATAGTGAAGAAATCATATAAATGGGATTTTTTCTTAAAGGTCCTATATTATACAAAGTTTACTAATGTGATCCTTTAGCCATGTTATGTCTTTACCTCCTCAAAAACATACCTGCAGTTGGGTTTTGTTTCATTCACACCTGTTTACCTGTCTACATCTCAACTCAAAATGCTCTGTTCCACCTTGTGATGTCATGAAGACGTAGTTTTCAAGTTAACAGCTATTGTTTACCTTTAATTCAATAGAGATAGGGGGTTCCAGGGCTTAAATCATCCAAATGATTCTAGTGAAGGTGTATGGAGTTTAAAAACATAGTGGAACACCTGTATTACCACTAGGGATGCGACGATATACGATAATATCATTAATCACGATAAAAAAAGGTCCGCAATTAATCGTTCATGGCATTTTTTCATAATCGTGATCATCGCGCATGATTATACCCGCCTTTACGGCACCAGACTGCCCCATGTTTCTGGTTTCAATACAACGTTTAGATGCTAGTTTTGGTGTTTGCCCACAAGGGGGGGCCTCTGTCACAGCAATGACACTTGTCTGTGCCTTTTTCTGGTGGCAGTCTGTCGAAAAATAGTTGCGGGTCCGAGGGCAAAACAGGAGCAACTTGCATTTACGAGACAACCATCCTGCATTGTTTGACAAACTTGAGCTGAAAATATCCATCGTAAGTGACAAACTATTGAATGTAGATTGTGTTGTGTGTAGTTAGCTAAACAGCATTTTACACACACATATATAATTACCGACAATCATGTCAATAGCAGAATAACCCACGCTTACCGATCGAGAACAGTATCCAATCCATCCAAAAATAAGCTCCTCTCCTCCTGAGTCCACGGCCGTCTTCACTCTTTGACACAAACCGCTCCGGGTCAGAGATACCTCTAGTTTAACTTGTACAAACATCCACAGTGTCCTCGATCGCGTACTTCCTTTGTTTTGTCCGTTTCATCGGCCGTGTCCCAATTCGCCAAAATGCCCTTAAAATCACCGTTCGAGTGTGCGTCGAAGGGCATTACTTCATTTCCGGCGCGACAAGGGCTGTCCCATTTCAACGCACCCTACGGCCGTGTGACAAGTGCGCAGGACAAAATGTGCCCTGCGTTTCCAGTGTTTTCATGGAGATCAGCCATAACCAAAGCGTCCATCCATGTAGACTTCACGCATTGCTATATCCCATGATGCACCGCGCTTATGCAAAAAATAGAAGAAAATGGGAGTCCACTACGCAATACACGTTGAAATGTTCGTACTGGTTTATGTCACCTACAACAGAGCAACATGAAACTGTTAAATCTGAATAAAGATCTGTACAGTGTGTTTGAGGATTAAAAACCTGAGCAGCTCTGACACACTCTGGTTTATTTTAAAGAACATTCTTCTGGGCTGGTTTGAGGAAACAAAAGAAGTGACACTGAATAAAGAAATGTGCTGGTATACCCAAACAACAACAACAATAATAATAATCATAATCATGAATTATTGTCATTAAAAATATTGCAATAATAAGAATCATGTAAGAAAGTTTGTTTCTGGTGTAAGAGTCATAGAGCAACAAGAGTCTGAAACATAAAGTCAGAAGATTTAATGAGATCCACACAAAAGTGTAAAGTGAACAATGAAGCAACGGACTCTCAGGAAAGGATAGAAGGAGTCCTGAGATGTGCATGTGACAGCTTTTATAAGGTCCCCCAGAGTGTGTGTGTGTGTGTGTGTGTGTGTGTGTGTGTGTGTGTGTGTGCGTGTGTGGTGGCACGTGTCATTTACCTGTCATTTAAAAAATCACCTCGAACCTTATATTTGCCTATTGATATTCAAAGAGAAATATTAATTCCTTACTTCATTCAATCTAAACAGAAATAAAAGGCTGCGAATACGACACCTTGACTCTTCTTCTATTAAATAATAAATAATTTAAAATAACGTACATAACATACGCGCAAAGACAGCGGTGGAAGTGCGGTCTGTGGTGTAGGGCTGTCCCATTTCGACAAGATGGCGGTTACACTGAGAACTACCATTCTCGGCCGGAAGTTTCGAACCATACTTTGCGACCCGCACTTCGACAGTACATCGAACTGTGCATTTGGCGAATTGGGACACGGCCATCAAGTTTAGACGCAAAACAACAGCGCCTAGAATGCGCGCGCACGCACGTTTACTCGGTAAAGTCCGTCTGTTTACGGAAAATCTCGGCATGTCGCACACTTGCTCCGCTGCTCATTGGCTGTAAGGAGAAACGTCACTAAACGCGTGTAATGTGATTGGTTGATTCTACACGGGAGAGAGTGGGGCGTAAACTTTTAGTCATCTGTAACACTGATTCGCTGTTTGCGGCTCCAGTGACCTACAACCTCCACCTTATTGGACAACACTGGTGTCAATCAGAAGCTAACGCGCGTGTTTAGCTCTGAGGAAGAAAGGCCGAGTCCCACTTCGTCACGTGCACGTTCGATGTACTTTTTCAAGTGCAGGTCGAAGTACCCACCCGACTTAAATGCGCTGTTCGAACTATTTATTTATATTATATCGAACTATATTTATTTTATTTATTTTTGGTGAATTGAAAGTCGGCGCTGTCTTAAGTTTATTATGCCTGAAATCGACCAAAGAAATGCAAAAAAATGACGGAGCAGATTTCGCGGGTGGAATACTTTCCTGCAGCAGTTTCGACATGGAGGATCTGACTTATTTTGTGGACATGATTTCTTCAGTGGGTTATATTCTCTGGACCTGTGCCGAACGAATGAGAACGACTTTGTGGAATATGTTGATGTTTGGCAGAATCAGAGCCCTCAAAGGTAAGTGAAGTCCAAATCCATATTTTTGGCTTTTCTGTAAAAACTTCCTAATGTGAAGTAGGATACGTAGGACGTTTCTGTGAAAACGTCTTTCCTGTCAGCACTGTGGTGATTGGAGGTGAAAATTGTTTGCGTATATGAAAAGACGAGCGCTGTAGCTTTCATTTGATGTGTAGATTGTTTGCGTGGGTGACACAGAAGTACATGTACATTCCTGTAGAGTTGTCGGAACGTTAACAAGTTAATAATTGCTGCTTTAATATCGTTAATCGAAAGATAATCGTGAGTCTAAATTTTAATATCGTCCCATCCCTAATTACCACTAACAGAAAATGTTTTCTGTTAGAAAGAAGAACTGCAGGGTTTGTGAGTTAAACATGTGTGAATGAAACAAAAGATAATTCCAGGTATGTTTGTGATGAGGAAATTTAGAACTTAGCGTAATATGAGCCATTTAATAGTTTCAGAATGGTCTTGAATGACGGTTATGACATTCTTTAATTTACAAAAGTAAAAATTGAGCTTGAAATTGTTGTATCGTGACAACAGAACACTGGATGTCCTTCCGTGCTACAGTGATGGAATTTTTTACTTTTTACTGTGAACCAACTCTTCGGATGGATTTTCTAAAGTACCACTTGGTGAAAATGAGTGAAAAGTGAAGTCGTATTGAGTATTTTAGAGTCTCTCAGTCATAGAACTACTGCTGTATAGATGTATGGCCCAGACTGCACTGACAGCAAACTAGCCCAGTAAGACAGGCAGTGCTCGATGATGTAGTACACTTAAAAACACCCTATTGATTGCTCCAAATCAAGTTTTGGACCTGGCAAGGAGTACATTAAATATGAGAAGCCTTGAGTATTAAAAGACATACACTCAATTGTAATGGTTTCTACATAAGCTTCTGCTGTAGCTTTTATAGTGTCTGCCTTGAAAATCTCTTATTGCATTTCACGGTCCGGGATGCACATTAGAACAGGAGATTGAAGGAGAGAAGATGGGAGAATGCTCAAAGTTCGATCATTTTCTTGCTCTATTTTGTTTGCGTAAATCTGACAGACTTTTAAAGGCTTGGCAGGCAGCCTCGCTCGGCAGTCCAGGAGATCCCGCTGTAAGAGAGCTGGCTTTTATCTTCTCACAAATACAGAAAGTTATTTGCACCTACAGCAAAATAGAACATCGCAAAGTTTAATTTTTAATATGCAAAATATGAGGCAGAAAGAGGCAGACGGGGATCCTTTTATGGGGCAACAAAACAGGTATACTTTCTATTGTAGTGTGAACCCAAATGCCAGCAGGAAGTGCCATTCTGGGACAGAACAATAACCTCAGTGTCATAAAGGAATTAGCTGTTAAACATGTTTTAAATGTCAGCGTGGTTCTTAAGCCGTGAGGCATCAAAACTGGCGTGAGCTTTTTTCAGTGGTACCCAAAAGTTTTTTTTCTTAAATGTATCTTATTTGGAATGGGTGTTATTTGGTTACAGTTAACCGATATGTTGAAGGATTAGTTGTTTTGATGTTGCTGAACCTGCACTTGATTCCATGATTTTCTTCTATTTCAGAAACAATACATTTGTCCTACTTTAACCCCAGTAGAGCCCTTCTTTAGTTTGGTAAAGCTATGTAACTTTTCTGGTGTGGGGTTCTCCACCTGCTTGTCTTGTTATTGCATTGCCTTGAACGTTATAAAAGTAATGCCTTAGTCTTATATAGTGCTTTTCCAGACATTCAGAGTTGCTGTACAATTTTGTGCATTATTGATTTTCTTCACACTCAGTGGTGGTAAACTATTATTGTAGCCACAGCTGCTCTGGGGCAGACTGACGGAAGTGAGACTTCCAGTCTGTGTCATTGGCCCATTTGACCCCCACCAGCATTCACACACATACACAGACGCACACACAAAACACACGCACGCACGCACGCACGCACGCACACACACACACACACACACACACACACACACACACACACACACACACACACACACACAACACAACACAACACAACACACACACATCAATTTCATACTAGGCAACGTAGGTGAAGTGTCTTGCCTAAGGACACAATGCCCCACTGTGGCACCTGGAATTCCCGCCAAGTACTAACCAGACCCAGCCTTGCTTAGCTTCTGAGATCTGACTAGATCAGGCTTTGACAAGGAGGTTTCCACAGTACAGCATTAAACTTGTATGCCTTGCATTCAGTTACAGGTGTAATTGAAACTCTCCACAGAGCTGTATCTTGGCTTGTTATTTCCATGGAAATAGATATGTTAAATAGACAGACTGTGGAACATTCCAGGCAAAGCAACTACATCTCCAGGGAAACGAGCAAGTGATGGACTCTCTACCTCAAAAGTGTTCTTTTAACACCTGTTTTATTTACAGTTTCGACTCTGGGTTTGCATTGTGTTATTCAAATTAATTAATTGTTTTACATTTGACTCAGCCTTCAAACATGTTACTAAAACTTTGATATGCTGTGACATAATTACTCACTGGAAGCATAGAAAAAGGCAGTTTTTGAAAAGAACATAGTACTGAACCAAGGTCTTTACAACCCTCTGAACATCTATAAACGTTGCCAAGTGGATTATGGGTCCAATCACAAGGCGAAGTCATTAAGATTGTTCTATTTCCTCATTTACCTCGATTAATTACAGTCCATGAAAACATATACTCCAAGGGCTCCTTCACTTGGACGTGCTTTACAGTGTTACTAAGTGTGAACTAAGGACACTATTAGCAGAGAAGTTACATCAAAGTAGTGTGTTGGGTGCTATAAAACTTGTGATGAATGCTGTGCGGGCCAATCCGTATACTTCATTCAGAGCAAAAGGCAATTCAAAGTGAGCTGCCGTGATGTATCGGCGAAAGCAACAAAATACAGAAACCAAGAGACAAAACTGGAACATGGTGAGCATTTGAATGTACTGTTGTTTTGTGGAGTTTTGTGGAGTTTGAATTACTTTTAGTCCAACTTTTGTCCTGATTTAGTCCTGATTCGGGCCCTGGTTTAAACCAAGATTAAAGGTGCAACTTGTGACTTTTTTGGTGGAGGGTCTGCCACCTGAATGTCTCCATGGTCATGTCGTTTTCATGAATGTTCAAAAGTATTGTGTTAAATGTATTAAGGCGGTTCAACTCACAGTGAGAATGCATGTTTTTCAAAGTGATTTCAAGCAATGGAAACATAAATCATTGAATTATATAGAAGTTTAATACCATATGGTTGAACAATAGCATCTCCATGGAGACAAGCATCAAAAAAGTTACATAGTGCACCTTTGAAGCTAGTATAGTTGTCCTACATCAGAACTGGTTTAGTTGTGTTTTGGTCCTGGTTCAATTGTTTATCCTGTCCTAGTTCTGTTTGTTTCTAGGTTAGTCCTGATGTACACTTTTGTACTCAATCATACCTGGCTTATTTCTTGTTCAGTCCAGTTTTTGAAACTGGGAAATACTTGAATACTTGAAATCTACAGTATACCTTGAAACTTAATTTAAATTTGACCAGTCCTACCATGACCTCTTGAATTTTTATCAATCTTACAGTTTAAGTCAAAGTTTAGATCTGGTTTTGTCTTATTTTAGCTCTGGTTGAGTCTGAATTAGATTTGATCGTAGTCCTAATTTATCCCTGGGTCATAAAGACTTTAGGTTAGTGCTGTCACGATACTAAGATTTCAAACTTAATTTCAATACTAACCCAATACTACCGTCTTTATTTAGACAATAAAATATTATTTTCAACATTAAAAATAGTTGTTTATTTTATATTACCTTGTGTCCTTAGAAGTCTATGTGGTCTTACACTTGTTCTGATGCAGTTCAAGATCATTCTAAAGCTATTCAGGAAAGTTACATTTTTGGCCAGTGAATGTGACATGTTTAATGTCAATATCTGCTCAAAAGAGTATCTAGTTTTGTTAATAGTTTTAGTAGGCTAATTTTCGATACTTTTGACAACCCTAGTTTAGGTTGGACCCTATGTGACCTTCAACCGTAGCTTGAACCTGTTTTAATTTGATCTTTAGGCTTGCTTTAGTCCCTGTTAAGTCCCATTTGATTCTTCACAGAGACAATTTCAAAGTACTGTGCTGTGATTTTTCTCCTAAAGGCACAAAATGGTAGAACATTGAGATAGAGTGGAACGACTTGGGCACAACTGTACTCCTGTGTCTTTTCCTCCATCATCATCGCGTGTTTCCAATTCTAAATATAATGTAGTAGTCTCAGGCCCAGAAGTACTTGTACTTGCCTGCGTGGAGCATTCAGAATATGGGCGATGTTCTGCCTTCAGGCAAAACTGTGGCAATAAAAGTGCTTTCAGGCAGACAGGTTGTCAGCACACGCACCATTACTGATGCTGCGACTGCTCTTCATTCTGGACTCCTGAAGACTCTTTGACAATGATGGGTACAGTCAGACAGCACTGCACAAAATAATAAATAAAAAGGTATGGGTTAAAGGGCCTGTACCTGTATTTTAATGTGTTCTTATCAAGATAAATCCTCTTTAGTGATGTCATTCGTGAACGAGTCAGCTCTTTTGAACGGTTCCTTAATGTGGACAGCTGGACTCGGATCTCATTTTTAAAAAGTCCCATCACTAATCTTCTTTATATCATGCTTTGTGTAGTAAAAGCAGCTACAAAAGGTATCATTTGAGAGTGTAAATATATATAAATATAAATAAAAAAAAAAAATATATATATATATATATAATCTATTAATTTTACATTAGCATTTTCTCAGTTAATAACTCATGAAGAAGCTACAGAGGGTCACTTCTTTAGTCCAATAAGGCACATCATTACAAAAAAAAAAAAAAAATCATGGAAAATAACTCCCTGACACGATCCCAGACACTTGATTCTCTGTCATGGTGCATTTCCAAGAGTGACAAAATACAATTTGTTTAGACCTAGTTTAGTTGATCTTTTAAAGTAGTTCAGACCTGGTTTAGTCCTAATTAGGCAGAGTTTGGAGAACTGTACGGAAACAACTGCATGACACTATCCCAGACAGTAATTTCTGCGTCGGCAGAAGGGCTAAGTGGGCGGGACTAACTGTTCAAACTAAAACATGTTCCTAACTCATGGTTCAAAATCAGGTAGAGGCCCTTTAAAATAGCGGTTTCTGTATTTTTACACACAAGCTGAATGGGCTGTTTTTTCATTCACTTTATATTTTTTCCTGGAGGCGGCTTTTATGGTTTAAATAATGCATGTCAACAGTTCCCATTCAAACTGACAGGTATTCATGAGCCTATAATGCACTTTATCCAGATTGACTCCATAAGAAGCAACACGTATTAGTAATATCATGGGACGTGCAACAGATAGAGGTGCATCACCTTGAACTATGACAGGCAAGAGAAAAACACAGAGAGGTGTGTTTTAAACACAGTGTGTGAAACACAGTAGACGGAAGCAAATCTGATGTTGAAATCTGCCTCAGCTACAACATACCATCATTTGGAAACATTTAACAAATATCATGTTTAGTGAATTTAGTGTTTAGTGGGCAAGACTCGTCCTGCCTCGCCCCAGTGTCTGCATACACTGGTGTATGGGTGAGTGGATCCTTGATGTAAAGTGCTTTGAGAGCCTTGAAGGTGGAAAAGCTCTATATGAAAATGTCACCGTTTACCATGTTCATGTGGCAACTATGCATTTTATACAGGTTGATCTTAAGTGTAAATGAATAACAAAAAGTAATACATCATAAATAACGCAAAATGTGATGTGACTGTGGATGAGTTTCTTATGCAAAATGTCTGCAATTAACCTTTTGTGAACTCTAAAACATAATCACTATTTATTTATTTATTTTTATTTTCAATGTGCATTATGATCTTGCATTAAAGTTAAATGATTTAATGAATTCTGATCTATTCAAATATATTTGTTTTGTGTAATAATGAAAATACTGAGTCTAGACATAAACACAAAATTACATTATTCTGAGTCTTTCATCAAAAACTTCTCTTTCTTTCCCATGCTGCACAACAGTTCAAAACACTGCTATAACCATTTGATACAACACTTCTGAATGCTGCTTTCAATAAACACATATTTAGCATTCGCTCCATGCAGATCTCAGCTCAAGTCCTGCGCCTTCTCCTGGACTTGAGAAAAATCCTCAGTGAAAGACATGGTACACGCACCCATTCCCCTCTGCTATCCACTGCCTTTGAAAGGATGACAGCTACATCACAGCAACTCCAAATTTTGAAGCGAATACTTGGCAGCCCGGCAGCGTTTTTTTCTGTCAGCAGTGGAAATCAGGGATCCTACAGACATCATACAGTTCGCTTTATTTCCTTGGCTCCCTCTGCTCCCTCTGTTCTTATCCTCTGAAGAGTATGACCCCTCTGCGCACCAGACACTTTGTTGTTATTTTCAATATAAAATATCCATTCAGGGATTACTTGATGCGTTCCAGTGTTTATTCTCTTTCCGACGCCTACCTGCCTGTGCTCGAAACGCAAGACAAATTGAGCATTTTGGAGACTGGCACTTCAGTGGTAGGTTTTGTCAGTAGTGTGGCCCCTGTTTAAACATTTCAAAATCAATGCAGTTTGTGTGTGTGTGTGTCACTGATGTGAAAGAGTGGTTCTCAAACAGTGGAACAGGAATAGCTGCTATTTTCATTGTTTCATGCAAGCGGTTTAGATCAACTTAAACGCTTCTTTTCTCATATGTTGTTGGGGCTTAGATGTTTTTAAAGTACAGTATGTAACTTCTGGTTGATGGTCTGCAACCTGCCTCTGCCTATAGAGATATTGTCCTATTTTCAAATTGCACCTTTACGTCCTTGGTATAGATCAGGGGTGCCCAAAGTGGGGCATGTAGGACAAACTTGGTCCTCCAGGGGGTCTAATTTGGCCCGCGAGGGGGCTCTGAGATTTTAAGAATAATCTATTTTGATTCAATTTTGTACTAAAAAAAATGTGAGGAGATGGGAAGGAGGGTGATCCTGTTTATTTTCCAATATTTTAAGTCAATTTAATGATACATTTACAGTATTTGCAGAAGAACATTTTTATGTGCAAACTGTCACTATGGTTGGCTCTTGACCCACTTATGCATATTCATTTTGGCCTGCTGAGGAAAAAGCTTTGAGCACCCCTATATAGATGGTATTACATGCTTTAGCCCTGCAACGCCATTTTCACATAATTTTGTTCTGGTTTAGACCTTGGTTTGGTTTGCCAGACTATGTTGTATTGATCATGTCTGCTCTAGTCCTGTTTAGTAATTTTTCCCATTATTTTTCTAGCAATGATCCTCATTTCATCTATTTCATCTTTAGTTTCCATTGGGGAATACATATTTTGTTTCACAATTTAGGCCTGAGTTTGCAGAGTTTTAACTTCATTTTAGTAAAAAAAAAAAAAAAAAAAAAAAAAAAAGATATTTGGATAGCAATTACCCTAAGCCTGGGATTTCACAGTGGAAGTTCGATTTGTTGGTGGGGCATAAGGGAGGAACAGAAGGACTGGATTTGAGAAGGAGGAAGTGCGGGCGAGAGTCTATGAGATGCAGCGAGGGGCTTCTGTGATGTGTCATGCATGGCTGATATCCTTCTGCACACTCACCCAGAGCTAAGCTGTGGTCAGACACACCAAGTCCTTTCACCAGCGCTCCCCTTCACTCTGGGCCCATGTGCTCTGTGTGGAATCCAGTCCAGGAAACTCCAGCCCCCCCCCACACCTTCACAATCCCACCCCCACCCCTCTCTGACACTGGGTCTGTGCAATAAGACCAGCATCAGTGCATGAACCAGACAGCTATTAAGAGCCATTTGGAGCATGGCTGGGGAGTTGGGTTTTGAAAAGTTTTTTTTTTTTTTTTAATATAGAAATTGCAACTAGCTAAAAACTGTATTATAGCTACTTGCCAAGAATGTATATGTAATGGATGATTCAGAGATGTCTTAGAGATGATCAGAGATGATTTACAAATAGTTTTATTATGGAAAACAACCTCATTTGAGTTTTCAAGACTTCCATATGTTGTCTAATACACATTAAATAGGAGAATGCAGGTTCTTTATTTATTTATTTATTTTTTTTTTTTTGGTTGGGACAGTGCATGTTAATGAACAGACATGACATGACAGACATGAACGTAAACACGCCGGGTTATAGCCAGAGGCTAATTTCCACCCGTTGTCCCAAGGGCTGGGGTAGGTGGGGTAAGTGTCTTGCCCAAGGACACAACGACAGCATTCATCTGTGAGGGCTGGAATTGCACCCAAACCTTCGAGTCAGTGGATCTAACCACTCAACCAATGATGTTTATGTAGAGAGCGGGATTTGAACCGCCAACCTTCGGATCAGTGGACAAACACTCAACCTACTGAGCTACTGTCGCCCTTTCTACTCATTTATCAAATCTAATCAAACATCTGGTAATACATTTCTCATAGTGACATGCACGTTGTTGAGTTACCTTCATGCATGCAGGTAACTCAACATAAAGCTCTACTATGTAACGTTTTTTGGTCACCTGCTTGTCTCTATGAAGATTAAGCATTAAAAACAGTACCTCAGTTGGTAATGTTTGTCCACTGATCCAAAGGTTGGTGGTTCCAATCCCACTCTCGACATTAACATCATTGGTCGAGCAGTCAGATCCATTGACTCACAGGTTGGCGGTGCGACTTCAGCTTCCATAGATGAATACTGCCGTTGTGTCCTGGGCAAGACACTTAACCCACCTCACCCTTACTGTTTGTGTACACCGATGTGTGAATGGGTGAGTGGTTCCTAGATGTAAAGCATTTTGAGTGCCTTGAAGATGGAAAAGTGCTATATAAAAATGTGACTATCATTTACCAAAAACATCTGTAGTAGAATAAATGCAAAACAGACAAGTGTGATGCTGTACTGTGGAATATATTGACAAAGCAATAATATGTCTACAGAGACCAGCGGTTGGTGTACGCCCAACTAACGTTCTTTTTTTTTTTCTTAGATCTGTTAATATATTGTCTTCTTGAATGAGAAATACAATATTTAACATAAAACAAGGTCATTCCAGTCAAAGCAGTAAATACTACTAGCTAAATATCTGTGTTGAAATGCTCCCGTAGAGTGTGACATGTGTTCCGTGCTGATGGAGGACAGTTAGCTGGCTGTTTGTAATCTGACACAATCCTCTGGCGGACACTCACAAGGGTAAGGCCAGGCTTGTCAGAGGTGAGCTGCTGTAGTGTCGGCCATTTATCACCAGAGCGGCGCTGTACAGAAACATGCCGTGAATGCAAAGCGCTCATATGGGCTGCTCTGCTCCTGATGGTGCCACGATAAACATAATGCTCCAGGCCAAATGTGTCTTCTGCCATTATTTAAAAGACTTTTCACTGGAGTTCTGTCCCCAAGTACCGGCAAGGACTTGGAAAATGTTTGCAAACTGATATAGGGAAAGAGTAGCAGTGAATAAATCAACAATTACTATGGAAAAAATAAGATATGAAAATTCAATTCAATTCTATTTCTTAACAAACTGTAGAGAGTTAGGACAATGTGGGCGACACTGGCTGGTTGGCAGAGGGTTTGTCCTCTGAACTGAAGGTTGTCGATTTCCGCTCTGGACATTACTGGTTGAGCGGTCGGATCCACTAACTCACAGGTTGGTGGTGGAATTCCAGCTCCCACAGATGAATGCTGCTGTTGTTTTGAGTCCAGTTTAATGTAGATATGGGCTGATTATGTTCTAGTCCTGATTTGGTCTTGGTTTAGTCCCAGCTTACTCCCAAATGTGGTGTTGTTATTGTGTAAGTGTGAATGCACCCTTATTGTCATAACACTAAAATGTAGTTTTCAAAGCACCCAAAACACGCAACTTCATATATTTGAGAATATAACCACTGTGTCTCTGAAGTAGTTGTAGTACTAATAGTAACACCTGTTGAAAGTGGAGCAATGGTTGGGGTAGTGGTTTGTTGGAAATAATTCTCTATAATATGGAAAAAAGTATATTTTTTCTGCAACTTTCATGGTTACTCAACAAATACTGTCTTTAACAAACTAACAAACAGTTGCATACCTAAACGAGTGCATATGACGACTCCAGACAGACACAGTATGAGCAGCTACACTTGACTAAACTCAAATCAGTATCATTAATATAAAACATCTCATCTGTGCTCCTGCTGGGCCCTGAAATGAGCATCTGGTTCCATAATATCACAAAAAACAACATATAATAGAGACACACATAAATATGGTTTTCTAGAATAAAAATTGCAGTGTTGTATTAAACAATTCATTTTCCTGTCTGTAGTCATAGCAACACTTTTTTCTTGAGGTTCAATAGATTTGATAGACTTGCATATGCCAGACCAAATTATAATAATGGCTATATTATAATCTGTTGGATGCTCAAGGTCACCATTCCCTCTCTCAAATTAAATTCATAATAGGCAAAGTCGGTAAAGTGTCTTGCCCAAGGATGCAACAACAGTATTGGTCACACTGACCAGAGCTGGGATCAAACCGCCAATCTTCCAATTTTAAGATGACAATTTCATCATTTCCACCACCTGACCCTTTGTTGTTGTTACTCAACCCGGATTGAGCTTCCCATATACATCTTGGAATTTGTTTGTGAAACTTAACTGTGCACTTATCTCCATGGAGATGTTACTGCCTTGCCTGTGAAGTTCAGCAGTATGGCATTAAACTTGTATCCATTTAAACGCAAACCAGCTCACAGTCATTTATCAAGCTGTTTTTCGGTGATAAAGTCACCTGTATAAGTGATTGACAACTTTAATGCCGTAAGAATTATTCAAGATAAATCAAAAACATCTCCATGGAGACAAGCAGGTCTCCATGGAGGTACCAGGAAATTTATATTGGGCACCTTTAACATCTATATTGATTTCTATATGAATCCTTAATCATCCTTGATAACATAATTTAAAGGGTCCCTATTCTGCTGTTTTCTGATCTATGTTATAGTGTTGTTTCCTCATCACAAACATACCTGTTGTTGTGTTTTGTGTCATTCACACATGTTTAACACACAAACCCTGCATATACGGTTCTTCCCTCAAACAGAAAAAAAAAAAACACTCTTTTTATACTCCATACACCTTCACTAGAATCATTTAAATAATGTCAACCCTGGAATTGCCACTTTCTACAAAAACAAAAAGTAAAAAGTAGCAGTTAATTTAAAAAGTACACCTTCATGACATCACAAGGTGGAATTGAGCATTTTGAGCCTAAGAGATGTAGACAGACTAATAATAAAGGATTACTGTGTGAATGACAACAAAACACAACTCCAAGTATGTTTTTGAGGAGTTAACAACACTATAACATGGTTTAAAGCTCACACAAATCAATTTTGCTTAATCTAGGACATTTAACCAGGCTTAGCAGTGCCACAATGACCCCACTTTCTTGGCCTGCCTTAAGCTTAATGATATCTACTCACTTATGCACACAGCTGGCCCGGTCAATGCAGAGCCACTTGACATAGGAGCCTCAGTAAAAGTGAGTGGTTCAAACCTTAAAAGCCTGCATTGATTTTTGTTTTTCTTTTGAGCTCTGTGGATATTGTTGGTTTCAGGACCTTTTCCGTCTCAAGTTGTGTGTCACTCAAATCAAAAGGACACATTTGACTGGCTTGTAAACAACTCATTTCAAAGTCCCCCCCACAGTATTGACTGGCTGCACAGACCAACAACAATATCCCCTTTTAAGGTTTGACAAAGTCTGTTTCGGAAAAAGTAGGCTAGTCGTATGATGATCCTTGACAAAAATGACACGCTTTCATCCTCTGTACTTCCTCCCTTGGTATGTCACTGTATCTGGATTCTTTTGGCCTCTTTTTTGTGCGTTTGGCAGGAAAAGACAGCAGACATGAAATGTTTCCCCCATGTTTTAATCTTTGACAAGTCTTGTGAAGGCACGACTGCAGGAGGAGGTGTGCCATTTTTCCTCCATCCGCCCGCCAACAAAACAGAGCAGCTTCTCCAGACAGCACCTCCTCTTCAAAGAGCCAGGAGCACCACAGTTCTAAGGCCCCAGGATGTAATAGTGTGAAGTGTATACTGGTATTAAAGTGTAAAGCAGTAATAAAGTTTTGTGGTAAGTAGAACTAACATCATAATATAAGTTTGGTCAATTTAAGTACTATTTTTAACACATTGTCTACTGCAATCAAATAGCTATTAACTACAGCTAATATAGAGCTTTATCATGTAAGAACCAAAACTAGGCCTTACTCCCTATATCAAAGCCATAGAAAAAAATCTTTAATGGTGCACTATATTCGTGGAGGGTCCATCACCTGCTTGTCTTATAAAAGTCTTATTGCTTTGGCTGGAATGTTCCATAGTATAGCATAAACTTACCCATTGCAGGCATTAGGATTGGTGAAGTCTCCATGAAGATTGCGAAATTTGATGGAAGATTATAGGCAGACCAACAACATCTATCTGTGTAGAAGGTTTCAGAGCCTCCACCTGAAGGGCCCCTTCAACCATTCCAGGATAACGCCAGACCTAAACCAGGACTTGCAAGTTAGAACCCGGGTTAAATCAGGACTAATTTGGGTCAAAACCACTATACACGCAGATAGAACCAGGGCATGACTCAACCTCAAATAAAAAATACATTTTAGGTTAAATTAAAAAGCCTTCACTAACAAGCATCCAAGGGAGTCTAGCGTGTTTTCTTCCTTTCTGCACGCAGTTACTTATGTGAACGTTTACATTCGGTGCTGTTAAATCAAATGGTATTTATGACCATTTCTACCCAGATTTGATCAAACGGCAGTGGGTCCACTTAAAGGCTCCTGCAGCAGCTCCTGGTAATAGGCCTGTCTCACACACAAAAGACTGAACCTGACATCTACCTTCATGTCAGCTGGTTGCTGGCAGTTTGATGGACAGCACAGAATGGTAGAAAGCCCCCCTCTCTCGCTAATTAGCTCATAGAGAGAAATGAATGCTATTGTAACTGTGCTAGTGATCATAAAATACCTCATTCCCATTCACATTAGCTGATAAGCATCTTTTTATATGCCGGTCAGCCTTCATGGCATGTGACAGGTAAGACTAAAAGAAATGGAGATTTTATCAAGCATATGGAGGCTATATTGAGCTGGGAAAGACGTTATATGATCTATGTAGATGTCTTCAACATACAGGCACTTTCACTGTTTCACGGAGTCCGGGCCAGTAAATGGTGGTAGATATAAATTGTTGGCTCTTCTCTCCTTTTTGGCATAAACTATTGAGAACCAGCCATCAGAACCATGGGAAAACAGCTGCTCTTTCTCATGCATATATGAAATCAATGAATACTGGATTTACTTACGTCCAAAAATAACACGATACTAACTAAATGTTACAGGTAAAATGGCTAACAGGTTTTTGATATGAGAATCCGTGCTTCCTTATATGGAATGTAATATGTAATATATAAGCGCAGTTTTTGGACAATAATTTGAAGTTGACAACCGTTCACATCTAGATTCATTTCAATGTTTTCACCCAAAAAGGGGAGTGAACCTTTTGGCGGCACAGAAAGTGACATGTGGCTGAAGACATCTATATTGTACTAAGCATGTCAGTTTATTAATAATCATGATTTTATTTTATTTTTTTATTCAAATATAAATATTGGGGGGGGGGGGGGGGGGGGGGGGGAAACAACAGTGATCATTTTAGCAAGGTCTGGTCATTTCAATGCAATTTCCAAAGGACAAGAACATGCTTTTAGGTTTACTTTCTTAATTATGTCACTTGAACTATCAGAATGTCTAATTTCATAAATCTAGTAATGTATTAGACACTAATGAAGGAAAATTAAGAATTTGAACATGATGCTTCTTCTCACATTAGTCATATTTTGTAATTGTGGCATTGTTTGTTTATAAATGATATGGGGAACATTATAAAAGAGCATATAGTTCTTAAAGATAACTTGGGCCCTATATCCCACTGTATTAGCTCGCTAATTAAAGATGTCCCAATTTGAATTCCTGCAAACTCTGGATTTAAAATTGTACCATGTCCAGTAGGAAGATTAAAAGGACAAGAAAAGAGGTTTCATAGAAGCAAACATTTATCAGTGCCGCTTCCCTGTTCAAGTGTGAGCCAGAAACCCCGAAAAGCTGCCAGCATCCGGGCAGAGGGCAGCAGTGACTGTTTTGTACTGACGGAGGGCTTTCCTTTCTACATTCACAACACATCAAACATCTGAGCACACCTTAGCTGGGGGGAGGCGACAGGGCTGTGTGGGGAGAGTGTGTGTCGTGGCATAGAATTACCATGAATAATTGAAAGACTGGTGTGAGCGTTCTGGTAGCGCTTTGATTGAGTCTGAAAGCCCCGGGAAGAAATTGGCAGATGAGTGCAAACTGCAAAATGGCCAGCTCTTTGCTCTCAGCTCCTGCCCAAGATTTGCTCAGTTAAAACCTCAAATCAGCAGTGTACGCTAGGGTCTTTCTGTGTCCGCCTGGCCCACAGACCCATCCAAATTCTCCACATCAAAAGAGGAAAAAGCGACAAGGGTTGGCACGCACACGCTGAGGTGCTGTTTGTTGTGCCTCTATTCTTTGAGATAATTTGCTTAAAATGTTGTTGATGTTTTCCTTTTGTGCAAATTTCCAGGTGGTTGTTTTATTGTCTTTTGGTTTCATAATCAGAGGCTGAAATCACATAGCTACATGCCAAATAAAACCAACATGGCTGACCTGTGGTACTTCTGTTGACAGTGACCCAAATGAGTTCTATCTTGTGCTTTTCTGGCACGTTTCATGTGTCTGATATTGTCATTCAGAAAGGCAGAATCAATATGTGCATAGATAACTGGTTGATAATTTGCTTTGATGATGTTCCCAGATTAAAAAAAAACATAGACTGTGTAAAGAAGTGGACTAAGGGAGTGTGACGTCACCCATAGCTTTCAGCTGCAGCCAAATGAAGCGCGTTGAGCAGCGTTCCATATTTGCAATTTCAGAAGCCAAAGAGCAGTTATAGCACCCCATCCAACAACCAAAGAGCCAATCCGGAGCGAGGCATCCACACCACTGGTTTAGCAGGGAGCAGGTGCTTAGCAATGCTGTCAATCAAACCTGCTAACTCTAGAAGAAGAGACCTCTGGGAAAGAAGGTACCTGATTTGTCTCTTATTATTGTGCATTTCCTGATTTATGGACAGAATAAAAACACCAGGATCATGTAGCGCGGGTTAATACAAACATTTTAAGACCAAAATGCCGAGCCGGACAGCAGCAGTTACAGAGAGAGGGGCAACAGTTTTTCAATAGAAAGTGAATTGGAGCCACTGTTGATGGAGCCGGAAGCACTCCCACACTCACTTCCTATTTGGAAGGCTGTGGCTAGCAGATTTGCTATGTCCATTTATATATAGAGCCTATGGTAAAAAACTGTGGAATTATGTCAAATGTAATAACAATTTATGAAAAATACACATACGACTAATGCACAACAAGGCCGTGTAAACTTGCAAACCAAATCCCTAATATAGAAAAAATACAGTTTATTTTCAAATACATTTCAAATCTCAATTACATATCTAAGGAAGTTTCTTTTACCATGTCTTTGGTCGAAGGATTGAGGTATTTGTACTAGTTTTGTCGTAGATCTTCTAAAACAAACAGAAGAGATCCATTTTTGTCAGTCTTTATGTATTTTTTTTCCATTAATACTTGCTCAAATGATCACTTCCTCTCTTGGTATACAGTATATATATATTTTTTTTGGAAATCCTACAATAGAATAACAACTTGCTTAAATGTAAATCAGACCAGACAGTCACATAACCAAACAACATGTGAACCAAGATGGCGGACGTATGTCACAGCTGCCGACAGTGGCCCGCAGGGTGTCATCTCGAAATTTGCTGAGTGCACACAAGGAGAGGTCAACAGGGACTGGGGCTTGGCAATCGCGACTCACCTTCGCCGTGTCCGGATGTGGGCGGCATCCCATTACTCATCCATATCATTTTGCCAAGCCAGCACCAGTGTCCTTAGATATGTGACAAGGAGGCCATTCAGCTAAATGAGTCCGGCAGGTGACTGGTGTTGTCCCGCTAAAGCCCATCTGACAATCACCAAGATGTCCTGGAGCAAACAGTCACACAGCACTTAAGCTTAATGCGCAGCTTTAGTCGAACTTCCATGTCTGGGGACGGACGCCGGGAGTGGCCGACCAATGTCACAGGAATATATGGGAAATGTGTTACGTCTGCATTTAAAGCTGCTAATGAACCATTTTAATTGAGATTCTGTTATGTCCAAACGTCAATGATATTCTTAGGTCAATGCTGCAAGTCAGTAAATGCATGTGGTTTGGGAAAGACTTTGGAAATGTGACTATTTTTGTGTTAAAGAAGACCTATTGTGCTTGTGTCTGCTATATAGTTATAATCTATGACACCCATGGATAATTATGTTATGATTTTCATATTTTGAATATTCATCTAAAACGACTTCATAAAAGAAACAAGTTTGCTGCCTTCAGCGTTAGAAAACTGCAGTGACAACAAAGAGCCTTGTAGCTGTTTGCCCCTGCTCTGGATAGCTGCAGTTTGTTTTTTTTGTGTACTAAAATGACTACATGTCACTGCTGAATCCTACTCACATCATTGATTAAGAAAATCAAATTAAAGAACAAAGTAAGTACAGAGCAGTGGGCGTATGCTGGTGAAAACGGGGGTTGAGCTGCAATATGGCGTCTTGAAAATAAGCGATTAAAGCTAATTTATTCAGCAAAATCGACTTTTCAGAGCTTTTAACCGTGTCATAGTTGTTTCCCCTTCTCATTTTATCTCTTGAAGTTGTTTTTGGAGTGATTTGTGCATGTTTGAGAAATCTTTAGTGTTAAATGTCAAGGATTAAAAGGCTGTCTTGACTATGCTCATGAAATCAATATTGAAACCCATTTTTATTTTGTTTTTGAAAATAAAAATAAAATCAAGAATGGACCAAACATGATGAAATTACAGTGGTAAGTCTTCCAGAGAAATTAGTCATTGTGCCTATGGTCTCATCTTCTAGACTTTGAACTATACCGCAAAATATGACATTTTATGAATTTGATCAAATCTATAATGTATTTCGTATGATATGTTGATCTGGACATAGCACTGAACATTCTTGCCCTTTCACTGTGGTTTCTATATAGTGGCCCGTAGATCTGTCATCAGAGCAAACATTGGCATTTTATGTTTTTTTCATTTAATGGCTGTCAAAAAAAAAAAAAAAAAATCAATCCTTCCATCCTCACAAACCCATGTTTTTCTGCCATCTTCCTTTGACCTGATTCTATCATCAAGTGCCATCCATTGCATGCAACAAATGATTAATTAAATAATACAGCTTTATGGATAATTAAAATGGCCTTAAAAGGTGAAGCCGAGCCTGTTTTTCCTGAGATGGGCATATAGCTTTTTATATTTTGTTGGCGGAAAAATGAAAAATGAGGTACGGTAAGGTGCATGTCACTCAAAGTCAGCTCCTTTAATAAATTCCTTCCTTTATATATTACCCATGACCAAAATAAAGAAAAAGACCCTCTGGCAACATATACCTTGGTAGACGCCAGTTTAGAGCGTGCTTGCATGTGTGTGGATGCCTGCATGTGTGAAAAGTGGATGGAGTGATTGGTGAAGAAAGAAAAGAAAGGTAGGCAGTGAAAGTAATGGCGCTGCTTATGGATTGGGGCTATTTTGTACATCAAAGTATACAGAGGAGGAGGTAGGGAGTAGGAGGCAAGGAGGGGAGGGGAGATTACAGGCCTTTTTTTTTGTGTCATTGTTTCTTCCTGGGTCACGTGGGAGTGCCTTATTTTGATTTTTATTTCCCCTTTTTTCTCTTTTTCTTCTCTTCTTGGTGATGATATCAAAACGCTATTGACACAAGCCCGGCTAGCTTCCGCTTTGTTATTTTACCGGATCAAAAACCCAGGATCGCTCTGTGTCCTGCTTGCCATATGCGGCTGAGACTCCTAAGCCGTTAATAATCATTTTAAAGTAGTCAGTTATAATCGCTCTATCCTTCTCCTTAATCTCATCATACCTATTCTTTAATCTCCTTTGAGGAACACGCCGGCTGCATACAGTTATTCTCAACGTAATCATTATGGATGTATGCAATATTTCATCTTTCTTTTGGGCCTCAGATTTGATTCCATTACCGGCGACCACTAATCTGGCTAACAACCAAACATCTGTGCAGGTACTATTACTAAGCCCCCCGCCCCATCCTACTACCCACACATGTGCATTCATAATCAGGCTAGCATGAAAAATGTAGCAGACTAGACTGTCCGTTTTTGCATTAAAGGTTAATTTATGATTCAGGAACGCTGGTGCCAAGTGGTGGAGTAGAGGAGCAGACAAGTGGAAGCATGCCAATGTGTTGATATTCGAAGGAGTGTTGTAAATTGCCAATCTTGTTTTCTAGTAACACCACGTAGCTTCAAGTGTATATCCATCCATCTGCACTGTAAGCGACTGTGTTTGCTCAAAGTTGCCATCCAAATGACTTATCCAAATGACAATATTCTGTCCTCCAACAAGTACAGTTTAGCTTTGCAATCTTTTTCTCATTTCTAAAACTCTTCAAGCCCACGTGTTGGCTCCGGTACATAAAAATGTTAGCTAACAGTTTACGTCACTTAGTTAAACTCCAAGTTGCCCTGACTGAATAGAATGGCAGTTTAATTAGGAGTAAAAATATTTACATTTAACATGCATGGAAAGTTTGAAAGGAGGTGTAGGGTACTAATGGTTATTGAACATACCAGCATTTATTGTTCATTCACAGTGATGGGAAGAATACTTTGAAAATGTATTTAGTTAGAGAATACTGAATACCCAAATGAAAATGTGCTTTGTAACGTATTCCGTGACATCGTCCAACCAAAGTACTTTCACACTGATTTGAATTATATAACAGGACATATAATTCCAAACAGCTTCTGCTCAGCAACTTTATTTTTGTTGCACTGTTTTTTTTTTTTTTTTTTATGCAGTAATTTCTGTCCAGTTAGAACGAGAGGAGAAATCACACATGTATGCACTGCAAGAGCTGTGATATCTTTTTTTCCCTCACTAATACTGTGTAGTCCAAAGCCAAAACAGCAGATGAAGTCATGTATTCCTTTGATTTTAGGAAAGTATCTGTGTGTTATGAAAACCACCAAATGAAAGAGTAAATATACAAGAATAAAGTTACTCAAAATAAGTATTCTGAATATGTATTTCTGTTACATCCGTAGTTCTTTAGAAGCTATCTGTGTAAAAACTGAGTCGTCCAGGTCTGATAGGTGTGAAACCACTCATTAGGGGCTTGAATGACTGTGCTAAGTAGGACTTAGTGCACACTTAGGGTAGCACAATTGACCTAACCTACAAACAGAAACTGTAAACAATATGGTTTTGAGTACTCTCCCTTCAGATAGATATAAGGCAGTGTCCACCAGTAATTTGATCAGAACTGAAGAGGCGGCTTGGATGAGCTGCCAAACGTCTTCACTCCTACAATGCTTTGTCCAGTTGACAGATTTTATTCCTCTTTTGCTATTTTTGTTATATGTAGTTAGTTACTTCCCAACACTGTTCACTCATTTCAATCAACAATTTAATGATTTTGGTTAGTTTTAAACAGAGACGTATATTATTCAGTGATTTGCAAAGTGTTTTTTGTATGGATTCCTTTTATGACAGGTGAATGAAACTTGGGCCAGCAGGGTGGAAACCACAGTTTTGTCCTTAGGAAAGACACTTCACCCACATTGCCTGTATATGAATGTATTGTGAGTGTTTGGGGTCAATGGCACAGATTAGCAGTCTCTCATTTGTCAGTCTACCTGAGGGCAGCTGTGGCTACGATAGCTTACCACCACAAAGCACCGAGAGTAGAGTGAATTAATAATGCAATGTAAGGCGCTTTGGGTGTTTTTGAAAGGTGTTATATAAATCCACTGCATTAATATTACACGCCTTTCATTTTATCCAGGCTTGAGACTGACACAGAGAGTACAGTGTGATTTGATTAATAGAATACTGCTCATGAATGGTGGTCATCAGTTGTGCTATAATGCATTTCCACAAGCACACATTGGGAATTGAACTAATCATGTTTGCACTGGACATTTAAGTGAATTGCACGACCAGTTCAGTTTATTCTTCCTCCTTCTCAACTGTCCCCTGCCGAGTGTCCTTCAGCTCTCCTCCGGGGCGTCGTGTGCGCGAGCCGTCTAGAGAGATTTGACAAGGGCCCTGCAAGGAGAAGGAAATAAAAACGCAGAGAGATGAGGCAAACATATTAATCTTGTTAAGTTAAATGCCCACCCTCTTACTCCCCCCTTTTCCTCGTCCTCTTCCTCGCTCTTGTCCACCCTCTCTGCCCCCTCCTCCTGGATGCTGCGTGCGCCACTGTGAAAAATCGGCTAATTTCTCAGCACTGGTCTGGCTCCACAAAGGTTCTTTCGGGTTGGTGCTGAGCTCTGTACTACGACTCCTCCATTAGTTGCACCCTCTATCCCAGACGCCCCCACACCCCTCCCATTCGCCAGTCCCTTGTCTCCGCCTTTCTACGTGGGACTGTCTTTCTCTCTTTCTCTCTCCCCTCTCTCTCTTTCTCTGCCCCGCTACAGTCTGCCTAGCCACACACACATTACTGGAAGCCTCATCTATCTCCCTGGTCTCTGTGTGTCTGTGACCTTGGAATCTATGATGGATGCGGAGCTTAGATGTAAGTGAGTTTTAAGTTGGAGATTGACAATGATGGTGGACATATCGATTACAGTACACCGGGATGGAAAGAAAACATACAATCTCACAAATAGCCCAAAAAGAAGGACAGAAGGCGAATGCAGTTTAGATAGATAGGGCTTGATGGACAACGTTTCCCCCTTGTGGTGCGGGATATTTGTGGAGCTTCTTTCCAATCCATGATCTGAGAGAGGCGGAGGAGGGAGGGGGTGAAGGGAGGATTTGCAGAAGTCAGTGGATTCCCCCATGGAGAATAAATAGGGCTCGGAAATTAAACCCAGTGTTACTTTTCAATCCTGGCATGTATGCTCTCCAGCTAGAACGGGAACACCTTTAATTAGTCTGACAGGAAGTGACAAAACAATAGAGGATTTTTGCTAATGTGTAATTTCTAAAAATAAAATTAAAAAGTGCCACATTTTGTCAGCTGCAGCCTAGTACAGTGGTTCTCAAATATTTTCCTTTTTTTTATGCATATTTCTGGTGTGCATGTTCCTTGGGTATAATTTAGGCCAGTAGTGAAAGAAGTACTCAATTTTGTTACTTAAATAAATAAATACCAGAACAAAGACAAACTCAAGTAAAAGTATCACATGAAAAAAAAATCTACGTAAATAAACGTATTAAAGTACCCATTTAAAAATTTACTTAAAGAGTAAAGAGTACAAGCACTTTGCACAGAGTTTCTAAGATCTAATAAAGCTTCAAATGTTAAATTTTGTTCAATAGAAGCAAATGAATTGATGGCAGCAGGTCTCAGACAATCATAAAAAAATTACTTTTCAGTCCAGTTAAAAAATGTAGAGAGACGAAAAGTACAGATACCTGCTCTCAAATGTAGTGAAGGAAAAGTAAACTTTAATATCTACATGACAAATGTACACACATTTTTATATAGCGCTTTTCCACCTTCAATGCACTCAAAGCAGTTTACATCAAGGAACAACTCACCCATTCACGCACAAATTCATACACCAGTGTACACAGACACTGGGAGTGAGATGGGTTCATTGTCTTGCCCAGTGACACAACAACAGCATTCATCTGTTAGAGCTGGAATCGCACTGCCAGTCTGTGGGTCAGTGGATCTGACCGCTCAACCAGTGATGTTTATGTCGAGAACGGGATTCAAACCGCAAACCTTCGAACCACCTGACAAACAACTGAGCTACTGTCACCCTATTTACTTAAGTGAAGTACAGATACCTTATAAAAGTAGTAAAAGTATTACTACTTACAGTACAGTACTTTACTACTTTTACTTCATAACATTCCACCACTGGTTTAAGTACGTTCATTTTTCTTTAAACTGCACATTTTAAATATCTGAATGGCTTCAGTTTTTGCCTGGACATCACTGGTTCAATTCATACTCTGGTTTATAATGGCCATTTTGGTCCAGTCCTTCTATTGGATGTTCTTGGAGTAGTTTAAAGTCCAGTAAGCCCCATGCACGCAGTAAAAGCTTTGTTAAACAAATTTCCGACATAAAACATTGACCTTTTTAGTTCCAAAGTGAATCTTCTGGATATGTAATGCACTGCTTTCCTGTCAGTGGCAAATGGAGGGAATCTTATCAGTCATCACTGGCAGATGCTGCTCAGCAAAAAGCAGCAAAATGGATTTCCGAATTTGTCTTGAGTGACTATCTTTGCCATTTCATGCTTTCTCGTGCTCACTGTACATTGTCTCGGAGCAATAATTAGATCTGACTTTAAGCTTTCAGTGACCAGTGAGGATCCCACATGTCCGAGCATTTCCTCCCTATTGCTGCGGATCTTCTGGCTGCTCGATGATATGGAGGTCAGGCCGGCTAATGCTGACCGGGGCTTTTTAGAGGGCGAGCAGTGAAAGTGGAAAGGCAAGCAAGCAGACTGACACTGACAGAAAGGCAATGGATAGAAACACATTCAGAGAGACACTGGTGATGAATAATGCCTTTTCTCTAAATGTGGCATCTGGAAGTGTTATGACCGAGATTGATTTGATCTGTATTTTGCATTTTGTAGACAAGAAGATTTGACAAGTTTATTTTTTATTTATCTTTTCCCCATGTTAGTGATACTATCCTGCTATATGGGAGATGGTCAAATTTTTATATATCGCTTTTCCACCTTCAAGCCACTCAAAGTGCTTTACATCAAGAGACCACTCCCCCATTCACACACACATTCATACACAGGTGTACACAAATTTGTTATCATGTCTATGCCTATGTAGGTGCCCAAACCTTGATCCCTCAGAGTCTCCTCCTCAGAGTTAATGGTACGTGCCAAGGGATGAGTGTGAGGTTGTTTTCTTTACTTTAAATTACTCCTGGTAATTGAGAAAACCTGAGATCTGCTGGAGTGCCTGTCTCTACATGTCAGCTGTGTTAGCAACAAGTCAGGAGTGTACCACAACTCATGCTCATAGATGCTGCTTTACGCTTCAAATCCCCACTGGCCCTTAAGACAAAGGAAAGCTATATTGATTATCACTATGTCTTAAAATGCCATCTGTGATCAGTATGCAGCCTGCAACCCCCACCCACCAAGTTTTAGTTTAGTTTTATTTATTTTCATTTGGTAAAAAGGTACTTTATACAACAGAATGTGAAGGATGGTCACCAAAAACCCTCAGGGAGGTTTAAATGTGGTAACCTCCATATAAAGTGCATAAGGCTCTAATAAAATAATAAAACACATCAAGTTTAAGAGGAAATGCCATATGGAAAAGTGCAGTTATTCAGAAGCAGGCATTTTAAAGCGTTTTTAAACTGACACTGTGAAAGCTCTATAAATGAGGTGGGCAGGCTGTTCCATATTTTAGATCCTCTATATAGAGCATTAAGCTGAGACTGGGTTATGTTTATTCACTACGAGTTGGATAAGCATGGAATTCACAATTAAGGACAAACAAATTATTGAGGTGTCCAAAAAAAAAAAAAAAAAAAAAAAAAAAGTATGTTAATAGACATATAATTATTTTGTTAGATTTTAGAAATAATTAAAATACAAAATGCTATGTGAACTTTTGTAACCTTTCTAGACTTTGTAGCCTTTTTGATGGAAGGTCAGCTGTGTGCTTGCTTCTGCTTGGCCAATTTTCACTGGATAGAATGAATTGGTGTCTATCTTGCATTTTGCATTTTAATTGCTATTGTTGATGTTACTGAAACATACTTGTATCCATTCTTAGCATAAACAAGCTTGCCTCTCCACAGATGCGACCTGTTACCTGTTTGTCTCCTTGAAGATAGAAAACTAAGCAGGTGGCAGACACTCCACATGAAAAGTTACATAGTACACCTTTAACTGTGTCCATTTTGAAGAACATAGTGACCGGACAAATCATGAATGAACATAGCGCCGTCTGAACGAATGCTATTTGTAGATTAATTTTTAAAAAGGCACGCCATCATGGAATCCTACTTTTCCCTCCACATGTGCAAGTGCAGATATAGTACAGAGACATAGGGGAGACACATTACAGCTAACCCCTTTGTCACCCGGCTGGTACTGGTGGCCTAAACCTGGTGTGCGTCTGTGTGTATGTGTGTCTGTGTGCGTGTGTGTGCATATGCGTGTGTGTCTGTGTGTCTGTGTGCGTGTGTGTGCATGTGTGTGTGTGTGTCTGTGTGTGTGTGCAGCCAACTGTCCCAGCATATGGTCACCCAGTCATTGTATAGATGCCATTAGAGCAGGCTGCCTCTTAGAGCGTAATGCACTGTAGTGGTTTGCACTAGTGCTTTGATGCTCCTCCCAGGCTCCCACCATTATGCTACTTCGCTGGTCTTAAGCTTTTGATGACACTGTATCGTGAAAGACGGAGATTATTTTTGAAATGCACAACGATGGAAGAGAGTGACAGGAAGCGAGAGAGATGGGGGCAGATTATCTCCTTTCATGATAGATACACTTCTCTGTAACAGCATTTTCAATTTCTCTGGGAGGCTTATGTAAAAACGTGTACACAACATACATAACAAAACTGTCACAAAATAAATCTGTATTATTACTTCTGACATGAATATGCTTTATAAATGTTTGTTTTGTCAATTCCATTCACAATAATTATGTTTAGAGTATTATTTCTAATGCTAGATTGAGCCAAAAATATGCTGATTCCAGCCACATGGGGTCAGTAACGGGTCAATGCTTCACCATAGACATTAGAGCGATGAGGCATAGCAGATTATCTCCTCTCTGATACATCTACTCCTCTGTAACCAGGAGCCTAATGTATGCACTGAAAGCTTTACACTGTTTTCTTTTTTTACATTCACTTCACATTATCGCACTTCCATCTTTCTAAAAGGAATTACATAATCAAACAATGGCGGCGCTAATGGTCTGGCACAATGTCCACTGTGACAGGAGACAGTTGGAGAATATAGTTTCAGAAATGCATGCTCTTGACCGACCCTGTACAAGGATTAACTTTATTTTAGGTCACATGAAATCTGCTTATTATAGATGGCATAAAAGTGTCAGTGCCCCCGTGGTGAGGAGGGAGATAGGGCTGTGTCTGGCCTCTAGTGTCAGGGAGAGATAGATAGTCCTATATGTTTGATTACAGGTTGTTTCTATGCTGTATGGATCACAGGGTTAGGAGTAACAAAGCTCCAAGCTATATTCTCAGGGTTGTACGAGATTCATATTATTAGACTGTATTACACGTTCAAACATCATTGGACTGGTAGCTCTGGGTTGGTTGTCATGGCATCGTACATCCACAGTTTGCTTGACATTATATGACTCAAGGTCTCCACGGCATAATATTTGTATTAGTGCGCGTACGTATACTGTAGAAATGACTTTGTTGCTGGTCTGGAAGATATTGGCCAGAGTGGGGAAAAAAGAGTTGCTGTATCTGTATTTTTGTCCATGTAGCAAAATAGACTTTGCTAGTATTCTGTGAAAATGAATCCACTGTGATGAAGTGTTTTATCAGCCAAGAACCAGGAAGTGCGTAGTTAGCATGCTAATTGTTGTTAGCTTTACTGTGACGGCAAATATCTCTGCTCTTGCCTCTAAAACGTTACACATTTTTTAGACGGTAAAAATCAGGTAGAGCCCCTTCGAGATGTAATTAATGCTAAGTATATATCCATCAGTCACTCTCACTCTACTATGAGTAATGGGATGATGGAGAAAACAAGATATTAAGTAAATTCAATACATTTGTTGCCAGCTGCATCCGAGTGCGCCCTGAGCGTGCAGAATATGTTGGCTAGTGAGACACTATGGGGCTAGCTATTCTTGCCCTATAGAACTAAACGCACCCCATGGGGAAAAAGTCAATACCTATAACTTTCTGATTGCCAGAGAAAAAAAAAAAAAAAAACTGTCAGAAAATGTCGAATGTTGCCTCCAACCGACTAGTATTAAGCAATTACGACCAATCATTGTGAAAGTGCTTATCTTGATATGGATCTCATATAGTTAATATCTCCAGTGCTCTTCAGTGCAGTTCCTAAGTGTCCCTGGGTGCTCCGTAATGGTTTTCTAACTGATGAGGACTTATACAGGCAGATTAAAATGACTACTCTGTCTAAACTATTTGTGTAGAATCAATGGCCAGGTCAGATTGTATTGAAATGTGCATTTGTGAGCGCATGCCATTTGAAGAGACAGATTGAGAGGGCTGCATAGAATCCTGTAGAAATCGCTGGGGGGCACGACATTCTTTGGCTGAGTGGCACAGACCCTTTCAAGAACAAGTACGGGGAATAATTGGAAGACAAGTGCTAGTCTCGAGTTTCCGGGGCAGGAGGGTAAGTGCTTGGGAGTTTGTGTGAGTGTGAAAAAAAGGTACTATAACTGCTATGTTGTGATTGCCAAGAGGTCACTGTATTGTGGATGGCTAAAATAAAACAAATTGTATGCTCTTGTGCCTCTAAAGGTGCATTATGTAACATTTCGGTCAACGATACCCCACCTGACTCCATGAGGTGATTGCTTTGCGGAAAATGTTCCACGATATGTCCTTAAACTTCTTCTCCATGGACATGCAGGTGACGCTACCACCATAATAGTGCTCTTATAGCAATATAATAATAATTACGTCATATATAATAAAATCATGCTTCACAGCAAGAAGGTGCTGAGTTCAATCCTCCAGATAAGGTAGTCTTGACCAAGCCTAGCAACAAGAGCACGGAGATGAGTCCCTGAGCACTGTGATATGCTGCTCACGGCTTCTGTAGAGATGCCTCAGCGACATTGACAGATGGGTCAAATGCCTAGGACAAATTTCCCTGGGGACGACAATAAAGTGTATCTTAAGCTTAATGAATTTAATGCCATACAGTGAAACATTCCAGGCAAACGCAACATAACATATTCATGGAGACAAGCAGGTATGCACCAGAACATTTAAATTTATTGTTTTACAGCATGCTAAAATTCCTAGTAGGACAAAGCAGTATGTCTTCACACTATCGCAAAAAATAAACAACAAAATGATAAGGTTGCACTGTACAGAAACAAATTCACCTAAAACAATGATTTCAAAATAAAAATGACATTAAACTTACAGCTTGCACTGTTAAATGCTTGGCAGTGTGAAGCAGACAGAGACATAGAGAGAGGGACAGATGAAGATGGAGAGGTGTGAACCAGGTCAGTCTGTTCTTTGAGAGGTCACAGCAGAGACAGTAACACGACCCACGCCTAATGGTTACAGATACAAAGACAGAGAGAAGAGAGTGAGAGAAGAAAGAGGGGGAAAGAGAGAGGGAGAGAGGAGGGAGAGAGGAAAGAGAGGGGGAGGAGAGAAGCCTCCAGAGATGTGTGTGGTTAACAGGCAGCTAAATGTTCAGCTCTCCAAGTGTCACTGAGACCATTCAGGCTGTGAAAGATGAATGGACCTCTAATTGCTTTGGTTTGTGCTCATCTACAATTGGTGTGGTTACATGAATACTGCACATTCCTGGAACATTTTAAACCTATTTTTAACCTTAGAATATGGATTTATTTTATTTGAGTCACTGTTTAAATGAAAGTTTTCTGTCTAACTATATAGAGCAATAATAGAGCCATTATCAATTAGGTAAACCATTCCTGTTTACTTCCAAGATGACATGATGTTGGCCATACATAACTGAGAATCCAACCAAAATATTTCAAAACTTACCCAAAACTGTGTTATTGCATTGCCTGGAATGTGCGAAAGTTTGGCATGACATTTACCTATCTCCATGGAGACAATCAGACCAAGTTTGTAGAGAGGCGACCCCACTTGCAGTAAAAACTCATCTTTTCTAAAGCATCATTTTGCAATTAAAAAAAGACCTGTAATTGAATGAATGCGAGATATAGTTTAATGCCATTCTGAGGAACATTCCAGGCAAACCAATAACACCTCCATGGAGACAAGCAAGTCAGAGCCCCTAACAAAAAAAAAGTTCCATTTTGCACCTTTAAACTAGACCACTCGAGGAAAGTGTTACCCAGTTTGAATTTTGCCCAATTACCCAGTTTTCCTGCGCATGTAGTAAAATGTTTTCTTGGGTGACACTTTTTTGTGTGAATAAAGTTAAAATAACAATAATAAAACACTCTGATTTGGGAAGTCGTACATTTGTGTACTAGAATCTAAGACACAAAGAAACGCTTGTGTTGTTTGGTTGTTATAGCGAACATGGCATTTATTCTACAGCGATAAGCACCGCGGACGTTGATCAAAGAGCGAACGAAAATCTGAGAATGGAGAACTGAGCACATCTGAAAAATCTGCCAATATTACACATATATTGCTGCAGAAAAAGCGCTCAAAAAACAGAATTAACAAGAATCGCTCTACGGGAAGGGATCTCTGCAGATAAACATCAAAGCTGGAGTGGTGTTTTTTTTTTTTTTTTTGAAGAATGCTAAGAAAAGATAGCCTGAAGTTTTCCATAACTTCACACACGGCATCACAATTAGCCTGGTTTGATGGGCAGATGATTGTTAATACAGCTCCAATTTGAGAAGTGATTATGTGAAGAATGAAAGCGACTGCAGGTATTACAGAGCGGAGGTAACGATATCTCCGACTCTGATCGCATTGTATCGTATGACACACTGTGAGTAAATACCACACAGAGATATGGAGGCTGTATTACACTACAGTAAATGTAATGAGGATGGAGTGTTCTTGTTCCTAACTGTACCCAGTGTCTGGTAAATTCTACTACTGGGATTGGCGTCTGTATGCTTCTTCTGGTGAATTTGATAGAGACATTAAATATTTTCAACTATTTCGTTCTGGTTACATACACCTATTGCATTTTGTGAGTTATAGTTCCCATTATAAGCCATTTTATCCATTTATCCATTACTTTGCTCATTATCTACACCTTGGTCACATTGGTTACATTTTTATATAGTGCGTTTCCACCTATTGGGCACTCAAAACGCTTTACATCGAGGAACCACTCACCCATTCACACACACATTCTTACACCTTATGCAGATACTGAGGGCGAGGTGGGTTAAGTGTCTTGCTCAACAAAATATTAAAACACAAGTATAAAACTGAACAAAGGCCTGTCCAAGGTACAATGTTTGAAATACAGATGATAGACTGTTTGGGGTTGGGGTTATTGTTGAGGTTAGGATTAGGTCTTAGCTTAGAGTTGGGGTTAGGATTACGATTGAGGTTAGAGTTGGGATTAGGATTAGGTTTGAGATTAGAGTTGGTGTTAGGATTAGGGCTGAGGCTAGAGTTGGGTTAGGATGTCGATTGAGGTTAGAGTTGGGGTTAGGATTAGGTTTGAGATTAGAGTTGGTTTTAGGGTTAGGGTTGAGGTTAGAGTTGGGTTTAGGATTAGGAGTGAGGTTAGAGTTGGGGTTAGGATTAGATTTAAAGTTAGAGTTTGGGTTAGGATGAGGATTAGAATTAGAGTTAGGGTTGGGATTAGGGTTAAGGTTAGAGTTGGGGGTTAGGATTTAGGATTAGGTTTGAGGTTAGAGCTGAGGTTAGGATTAGGTTTGAGGGTAGAGTTGGGGTTAGGATTAAGGTTGAGGGTAGAGTTGGGTTAGGATTAGGATTAAGGTTAGAGTTGGAGTTAGGATTAGGTTTGAGATTAGAGTTGGGGTTAGGATTAGGATTAGGGTTGAGGATATTGAGGTTAGGATTAGACATGAGGTTAAAATTGGGTTAGGATTAGGGTTGTGGTTAGAGTTGGGGTTAGGATTAGGGTTGACGTTAGAGCTGGGTTAGGATTAGGGTTGAGGATAGAGTTGGGGTTAGGATTAGACATGAGGTTAAAATTGGGGTTAGTATTACGCTTGAGGCTAGAGTTGGGGTTAGGCTAACCCTAACTCTAAAATTGGGATTAGGTTTGAGGTTAGAGCTGGGTTAGGATTAGGGTTGAGGTTAGAGTTAGGTTTAGGGTTAGAGTTGAGGTTAGAGCTCGGGTTAGGATTAGGATGAGGTTAGAGTTAGGTTTAGGGTTAGGGTTGAGGTTAGAGCTCAGGTTAGGAGTAGGCTTGATGTTACAATTTGGATTAGGGTTATGGATAGAGTTCAGGTTGGGATTAGGGTAGAGGTTAGAGTTGGAGTTAGGATTAGGATTGAGTTTAGAGTTGGGGTTAGGATTAGAGTTGGGGTAAGAGTTGGGGTTAGGATTAGACATGAGGTTAAAATTGGGGTTAGGATTACGCTTGAAGCTAGAGTTGGGGTTAGGTTTGGGATAAGGGCTTGGATTTTTACATGATTGGAAGCCAGATGAAAGCCAAAGTAATGCAGACAGAACACACAGAACTAAATGGATGCAACTAAACTCAAACTAAACTAATGTGCACTATACATTAATAAAGTAAACAAGGGTCCAGTCATTCAAATCAATAGACCAGCTCATGTTTAAAGATCTAATGCAAAGTAAAGTTTATATGGCTGGACCGGAGCAAAGAGGAGCCTTTGAAAAGTAAGTGTTCTCTGAAAAAGTCCTGATTGTGAACTTGACATGTCGCGCTCACTCCGGGCTCTTCTGACAAGGATGCTAATGTGTTGTAAAAAGGCCACAGGGTTCTTCAAAGGAGAAACTCAGACACAAGGTTATGACAATGAGAGGCGAAGAAGAAGAAATAATCATACAGACTTGTATGCGGCTGTCTGGTGTCTTTAAAGTTCAAATCTCTTCTACTGTTAGTTTTACAACTAAAATGCTCTGTGTTGTTATAATGAAATCCATCATTCAAAGCAAACAGCAGCATTATAGGCTTTTACCTTGTAGAAATGCTATACTCAGCCAAGTTTCTGCCACAAAACTCTCCTGGCACATTATGGTAAAACATAAAAACTTTATCTTGCAGTGTTAAAGGTGCACTGTGTAACTTTTCCGGTAGTCCTTGTTATTGTTATGAAGTTATTAATTTGCCTTGAACGTTCTGCAGTATAGTACTAAACATATCTATCTATTTATTTATTTATGGGCATGTGCTCAAAATCCAGAAAAAAACTACAAACAAAATCTATCACCATGGAGACAAGCAGGTGACCCCACCAGGACTGTTATTAGGTCAAATTTGTGGAGCGGTGATCCCACTCAGTAAGTATAAAAATACCCTGAAAAATATCTAAAGTAGTTTGAAATGAATAAGCACAAGACACCCATGTTTAATGCCATACTATGGAACATTCCAGTCAAATCAATATCTCCATGGAGAAAAAAAACAAAAACCTTACATAGTGCACCTCTAGCAGTTATCTCAGTGCAAACCAGCACTACACTATTTCCACAGTCCCCCTTTTACCTGCATCCCTATTGTAATTTATACTTGATTTTCTTAGTGAATACTTCCAATGCTTAAAATTATTCTCTGGTGAGCAAGCATGTGAAAAAAAACAATATTTGAGATAGTGGCCTTTGAAGTTTAAAAATCTAACAAACAGAAAATGTTAAAATGCCGAATATCAATTTCAGACCTGACAACACAGGTCCTACACTGTTTGACTGATCCCATATTGAGCTAAAGCTCTCTGTATTTCATTATCAATATGGACAGAGCTTTTGAATAATCACTTTTATCTCCCCATCGCTCCTGACTGACTCCTTCCATTATATTCCTCTTGATCTTTTGTATGTTCTTTGGCACCGTACAGTAGTGTCGCAGCTCTGAGGCAGATTCAAACTGAGCTGTAGTGAAAGGCGGGCCGATGGGAAGAGGCAGAGGGAGAGACAGGCAGATATTGATGGAGTGATAGTGTGAGCTCTGTGTCTGTGCATGCCCACACTCATCACTGACACCCGCTCTGAACACGACCAGGGCCACCAAGCTCTCCACACCTTTACACACTAAGTAAAGTACTCAAGGATCTTTATATATGGAAGTTTAGAGTCAAGGATATCTATATATGGCGGTAGCTCTCAGTATATGTGAAAACCAAAAGATTACAGTTTAATAATTATTGCTTAATCAAATGTCATCTTTTCTGAGTTGTGATTTTTTTTGTTTTGTTTTTAAATCAAGTCCATATTTCAAATGTATTGTAAAAGCAGAACATGATGACAAACTTGTAAGAAAGAGCCTTGTGAGTCTGTATATGGTGCTTTGGGTTGAGAGCTGATTGGCTGTGCAGGGGTGGTCCGCCCTGCTTCACTTCTCCATTTGAAAAAGCAGTCCTCAAGCTGTGCTAGTGACCAAAAATGAAGGGTTTGTGAGCGCTACAAAGTATATAGATTTCAGAACTTGCTTTTCCCTTTCCTTCTTTCAAAATCAGATATGCTGGCTTTAAGATGTTTACAGACATCTATTAACAGGTTTTATACAGACCTCCTTGAGACAGGATAGTGTTTTGTTGTTTGCAGCGGACGTTGTTGCATTACTTATATAAATGCAGTGTTAAAGCAGACCTATTCTGCAAAGTTGACTTTTCAGAGCTTTTTCAAGACGCCGTATTGCCGATTAATCCCCATTTTCACTGCCCCTGGCCTGTACCCACTGCTCTGTACTTACTTCGTTCTTCCATTTTATTTTTTTAATCGATGATATGTGTAGGATTCGGCAGCGTCATGTAGTCATTTTGGTACAAATGACACTGCTACTCGCTAGTGTGATCTGCTATTCATGGCAGGGGCCGACAGTTACACGGCTCTTTGTTGTAATGACGTTTACGGCGACGTCAGCTCCCATTGGGCACCACAGTTTTCTAATGCAGAAGTCAGCAAGCTTGTTTCTTTTATTAAGTTGAGATTTAAAATGTGCAAATTACAACATAATGGTGCACAGGTATTATAGATTATAACTATATAGCAGACACAAGCACAATAGGTCTGCTTTAATTGTGTCAGTTCAAAGTGCAATTTGAACTTGATTACTCTTGCAGCCCATGTCTCCATATGTTTTTTTGTTTTTTGTTTTACCTTGGTAGCTGTTACATATATGTAGAGGGTGATAAGATGTACTCTCCATATTGGGTTTTGTCATACTGTGGCGGATCTGGAGACTGTGGATTTTTGAAGGCAGTTAACTTCTGTGAAACCGTTGAGACCTGCCAAATGAACTGACAACCTAAACTATTTCATTTAACTACTTATTATAAATCAGTGAATTTCTATTAAAATAGTGTAAAAATGTCATAATATAAAATGGCTGAAAAACTCCAAAAGACCCCCCCCCCCCCCCCCCCTCCTTTTCTCTCTATCTCTCTCTCTTTCTCATATACGTGCAGCTGTGTACTTGCAGTAGTGGTAGCATTCTATAAACAATTTATGGAGCTACTTTTTAAAATAAGGTTGGATACAAGTGCTTTATCAGCCATTACAGTTTTACAGCCCTATATGGCAGCCTAAAGGTGCACTAGGTCACTTTTCTGTTAAAGTGCTTATCATGTGTTTGTCTCTATGCTTTAATTGCTTTGCCTGAAATGTTCCACAGTATGACATTACACTTATCTAACTTGTTTTTTTTTTTTTTTTTTTTTATTGCTTCAAGAAATTGAATAACATGAGTCTAGTTTGACCTGTGACTGCTTTATAACTTGGCCTTGCGGTGTCACCTGATACATTTAAAGCCATACTTTGGTAAATTCCACCCATCCATTTTCTTCTGCTGATCCGGGGCTGTGTCGCGAGGGCAGCAGGGACTTCCATACTTCCAGACTCCCCCTCACCCCAGACGCGTCCTCCAGCCCAGGGACCCCAAGGCATTCCCAAACCAACCGAGAGACATAGACCCTCCAGTGTGTCCTGGGTCTGAGCTTCCTCCTGGTGGGACATGCCTGGAACACCTGCCCAGGCAGGCTTCCAGAAAAGATGTCCAAGCCACCTTAGCTGGCTCCTCCTCCTAGAGGAGCAGCAGCTATACTGTGCGCTCCTCCCACGTCACTAAGATGAGGGTAAGAATGTAGATTGGTCTGTACATCAAGAGTTTTGCCTTTCGACTCAGCTCCTTCTTCACCACAACAGTCTGATACAGCGACCGCATCACTGCAGATGCTGCACCAATCCACCTGTCAATCTCACGCTCCATCCTTCCCTCACTCGTGAACAAGGCCCGAGATACTTGAACTCTTCCACTTGAGGCAAGGGCTCTCACCTGGACAGGACAATTCCATGTATAGCAATAACATCTCAACAAAAAGTTGTATAATTTCCGTTTAATTTCTACTTGAATAATATTAATTGAAGGAACATTTAGCGTATATCCCTATGTGTGATTTTGCATGTATTCTTGTGGATATTTTTAGGGCAAAACAAATGTATCTTTTTTACAATGGACTACCCTGCTGACTGCTATTATAAGTAATGCTATTTCCCTGGGCCAATGATTAAAAATTAAATCTTGTTTGAAGTGCTAGAGACAAATATCACTTTAGCGGCCGTGCTTCCCTCCACACGGCTCTAATAAAAAGGACTCACTGTGGGATGATTAAAAGAAGAGACCTCAGCTCTCGTGCATATTTTAACTCCGTCAGAAACGCTCTGATATTTGTGTGCGCTGTTGGGTCTATGGTCGTCATGGCGAGAGACGCACACTGTAAATCCATGTTTCCAATGGTAACGCATGTATCCATAAAACTGGCTTTGATGTGAGGCTGCAGATCTCCTGATTAGCAAGACTGCAGAGGCCAGATATGATTGATACTCATAAGAACTGACCCTTAAGATGAAAGCCACTGATTAGATAAGGATAAAAAATGAAAGAAGAAATATTGCCGGAGTGAAGCCTGGTCTAATTGCAAAAAAAATATTGAGTGTGCACGGGGCGAAAAGAAGGTTTTTGAGGACAGAACAGAGCAATCATTGTTGTTTGGGTTTCAGCAAATACATATGCTGTTTGAGCCAAATCAAGTCAAAGTGTTCTCCCTGCTGGTGGTTTGTTGTAGCAATATTAGGAATGTAGAATAAATGGAAGAATATTTACCATCAGGAGCTGGAGATATGAACAACACATTGTCCTATATGGTCCGTTCTAGTCAGACCTTGCTTCCATTGTAGCAGGTCAGGGGGTTATATCAGTTTTCCAATGGCCATATGACCACAGAATTTTCATTTAGCATTTTAATAATTGTTGTTTTAATTGTACTTTCTGTATATTTAATAAGGGAAAAAATTAAAAATAATAAATAAAAATAATGCTTGTCTCCATGGAGATGTTATTGCTTTCCCTGAAATGTTCCACAGCATTAAACCCACTATGGAGTAGGTGACAACGTTTATAGAGCAGCTTTAACATTAGTATTATAAATAATGTTAGTATTACCCGCAGTCATATTTTGACTTGGGTAACTTTTCACTTTTCAACTTCAGGTGATGATTTCTTACAGTGGTTAGTGTCAGTGGGGGAATGTAACAAAATACTAAAAACTACTACCTTACTACTACTACTTTCTACTTTACTACTAAAAAGTAGTAAAGTACTGTAAAGTACAAATTTTAGGTATTTGTACATTTTAAAGTTTTTACTTTTACTTTACTACATTTGAGAGCAGGTACATGTACTTTCTATTCCACTACATTTTGTAACTGGACTGAAAAGTAAAAGTATTTTTATTATTGTTTGAGACCTGCCGAAAAGTCTGAGAGGTTTATTTTTCACATGTTCATAATTTTAACAAAAACAAAAACAGCTAGAAGAAGAAGAAAAATAAAAAAATAAAAAATCTGTTGTTTCTGTTGAACAAAATTCAGCACAGATCTTTATCAAAATCACTCAATCAGCTTTATTAGATCTCAAAATCTGTGCAAAATACTTTTACTTTTTAAGTACATTTTTAAACAGGTACTTTAACACTTTTACTTTGCAGATATGTTATACTTTTACTTTGACTTATATATATATTTTTTTTATTTATTTTTTCTCAGTATGTGCACTTTTACATAAGTTACAAAAGTACAAGAGTACTTTTTTCACCACTTGTTATTGCATTATTTTGCCATAATAATGTTTACTTGAGTCATTCATTGTATACTTTTTCAAGTTATTAGAGCTACATTCATGAAATCTTAAAGTATACACCAAGTCCCACATACCTTTGAAAAGACACATTGAAAACTCTGTAGAACACAATTACAGGCTATGTGTTGTATATACTAGATAGAAAGAAGAAAACATAAGTACAGAGCCCTTGGAGCCATGATAAATAGATGCAGGGTGTCTCTCAACTCTGCGTCTTCCATAGTGTTGCTTTGAAAATGTCAACATAACAACATATTTTATTCCACAAACAAAACAGAGAGGCCATAGAGAACAATGGGGAGCCGCCGAGCTGTGTTTTTATGGATGAGGGGATTGCCACAGTGAGAGAGCAATTTCACTGAAGAAGCTTGTATTTCTGCAAAACTGAAAATTCAAATTGAGCAAATCAGAATGGAAAGTGATAATTTTGATAATGGGCTTGGTACAAATTATGATAGTGATGTGGTAACAGTTGGTATCGAATAAAAGGCTGTTTTGTTTTAGAAATTGTAGCTCTGTATAAAATGCCATCTTTACAGGCGATACTATGAAGGGGAACTGTGACTCGGGTGCATCAAGCCCTACAGTAAGGCTTTTAGTGCTTGCACTTTCACCAAGCAAGGAGGAGGAGGAAGATGTCAGTCCCAGCCTGGCCAATGGTGGATCTGTAACACTGATAATCTCTGCTGACAATAGGGAGAAATAGATGAAATGACTATGGAGGGAAAAAAAAAAAAAAAAAGATTGGAAACTCAAGGCCTGACAACAGATAGGAACAAGACGACAAATGTGCTCTCTCCATTCATCTGTCTTGGTAAGATAGAAGGATGCTGCCAGCCAGGTTATCCATATTGTGTACATACTCACTAATGCTTTAATTAAGTTTATAAAGGACAAACACTGCAAGTTTATTTACCACCTGCAAGTTTATGTATGAATATGATGTGTGTGGGTGGGTGTCAACTAAAAATGTTGCTCAAAATGAGACTAATAATAATTTCATATTAGCTTTTATAAATCACTACAGGGGATAACTACGCTTAAACTAGTTTAAACAGCAAAGCAAACATGGCAGGGAGGGTGGGGGTACACTCAACTGTTAAAAGGTTCTAAATTAACATGTTAAGTGAGCAAACTCATTAAAGACCTTTGCACCCCCTTAGTTCCTCCCACCAAAAATGTCTGGTGCCGCCCCTGCCCAGAGCAGCTGTGGTAGTAGCTTACCACCACCGAGTATGGAGTGAATGAATAACGCTCTGTGAAGCATCTTTGAGTGTCCAAAAAAGTTCTATATAAATGCAATTGAGATGGGACAAGATCTCGTGCCACAAGATCTCACGAGACACTGTTACCACGAGACAAAAAGTATCTCTTTTTTCCCCCTACGTTTGGACAAACAAGGGGTTAAGTGGTGGCAAGTTATAATTTCTTGAGATGCTGTGTAGAGCTAAAAGGCAGTGCTATAACAACCTCAAAACATATGAAATAAAGTAAATCAAAAGTAATGAGGCCAAAACTGTGATCTGAACTGTACAATTGATGTATTATAAAGTAGGTCAAAATCTCGTTCCGGCCTTAAATTTGAAGCTTTATTTATTTATTTACAATATTCTGTGCTAAATGAATATTCCACATGACATTACTTTTCGCGTTTTTCCTTATACATGCTTTTCTCATAGACTTGTTTCCATATTTCTGAGATAGGTACACATGAATAGATGTTCCTAATATGCCCTTTGACCCCTGTCAGTCTGAGGTGGGGATGAGCCCCCTGTACGAGCGTCCATTTCTCTCCTGTCTCGGGACGTGGACACTTGTCAGATCAGGTCACTTTAATTGATTTATCTGCTTGGCACAGCTGTGTATGCGCTGCAATCTATCTTGTTTTAGAATGCAATTTTACTGGCTGCATCACAACAGCTGCCCGACATAAAATCAATGAACAGCATTTATACGGCGCACATGCTGTGTACAAGTGCGAGTGGGACAGAAGCAGGGGCAGACAGAGGGACGGACACGTGTAACAAGTCTTCAGGGAGACTTCTGGAACCTACAAAGTCACAGATCATGTCCTCAAGGTCAGGACAAGCAAAGATGGACACAATTTTACATCAGAGCATCATCTGGAAAAATGTGACATTAGTTTCCAGTTTATTTTCACTTATTATTATCAAAAGATTGCCACTGATGACACTAGAAGGCATTTTGCACATTTTTGGCATTTTTAATGAATGTGTCCTCGGCTTGTTTGGAGAAGTATTGCTACCATGTCTTAACTTGAATGGTTGTTTACAGTTTTACATAAAATAGTGAAATTCTTGTTTCGCTGAGGGATCTGCTCGATTGTGTAGCTTCGTGTCTCAAGGTCAGAAGAGAAGTTTTGACAAAGGCATACACATTTTTAGAGCACATCATCTGGAAAAACAGATGGCAAAATTTGACAGGATTTTATTTCCATGTTTTAATTTGGAATTTTGTGACAGAGGATGGATGTCTGTGAGTAAGCTTAGAAGACTTTGTACACATTTTGGACCTATGTTGTTGATGAGTGCAGTTTTGTTAAGTAAAAGTACAGATACCAGAACAAAACAAATACTGAAGTAAAAGTAAAAGTATCAAATGAAAAAAAAAAAAAAAAAAAAAAAACAACAACAAAAACTTATGTATATATTTATAGAGAGAGAGAGAGAGACTTAAGTAAAAATATTAAAGTACTTGTTTAAAAATGTACTTAAAGAGTAAAAAGGAAACATATTTTGTGCAGATTTTGAGATCAAATAAAGCTTCATACGTATTGATTTTGATAAAGATTTGTGCTAAATTTTGTTCAATGGAAACTCTTCATTATGAAGTTGATCAAAATAAACCCTCAGCCTTTTCAGCAAGTCTCAAACAGTAATAACAAATACTTTTACTTTTCAGTCCAATTCAAAAATGTGGTGACGTACAAAGCACAGACTCTCAAATGCAGTGACGTAAGTAAAAAGTATCCACTTTAAAATGTACTTAAGTAAAGTATTTTGCTGCAGCACGTAGTTTTGAGAAGTTTGGTCCCCATATCAAAACTTTAACTGTTAGGATGTTTACAATTTTGCATGAAATGGTGAAATACTTGTTGCGCTGTCAGACATCTTGTTGTTGTTCCATTGTGTTACAGTGACAGGAGGTGCAAGACAGCATTCTCCTGGAAATGTGTATGTTATGATGGGCATCCAAGTTAAAATGTTAAACCGACAAGTGTGCATGACTCCACATTAAGGGATAGAGAGAAAAACAAAACAGAGATTACATCATACTCCTATACTCACATTTCGCAGTGCCCCAACTCTTTCAGTACATGGGATGTTCTATGTATTTTTCTTTTAGCTGTGTGGTTTGTATCCAGCGGTGAACCTGCCAGCGGAGAAGTATTATCCACATCACTACCCTTCAAATAGAGACAGGGGCAGGAAGCTGGCTTACAGACACTTTCACTCCATTCGCGCCTGTCTCCAGAGAAAGTCACCTGGATCCATCTAAAACTGAAATATCTCTCCTCTGCTGCCTCTGCGCTGCCAGAGCCTGTGCCAACTTACACAACCTCAGGCGACGTAATTGGCACATTGTTCATTTGGATGAGCTTTTGTGTCGAAAAATGTGAACAAATGCGTTTATCTTATTGGTATGCAGCTTGCTGTTTTAAAGACTGCTTTCCAAATCGGCACTTTATGAATAAAATATACATACGGTAGTATAAGGGGTATTACTAAATTATGAAAGCTCCAAGGTTGACAGCTTATGTCTAAACCAACTATAATATATTAATAAACACTTTTTTTTTTTACAGCCGATAGTGGACCATGAATCCGTATGCTTCCTAGTGACAGACACTCTGGAACTTTTTTCACTTTATATAAACCACTACAGCCTATGTAGAAGTTGTATTGAGAGTCCTCAGCTGCTCAGAAAATACCATTGTCATGGCCATCTAGAGAATGTGGTATTTTTAACCAGATCTAAGTGATTGTGTTTAAATGTGTGAACTCTTTGGTCCTCTTTATTTGAGGGCATTACTGCAGCCCTAGACTCCATCCAGAACCCTGAGGTCAGCTGACCAGCCCCACACTATGGACTATATCTGCCTATCAGATCCTCTCAGTCTTTTATGCAGGTTAAAACTAGCCTACACTAGCCACACTAGCCTAGCTACACAGGACATCTTAGTGTTGTCTTGTTCTTTTCCTCTGTATCGTATTATCTGTATAATTGTTTTTGTTGTTTTTTATGTGAAGCACTTTGGCCAGCTGAGGTTGTTTTTTTGTTTTCTTAAATCTGCTATATAAACAAACTTGAACTGAGTACAATAACTGATTTAATTGATCAGACTTTGACAAACTATTGATCCATAAGGGAAATGACTTGGACACAATAGCTTACAAATTACAATATAATCACAAAAATAGTTGGTAATAACATTGAAACAGCAAAATAATTAAAGTGGCACAAATAGCGAAATACTTGTGTCAAACAATTATACAGATTTGTATGCGCAATACAATAAATTAGAAATAAATAAATATATAGACTCTAAACAAGAGGTGATGGGTTGAGGAGGTACATTGCAGAGATAAAACTGTGGCTTTGGCATGATATTAAAGCAGGCCTATTCTGTAAAATCGACTTTTCAGAGCTTTTAACCATGTCATACTCATTTCCCCTTCTCATTTATTCATTTCTGTGTAGACTCTGCACACCTGACTGGGTCGACAGGTGTGTCGGGGGAAAAGGCGCTTAACTGAAAAATTTTAAGAAGACTCCCGCACACTGTCTCGGTTCACTTTTATTAAGTGAACCAAGATTGAGACAGGTCCCTCTGACCTTCCTCAGGCATATAGGAGTGATTTGTGCATGTCTTAACGGTCTTTAATTGCTTTAATTTTCAAGACCGCATATTGCTGATCAACCCTCGCTATTCACTGGTATACACCCATTGTTCTGTATTTACTTTATTTTTCAATCTTATTTTCTTAATGAATACCATGCATAGAATTCAGCAGTGTTGCTTTGTCATTTTGGTACAAATTAAAAAAAAAAAAACATGGCTCACCTATAGTTATCCATATGAGTGGCTGAAAACCCCACGGCTGTTTGTTGTGATGATGTTTATGGCGACAACAGTTCCACCGCAATTTTGTAATGTGGAACGCAGCAAACTTGTTTCATTTAATAGGTAGTTTTAGATGCTTATTGCGGTTTAAAATGTGCAAACTATAACACAATGATCCACGGGTGTCATAGATTGAGCCTATATTGCAGACACAAGCACAATAAGTCGTCTTTAAGTTGGTTTAGTCGTAAGTTTTTTGTGCACAATTCTATGGAACCACATTGCTAAACATTCTGGAAGTTTATTGTTAGAACTCCAACTAGAGGTTTGTTGTAAAATATAGCCACAAAATACATCGAAACAGAAAATATGTTTTTTCTAAAGCTATTCATTATAACAATTTGAAGCCATATGCCTAAATGCCTGAGTAAATTCCCCGTCTGTCAGCTGTTTGATTAGCCAAAGCAAAGAGGTCTTTTTGCACAGTCTTTGTTTGGGCTGCACAGACAATACTAGGCCCAGCTCTCTTCAACTGAATGAAAAAGCCCACAGGGATAGAGCCAGGCTGATCCAGAGCGTAGGGGGGACAGAGGAGCCCGTGCCCAGTGAGGGAGTGAGGAGGCTGGGCAAGCTGGACGCTGACAGCCCTTCACTCTGTGGCTGCAGGGGAGAGCTCTGCAGGTCTTCACATCTCTCTATGAATTTGCTAGGAAATGTAGTGTTAGCCGCTGCAGGCAGACAGTGACGTACCATAACAGTGGGAACAGAACAGAGTGATGTACCGATGTTTACAAAGGCACTGTTTAAATATAGACTGAGCATTCTATCTAAAGTGTCCATCCTCTGATCTGAAGGTTGGCGGTTTGAATCCCGCTCTTGACATAAACATCTTTGGTTGAGCGGTGTGAGATTCTAGCTCCTGCAGATGAATGTTGCAGTTGTGTCCTTGAGCAAGACACTTAACCCACCTCATCCACAGTGTCTGCTTACACTGGTGTATGAATGTGTATGCAAATGGGTGAGTGGTTCCTTGATGCAAAACGCTTTGGGTGCCTTGAAAGTGGAAAAGCGCTATATAAAAATGTGACCACTGACCATAAACTGGCACCATCTATAAACTAAATACTTAAAGGGATGTATTATGTAAAATGGGCTTTTATGCCCTTTTAACTATGTTATAATGAGGTTTTCCCACCATTAATTTATTCAGGATTATATTTCAATTGCTTGAGTAATCCTGCATTGCCCTGCATCCGTGTTTTGAGTGTTCTGAAAATTGGTGTTTTCACCTACCCCGTATCTCCGCCCAGTCCACTTTGTACTTACTTGGGATTATTCCAAAAATTCGAACTACATAACATGCATGGAGTGTTCAAAAAATGTCATGGAATAATTTTTTAAATAATTAAAAACAAGTAATTGAAAATCTGCCATTTGTTACAGTGAAATATTGTAACAAATGGCAGATATTATGAACTATTTCTTAAATTCATCCTAGTGATTGTATATATTTTCTGTCACCATCACAGAGCTGTGGAGCACCTACTAAAAGGGTGTTTTATTTATTAGCTTCATAACAGTGTGGCTTTTGGTGCATTCATGTATTTTTTTCACATGCACATAAACTCGACCCCAAAACGGCACTGAGCAAATCAAGAAAAACATCTTTAAGAAATGAGTCTGAACACCGCAATAACTGTACAAAGCCAAATAACAAGCGTATGAAGAGACAGAGAGAGACAGAGCGAGAATGTGTATGGGCTTTATATTCCCAGTGTGCTTTTTCCGGGAGAGTTCTCTTAATTCGTTTGTAGCACGTTTTTGCCTCGTGTTGATAGCCTACGAGATGAATCACAGTAAAACGTGAGCCAGATCCGGAGCTTGTTTCCTGGAGGTAAGAGCGTGTAAACGGCTGGTAAATACGCCCAGAAGAGCCAACATCCTGAGAGACACAGAAGAGGATGAAACTGGGGCTAGAGACAGATATTACACCTTTACACTTTTAATTATTCGATGAGCAGCAGAATGTCTCTTAGGCAGGATTCCAGTGAAAGTTAGTAATGAAGTAGGCTTTGGATGGAAACAGATACTTTGTACATTTGCTATTAGAAGGCTGAATTTTATAGATTTCATGTTTTCAGGTTGGTGAAGAAGGGCATTTGATCTAATTTCTCGGCAATATATCCCAGCTCTCTTACCAGTTTGATGGTGGTTTTCCCGTAATTCTTGAAAAGATGGTCCAGTTGATAGATTTTATATATTTGTTTTACTATGGATCATACCTGAACAACTGAGGGATTACACAGACAAGAGCATCTGATGCAAAATTCAATAGGCAAATTACAGCAGATCAAAATATGCAATATGCAGATGACATCACCACATTTGGAAGCGTGTGTCAAAAGAAAGTAGTGAAATTTGTAAGAGATCCAACAGCACTTAAAATGTGAAGAAGCTGCTACAGTTTACAAAATATGAATGTCTAGAGTAACAGTGTCTGCATAACCTTTATATCAACTGTGGAATAGCCAAAGTTCATACTCATGTGTTCATTGCTGACCTTTCCATTGTGAGGTCACTTCAATTTACTGAATCTCTATCACCTTTTCACCCTTATGGTCGTTTTTATATAGGGCTTTTCCACCTTCAAGGCACTTTATATCAGGAAACCACTCACCTATTCACAGGTGAGGTGGGTTAAGTGTCTCACAAGGACATAACAACAAAACATTCTAGTTCTGTAGGAAATAGAATCGCACCACCACCAAGCGGAACCAATGATGCTTATGTCGAGGTCGGGATTTGAACCGCCAACCTTCAGATCAGAGGACAAACGCACCTTTTTATCCAAATAATATCCAAAAAGTCTACATAGCCAGTATTATATTTTTGAAACTCATGAGGTTTTGTCTGTGTGCTAGTTCCAAGCCATGATAGATGATCTGGTGTCAAGAGTCAAGAAGTACATTTGTGTCTTGTGACCGCATGTCGTCTTATTATATGCAATTTTAGGATGCATTCTATGAACATGAACAATAAAAACACTTTTCTGCGTAACAGTGATTTTCTATGTTTAGCTCTCACATTTTGCCAAGGGATAATCTGCAGTGTGTCCATCATCTCGATCATGGTAAAAGTGCTGAGAGGCTGACCCCTTCATCCTCGGTGTCGCAAATCGTGCATAGGATCTTTGCCGTTGTAGCACATTGTAAACACGAGCTAATACCCTGTGCTAAGGTCTGCATGTTTCTGATAATGCCTTGTAAAAATCTTTCATCTTGACATAAGCCGCCGTTTGCTGAGTGGCTCCTCGTGTTTATCTTAAAGCAACAAGAGCAGAAGGCCCTAAACATTTAAGGCAATCACTTCAAAGAGACGCATTCGCCTGACTTGGGGTGAGATCCTGATTTCTTTCTTTTTTCCAAATGTTTTTATTAGGAACAGCAATATGAAACAGACATCACTCTGAAATATAATTTGGTTGTCCCTGGTTTTTGTTTTTAAAACACAGAAAGAAACAAAAAGAAAACAAGTAATAATAATAACAACAACAATAATAATAACAATAATACTAATAATAATGAAGAAGAAAAAAAATAAAATAAATAAATAAATAAATAAAGACAAAAAAAAAATAAATAAATAAAATATATATATATATAAAAAAAATAATAATAAATAAGTAAAATAAAAACAAATATAAAAATAAAATAAAATAAAAATAATAATAAAAATAAAAAAAATAAAATACAAATACATTAATTAAAATGAACATGAACATCCCCCTCCCTTCCCATCTCAGCCCAACATATCAAGTGCAGCGCATACCACCAATTAAGTATTCACAAATACTTCAGACAACACCAACTAGATACCGGCACCCATTCATATTTACAGCACCTGCAAATTTGTGAAGTAGGAGATAAAGCATTGCCACACCTGGAAAAATCTGTCTGTTCGTCCTCTTAATGTGTATTTAATTTTTTCAAGTTTCAGAAAATGCATCATATCTCTGAGCCATAAAGAGAAAGAAGGACCTCTGGGAGATTTCCAATGTAATAATATTAGGCGTCTCGCAATTAGAGACGTAAACGCAATAATGTCCCTCTGTATGGAAGTCAGTGCAAGTGACGAGTCAATGATCCCAAATATGGCAACAAGAGGACAAATTTGCAGGTTCACACCAAGAACATCAGACATAGTGGTGAAGTAACTAGACCAATAACAATGAAGGTTAGGACAGAGAAAAAACATGTGGCTAAGGTGACAAGGGGAACCATTACACTTCACACATTTGTCTTCAGTTTCTGGGTACATTTCAGAGAGTCTTGATTTTGAAAAGTGTACTCTATGTACAACTTTGAATTGGATAAGACACAGACGAGCACAGGTAGTGGTAGTTCGTATTCTATCAATAGCATCCTCCCAGAGGTCCTCACTCAGTAATATTCCCAACTCCTTCTCCCAAGCATCTTTAATTTTAATGTTTGAATGGTCATTTAATGACAAAATGAAGTCATACATCTTAGATATCTGTCCTTTTTGATGAGGATTATATGACAGCAATTCTTCCCAGGACTCCGTAGGAGGTGCAGAGGGGAAATGAAGAAAACATTTACTAACAAAATTACGGACCTGAAAATAACGAAACAAATGAGTACGAGGCAGGTTAAACCTGGAGGAGAGAGTAGCAAAACTATCAAACACTCCAGCTGTATATAAGTCCTTGATTTGTTTAATACCACTATCATACCAAATTAAAAAAAAAGAGTCAGAGATAGATGGAGGAAATAAGTGGTTGTTGATTATCGGCCCTTGGGAAGAGGCAGACACAAATCTAAATCGCCGTCTAAACTGGTACCAAATTTTAAGTGTGTTAAGAACCACCAGATTATCAGTGTATGCTGAGGGTTTTTGTGGGTATTGAGGAAAAGATTAGAGCTGAAATAGATGATCCTCTACAAGACTGAAGTTCCAACTTGCACCAGGGGGAGTCCGGTGACTTCAACCAATAGCACAGTTTATGGATGTGAGCTGCCCAATAATATGACTGAAAATTGGGGCAATGCAAGACCTCCACTCAATTTACATCTTTGCAACAATGATTTTCGGACTCTAGGTGGTTTCCCATCCCAAATAAAAGCACTGATAGTCTTATCCAATAATTCAAAAAAATATTTTGGCAGAAAAAGAGGAATTGACTGGAATAAGAAAAAGAAATCTAGGCAATATATTCATTTTAACAATGTTAATCCTACCAATCAGAGTAAGGGGGAGACTGCGCCATCTTTCAAAGTCAGAATTAATTTTTGAAATAAGAGGTGTAAAATTGGCAGACCTCAATGTATGAAAAGAGCGTGTCACATTTACCCCTAAATACTTGAACCCTGTGGGGCTCAGTTTAAAAGGTAACTCGGACTGTTGGAGATTACAAGCAGGGAGGTTTATCGGGAAGCATACACTTTTCTCTAAATTCAATTTATACCCAGAGAAAGAGCTGAAATTGTTCAGAATATTCAAAACTGTAGGGATAGAAATGGCAGGATCAGATAAATATAATAGCAAATCGTCTGCATATAACGACAGTTTGTAATTAATCCCATTACGAGCAATCCCCCTAAACTGAGAGGAAGAGCGTAAGGTGATAGACAATGGCTCAATTGCAATAGCGAATAGTAAAGGCGACAGCGGCAGCCCTGTCGCGTTCCACGGCTAAGACTGAAATAATCTGAGAAAATATTATTGGTATGGATGCTCGCTTTGGGAGAGGAATAAAGGAGGCGAATCCATGAAACAAATCTATTCCCAAATCCGAATTTCGACAAAACTGCAAACAGGTACTCCCACTCCACCCTATCAAAAGCTTTCTCTGCATCAAGAGAAATAACCAGTTCTGGAGAATCAGATGAATCTTTAGAATAAATTAAATTCAGAAGGGTGCGGATGTTAAAAAATAACAATTGACGTCCCTTTATAAAAAACCATTTTGCTCCTTGGAAAATAATCAAGGGAAGCACATTCTCCAAGCGGGAAGCAATTACTTTTGCCAGTACTTTTACATCCGCATTTAACAATGATAGGGTCTGTAGGAACCACATACAGTGGGATCTTTGTCCTTCTTATGGAGGAGAGTAATTGTGGCTTGTGTAAGTGTTGGTGGTAGAGCACCTTTTTCTAATGATTCATTAAACACCCGCCAAAAGTAGTGGTGTCAATTTTTCAGCAAACTTCTTGTAAAATTCGACTGGAAACCCATCAGGACCAGGGGCTTTATTAGACTGCATAGCTCTAACTGATTTAGTCACTTCATCAAGGGAAAGAGGAGAGTCCAAGTGTTCAGCAGTGTCACAATCAATAATAGGATTACAAAGATTTTGAAGAAAATCATTCATGTTAGTACTGTCTAATGGAAAATCAGATTTGTATAGTGAAGAATAAAATGACTTAAAGGTCTCATTAATTTCGATAGGGTTTGTAATAACAGTGCCTTGGGTATTTTTAATGCTAGTTATCATGCGGGAAGCAGCCTGACGTCGAAGTTGGTGGGCCAAAAGACGACTGGCCTTCTCGCCATACTCATAATATGTACCACGACTCTGCAGTAGCAAACGCTCTGCCTCACTAGTAGACAATAGATCAAATTCTCCTTGCAAATCTACACGCTGTTTAAATAGTTCTGGAGTAGGGCACACCGCATATCTTTGATCTATGTCACTGATAGCGTTGGTTAACTCGTTGAGTCTAGAAGCAGATTTTTTTTCTACATAAAGCACCATAATAAATTATTTGTCCCCTAAGATAGGATTTAAGTGTCTCCCCACAATAGTGAATATGAAATAGTGTCATTCTGATTAAACAAAAGGAACTCATCAATTGAATTAGAAATAAAATCACAAAACTCCCATCTGCCAACAAGAGAGAGTTAAATCTCCACCGAGGTGGAGATCGCATCTGGGAGGTAAACTGAAAGTCTAATAGCAATGGTGCATGATCAGATATTGTTATGCTCGAGTAGTCTGAATAAACTACAAACGGATTTAAGGCTCTGTCGATAAAAAAATAATCAATCCTAGAGTAAGAGTGATGTACCTGAGAAAAAAATGAATATTTCTTGTCAGCAGGGTTACGGGATCTCCAAGGGTCAACCAGACCATTCTGTGTCATGAAATCAGAGAATACTTGTGACATAGCAGATAGTGTCAAGGTACGTGGATTTGATCGATCTAGAGTTGGGTCAAAGACACAGTTTAGATCACCTCCAAAAATGATAGAATGAGTATTCAAGAATGGAAGGCTGCTCAATAACCTATTAGCAAACCCAACATCATCAAAGTTTGGGGCATATACATTTATCAATAGGACCTGTTCCTGCATTAAGGTACCCGCAACCATTATGAATCTGCCATTTCTATCAGCTATAACCTTCGTAGATGAAAATTGTACATTTTTTACTAATTAAAATGGCTACTCCTCTCGCCTTGGAGTTAAAGTCTGAATGAAAGACTTGACTCACCCAAGAACAGTGTAACCTGTGATGATCCTTATTTCGAAGATGGGTCTCCTGTAAAAACACTATAGAAGATTTTAGACGTTTCAAGTGTGAAAATACCCTAGACCTTTTAACAGGATTGCCCATGCCTCTAATATTCCAACTAACAAATCTGAGAGGTGGGCCGGCCCTAACCATGTTAGGGTTTAAAGTGGTGGTAGCCATTCAAGCAAGGTAAAGCAAATACATAAACAATAAAGAGCTGAGATGGGACCCCTCCCCCCAAAAAAAACAAAAAACCCCCAGAACATAAACAACACCCAAAGTCCCCATAAAACATCAGAACAGTGGAGACAGCAGTGCTATACACAATAAGAAAAAAAATATGCCCACAAAATGTGAACAACTCAGAGATGCGGACCAATAAACTATTCTCATGAGAAAAAAAAAAAAATAGAAAATAGAAAAAGTGACTCCTACCAAAATTAAATAAACAGTATGCGCAGTGATGAATATTAGACTATAATACTATACTTGCAGTAGTCACAAAACCAGATAACACAGCTGAAAGTCAGCCATCAGTGTGTAAAATATCAACACGTGCGATAAATATATTAACAAATGTATCTAAACATTAATAATAAAAGTGATCAAAATAACAAAAGTAACAAAGACCCACAATGGTTTACACTACAGAGTGGAACAGGAGGCTGGATGACCACACACCCGCCTACCCCGGAATCAAAGTTTTTTACATATTGTCTGGCCTCCTCTGCAGAAACAAACTCCTTCTGGACGTCCTTGTAGGTGATGCGAAGGCGTGCAGGGTAGAACAGACCATAACGAACACCGTCAATGTCCCGAAGTTGCCGCCTCACGTCGTTGAACGCAGCCCGAGCCCGAGCTACATTTTCCGTGTGATCAGGAAAAATGGAGAGCGCCCTGTCTCCCACCTTTATCCGCCCGCGCTCCCTCGCACGGCGCAGGATGTCCACACAGTCACTGTAGTAATGAAGCCTGCAAACAATAGCTCGCGGACGTGGTCGTTCCTCTGGTTTATTTGGACGTGGTCCGGTGCGATGGGCCCGGTCCAAGCGAGGCTCGTTTTCCAGCGCAAGGGCCTCCTTGAGCAGAGCGGCAACGGCAGCAGTGGAGCTGGAATCGGGCCCCTCCGGAACTCCCACAATCCGAATATTGTTGCGCCGTGACCTGGCTTCCAAGTCCTCACATTTATTTTCGAGCCTGGTAACACTTGCAGTGAGGGCGTGTGATAGTTGCACTCATACCGGCGATGTCATCAGTACAGTCGGACAGGACCGTCTCCATGCCCTCCATAGTGTTTTTCAACTCAGCCAGTGTAGCTTCGGTAGCCGCTTTATTAGCCGTTAGCTGCGCTTGCAATGTCTGTAGATCCGCCCTAATGGGCGATAGTGCGAGTCTGAGAGCCTCCTGGAGTTCTTTCTTAATGATACCTGCAATGTCGTCTTTCAGCGATGCCAGGAGCTCGACTTTAAGTGCCGCGGTGTCCGAGACAGGATCTGATTCAACAGGCGGTGGTGTTAAAGAGCGCTCGGGCTCGGATGTAGCCAGCGGCACACCTGGCGGGCTAGCCGCAGCCTGCATGCTAGGCTTCAGCTGCGTTTGAATAGTATTTCGGGTCTTACTTTTGCTCTTTCCAGACATTCTGTAGTCGATATTAGCTGCCTTGAAGTTCGATGCGAAAAAATATACTAATTTTGTGACTTAGTGCGCGGAAAAATACAAATTTTATTCGGGTATTAGCAGGAGCTCACAAACTCACGTGTTACTCCATGGACAGCTCGGCCACACCCCCATTTCTTTCTAATCAAGCGTTAACCACAGGGGTATTGTGTGTGCATCTGAAATGAGCTTACGAGTCGTGTTAGCGTGGAGGCGGTGGGGGCAAGTGAGGCAATAAAAGTGATGTTATTGGGGGAAAACAAGCTTCAAACGGAAAGACACGTTAGCCAAATCTCCTTTAACGTTTTAAGAGGCTGTGAAAAGATGATTAAAAAATATGACAGGAATATTTTAGAGATTTTTTTAATGCTACTAATCAAAATCAAATGTTGTAATCGCCAATTAAAGCTACATCTATACGCAAGTTCCAAAGCACATGGTCTGATTTATTTCAGTTATCATTGGTTAGTAAAACGTGTTGAGGAGTGGTAGGCATCATCCTGTCTAAATATCGGGACTGTTACATAGATTAGCCCAATAGGATCTGTGCCCGGCCACCTCACTGTTAGCGCCACTACTTCCTGTCCAATGTTATTCTATGAGGTTTTTGCAGAGTCACACTAAAATGAACAAGTATTTAAAGATAAGGCAATGGACAGGGAGCTGACATGTTAAACACTACACAAATAAAATGAATACTTCAGAGAGATGTCTGTGTCTCAATGCTAACGCTAATGCTAATTTTGAGGCATAATATATATTAAAACAACAACACAAACTGAAGTATGCGACATATAAAAACAGTAGTAGTAGTAGTCGTAGTAGCGGTAGTAGTAGTAGTAGTAGTAGTAGTAGTAGTAGTAGCAGCAGCAGTGGTATTAGTAGTAGTAACTGTGGTAGTAGTAGCAATTGTAGTAGTAGTGGTAGTAGTACTAGCGGTGGTCGTAGTAGCGGTGGTAGAAGTAGTGGTAGAAGTAGTAGTGGCGGTAGTGGTAGTGGTAGTAGTAGTAACGGTAGTAGTAGCGATTGTAGTGGTAGTGGTAGTAGTAGTAGTAGTAGTAGTAGTAAAGGTAGTCTTTATTTTAATTTTAATAGGTTATTTATGTTATGTTTTCTAATTTTTATTAAAAGTGACTGTTAGCTTTGAGACACTGTGAGCTAGCTAGCATGCTGCCTATTGTTGACTCTCTGTTGAGGGAGTGTTTGTCTCTGTCAGCCATGGAAGAAAACTGCTCCTGTCTAAAGCCCATAGTTGCTGCTACAGGCTCCAAATAACTGAAGACAAGTAACACAGTCTTGTTATTGTAGTTTTCCCATTACTAGTGCTCATCCTTTTATCAAAACATATGTCTTTGCATGGCTTTGCTTTTGCTTCATACTTCCAACACAACATATTCGTGCATTGAGCGTGAGCGTAAAAAGGCTTAGTCTGCAGGGAGATGCAGCAGAAATGAAAGGTGAAATCCTTGTCGACTCCACATCAAGAAACATTTGGGTTTCTTCTTGGCTCTTTCTATGAATAATGATCAACACATGGCAAAACATTTGTCACTATCCCAACACCAAACCCAAAGATATGATGTTTGTGCTTTTACTTTAAGACTTTCCTTTCATCTTGTGCTCCTTTTCCTTAAAAATGTGCCCACTTTTTGGTTCTGCAATCTCGATGGTAGATGGAAACCACTACCAGCACTTTGTCGAAAAATGCCTTTCGCTTTCTGGTGTCGCTGGGTAAAAAACACTACACACTACACTTCTTTCAGGAAATACTTAAAAAACAACAGGGCATGCTATCAAAATCATCTCTGTAGCAATCCGGACGACATCGACAGAGCAAGGGACAAAAGACAGACAAATGTGATGCGCCCTGAACCTCCCCTGTTGGGTAATGAAATTAAATGACAGCTCTGGAGACTACAGGGAGAGAGGGAAGGCCAGGGAGGGAGGGCAAGAGAGGGCGAGTGAGAAGAGATAGAATAACAATAGGAGAGAGAGCGAGAGAGAGAGATGTGACCAGGGAGAGAGAGACAAGGGAGAGAAAGAAGAGAGACTAGGGGGGAGAGAGAGGGACAAGTGACAGGGAAGAGAGAGAAAGACAGAGACATGGGGAGAGAGACATAATAATGAAAGGTGAGAGGAAAGAGAGATATTGAGAGAGCAAGGGGACATAGAAAGAAAGAAAGAGAGCAGGGATGATGACAGTGGAAAGAAAAGAGCAAGAGAGAAGACAGGGGAGGGAGAGAAAGAGGGCGGGACTGGGGAAAGAGAAGGAGAGAGAGAGGTGAATTAGGATAGAAAGTGTGAGAGAGAGAGAGACAGAGGTGACAAGGGAGAGACAAGACAAGGGAGAGAGAGGGAGAGACAGAGGTGATAAGGGAGAGACAGAGGAGACAGGGGAGAGAGAGGTGATAGGGTAGAGAGAGAGAGGTGACAGAAGAGAGAGAGACACAGATAGGCCAGGGAGAGAGGGAGAGGTAATAGGGGAGAGAGGAGACAAGGGAGAGAGAGAGAGGTGACAGGGGAGAGAAAGAGGAGACAGGGGAGAGAAAGAGGAGACAGGGGAGAGAGAGAGAGAAAGAGAGAGAGAGACAGAGGCCGAGGAGAGAGAAGTGACAGGAGAGAGAGACCGGGGAGAGAGAGAGAGAGTGACAGGATAGAGAGAGAGAGAGAGAGAGAGAGAGAGAGAGAGAGAGGCTGGCTGGTGGGAGGGGGATTTTGTCCAGCCAGGAAATTGAAGCCATCACAAGCAAATTGAGTTCAGGTCCTTTTGGTGGGCAAGAGCAGACCAATCAATTTGGCCGAGTACTCAGCGGCTGTCAGGAGCACAGAAGGACACCTTGGCATCTAATAACAGGGCCATAGTAAACAAGGGGAGGCGTGGAGTGCTTAGTCCCAGTTAACAACATCTTTATACCCTCAGAAGAACATTTGTATAGCCGCTATCCAATAACAAAATTACATGACAGCTAAAAATAGATATTTTTTGTTTTATTACATTTTTTTATTTTTATTTTTTTTATTTTATTTTTACAAAGCACCAATTTTGTTGGGTTCATATTTTATTTTGATAATGCAAATTAATATAGTAGAATTGTGTTTCTTTTTCTTTACATTTTATTAGTTTTTTATTTTATTTTTTTTTTATTTATTTATTTTTTTTTTTTATTTATTTTTTTTTTTTGTTACAACATATTGGACATACACTGCCAGTCAAAAGTTTGTGGCTACAATAGTAGCTTACGATCACCAAGTGTGGAAGTGAATGAATAATGACTATAGTGTAGCGCTTTGAGAGGCTTTGACAAGCCTCTAAAGTGCATTACAAGTGTAAAGGCATTATTATTCTAATTATTATTCCAATATTAATAATAATAATATATAATAATAATTATTATTATTATTATTATTGTTATTATTATTATTATTATTATTATTATTATTATATTTGATTTCTTCTGTATGCATTTTAACATTGAGAGAGATGGTGTGTCCAAATTTAGACTGGTAGTGTACATGGTTGACTTTTTGTTTTGTAGATACTGCTGATGTCATACACACACATAAAAATGTATACATATATTATAATTTCATATCTGAATGTGGTGGTAAGTTTCACTTGTTTGCTGTTGGCTCAACAGTAGACCAAATGTAACCATAGGCTTCTAGACAGTACTGTATATAAATATCTATGTACGCCGTTTATCTATCCAAAGACATTATCAAGCCAACGATAACGCTCGCTCAGCCTCTGCCAAAGTAAAAGATTGGAATCATTCCGTGGCACCTCTTCATAAAGGCACTTGTTAAAGCTCATGAAATATGCGTTTGTATAGACACAAAGCAAAGTGCTAGATAGCTCCTGTACGTTGGGCTAAATAAATTGGCTCCCAAGTTAGCACGTTTTAATGAGTGTTGTTTGGCCTTTCTCTCGTTGCTAATCTTTTGGACAGTGACACAACACCGGTGCTAATTACTGCGATTACACAGCAGGAACGCACTGCCTCTGCTTCTGAGGCAACCATCGGAGAGGCCTGAATCATACACCCCCAAAGGCCTCGTTATCTCGGCTGGGTCCCAATTAATCCATTAACGTGTTTTGGCTCCGTCGCAAACCTGAGGCACCTTTTGTACATAGGAAGAGCATTGCACCAGCGCACAGGCATGTTACGTGAGATTACTTGCTGGTTTAAAGTTCTTGGAAGTAAAATGGAATTGATAAAGATTTGTGTTTTTTTCACAGTGTGGTACAGGTGCTAGTGGTTGTTTACACTACTAACTGGAATTTCTGCTGGGCTGTAGTTTGCTTCACACAATTTACTGCTGGCCTTATTTTGATCCAGTTTTAGTCTGGGCTAGTCAAGCTACAATTCAGTTATGACTATAGACGGTATTTATAAAGGAACAGAGCTAACCTGCTAGCTGCCGTGTTCCAAATAGGAAGTGAGCGTGGGTGCACTTTCTGCTCCATCGACTCCAATTCACTTTCTATTAAAACACTGCAGCCCCTCTCTCTGTAACTGCTGCTGTCAGGCTCGTCATTTTGGTCTTAAAATGTTCATATTAACCCACTCTCCATGATCCCGGTATTTTTATTTTATTTTAACTCAGATGCTTTTTTTTACCCGATGTTACTCGTTCATTAATGTTACTAGTGTTAGCAATAGGTTTGATTGACAGCACTGCTAAGCACCTGCTCCTTGCTAAACCAGTGGTGCAGGCGGGAAGGAGTGTTACCTTCAACAGTCTGGCTCTGGATTGGCTCTTTGGTTGCAATGATACTCATGGTCTGAATTTGGTCCTATAACTGCTGGCCTTGATGAGCTTCATTTGACTGGAGCTGAACGCTATGGGTGACGTCACACTCACTTAGTCCACTTCTTACACAGTCATGATGCATTTGCAGTTTGTAAAATAAATTCAACATTTTTTATACAGAGGAAAAGCTGCTGAGAATGCATTTTAGCACAGTATAAAAATCATGATAGTTTGATCACAGCATGTCAAATTGCAAATCTGCACATCTTTTCCTGGTTTTAAAATCGATTGATTTACATTTAAATGCCTCATACATTTTCCAACCAGATGCACTTTTTGATCCAATCTATTGTATGTATTTAGTTAGCTTGTTATCCTGTGTGTGTCTTTCTGTCTATGTATTCACCTTATTTCAGAAGTTGCTGTGGGTGCCACCATCGTTATTCGGGTTGTATTATTTTACATACATAGCAAATAAGTTCTATAGGCACTCCAAAGCTGTTTTAAAGCCTCCGAGACAATCGGTGCAGTGTTGACTTGTTGGTCATAACATAAGACGCTTTACACAAATCAACCTACTTTATATCATATTTGTGCAGTAAAACTTTTCTCAAGCTCTCCATTGAAATTAATCGGATTCCACTTAACCGAAAGTGCCACCACAAAGACAGCTCCATTTAGTAGCATTCACGGCAAAAGTGGGCGGGACCGAATAAGATCAATACTAGAATGTATTGTGGCAGCTTCGTTTCAACCCTCAGCTCCTTTTAAATGAAGTGTTTGCATTTAAATGACTTATACTCTCTTTTCCAAAGTACTTTCTGGCAAGTGCTTGAGCTGTTAACTTGTGCATGTGTTCAGCAGTGGCTTATAGTGATGGAGTCAACAGCTTTATGTAAAACTGCACTGATGCTATTGATGAGTGGGAAAGTGGTCAATAATCATTTATGTGATAAGCCACTGGACTGAGGGGAAGCCCAGAAAATGCAATCGCCGGTTATTTGATATATGGAAATTGAGCCTGTCTACAGTGAGTGTGTTTACATGGTGCAGTTGAGCTACAGTTCTCATATATGATCACTTGGATATTGCAGTCATTTTTGCTCAAATAATATGGCTTGGTTTCTAGGACTTGGCCTGTCGGTGCCGTATTTCCAAATGCCAATATTGCCTTTCTTGCTTCTCTGTCATAAACGGCTAACAAGAAGAAAAACTAATATACATAGCATTTTTATGAGTGGAGCTCCAGTCTGTCCCAGTTGTAATATTACTTGACAGGGTTGCGAGATAGTCCCAAGTGAACCGATGCAAATTTTACAAATATATGTTTTGAGCCATGTGCCATTCAGCTTCATTTTTAAAACAACACAGCTTATGTAACTTGCAGACTCTCACTCCAGGGATTTTTATTACGCCTGTGTAATAAGTTATTGCTCTGGGATATTTTTAAATAGCAAACATTGTTTTGGAGTGTAAATCTAGGACTTGGAAAGCGTATCTTTGTGCCAAATGAAATATATATGGCAGAACAGCAGTGACGCCTTTTTATTCTCCGGGAAGTCTAGCACCTCAGCAGCTTTTACACTAAAATGGTAAATGTAGCAGCGTGTGAAACGTGTACATGAGCGACAGGGTTTATAACATGAGGAGAACTGGAGACCATGAAGCCTATTGATCAGGAGCTACTGGAATGTTATACACATGAAGGTCAAACTGAACTTTATTCATGTTGGAACTTATTTCTTATGTTCTACTATGAAGCACAAATTATTATTTTAATGAGCATCACTTATCAGATTATTATTTTATATTTTGTTCATTTAAACTAAAACTTTAAAATAAAAACAGGTCCATTGACTTCCTGTTCAAAACTTTGAGGATAATTTTGACCTGCTTCCACATGAACGTAAACATCATCACAACAGTCACCTTTTAAAAAATATAGTGTTAATTAGACTTTTATTAATATACTCTAATGATCTGATATTTTGTGTTAACTCAGAGTTGACGCCTTTTTTTTGTTCTTGTAACTGTTTATATGTTTTTGTTAGTGTAAGTGCTTTTGTATGTGACACTTGGTTGCTATGCCGACAAGCTGATTTGAAGGTGCTGTTGGTCAGTTACTGGTCTGTTTTGGAGACAGGCTCTGGTGAGTTGAGACTGCTGCTGTTTTGCTCTTGTTTTGGCGTGGGTTACACTGTACAGTTCTAAAAAATAAACAACAAGAAGAAATTTGCCATGTTTCCTTACACCAGAATGTTACAATATTATTCTTGCTATATATTGTACACAAAATGTATCTATTCATTTCATATATGGCAGCATTCTATACCATATTGCTAGCGTTTATGCTTTTATAAAATTTGCTCTCACAATGAATAAAACTATTTCAGTTTGAAATTCTCCATTATTCTTCTGTTTACAATGGACTACTATCTTTTTTTCCTGCAAGATTCGTCCAGTTACTGGAATACACCAGGGCGGCTTTAAAGGCGGTCGTCACTTCAGGGCCCACTCTCACTGTGGGAAATCAGGGCACTGTGCCCCGGGCTGTTGGTGTAAGTACTTAGAAAAGTACAGACGGCGTCTAAAGCAGCACCTCACAAAGCAGAGGCGCAAAAGGAGAGGTGACCAGAGTAACACGCACAAAGCCAGACGGGACAAGTCCTGAAGAACAAAAGGGGTTTGATGCATGTAGAGCCAGTGCTATGGTCACACTCACACAGATGGATGAGAGCCGAGCGGAGCAGCATCTTCTAGAAAACCACGAGATGTGAAGTCGCACAGACGCTTTGTACGAGAATCCTCCTCTTTTCAGCACAACACCAGACGAAACCGACAGAGCTCCAGGTGCATTATTTAGGGGGACCCTCCTGTGCAGCCTGGCTGAGGGTGGCGGGGAGCCCCTATTCAACTGACAAAAATAGACTGGGCTTTCATACACAAAATGTCGACAAGGCTGCAAAACAAGATGATGTGTACTTGTGATGTTGGAGAGGCAAGAAGCTGACAGACCACAGAATGAATGTACAGCTTTACACAGTTTAATTTTGGAAGGATAGACCACTTTTTTCAAGATAATCATGCGTTAATGTTTTTTCTTTACTATTACCTTTTATATCCGTATGTCGTTCCAAAAAATCATTATTCAAAAGTCTCCTGAAATTCTATTGCATTACTATTTCAATACAATCTAACTGATCAGATTCTTGTGTATGCTACTCCCCATTTGATACTTCCCTATGCAACAGCCAGTGAAACCCAATACCGCACTATAATGGATTGACCCCACTCTCTTGGATTGACATGTATGCATAAGAAGTCACCGAAAGCAATAGCACTTTCCTATCTATTTGATTGGTCTCTGCCAATTGGCCCCATGCAAAACGTAACAGGATCTTGTAGCTAACCTTCTGCCACACAAACCAGCTTAGGTCTAGTGTGTTTGATTATAAGTGAAATGCACAAACTGAAACATAAAAGTATTGCATTTTCACTTGGATCATTACCATCGTTTTCTGGCGTCCCGATGTTTTTGTTCCTGTTGATATGTTGACAGCAGATTCTCTTCTTCGCAGCGTGCTGGCAATTAAGGTAAATTACAATGCAATAACAATTCTCTCTACAATGCAGAAGTGCGCTTTTTAATACAAGCAATTACTAGAGAAGTCAAAAAAAGCCATCAGAACAGGCAAAATATAATCTATGGTAGAGGTAGAATAGGAAAAATATATAACAATCGATCACGAAGTCAAACTTTATTTGTATAGACAGCAACAACAGCAACAACTGAGCTAAAGCCGATAAAAAGTAACAATACAATTATGTGTTAAAGGACAGACATTATGAAAAATAGACTTTTCTGAGATGTAAACCATGTTATAACAATGTTCCCTCATCTAAAATATACCTGCCATACCTTACCTCGTGCAGTAAGTCTGCTCGCCCTAAACTGTTACAAAACACTTGTTTGAGTTTTCCCAGGATTGTTGCGTCACAGGTACAAACCCTGCACAGTTTTTAAGCCCATAAATCATTGCCAGACTCATTCTAATCATTTCTGCCATCCAATACAAGTACTTATATTAACATGTCATTTGGTAATTCACTACATTGCCAGTAGATGGATCCCTACATGAGATTCTAGCATGAGGAACGCCCAAGCAGGAACATAATGTCTGGTTTTATTACATGGTTAAGTTTTTAGACGTGAGGTGTCAAAGCAAAGGTACTCAACAACATCTTTTGAACAGAGGAAAAGCAGTAATTACAGCATGGTGGTAAAAGTATGAAGTAAAAACTATTACAAGCTATTCTTAGAAGTACAATTTTCCCCCAAAAATCTGTCATTTTAACGTATCAAGGTAAAGTATTCCCTTTTTGAGTTCCCGTTTTTGTTGCTTCTCTCTGTTTTCCACTATTTCTTAAATCACAGGAGCAGACATGTTCCTTTTCTGTCACAGCCTCACTAAAACGCAAACAGGCAGGCCATCAAATTCAAACAAAAAACAAATGATTTACCGCAGCACTCTCCAGCACTGTGCATTATACCCACGCCTCCTAAACTGAAATTGCTGGCTGCCTGGCAACAAAACAAATGGAAAAAAATGTGCTCTGTAGTGATTCTTATTTTCCAGATGATTAGTTGCAACAGAAATAATTGTTGGAATGATCATTGACCATAAAATTAATTATTCAGGTTCCGAATTAATTGCACTTTCCCCCCGTGTGACTGTCCCTTATGAAAAAGTAAGTTTCTCATTTCCTGATGGTTGGAATTGCGAAATAACAGGTTGCTCTTTACTCTCAAATGTGGAGAACTGCAGTGGTGATTAGAGAAAGGAAGCTCGTACTGTACTGGGGATGGCTTTGAATGTAGTAATATGAAAGCATGGAGTCTGAATAATGGCATATACAGTACTGGTGTTAAGTACTTATTTATGTTTAGATTGAAATAATAGTAAAAAAAAGACGATACCTTACATGTTGGTAAATGGTCACATTTTTACATAGCACTTTTCCACCTTCAAGGCACTCAAAGCTCTTTCCATCGAGGAACCACTCACCCATTCAAACACGCATTCATACACCAGTGTAAGCAGACAGGGGGAGAGGAGGGTTAGGTGTCTTGCCCAAGGACACAGCAACGGCATTCACATGTGGGAGCTGGAATCGCACCTCCAGCCTGTGCGTCAGTGGACAAACGCTCTACCAACTGAACCACTGAACCCCCATCGTTCTGCCTCTTGCTATTTGTCTCAGGTCAGGTTCGGAAGGCATTCAGCGTAAAACCATACAACACTGCACAATAATGTGAAGCAATAGGGAAAAAGTCAAAAATTACATATTACTGTAGTGAAAGAATGAACAATGTATCCTTTTTATACCAGAAAATAGTGGTAAATTGTTACGTTTTTATATAACGTTTTTCCATCTTCAAGGCACTCAAAGCTCTTAATGATAATAATATATATTCTACTACTGTTATTAGTCACTTTGCATGCATTCACACTTGCACAAAGACCACTGAAAAACTAGGGCTCAACAGGAACTAGAACAGGATCAAACCAAGTCTACATCAGGGCTAAACTGGGCTCAAACCAGGAAAATGTCACAACTAATATGAAGTATACAGGATTTTTTTTTTTTCCCCTCAAAAGCAAAAAAGCAGAAGAAGGAAAAAACTCAAAGCACCATCTTCCTAGCCCCACAGGGAGGATCTCACATTGAAGTCATCAGTCTTGTGGTGCCTCCAGCAGTGGGCAGGTTATGTGCAGCTCAGGGGACCATCTCCACATTTAAGCCACTAACTTGGTCAGGCACTGGGCCTGTCTTTAATATGGCTCTGCATCAGTGTTCAGTCACAACAATAACTGTGCTATAAGACCACTGAAGCTTTGAAACATCTTGGACCTTAATACAAAAAAAAAAAAAGTTCATTTATTGAGTATTTTATTACTTTATACAATAGTTGTTATTGGGTTATCGTATACTTGCAGATTAGAGGTTATTTTTATGGCTAAACTACAAACTCTGTTCTGCCAGTTAGTATATTTTATGTGTTTTGTAATATTTAGCTATAAACATTTAAGAATGAATGAGTTCAATAGCAAAAACTGTTCTGATCTCTGTTTTGAAAAATGACCAAAAAAGGAAAGGATGGAATAATATTTTGATAGCAGTAAAATACATTTGGCTTTTGAACAATATGACTATACTAAGAGTAAACTACAAGCCTCCAATGACTTCACATGGCACTGATCTGTTTTTGCAAATGAATACTGTAATTTCCGGACTATAAGCCGCTACTTTTTTTCTACACTTTAGAAACTGCGGCTTATGGTACAGTGCGGCTTATTCATTTTATTTTTTTTTCGTAAGATTTTTTTAACAATTATTCTATGTTTTGCGGCTGCAGGTGTATTTCTCAGTTCCTCTGTCTCCGCCTCTTCGTCCCGGAGCCGCTCCGCTGTAATGTCTCGTAATGTTCTTTTTCCTGCAGTCACTGATCCACAAACTAAACCAGACTCCATCCGCATGGTTACAGCCCTTTTTGCTCTTTGTTAAAACTTATTCTGCTGTCGTCCTTATGTTATTTTCCTCCTTCTTTATGTTGTTTCACATGTAAAGTCTCTGTGGACGCGCGTCTTGGCTGCACTGTGTTTCTGCAGCGCATTTTCAAGCGTCAGAGACGCCGCGGAGCTGACCACCTCTGTTGATGAGTTTTATGTAATAAATACACTAAAGTCATTCTCTCAACCTGATCTGAGGCGTTCACAAAGACACAGGGAAAACAAAACATCCAAAGACACTCGCAGACCGCAATGGACGATCTGGACACCCATCAGAGGCGTTTGTCCTCAAATGCAAAGGTGTCCATCGTGATCTTGACGTGTTTCAGTCACGCTGCAGCATCGAAGTGCATGAGCCTGGTTCGCGGGTGATTCACTCGTCCAGTAAAGACAAAGGAAGATTCGCATATTATCAATGTGGGATACTTGCAGCTTAAAATCCGGTGTGGCTTGTACAAGTACAAAATTGATTTTCTTTCTAAAATTAAAGCATGCGGCGTTTAATCAGGTACACTCTGTAGTCCAGAATTTACGGTAATTATTTTACACTTTGTTTATTTGTTCATACAACAACATGGATCTAAAACAACTTAATAATATAAATAGATATAAATAGGCCCATTGACTTCCTACTGAAAACTGCAGAAATTATTCTCTACTGCAGCCCTCACTGTAACAAGCTGTTTATTTTTATTTACAGGGATCAAATTTTCTGTGCACTCCAGCTGATATTATTATACAAATACATATTTTTTGTCAATCTACATGTACTGTAGTTATGGAAAAAACAAATATTACTTTCTTATTGGTTAAATGTGTACCTTGACCCCATGATGGAAGTTTACTACACATTTGTCTCTGGTCTTGACTTAGCTTCATGCAACTTTAGGCTGCAGTGAGTTACTGTTGATAAAATGCAAATCTTCCTTTGTCTCTACTGGACGAGTGAATTACCCGTGAACCAGGCTCATGCACCAAAAATAAAATTTGGATGGATATGGATATTATATGTATATTCATATGTTTAATCACCTAAATTACCTAAATATTTACACATTTATTTGAAATTTTCCTGCAATTATTAAACACAAATAATCATGATCATGAAGTGAAACTAAAGTCAAAGTTTCTTAATCATGTGTTATTGAATTATTAATTAGTAGACAATCCTAGAGCACGTTTAGGAGCCAAGTATAGCACTACTACATACTTTATAATACACAGTCCATAAATGTAATCACACTAGCAAATTGGACTAGATCTGTGTAATCCCTCAGTCATCTAGGTAAAAGAAAAATTGAAATCTGTCAACTGAAAAACGGCTTTTTGTCCAGTTGACATATTATAATTTTTTTTGTTTAGAAACTGGAACACATTAAAATGACTAGAAAACTGGAAAATGTCTAGAATATTCTGTTTCATCTTTATACAAGTAGTTTAGCCTATTTGTGTTCCCAGCTTCTATAATTGCTCTATGTACATCACTATGCAAAGTGGGTATTACGGATACATTTACTGCAGATGATGACAGCTGTGCATCGTGTTGTGGAATGTGAATAATAGTTTTGCCCAAGTGGCACTGAAGTGGCGTGGGCCCCCAAACTCAATTTTGCTTAGGGCCCCCTTAAGATTAGATCCGGCTCTGAACCTGAACAGGTTATATAAAACTCCTTTTTTTAGAGTAAGTTTAACAAGAAAATTGTAAACTACATGCTCCGAACAGAACATTACCGTCTCAATGGAATATTTACATAACTCTTTAGATAAGCTTGGACATTTGAGTGCACTATTTTTCTATGTATTGATTCAGTCCAGACAGAGACTATGGCACACAGAGAAACACTGAGTTCAGTCATTTACAATCTGTTGAAGTTTGCAGTCGGGACTTGTTGTTTGCTTGTCCTTGTAAAAGCTTCGGCTGATAAAAAAGTACACCGTGTATCATGTATAATGCATAACACTTAATCCTAACGGTCTATGTGAAAAATGAATTCTCGGAAAGACTGGAGTCATTCCTGGATGTTAAAGTTGGCCCATGTGTGGTGTGATGTGATGCTTTAAAGTGGTGAAAGTGTCTGGTGTCAATAGTGATGCGCGCTGGCAGCCTCAGCACCTTGCCATGACACCTTAGAATCAAACATCACCTCTGCTCTCACTTACTTTCCATTATCAGGGACCATGAGCAGCTGCTGGAGGAGACAGATCCAAACAGTTGGGACACTGTATGGTCAATTATAAAATCAAAAGCCACTGAGTAGATTAGACAAGTAACTTCCCTCCAGTTTGTGTGGGGCAGAAGGAGCACTCATTTCATTTCTCATCTCATTCTCATTTTACAGCAGAAATGATCATATGGAGATATTTTTCCCCGATTACCTCATTTTCACAACTGATTGGAGCAGTAGTGATATACCAAAGGCTAAACTATACATGTTAATTTGCATATAAAACTAATTTCCAAAAATATATCAAAAGGGTTTGACAATCATAATGGCAAACGAAAATGAAATTCTGTCAGCTGGACAAATGTTTTAGAGTGAAGACGTTTCGCTGCTCATCCAAGTGGCTTCTTCATAAAACAAATGAATACGTTTACTTATTAAAAAGAAAATGTTTATTGCTCTGTCCCTGTTGGAAATGTGTTGCAGCCATCTTTAAGTAGCATTAAACAACGAGGAGCCATGCATTATATAAGCATTAAACAACAAGGCGTTCCACTGCGCATCACGGTGTTTTACTATGGTCAGATTGTGTTAAAATAAAGCTCAGATTGAAGTCTAACTTGAGTAACAGAGCCTCAGACGAAGCAGTGTCCACAGTTAGCATCACACCCCCAGAGAATGTTGATGTCATCAATAATAGCCATTATTCAACACCTGCAAGGTTGTTGATCTTCCCAGTCACTTTCTAGTTGTGATGCAGGTGCTATTTCTTCTAAGTCTGTCTTAATTTTCAAGTCATTTTGAATTTGTAACCTGATTTAGCCTTGGTCACAACCTTGGTAATACATTTGGCTTTTGGCCCAATTATTTTTTAGCACAGATTTGGACGTAGGGGTAGGCACTCATCAAAATACATACACTTGCACACCAATCCCAAGTGTATAAGGTGATATTTGTGAAGTTTTATGTTTAAAAGTGCAATTTTAGAGTTGTGTTTGTTTGTTATTATATTACAGATAGCACACTTGACCTAATTTGCCTGCCTTTAAAACAATTTCAGTATTAACTTCCACCTCCCACACGTTTTACACTAAAAACAAAAAGCTCATTGTGTCGACTCATAATTCAGCCGTGGCCCTTGTAGTGCTGGTATCTTTAAGCAGTGCTCAGTGTGCATGCTGTTCCCATTTAAGCCTCACTCCCATCATTTGTTGTCCATCTCATTAAGTTCGAGCACTTTAGCACACTTCAGCAGTTTGGCTCATTTTCGACGAGAGCTTGTAATAATGCAAGCATGAATCTAATGTTGTAATAGCAGTCGCATATTTGCAAAATTAAATTCATTACATTAACAGTCAAATCTAATCGCCTATGGACAAAAAGCTCCATTTATTGTTTAACCAGGGGAAAGGGCAGTTCTTATTTTTACCCAAAGATAATTTTTTTTTTCTCATTCTACTGTTTTAAATGGTTTGACAGAGCCCATTAGTTGAATTAAAATACAGTTTCATACATTAAAGGTCCACCATGTAGCTTTTTCTGTTGAAGTGTCCAGTATGGCATTAAGCAACAGTAGTGTTTGTCCACTAATCCAAAGGTAAGGTTGACAGTTTAAATCCCGCTCTCAACATAAACATCATTGGTAACACAGTTAGAACCACTGAACCACCATTCGGTGCAATTCCAGCTCCCACAGATGAAGGCTGTTTTTATGTCACTGGACAAGGCACTTAACCCATGTCGCCTCCAGTGTCTGTGCACAGTGGTGTATGAATGTGTGTGTGAATGGGTGAGTGAGCTTTGAGTGCCTTGAAGGTAGAAAATGTGACCATTTATCAAACTCCTAACTCTGCTTGGTGTCTTCATGGCAATATAGAAGTCAGATCTGTGAAAAAGCTTCCACATTTTTCTAATAATTTATCAATAAAAAATATCTAAGTGCAAGATTCATTTTAAATGCGTCATGAACACAAGAAGGTGACGGTCTTCGTACCAGAAAACGTACACATTACCTCTTTAAAGTAAATATAAATAACTACAATAATTCAACTTTAATTGCCCTGTAAGCTCCCATACAAAAGCAAAATCTTGAGATCCAAAGATCCTGGAAAAATGAGTTTAGAATCCTCTGTTTCCAGAAGCCAGAGTCGACAGAACCTCAGCGATGCATTGATTTACATTTGATCTCCAAAGCTGGATAATCGCGGCTGTGTAAAGAGCCAATATTTCCACAGGATACACAGCAAATCCCTTTAAACAAATGTGTGCGCCTGTACCTATTTAGTGTAATGAAAGCACAAACAGGGCTTCAGGACGTCTAATAGCAGCTTTCAGAGCACAGACAGAGAAGACTAGAATAGGGATTTTTTTTAAGGGATATGTAGAAAACCGAGTGTCATCTGTCCTTATTCTGGATGATGCATCAGGGAAATTGTTTGTGATGCAGTTACTTGTGGTTATTTCCATAGTCTGTATAAACAAGTGGACCAAGTGACTGTGATGTCAGCCATAGCGTCCGGCTCCAGTCAAATAAAGCTCATCGAGGCTAGCGGTTATTGGGCGAAATCAGAGCCAAGTTCGTATTAGGAATCTTGACTGCGAGAATCATAGCAACGAAAGAGCCGATCTGTGCCAAAGAGTGAGGCTGTTGAAGGTAATGTCCATTCCTGCCCTCACCGCTGGTTTAGCAGGGAGCAGATGCTTAACAACACTGTCAATCAAACCTGTTGTTAACGCTAGCCTGTGCGACCTTGGGAAAAGAAGGCGGCTGATTTGTCTGTTATTAATGTTAATATCTTGATTTACGGACACAATAGCAAAATCAAAATAACAGGGTCATGTAGAGCGGGTTAATATGAACGTTTTAAGACCAAAATGATGAGCCTGACAGCAGCAGTTACAGGGAGAGGGGCAACGCACGCGCACTTCCCATTTGGAACACGGCAGCTAGCGGGTTAGCCATCTCCATTTATGTATACAATCTATGGTTATTTCCCACTTCAGTGTTAGAAGTTCCAGCCTCAGTTACTTATCATCCTGAAGAGCTGAATTCCCATTTCTACTGCATATTATTTAATGGCAGACTGATATAAAGTCTCTTCTTCTCTCAACCATCTAAAGTGCATTTTTCTTTACTTCTTTCCATTCGTGGTTTTGTAGAACTGGAACCAGTCCAAGAAATATGCGTCTGGACCATTTCCAGTTGGTCAACATTCACTCATTTTTCTCAAGTAAATGTATTTGTCATTTTACAATAAGTGTTCTGTGTGTACTCTATACTTCATAATTCTACATGTAAATAATGCCATAACACACTACAGAACAGTGTGTGTACGATATCACAGACTGTAGCTCAAACACTCTCCCTCTTTCCCTCTCTCACTTTCTCTCCACTTTCCCTCCCTACTACTTTTCTCTCTCTCTCTCCCTCTCCACCCAAGCTTTAGCTCTTCTTTTTTCTCCTCTCTTTCTCCCTCCTTTCTTCTTCCTCTCTCTCTGCCTCTCCTCTATCTGTCTTTCTCTTGCTCTCTCTTTCTTTCCATCTTTCTTTCTTCATATTGCTCTCTCCTTTCCTTCCGTCTTTGTTTCTCCCTGCCGTTCTTCTATCTATTTATCTCTCCCTCCCTCTCTCCTTCCTTCCTTCTTTCGTTCTCCCTTTCACTCTCTCTTCCTTCTTCCTCTCCTTGCCTCTCTTCTACCAGTCTCTCTCCCTCCCTTCCTACTTCCTCCATATCTTCCTCTTCTCTATTCTGCTCTCTCTCCCTCCATCTCTCCTTCCTTCTTTCTTTCTCCCTCTCTCTCCCCTCCTTCCTTCTTCCTCTCTCTCTGCATCTCCTATTCATCTCTCTATATCCCTTCCTTTTCCATTCCTTCTCTCTCCCTGCTCTCTTCCTCCCTTCTTTCTCTCTCCCTGCCTCTCTTCTATTTGTCTCACTCCCTCCATTCGTCCTCCCTCCCTTCTTCTTCACACTGTCATCTCTCTCTCCCTCCTTTCTTCCTCACACTCTCTCTGCCTCTCTTCTATATATCTCTCCTCTCTCCCTCCCTTCCTCTCTCTCCTCCTCCATTCTTTCTTCCTCGCATTCTCTCTCTACCTTCCTTCAATGTATCTCTCTCCCTCCCTCTCTCCCTTCCTTCTTCCTCTCTTGTCATTCTGTCTCTCCCTCCCTTCCTTCTTCCTCTCTTGCCTTTCTTTCTCTCCCTCCCTCCCTTTCTTAATCCTCTCTCACCTTTCTGTCTCTCCCTCCCTCTCTCCCTCCCTCCTTCTTCCTCCCTCTCGTTTCTGCCCCCCCCCCCTTCCTCTCTCTCCTCCTCCCTTCCTTCTTCCTCTCTCTCATCTCTCTCTTCCTCGCATTCTCTCTCTACCTTCCTTCAATGTATCTCTCTCCCTCCCTTCCTTCTTCCTCTCTCTCCTTTCTGTCTCTCGCCTCTCTCCCTCCATCCTTTCCTTCTTCCTCTTTCTCCTCTCCCTCCCCTTGGTCTTGCGCTGTAGTTAACTGTCTGAGTGTCAGATCCTTCATCCCGATGCTGCAGCAGACACAGGCGCATATACAGGAGAAGTGCTGCGTCTCTGGTTTTACTGCGCAGAGCAGAGAGAAGAGAAGAAAGGAGAGGAGAGGAACGGAGGAAAAGAGGAGAAGAAGGGCAAAGAAGAAGAGAGACGAGATAGAGGACAGGAGGAGAGAGAGAAGAGGAGAAAGGAGAAGAGGAAGGGTGAAGAGGAAGACCGGTGAGATAGAGGACAGGAAGAGAGAGAAGAGGAAGGGTGAAGAGGAAGAGAGGAGAGGAGAAAGAGGAAGGGAGAAGAGGAAGACAGGTGAGATAGAGGACAGGAAGTGAGAGAGGAGAGGAGAAACGAGAAGAGAGAAGAGGAAGGGTGAAGAGGAAGAGAGGAGAGGAGAAGAGAGAAGAGGAAGACAGGTGAGATAGAGGACAAGAAGAGAACGAGGAGAGGAGAATGGAGAAGAGAGAAGAAGAAGGGTGAAGAGGAAGAGAGGCGACAGAGAGGACAGGAAGAGAGAGGAGAGGAGAAAGGAGAAGAGGAAGGGTGAAGAGGAAGAGAGGAGAGGTGTAAGACAGGGGAAGAGAGAGGGAAAGAAGAAGAAGAAAAGAGAAGAGAGGAAAAGAGGAGAAGATGGATGAAGAGGAAGACCAGTGAGATAGAGGACAGGAAGAGAGAGAGGAGAGGAGAGAAGAGAAGAGGAAGGGTGAAGAGGAAGAGAGGAGAGGTGTAAGACAGGGGAAGAGAGAGGGAAGAAAAAAAGAGAAGAGAGGAAAAGAGGAGAAGATGGATGAAGAGGAAGAGAGGAGAGATAAACGACATAAGGGGAGAGAGGAGAAAGGAGAGGAGAGGAAAAGAGGAGAAGATAGGTGAAGAGAAGAGAGATAGAAAAGAAGAGGGGAGAGAGAGGATAGGAGAAAGGAGAATAGGGGACCAGCACTGAGTCAGGAAGAGCCATACACTGTGCAGATAATCCTGTACGGCACCAAGACTTCTGCTCCAGAAAGAGAGAGAGAGAGAGAGAAAGAAGGAGAGAATGAAAGAGAGGGAAAGAACGAGAGAGAGAGTAGTGACACAAGCCTGAGTATCACAAAGAGGACAGAAGAAAGTAGTACAGAGTTGAAAAAAGGCTTACATTAAAGGTCATATGTCACAAATGAAAATTCTACTCTGCCCAAACAGTACATGTACATACACACTGTCGGATTCTCAGCTAAATCTGGATTTCATTTTGTTCTGTAAAGATGAAAATAAATCTTTTGGTATTTTGATTTGAAAGTAATTTTTTGTCAGGTGATAATTATTTTTCTTTGTTTTCTCATTGACACATGCAGATCAGATCAGATGAGCTTTATTGTCCTCACCACGGAGAACTTTGTATTTGACTTGGCTTAAAACACATGCATTCAAATCAAAATAATGGTGATGAGCATTCCCTTATCAATAGGAAGGTTGTCAGTTTAAATATTGAGCAAGTCCTTGTGTGGGAAATACACTGACGGGATAATTCCATCTAAAACTAAAGGGTAAATAGTCTAAGGAATAACTACAGGGATTTCAAAATTGCATTGCACTATTGCTGATGGAAGCACTCTAGCCTCATAATGTATTCATACCATGGTGTGTATCTGCCCTGGATTAGTCTTAGTACAGCTTGGTCATGTTTCACGTGAACTTAGATTTGAAAAGTGTGCTAAAAGGTCAGCAAGAAAAAACAGGGCCAGAGCCATTTGTGTAAAGGTAGAAAAGCTTCATTACAATATGAGCCAACTGCTGATAAATCCACTTAGGTTTGCATTGTCACCAGTCGAGCAGCCGTCTCTGACACCACCCCCTCGTGGCACCCACATATGCAGAGTACACAAGACACAGCACTGCAGGCTACACAGATCTCACTACTGTATAAAACATTTAGACATGCATGCTTAGGCAATGCATTGGTTTGATTTTTGCAGCTGTAGGCAGCAAGTAGTGTCAGACCTGGTTAGCTTTACCATAGTGTTAGTTGCACAACTTCACTCTATGCAGGGAGTTGGACTTAGCCTAAAGAGTCCTGGAAAGTGTCATAGAAACCTTTGTATTTTGCTCTAAAAATCTGTGGGCGTGTGGTGGGAGAGCACTGAACAAGCAGGCCATATAGGTCCCATCCATTTTAGTGCTTCTCCAAAGAGTTTATATGTCTTAAAGATATACTATGCCTCATATCACCATCAGCTGGTGTGGAAATTAACCTAAACCATAGAATGCCATATTACAAAAGTTATACTGTCATGGATGTTGAGCTGGGTCTACTGAGTTTAAGTTATTTAAGGTTTGCCACAGTAACATAGGACTAAACACTAGAAGTCAAGAGCTTTTAATGGGCATACATTGTTTTTTTGTTTTTTTCATTATTGGATGATTCAAGGTTTTTACAAAGACGTCTGAACTTGTCCTTCCTTGATACCTGTAATATGCTGTTCTATCCATACACTACCAGATGTGAATGCATCGTAACATCCATCCATCTTCTTCCGCTTATCCGGGGCTGGGTCATGGTGGCAGCAATCTAAATAGGGACTTCCAGACTTCCCTCACCCCAGAGACTTCCTCCTGCTCTTTCGGTGGAATCCCAAGGCGTTCCCAAGCCAGCCGAGAAATATAATCCCTCCAGCAGATCCTGGGTCTTCCCCGGAGTCTTGTTCTGGTGGGACATGCCTGGAACACCTCTCCAGGGAAGTGTCCAGGAGGCATCGGTACACGGAGGAGCAGCGTCTCTAGTCCGAGCTCCTTCTGAGTAAAGCCTCATCTTAACTTTGCTTAGAACAACGCAAAGTACAAGAGTATAAAGATGATTTCAAGCAGAGGTAGATACTGTAATAGCTGGACACAGAAGAGCTCTTGACATGTGTAAACAGGCTGGAGAAAGCTTTTACATGAATGTGAAAAGTGCACTCACCATATAACTATAATGACGAACATCAGTGCACTTGAGATTTGGAACAAAGCGTTCTTTTTGCTTCTATTGGTTTTCTGATTCCCCCGTGACACTGGAGCACGTCTTGTTCTATATACTTTATGATATTTTATTATTTGTACTTTTGTTTTGTCACATCAGATGTCTTAAAGGCCACATTAGGTTTACAGTACATCGGTGCCTCGTTGAAACCTGCTATTACTGTAACATAATAAATGCATAGGGCTGCGAGATTTATTACAATCGAACTGAGATTGCAGTTTGAATGGCTGCAATTAGCAAATCACAAAGTTGTAATTAATTCGCTAACATAATGTTCACTGCTAACAATGAAAGATCCCTCACTATTCTTTTAAAAAATCTGTATAATTCTGAGGTTTAGAGAGCATGTGGTTTTTATTGGTACTAGATCAGCAGTTCATATTTCAGTCTTCCAAGCATATGACTTGGTATTGATACTTTGCAGCTGATGTCATCAACATTCCCTAGGGGTGTGAGGCTAACTGTAGGCACTGCTCTTTCTGATGCTTTGCTAGACTTTAATCTGAGCTTCATTTTAATGGAATCTGATGAGAAAGAACTAACTTTAGTGAAACTACAACAGGTGAGATGATTTGTGCTCATAACATAGCATTACAGTCACAAGCTAGCAGTAGCCAACAGCATTAGAACACTCTCACCTTTTTTTTTTGCTGAAAATCAAACTTCTAAACAGGACCATGAATGCCCGTGTTGATCACAGACTCCTGAAAATATGTTGTTTCAATCCATTCGGTATTTTTTCTTGAGTTTTCTCTCTAAAAACTGATTTGGCTGTGTTTGCTAATGTGTGCATTGTGTCTCCGTGGTAACTGGGGAACAACGCACATACATGTCCCCAGCATGTCATTGCAAAGTATCAATATGAATCTTAACTGCTCTAAGGAGGACAGAGAAGACATATTTCCTCAAAAAACATAAAGACACAGCATTTTGAACATGCTCCTTCATCTCAACTATCATGACAACAGCCTGTCTAACATAAAAGACTGGATTTATGAATTAACAAGTCACCAACAATATATTGTGTCTCCTATTCAGGTTGGACAATAAATGAGCATCGCGTGAAAGATAAAAAGCCAACAGTACAGTATAGCGCCTTCATAAATCCCCATCTACGATCATTTAGCTGAAGGAGTCACTGTGATGGACTACGCTGATAATCACGTGCTAAGCTGGCTGTTGTAGAAATATACACACACTCCAAAATGCCCGCTTGTACTCGCACGTAGTTTTGGGAAGTGGGTCAGTTTTGGACAGAGATGTATGAGTCTTTCTAATAGCAAGTGCGTTAGCAGCGTAGCGGCTCTATGTAGTGACAAATCAGCTTTCACTAAGAGTATGGCACAATGCAGATGTTTGCTTTTGCTGGGATTTAATGTTGAAAAGCAGAAGGCAGCCACTGACTCTTGAGAACGAAGAGAAGTGGGAGAGAAAGAAAGAGGGATGGAGAGGGGATGGAAAGAGAGAGAGAGGTGCAAAGTATGTCAATATTAAGCGCTGGAATCAAAGCAGGCGAGACATTGTGATGTATTTGTCACTTTTATTTGAGGGTTGCTTACAGATGCAGGTTTTTTTCCGGGAGCGCGTTTTATCTAGGGTGCATCTTTCATCTTTTTTTATTTTTTGTATTATTTTTTTTTTAGTCGGCTAAAAAACCTTGTTTGTGTCATCAAAATACAGGGCTGACTGAGTGAGGGTTTGATGCTGCTTTGGGGATGAGCACAAAGGAAATGCATGGGCGCAGGTAATGAGTTTGAGCCTCTAATACTAGCTCTCTGATTTGATGTTTTGAATATAATGACTTATCAGGATTGTGGAGGGAGAGCAAAAATAGACAATGGTATACTATTTGTTTTGCAGTGGGAATGAAAGTACAGAACCTTCACAACAATTCAAAATTAGCCAATTAAAGTTTTTAAATAAACAGTGTGAGTATTGTTACTATTTTGAATCTGACCATATGAATAATAAAAATCCAAAAAGGTAACATTTCTTGCCAGTTCCAAGTTCCATGCACGAAATAGCAATACAAACCAAAATACCATAATTTGCTCAACTCAGTATTTGCTTTAGACTATATATTTCATAGTCCAGTTGAAGAATCCGTCTCATTTGCATTGTGCCTGTAGGTTAACACCAGTGCAGTACTTGAGGTGTCCAGCAGATGGCACAGCCCCGTTGGTCTCCCGGGCAGCAGCAGTAGCATCAGTAGCAGTAGTAGCAGCCTAAGGAACAAAGTGGTGGAGAGTGGAGCGGAGTGGAGTTTGGGTTTCCTGGTTGACTGATCCCCCTCAGAGGTGTGTGATTGTGAGAGTGGGCTGGTGGGAAGTGTCTGGGCTGCACAGGTGTCAGGCTGCTGTTAGATAAGATTATTAGTGGAGGTGAGGACTGCATGGAGGACGCATTATTCGGTGTGTGTGTGCGTGCGTGCATATGTGTCTGTGTATCCCAGCATGAGCCTCTTCTCATTAACTCTCTGGCTCATATAAACCTACCGCTGCTTTTCCACCAAATACAAAACACTCTGAAATGCTTAAAACTATAGTAAAACGGTTGACAGTTGTGGAAATGTTGCACAAAAATTTGAATGCAGCTAATTATAAACAGAGGTAAGCAAAATGTACTAAAGAAATGCTGATGGCACACTGATTCTCTTGTATATCTCTTAGTACTTCCTGATTGGTCCATTTGTTGATCCAGCGCAAACCAATGTTTACTGGCTCTATTTTTAAGTTATATAGTTGTTGAGTAGACTTTATATTGATTCGAAAACATATATTTTGAATAGGCCTGCCATGAAAAGTTAGAGTACATGACAAATGGAACAATCATTTTTTGAGGTCAGTATTTGTCATGGGTACTTTTTCTGTGTATGGGTTATTTTTCTGTATTACGATGAGATTCGAGCTGCAGAAGTTTGAATCATGAACTTCTATGCCTCATTATATAAACTACCTACTTAAGTCTTGCATTCTGATCTTACTCTTTTATTGTAGCTCATATTTTTAAAAATATTGTACATTTAGAATACTTTTTGGAGGATATTTCTATTTTACAGTGTGGGTTCAATACTATCGTTTATTGTCTATATTTTCTTCAAGAATATATCGCACTTCTAAATGTGTTATCGTGACAGGCCTAATTTTAACTTTCATGTTTTACTTTAATTATGTTGAAAAAAAAGATTAAAAATTCAAAATTTCACAATGCGCTCAAATATAGATACACTCTCATAGTTTGTGCAATTTTAACTTTTTATGGCAATCGTTTTTGCATTGAAAGTCAAATATTTTTGTGCAAGTATTGGCAGAATTCACTTGAAATTGGAAATATTTTGCCATATTTTTTTTGTTTTTTTCTGCAGCGCGCAAGTTGTTTTTGGCGTTCACACTGCGCTCCATATGGCCGGGCTCATACACAGAAAGATGGGAGAGCGCACTGTTAAAACTGCTGTTGTAAGGGCTCATAATTCTTGTGCTGATTTGTTTTGTGTCAGTCCAGAGGAAGTAGTGTGTGTGTTTTGTGTTATTTTTGACTTGTGAGCACAAAAGAAGGAGACTGAAGCAGCTGTTGTGGCTCTGTGCTTAAAGACACTCAGTACATACATCAGCTTGTGTTCTGCTTTATGCCCTTTACCATCTGCTCTGCATACCAATCATTTCGCTTCATTTTGTAGATATAATCCTTGATAGTGAATCCAGTGAGCTTGTCAGGGTTGTGATTGTCCTTTCTTTGATACCAAAATCAAAATTAAACAGAAAACAGTAAATGAACCAGTGCAATGCAAAGTCTTATATTACACAAAATTGACTCTTTAAGCCATGTTATTATGATGTTACCTCCTCCAAAACAAACCTGGAGTAGTATTTTGTTTCACTCACACATATTTGAGTGATCCTTTACATCGCCAAAACTCAAAATGCTCTGTTCCAACTTGTGATGTCATGAAGTGGTAGTTTTCAAGTGAACAGTTACCTTTTATCTTAAGTTCAGTAGAGATTGGCAATTCAGGGGCTGAAATTGTCCATGTGATTCTAATGAAGGTGTATGGAGTTTATATGCACAGTGGAACATATCTGTATTATCATATGACATCACAAGGTGGTACACAGTGTTTTCCTTTTGAGAGAAGAATTCGACCTAAATATGCAGAGTTTGTGTGTTAAATATGTGTGAGTGAAACAAAACAACTCCAGGTCTGTTTGTGACGAGGAAACATTATAACATAGATGAGAAAATATGGCCCTTTAAGAGATGATATGCAGCTGTTGAATAAGAAATAAAAAATACATTGTTTTGGTATATCATAAGAAGTCTCACTAAGGTTAAGGTATTCCTCATTGACACCACAGAGAATTATTGAGGGACTTCAAATGACATCATAACATTATGTAGGACAATACTAGTTCATGTAGACTGGGGGCAGCTAAAGATGGGGCAGGTAATAGTGTTTAAATGCAGATTTTTTTCAACGTGCAGTCGTAAATTTTGCCTGGCAAATGCAAAATTACATCTTTATTTATTTTTTTACACTTGATATCAATTTGGTCTTTCTGCCTTCGAGCGTGGACAAACATGATCGTCCAACCAGATTTTTATTTAATTTTTTTGTCAGTCATGCACATTAAACGAAGGAGCTCATTCGTCACCTATGATTTACAAATAAAATAAAATTTCTCTCACCTTAGATTAACAGCTTCGCTCATTGATTCTGCAGACATCCACAATGTTTTTCAGCCCCCTGTGAGATTTTTATCCTTTATTATTTCCCATAAGGACGGATCATGCGTTTCCCCGACTGGCTACTCCGCCTGTCAATCACGGCCATTTGAAAACGGGAAAATTCACTGATGATCAGACTCACATCTTTGTAAAGTATCCAAGAAGAGTGTATTTTGGATCCCAGGCAAGTCACTAATAGAGCAAGTTCAATATTTATACATTTACTGTTAAAATTTCTTATAAATACAATGTTATTAATAAAAAAATCTGGCTCTTGACCCCCATCTGAGAGTATGACAACATCATCTCAAAATCCAGATCTTAGACTGGTCTAGAATCAATATCAAAACTGTAAGATGTAAGATTACAGAAACATCATTTTGTCTTGAAAGTGACATTCTGTTATTTTAGGTTATTTTACAATCATGAATAAAATCGAGCATTTTGCTAAGTATCAACATTATTTTATTTTTAACATCCTTTGCTGGTGAATTTGCCTATTGTTGACACAGGAACAGTTCATGTGGTTCAATTTGAAGTCAGCAATAAAAGAAAAACTTCTGCAAAAAAAACAAAACAATTTCAGTTACTGCTTTTGCAGATGTGACTTTTGTAAATTAAAACCTAACATAATAACAGTGACCTTGATATTTCAAAAGTCACATTTGTCAGTTTAGAACAAGAACTCAGTAGCCTCTGCCTATAACATTTTCACACTGTATTATCTTTAGTAGAAGCCATTTAATTGCGGGGCGTACAGTACTTTACCGCCTCCAGCCTCAGCTATTTGCTTTATATTTGTTAAAGTGAGAGTGTTTGGTCAGGCAAATTATAAAAACAAGCGGATAATAAGGGTTAGCAGGCGCGATAAGCCCTAATATCATGTAAACTGGCAGTAGAGATGGTTTAAGCTGGTTTATGCTAATATTGCCAGAGTGACTGTCAGCTGTGTCCAAATACAAATATCTTCAAACGCGCTTAAATCCACAGCTAAATACACGAGCAAACAACACAGGCTTCAGCGCTGCATTCATTTACAACTGGACCTTTGATTCGCAGCTTCCGACGCATTTAACAACCTGAATACATGCATTTGCTTGTTGAATTTGGGTTATTTCATCATTGTATTTACAAGCAGTCTATAATACAGGAGAAAATGTGCGGTGCTTTGTGCTAGCTCCACGCACTACCATTTAACCAGGATAAATCCAAATCCATCCATTTATTTATAAAGCACTTTCCATACATTGCATGTAACCCAAAGTGCTTTACATCAACAATAAGATCATATCCACTCACCCAAGTAGGCATCTGCTGTAATGTCAAATCAGATTCACATAGCTTACTCCTGTTGTAAGGCTGTTCTTTCCTCATGGTTTATTTGTAATTGTTATTCCTGACCATAGACTGCATAAAGAAGCAGAGTAAGTGATTGTGGCGTCACCCGTAGCGTTCGGCTCCAGCCAAATGCAGCTCTTTGAGGCAAATTTGGAGCCGAGTCACATACTTGGAAATCTGACCACGAGTATCATAGCAACCAAAGAACCAATCCAGAACAAGAATCGTTGATGGTAACGCAGCTTCCCCGCACCGCGCTGGTTTAGCAGAGGGCGGGCATTTAGCAACGCTGTCAGTCAAACCTGTTGCTAACGCCAGCGAGAGAGACCTCGGGGAAACAGGGTGCCTGGTTTGTCGTTTGTCTGTTTTTGATGTTCATATCTTAATTTAGGGACAACATAGCCAAATGAAAGAGGATCATGTAGCGTGCATTAATATGAACATTTAACACCAAAATGATGAGCCTGACATCAGCAGTTACGGACAGAGGGGTGACAGTTTTTCAGTTGAAAGTGAATTGGACAGATGGCGATGAAGCCGGAAGCACACCCATGGACACGGCTAGCAGGTTAGCTCTGTCCATTTACATATACAGTCTATTGTCCTATCTTAGATGTGTTTGTGGTTCTCACTCATGGTCCAGAATTAACAGAAAGCAGTAGGAAGGCCAATAATAAGCCCTCAAAGCACTTGCTAAAAATGCTATAAATCAGTGATTCTTAACCATAGGGCCGCAAGCACCTCCTCAAGGGGCGCACAGTCAGTCGAATATAAGGCATTTAATATGAGATTGGGCCCCAGGTTACTTTGTACAGAAAGAGTTGAGCCCAGGATCAAAAATATCATGAACCCCTCCTATAAATATTCTATATGCACTTTATATGTGCTTGACAGAAGTTATACTCATCGTCTAAGCCAGATGTAATAGAGATAACGTCTTGTTGAATCTTCTACATTAAATTAAATCTGCATCTAATACTGAGCGTGTTTTACTGATTGCAAACCCGGAAGTAAGATTTGTTTGTGGTCCACTATCGCTTCTTCTTAAGTGGTGTATGCATCCGAAAGTAAATACTAGCAATGGACCAATGGGTGAGAGCAATGGGGGTAGGTAATGACTTGAAAATCAGATAATGTAGCTTTAACTTTTACAATATATTAAGAAGGTCATAAGTCCTGTACAGAAACACAAACACTAGCATGGTTTAATAATAAGATGGATGTACTGTCATTTTTGCCCATAATAAAAATTAGATGTAGGCCGCAAAAAAACCTCACGTGGCACATTTCCATTATAAGGTCACATCACCCGGGCCCAGTTTGACAGCACCAATTAAAACTATTAACCCAATCAATATCAATACTGTTTTTTTCTCAAGTCAAAATCAAAGCAAATTGCACGGCGAGCTATTCCGCACACACTAATCCAATTACAGATTGTACTTGTCAAGCATTTGAGAAGACACTTGCGCTAATATCACATTTGACATGAATTACATTGTGATTAATTGAGAATTAGAGTTGTGTGTACATGCCGTTGAGCACAAAGCATTTCTCCATTGTCACAGTGTGGGCTGCATCCTGTCTGTCACTCCGTGTCTCAGATTGTAAACACAAACTTGATAAATGTTCTTCTGCAAAATGCCAGTTTAAACTCGTAGACAGTGGCTTCAGTGGGACAGTGTGATGCATTGTGGGGCATTGACAGAGCTGTTCACAGATGGATCAGTCCTGGTGGAAATGTATAGACGCAATATCAGAATGTCATCTCTGGTGGGCCAAAGAGCGGCCATGTTTGTGCTGCCTTAAGGGGTTGTACTGATAAAATACATAGATACTTGAGGCAGGGTAGTGGATATTCAAGATATAGTACACGATGCTGCACTAAATTCAGAGATTATTACCCACACTCAAAATACATAATATTGTGGCGCTAGGTAACTTTTGTAGTGAGGAGTTACGCAATCTGCTCATCTCTAATGTTCCACAGAATGACATTAAAATTGTCTAGCTCCATGGAGAGAAGCAGGTGATGCCACCAGGCAGGTCAGATCTGTGAAGAGGCGATACCCCTCATAATAAGAGCTTGTTTTTATGGTGTTTCTTTAGCAATGAAATAGAAAACTGTTACCTGTAATAGAAAAACTGTACGTGGAACATTTCAGGCAAAGTATCAATATCTCAATAGAAACAAGCAGAATACGGATACCTCATCTCATTGGATGAGACAAAAAACAACACATTAAATCAATAGGAATTGCTTTGAAGGGACTGTGGACCTTTTCAAACTTAGTTGGATTTGTTCGTACCCAACTTCATATATCAAATTAAACCCCATCCATAACATGATCCCTGTGTTGTAGGGTGAACTTTGTGGAGTAACCAGCCAGTGGCAGTGGAGCAAAGACTATAAAGGTTTCCCAGCAGTCTTTGGTCCCTCTGACTTGCTCACTTCCACCTGTGCTCTGTCCTCCATGATGCTGGGTGAAACAGTTGGTCTAAGAAATGCAAGTCTAACATTTAAGTGAACTCATTTAAGTTATTTACTTTAAATGTAGTCCGAAAGTGTAGCTGACAGCTTGCCTCTGCCTCTCTCATGGCCTTCTGCTGTGTGCAGTGGCATGCTCCCCTGTGTGCGGTGATGGGCTTGTGTGCGTCAGCTACAGACTAATGCAACTTATTTACAGGGTTATAGGGTTTGAGTCAGCTACACCCTGGAGTGCATCTCTTGCCTTCAACTTTGTGTTCCTTCCTGGCTTAATGTGAAACTGAAGTTTAAAATGTACACTGTGTAACTGAATGGCTGGAGAGTAATTGTAACCTGTGAACTGTTCAAGTGAAGGAAGTTGTACAATTACATTTATAGTGAATGAAATTATAAAGTCCTAACTCGATTTATGCAATTATTATAAATGCTAGTATTTAAACTGAAACTCACTTGCCTCCATCAATGAGTGAACCTGTGTGCCTTAAACCCGATGGCATTGCTTGGTTTATTTTTATTTTATTATAATTTTGTTCTATCCACTCAAAATGCCACACTAGCTTTTGACTATTGCACTAAATGTTCTCTCTGCACGTTTCACAGTGCAAGTGAAGTGTTTTGCCCATGGGCACAATGACAGCATTGATTGGGTTTAGCAGGAATCAATCTGCCAACCCTGTGGTGAGAAAGCATTCATTAGTTTCCAATCATCCAGGAAGCCATATATTTAGCCTCAATTGTTCTATTACACTAAGCTAAAATATGACAGTTTTTTATATATATATATATATATATATTTTTTTTTTTTTTTTTTTTTTCATCTGTTAAAGTTGTATACTTTTGAACTGGTCCTATCATTACAAACGGCTTTGATTTCCCACGTGTGAGAGACAGCAGGTCTGCAGTGTGCTTCTTTGTAGCGAAAGGCATGGAATCGAACTATGAGTATTGGGTCCCCCGGGTTCTGCAGGTTTCCAGAAAATCAATCCAGGACTTATTAAGACTATAATGAATGTAATTTAAGACCTATATGTTAGTAAAGAGTGGGTCAATGTCAGATATCACTTATTGGCTTAGGGCCGTGTTGACTGCAGTGAGATAAATGAATGTGGGGATGGTATAAATAGGCTGAGGAGGGCTTCTACACAGTGACTCATGGAGCTTTAGGGCAAAAAAAACACCTGAACAATTAACTAGTGATTACAATGCTGACAAGGGCTTACACGTCATTGTAATATGAAGGTGTATGCATTCAGCAAGTAGCCAAACATTATACTTAATTAAGCGTAGTGTTAATTCAGCATAATAATAGAAGTAAAGAAGTAGAGGTCCAAGAAGTAATAGTAAAACAGTATTCTGGGATGTGTAACTACAAGAGGAACTGTCTGGACTTGGCATTTGATTTGTCTCAAGTCAAGCTGATGTAAATGGGCATACACAAATATGAAGTAATACATATTCTGGTCCCAGTAGGAGAGCACCTACTTCAAATTTTCAGTGTTTCAATTTGTATGCAATTTTTCATTTTGCATGAGAATTGTTGGTCAGTCAACCAAATGTTCATATCTTGATTTACAGACACAGTAGTGACAAAAAAATGCCAGGATCATGTAGAGCGGGTTAACATGAACATTTTAAGGTCAGAATGACGAAGCTCACTGCAGCAATTACATAGAGAGTGGCGGCAGTTTTCCGATGTAAAGTCAATTGGAGCTGAGTTGATGGAGCTGGAAGTGTGTCTAAGAAATTCAGTTCTAACATTTAGGTGAACTCACCTAAATGAGGGCCCAGCTCTGCCTCGCTCATGGCCTTCTGCTGTGGGCAGTGGCATGCTCCCCTGTGTGTGGTGATGGACCCGTTTGCGTCAGCTACAGACTAATGCAACTTATTTCTCAGGTTTTGGGGTTTGAGTCAGCTACACCCTGCAGTGCATTCTGCTCTCTTGCCTTCACCTTTTTGTTTCTTTCTGCCTTTTGTGAAACTTAACTTTAAAATGTACTTTGTGTAACTGAATGGCTGGGAAGCAATTTTAACCTGTGAACTTGAAGAACCAAACTGTTCAAGTGAATGAAGTTATATCATCCCTTTTATAGCGACCTGGGGGAGAGAAGGCGCTCGATTTATCTGTTATTAATGTTCATATCTTGATTTATGGACACAATATTGAAATAAAAATGGCAGGATCATGTAGAGCGGGTTAATACGAACATTTTCAGGTCAGAATTACGAGCTGAGATGTCAGATGACACAGGGGAGCATGCCATTGCCCACAGCAGAAGGCCATGAGAGAGGCAGAGCTGGGCCCTCAGCTACACCTCTGGACTACATTTAAAGCAAATAACTTAAATGAGTTCACCTAAATGTTAGACTTGAATTTCTTAGACACACTTCCGGCCCATCAACTCTGGCTCCAATACACTTTTAAAGAGAAGTGGAGCCAGAGTTGATGGAGCCGGAAGTGTGTCCATGATCACTTCCTATTTGGAACACAGTGGCTAGCAGGTTACTTATGTCCATTTATATACACATGTGTGTGTGTGTGTGTGTGTGTGTGTGTGTGTGTGTGTGTGTGTGTGTGTGTGTGTGTGTATATATATATATATATATATATATATATATATATATATATATATATATATATATATATATATATATATATATATATATATATATATATATATATATATATATATATATATATATGAACTCACACTGGTTCCTAAAACGTACTGCAGTCCACTACCCTTCACTTTTGCGTTGTAGGAAGCCATATTTTCAGTTACCTTTAATTAGTTCTACTTTCCAAACATAGACATTTTGGGTATTGGAAACTAGCTCCCTTACTCCCCCTGTCTCTATTTGAAATGTCAGATTGGATACCTGCCTCTTCATAATGGCTAACACTGACATTTATTCTCATTTCTCTGTGTTTTATGAGACCTTTACAGTTAACAGTACTTCACTTTTCCACTTCCTTGTGTCAGTAGAAATCATTTGTGAATTTTAACAGCACCGAGCCAAAGAAACGTCTGGAATATTTAATCAGATTGCACTAAAACCTTCAAAAAATATTGTCTCAAAGGCCCCTTGTCTTAGCGCTTCTGTCAAACTCATTTATCTGTCCTTTTATGGCCTGTTTTTGTTTAATTGAATGTTGCGCGCTCTCGGAACATTTCTAAAATATATAATGAGGTGATTTGCATTAGACTGCAGATTCGGGCGACCTTTGCTTTTGCCAATAATTACAGTAAAAGCCGTCTGGGTCTGTCATTGGCGCGGATGTGGCGGGGACCTCTTTGTGCTAGCGTAAAGGTTAGCCGCGGGCTGACTCCGGACTTATGAAAAAGCCGGAGGAAAATGTCATTAGAGCAAAAGGGAAAGACACTGGGAATTAACTATTGGAAATTCAATCAGGCCGGCTTTAAGGACAGCGGGCGTGCGGCCTGTTTAATTATCGCAGAGACTGGGAGACAGGGGGCAGGAAATGCTACTTTGAGAGAATCAAGAAGGACACCCCAGAGGCAGCCTATGCACACTTCACAGTCCACTGTCACACTGTCTGGTAATACAAACTTAGAATAGAAATCAGTCAAGTTTTAACACATTTGTGCTGCTGTTAATCCTCCCTCTAGTGTCTAATATATATGTAGGCCTAGTACCAACTCCGACATTAAAGGTATGAAGATGAACCATTGGCTGATTATTTATAGTGCCTTTAATTGTGACAGATGTGGTTGTCAATCTGTTCCAATCGCCAGAGGTGCATAGGACACATTTACATTTCCTTAAATAACTTTTTCAAAATTGTACTTTGAAGTAGTTTTCTAGCACCATATTTCTACTGGAGTCATTTTTTATTCAAGTATCAATACCATTTCTTCAGTACAGTTGCATTTTGGTGACCCACTTTAAGTGACAAAGGCGTTATTTTGTCAATACTATACATATTATTCACATGGTTCTTCTACCTTCAGATATGATTTTATTTTTTACATTTTTCAATTGTGTTTATTCTTTGGAAACACCACAATCTGATATTTTATGTTTTGCGTGTTTGATTACATGAACTCCATGTTCTAAGGTTGATAGAGTTACTCTTTCCTATGAACTTTGTCCTGTGATTTAACTCTCACCAGAGTCGTTTCTTGGACGACTATCACCACATGCTGTGTGTGAGTGCTGGGTGTAGGCCTGTACATTTTCTTTGCACTACTGGGAAACCTTTGGTCATTTTTTTGGCTATATGATAAGATTTAAGCCATACCATTTTGAATTGATAACTTCTATGACTCATTACAGATGCAAACTAAGTACTAAAGTGTTTCATTATGCTGTTTATTTATTGTAGCTCAGGATCATTTAACAATACTGTAGATTCAGAATAGTGTGTGTGGTTTAAATCTGCTTTTAGGCTATTGCTTCATTGGCATAAATTAATTTCAATATTATCGTTTATCATCTATATTTACTTCAGCAATATATCGAACTTCAAAAGTCATTATAGCAACAGGCCTAGCTGGGTGCGTAAAGTGTCTGGTGCAATGACAAAACAAAAGTATTCACTTGTAGGAGCTGCAATAGAACCACTCGCTCTCCAGTAATAAGACAACCTGAGCTGCTACCGCTCCATGAGGCTATTTGAAAGCTCTCATTTCCACATTTAATCGCATAAACCAAAGTTGGAAAGGAAATGATTAATTATGCATAGATCCTAGTACCTTTTGAGGCGAATATGGTTTTGGATATTAGTGCTGTCTATAATAAGAAATCTGTCATAAATCACCACATTTAACACACGCTGGGTTTTGCCTTCATTCAGGACACCATCTGTGGCACTTCTTGTTCTGGGTTTTACAGCTCCACTAAACATCACAGAGAAACGCGTAGTTTGTCTGTGCTAACTCTTGCATGCTGTTTTAATTTGCATGTGTGATCGGTTGTCTTTGTGCAGTGAAACGTGACTGTGTTTACTATGTGTTAACTCCCTTCTCCCACCAAAAACTCGACCCAAAGTCAAAATTATCCCTAAATGCAACCTTACGATCCACCATCCCCTCCTCGTATTTGTTTAACCTGCTGATAAAATCCTACCTCTGCTTGTTTAACACTGGATTTGGAGTCAAACAGTTGAGTGTGACAAGCGCTAATTCCTAAACTCCCCCAAAGCTAAACGAATATAATCGCGAGGGCAGAGAGCAGAGCGACTAACATTGGGTGGCTCTGTTTTGTGCTGTGTTCTAGTCGCAGCGGCGCGTCACGTTTCACCTGCCGGACGGCTCCCAGGAGAGCTGCAGTGACAGTGGGCTGGGAGACCATGAGCCTGTGGGCACTGGCTCTCTGCTCACACACGCTCTTCCTCTGGTGCAGGCTGCAGACGACTTCTATGAGCAGGCCTCCCCCGACAAGAGGACCGAGGCGGACGGCAACTCTGACCCCAACTCCGGTGAGTCCATGCACCACATGGGAGATTAGGTTTTGTTCTGTTTTAGTTCATGTTCAGTGTACATGTGGGTGGGCTAAAAAAAATGTAAACAAATGCACACTCTTACCTGAAAATCTACTGTTATAATAACACAGCTTTTTATGGTTAAAGTGGTAAATATGTAATGTTATCACTATAAATCAAGTTGTGTAGTTTAGACCACTTTTTAGGAATTTTTTGAGGGCTGATTTTTTTTGTTTTTTTTTGGTTCCAAACTGAAGTCTGAGAATCATTGACTTATTTAGAACAATATCATGGGATGAGTATGATTCTTTTCAGGACTACTTTCTGATTTTGTTTCAACATATGTGTAATGAAGGTGTGCACACGGTGTTACTGGTTTCTTACAAATATAATATTAGTATGTTTTGTTCAGTTTGGCCTTTATTTGATGGGATAAAACAGAGAAATTAAGCTCATCAAAACAAGACGTTCTGCTGCAGATTATCAATGCTTCGATCTGCTGTCCCTCTTTCTTCACTGAGATCAATTTAAACAAAAAAAAAAGAGCTAAAAGAGTTCAAAATTCTAAAGACGATACGACTGTAGGCACACAGACATCCACCCTGATTTTTTTTTACATCAATTTGAACTTGAATGGGTTTAAGTATTTCACATATTTGCAGTTTCTTTAAACATAAATTCTTCTCTCCACTCCACACACATACCACGCGCCAATGAAAAGCATCTCCTGTGTTGTAACATTTTTGAGAGCACAGTTGCAAATATCTTTAAGGATGAGTGCCTTGCTGTACTTGTAGTGAATGTTTTCGGCCTTCTTACAGTAAGTCATTGTTTTATGAGCTGCTCTTTACCAGATAAAACACGTAGATATAACAAACGCCTTTATGAATAACACAGTGTAGTGCGTTAATTTGGAGCCATTCTGTCACTCAAGTAGGTTTGGAGTGGCTGTACACTAGCGGGTCATTCATTTCTTCAGTTAATCAGCTCGACTTGTTCATCCCTCCCCGGAGCAAACCTGGCTCTCCCACTGGCTCCTCACCTATTTGTGAAACTCATTTGATTTATTTAGAGATGATTTCCCAGTTGGTCGTAGTTGGTGCTTGGCTTCGAGATGTTAACTTCTTCACTATTTCTGGTGGGAACGTACATCTCCGACCCACTTTTCTCATTTTATCATTAAGAGGTGAGGCATGCGCGCAGATCAAGAGCGTAGCCCCAAGGTCGAAGCCAGCGATGCCTGCTTGCTGAGGGTGGAGCACGGAAGCAAGTGGGAGTAAACTAAAGAAACACAAGCTAACTCTGAGCTGGAGCGGAGAGCTGCTGAACACAATGACCTGAATCCAATGGTGATGATAAACTGCCTGAAGGAACACTGGTTGATGCTGAAGGAACTAACGGCTTAAAATGTGTGCTGCAAGTGTTGTTGAATGAATTAAAAGTATTATAAAATTATCAAATATGTGAAGTTTGGAAATCGTACAAGCTTGTTGGAGGAAATGCTGAATTCAAAAATATTGGGGTGGCATTTAATACAAAGACTTCAATACAATCTTAAGCTTTGAAAAAAACAAAAAAAAAAATGTAGCAACCTAAAAAGCCCATCAGTGGCCATTGATTCAAAGGTTGGCGGTTTGAATCCCACTCTCAGTGTAAACATCACTGGTAGATCAGTCAGATCCACTGGCTGGCTTACAGGGTGGTGGTGCGATTCCTGCTCCTACAGATGCTGTTTTTGTGTCCTTGCGCAACACATTTATCCCACAATTTTAGTCCCCCAGTTCCAGTGTACACTAGTGTATGAATGTGTGTGTGTGAATGGGTGAGTGGTTCCTTCATGTAAAGCGCTTTGAAGAGTGCCTTGAATGTGGAAAAGCGCAATATAAAAATTTGACTATTTACCAAAAAGTCTTTTAAAAAAGACTTTAAATGCCTTAGCTATTAATTTAAAAAAAAAAAAAAAAAAAAGAAGAAATTGGTTTTAGTTGGACACAACCCAGATAATGACCAGTTTGTCACACCATGACCAGATGACCTTTGAATGCATATGAAAAGCCTCGGAAAAGCCATAGTAACATGTGGAGGATCTTAGACTAGATCCACATCCTTGCATAAAATGTTTATATTAACAATAATACAAGCTCATTACATCTAGCACATGCAAATGAGAGATGAAACTAATTGAAGGGACTAAATCTAATCCTTTTCAAGCCCATAAAGAGACTGGTGAATAACCCCCTTGCATTAGTATTATACTGTTATTGTGCTCTCCTCCACATGTTCCTTGTCCCTGATTGCTCTTACATCATCTTCAGTCACTTATGGTTGTGGCTTTTGTTGACAAGGACAGATTTGACATTTCTTTATTTTAGTTGAAGTGTCAAGTCTCCATTTACCGCTCTGAAAATAATCACATGCTCGTGTTGATGTGTGGAGTATTCATGTTTTGACAATGAGACTGTAATGGCCTTAAATGAAAGCACGTCTTCTTCTAAAAGACCCATCACTAATTAAACTGAATTAGTCTGAAAGGTGCATTTACAGCAGATGCATTAAAGCAGCCGTGAGAGGTTTATTTTTAACTATAATGTTATGATGCGTGATATTTAGCTCATTTGCACTTGATGGGTCTTGTGTACAGGATCAATAGTGTTCAAATGATGTTTAACGTTCCTGTGCAGCATTCTAAACAGGGACTCCCAGACTTCCTTCACCCCAGACACTTCCTCCATTTCCTCCGGTGGGACCCCAAGGCATTCCCAGGCCAGCCGAGAGACATAGTTTAGTCCTGTTCAAAACTGTTGTATCCTTTCTTCATAGTAAGCAGCAGATTTTATTATTTATTATCTTCTTTAACCCTATGTATGGCCCATAGGCTGAATTATTTTCGATAAGTACAGAGCTGTGGGCAGGAATAGGGGGTAAATGAAACATACATTTTTCAAGCGCTCAACATGCAAATACAGAACGATACATGGTTGCTCAAACATGTATTAATTAATCATCATACTACTACTACTACTACTACTACCACTCACTCATTCACACATACACACACACACTCATACACCAATGTACGCAGACATGGAGAGCGAGATGGGTTAAGTGTCTAACCCAACAACAGTATTCATCTGTGGAAGCTGGAATCACGCCACCAACCTGTGGGTCAGTGGATTGAACTGCTCTACCAACTGAGCTACTGTCACCCTAATACTACCACTACTGTTATTACTACAAATAAAACTTCTATTACTACTGCTACTACTACTACTAGTACTACTACTACTACTACTAATAATAATAATAATAATAATAATAATAATAATAATAATAATAATAGTAAGTTAATTTTGCCTAATGTCCAGTTTAATAATGCTAAACATACTTTACATGTGTTGACAAATCCTGCATATTTAGATTGCCTCCCTCTCCAGAGCTCAAAATGTCTGCTCCTCTGAGTTTTACAGAAGCCTCTATGACAGTGCAGCAGTAGAAGCTCTTTGCTAGCTAAGAGTGTCATTTTATATAGGCTCAGAAAGCAGGACTATATATCTAAACTCAAGACCAGGAGAATGAATCTGTCAATGCATTTAGTTCATTTTAAAGGGCGACTTGGAGAACAGTCTAAATGCGAGTGACTGGATGCGAGGCAGAGGTGCATAAGCAACCTTTGATAGTTGTACAAAGTGAGTGTAATAATGAGTCTTTATGTAATAGGAGTGAGTGGAGTGTCACCTGTGTGGGCTGTATCATTTATCAACGCGCTAAACTCACAGTCTGCGTGGGAGTTAGCAGTGTCTTATATCTTTATCAGTATCAAGAGCGGTTTGATTTGTGAGAAGCACAGTGAAACTTTTACCACCACAGCTGTGATCAAAGCAGTGCTGATAATCAAAAGGTGACAATGTTTTTGACAGCCTTGATTAATCTTTATTTAACTACAAGTGTTGTTTTACATGACTCACACAAAAACTTCGTTCCAAAAACACTTTCCTCAGGGTTTCTACGGTAAAAAATTGTAAAACAGGTGCTGATAAAAACTGCAAAAACATTATGACAATGAGTTTAAAGGTGCATTATGTAACTTTTCTGGTGGTCTGCCCACTTGTCTCCATGGAGATGTCATTGTGTTGCCTGAAGAGTTCCACAGTAAGACATTAAATGGTAAGTGGTCACATTTTTATATAGCACTTGTTCACCTTCAAGGCACTCAAATCTCTTTACATCAAGGAACCACTCACCCATTCACACATACATTCATACACCAGAGTACACAGACACCGAGGGGTGAGGGGCGTTAAGTGTCTTGCCCAAAAACACAACAACAGTATTCATTTGCGGGAGCTTGAATCGCACCACCAACTTGTGGGTCTGTTGCCCATTAAACCTATCTTCCGTCTTATCTGGACTATATATTGCTAGTTGTAATATATATATAAGTTGCAAGAGTGAAAAAATTTTATATAAAATGTAATAATGAAGAAAAAAAACATATATAAGTCGCACTGGACTATAAGTCGCATTTTTAGGGCAATTTATTTCACGAGATCTGAGACCAAGAACAGACATTTTATCTTTAAAGGCAAGTTCTAATAATAATAAAAGAAAGAACAATAGTCTTAATAGCAGTACAGTACACTGACATTTATATTTATTCAGCTAAAAGAAGCAAATACAGTGAACTGAAAATGTGTCTGGTGTGTTAACGTAAGATATTAACAGTTAATCAGATAACTACGCTAATGTAACACATTTATATTTATTCAGCTACATGAAGCAAATACAGCGAACTGAATATGTGTCTGGTGTGTTAACGTAAGATATTAACAGTTAATCAGATAACTAAAGCATAAAAATTAAGCTAACAAGTTTACTCTCGATCTCACTCCAAATCGCTAAATCAATTGAATTCTTCATCCTTGGTGTTGCTTCTGAACTCTCTGTCACCTACTCTGGAAGTAGGTGATGCACCACTTCCTTTTCCGGGTGGCTGTTATACTGGTTCACAAGTCTAGAGTGGCCTTGTGTGATTATCAGTGTGACCAAAACGAAGACGAGAATTTATATATTTAAAAAATTTCACATATAAGTCGCATCTGAGTATAAGTCTCACCCCAAGCCAAACTATGAAAAAAAGTGCGACTTATAGTCCGGAAAATACAATATTTTCATGGGGATACATAGGTGACACCACAAAGCCCAAGTTAAGATGCAGAATTCACTTTATTGCCATGAAAAAGACCTGTAATGACAGAAATGCCATACTGTGGAACATTCCAGGCAAAGCAATAATATAGCAATAACATCTCCTTGGAGAGAAGCAGGCGGTGGACCAGATCAGAAAAGTTCAACAGTGCATGTTTAATTTGTCACTTTGTCCTAACATTATGCCCGATGGCTATATGCACTTACACTGAAGCATCATTATAATGCAGACCTGTAGTTTGTAAAGTGGAGCTGAAGCTTTGAAGCACAACATCCATTCAACTGCAAAACATTTTTATTTATTTTCCCCCTGTTTTATTAAAAGGTTTGTATTTGTCTTTTTATTTGAAGATAAATATGGTAATGAAAACATATTATGAAAGGGAGTGCCAATGAGGGCAGATTCTGTATAAGAGGCTCAACATCAAAGAGGCAGAGGCTGAAAAAAACAAATGAATAAATCAATGTTTGTCTTCAAGTTCATTGTACTTAAGGGCATTGGTTGATTCATTTTATGTTCATTTCTATTTGTTTATTTTGTTGTTGGTTTTTTAGTTTTTTTAGTGAAACCAGCCCTGTTTGTATCCTCTAGGTAACTGACAGCTTTAGATTAAATTCGTTCTAGATTATTTGAACTGTATCTTTTAATATTTCAGGCTGAGTTCTGTGTAATTTTTCAGCTAGTTAAAGGGCCCACATTATGCTATTTTCTGATCTATGTTATAATGTTCACATTCCTGAAGTTGTCTTTTGTTTCATTCACCCATGTTTAACAGACAAACTCTGCATATTTAGGCTGAGTTCTTCTCTCAGACACTCTGTTCCACCTTGTGATGTCATGTGGTAATGCAGGAAGTGCCCCACTGTCTTTTAAAACTTCATACACCGTCACTAGAATCATTTGAATGATTCCAGCTCTAGAATTGCCAATCTCTACTGAACTAAAGGTAAAAGGTAGTTGTTAACTTGCTAAACTACTGCTACGTGACATCACAAGGTGGAACAGAGCATTTTGAGCTATGGAGATGTAGACAGGCTAATAATAAAGGGTTACTCAACATCTGTGAATGGAACAAAACAAATCTCTAGGTATGTTTTTGAAGAGGTAACATTATAACACGGCTTAAAGCTCACAAGAGTCCATTTTGTGTAATATAGGACCTTTAAGTGGTCATTTGAACAATTATATTCAGCTGCAGTTTATTTAGCTTGTAACAATAAAATAAAAACTTTCAAACCAACATCTTAAAACAAATATTGCAAGTAAATCTAATAACTCCTTTTACTGTTTTTGCAGTGTAAGTTTTAACTACAATGTGTAAACTTTTAAAACTATAATAAAGTTTTGGCTGTATTTTTTGTTGCTTGATCACACCACAGAGAGAGTTTTTCTTTTTGCCAAAGGGGCCACGCTACAAATAGCTTTCAACATTATTTGGGGGTGAGAAATAGCACCTTGGTTTGAGAAAAAAAGGTACAAAAATTATTATTAAAGTTCACCGCTGCCATCAACACTTTGTAATGGCTGCTTCATCATTCTGGCCCAAATCCCCATGTTGTATTGACAAGAACTGTTTCTATTGATGTGCAATTTAATCATTGGAACGCTTCAAGGCTTTTTATGGAGAGAGGTGCTGGATGGCAACATGATCTCAATACACGGCGCTCTTAATTGATATAGATTTTTGGAGGCGCTTTTTACATCAGGAAAATGTGTTGAGCTTTGCACAGCTGCGCACGGCTATGAGCTGGAGTGGTGTAAAGAGGCTGGTAAGGCCGTCACCTTCGAGGAGTGCATCTGTAAAAGTCATGGAAAAAGTGGGACCTTAAAATGTAAAAGTATAACTGAAATATTGAAATTGTCTGCAACCAGATCTTAAAAATGGGCCATCAAAATGCTCAGTGCAGGCGACAGTAGCTCAGAGCGCTGACCATTCATTCAAGGTTGGCGGTTCGAATCCCGTTCTTCACATAAACATCATTGGTAGAGCGGTCAGATCCGCTTACCCACAGGTTGACGGTGTGATTCCAGCACCCACAGATGAATAATGTTATTGTGCTCTTTCGCAAGACACTTATCCCACCTTGGCCCTAGTGTCTGCGTACACTGGTGTATGAGTGTGTGAGTGCCTTGAAAGAAAGCCTTGAAAGACGCTATATAAAAATGTGACCATTTACCATTATTAAAATTATTACAAAATGAGTAGAATTATTACAAAATTAGTAGAATTATTTCAAAATGAGTAGAATTATTACAAAATGAATAGAATGTAGACTAACAATCCACCTGAGGGCCTGCATAGATGTATTTGATGCCTCTGGATGACACTACAATAAATGTATTTGAAGAAAGAAAGCATGCACAACACATGTAACACAGCATTATTTGTCACAACATGATAAAGAGATCACTTCTTTAAAGAACACTTATGCAAAATTAACTTTTTTGAGCTTTTAAATGATGTTAGAACATAAAAAAGAAGCAGCAGGGGAGCGCATCAGGGGATCCGGTAGCAGCATTAAATATGTAGAAAAAGGTAAGGTGCTCATCAAAGACTAGGGCGCAATAGCATGAAATGATAAAAGAGACTTTCAAAACTTTTTTTTGAAAATAAAATGTCAATATACTAGTGCAAAATTCAGCCAAGAATAGGTCTGAGGTGCATTTTACCTTTTGACAATAGAAGTCTTTTATTATACCTTGGACAATCTATGTTTCAACACAGTGTCTTCTTCAGGGCCTAAGTTTTGCAAGTCTTCTTTTATTATTTCACTTTTGTCTTTTTGTTCTTTTTTTTTTTTTTTTTTTTTAAATGAATCCTCTTCTCTAAGTCCACTCCCTCCTCAAAATACATATCATTTAGAATTTTCCAGGATTGTTACATCAACATTAAAAGTCCATGGATCAAAATTGGAGCATTTCTTCCATCAAATTGTATTCATCATAACTGCAATATTGTGTTAGCATGCCGGTAAAGGTTGCTAACCCTAGTTATGGTGTGATCCCTCTGCTGCGTGATCGCACTGCTCACTATGGAGTACTAAAACATGAAATGACAAAGCAAAGGTACTCAAGAGCATGTTTAAAAGCCAATAAGAAAAGAAATAATTCAAAGCCTGTGTAATTTCATATGAATGTAATGCATTTTTAGAGTAATTGTATTTTGAAATGTCACTATAGCTCCCCAACCTCATAATTATAGCCCCACAAAGTTGAAGTAATCTTGTTGTAAACAGTATCCATCATTGTAAGTGTTGTTATGTTTTTACCAGGCGCTGTTTAACAAACCACTTGAGGTAACAGTGTCTTTATTGGAGCCTTTCAGCAGAGACCTTCAGGTAAATGAGCTGAAGCCACCACATCTGCAGCTTTATCGTCTCCACGGATACACACATAATACTGCCAGTACTATTACTGTAAATCAAATAAGGGGGGTCCAAGTGTAAAACTATGATAAGCCTATTCATAACATAATAATAAATACTTCTTTCAGGCAACAGGCGATTGGTTGAGACATAGTTCTGATTACACTATACTAATGTGTTAAGGTCTGTTAGTTGCCCATGTAATGCTTCAGTGCCTCCCTTGTCGACAACTATTGGCAAATGGCTTCCACAAATGAGATCCCAATGCAGATGAGGTTAGGCTTATTTGTCTAGGGAGGTAGGATTTAATCAGGCTCAAGTACCTTGGATTTGTACTAAAGTTAAAATACTGTTACAAGCAAAGTAATGGGAGTAGAAGAACTGAAATATGTGCTATAAGTAACTTCGAATGTGTGGTCTGCTACACACTTGTCTGTAGATGTTAGTGCATATTGCAAAGTTTAATGCAATATAGTGGAACATTCAGCAAAGCAATAATGACGTCATCCTCTACCACAAAAGTTGCATAATGCATCTTTTACTGAAATAAAAGTTGCACTGGTTGTGCTACAAATGCTTTTATTGTTTTGTCCTATGCGCCATTAAGGTTGCATTAGTTTTGACATTTCACATAAACAATCCCAATACTTTGAAAAATGATGATTCGATATCTAAAAAATTGTGAGGTTTTAAACGACAGACTAAAGGTTTGTAGCCACAGAACGAACTCTAGTGTTGCAAAGTAAGTTTAGATAAAATCTAAACAAATACAAAGAAAATATATCTACAAAGTACAATGTGCAATGTGATCTTAAAGCAGACCTACCTGCAAGATTGACTTTCTAGAGCTTTAAACCATGTTTTAGTTGTTTCTCTTTCTTTTTTACCCTCTCAAAGTTGTTTTTGGAGTGATTTGTGTATGTTTGAATAATCATTAATTGCTTATTTTCAAGACATCATATTGCTGATCAATCTGTTTTCACCGCCACTGGCACAACCCCCTACTTACTTTGTTCTTCAATTTTATTTTCTTAAACGGTGACACACGTAGAATTCGGCAGCCTCAAATAGTAATTTTGATATAAATGTGAAAAACAAAATCCAGCTACTTGCAAGTGTGATCTGCAGCTTACAGTGGCGTTAGCTCCCATTGGGCACTCCAGTTTTCTAACACAGAAGGGAGCGGACTTGTTACTTTTATTAAAGAAACTTTTAGATTATTGTTGTGGTTTAAAATATGCAAATTATAACATAATGATTCACTGGTGTCATAGGTTATAACTATATAGCAGACACAAGCACAATAGGTCTTCTTTTAATACAGACATTTCATTATTATAAGTTACACAAGTGGCATTCATCTGAAGCTTAGATCTGAATGCTACACCACTTTAGAACAAGGTCCTTCAGTGTTTATCATAGGCATATATAATGTGATATAGCGATGCAGAATTTATGCTAATAAAATATTATGCTAATGATATGCACAAACCAAATACGACTGAACAGCCTCAAAAGCTTGGATAAAGCAGAATAACGTTCCACATCAGATTGCCTGATTAGATATTGGAGTACATGCTGAACCCAATCATAAAACTGTTTTTCCCAAGATTTTGAACTTATATTTCAAAGAAGTTCACAACCTCCCAGAGATTCTTTTTGAACTTGCTTGAGTCATATAGTCTGAACATACACAGCAAACTATCTATAATCTATAATAAGAACTAAGGTATAAAACCAAAATGTGAAATACAACAGACTTTTTGTTAAAATTACAAACTTTGTTGCTTATAGTTTATGTCAAATGGTGGGACGATTGTGGAAACAGCTGAAAAGGGAATAGACAGATTCTTCCTGAAAAGGGAGATTTGTGAAAGGTTTGTAGTAGGTCTCTGTGGATGAGTTGTGTTTGACTGGGAGATCGCGATGACATCGAGCATGAAACTGCAACCACTTTATCCATTAATCATTGATAGACAGGGACAATAGACAGGACCCTTGTTTTGTTGTTTTTCTTTTGTAATCTCACTCTTTATACTGCTCTGTTTGGTGCATCTAGACCGCTTCAAGCCCTCACTCTGCCAATAATCCATTTTACAATCACAGCAGACCACAATTTCAAATCCCTCTGTATTTTTAACATTAATACACTTTTTGACCGTTTCCAAATCCTATCAGCGTGTTGGCTATTTATTCTATCACAGTCTGGGGAAAATATGCTGCAGGCGACTGCGTTGGTCACAGTGCCATGTTTTTCTTAATTGCTGATGCCAAATTCCTGGTGCTGTCTCTCCCAGGCTCTTCGCAGACGCTCCGATGATTGGCACCTCCTTCGTCTTTTTTTAACTTTGGTGCCATGAAGCGTATTCTCTAGGGAAGAACAGTATTATAGCGGAACAAGCCTGTCTGTCTATTAGACTAGATCACGGACAACTGGAGTAAAAAGTGAGCCTGCTGTTAGGAGCACTAGTGAGCAATCATTCAATTAATTTTAAGGGATGTAATATGCTAAATCAGTCTTTTAACCATGTTAGCATGCTTTTTCTTATCATTAGCTAGCGCAGAGTTGTATTTTGAGTGATTCATTTATGTGAGTTTTCTTGCTTGAGAATTCAGAAAAGTTTTATTTCCACCTGTCATGTCCTCGTCTGGTCAACCAAGAGTACACACTTCTTCAACACTTTACAAAGTTGTGTCGTCTGGAAAGCGGCTTTATCTTCCCATTCCCAAGTTCAGAAAGGTGTGATTGACAGGTGGATTAGCCAAATAGGAACACACTGAAGGGGGCTACAATAGCTCAGTTGGTAGAGCAGTTGTCCACTGATCGGAAGGTTGGTGGTTTGAGTCCCGCTCCTGACGTAAACATCATTGGTTGAGTCAGATCCACTGACCCACAGTTGGAGACAGTTGGTTGATTCCAGCTCCCATAGATGAATACTGTCATTGTGTCCTTGGGCAAGACACTAAACCATCTTGTTCCCAGTGTCTGTATGCACTGGTTTATGAATGGGTGAGTGGTTCCTTAATGTGAAGCGCTTTGAGTGCCTTGAAGGTGGAAAAGCGATACATGAAAATGTGACTGATTACCATTTTTACCATGGTCTATGCCACTAAAAACATGGCTGACGCGGCAGAGGAGGGAGTGGTGAATACTGCATATCTAAAATATAAAACCAACTAGCCTGGAACCTAGGTTACTCATGTCCCCACCCAAGCCCCCTATACTCTACAATGTAGACTGTGAGGTATACCACCAATGTCATTTAGCAAATTTTAACAAATGCAATCAATGTATTAATGAAGTACATGTTAATTAGCTGATTAAAAAATAGCTATTTACTTTCTTAGTCAAGTAGTAAATTATTTCTGCTGAGAGCTTGGAGCAGCGTTTTATTGTATAAGTCACTGTAAAATATAAAGATTATATATTGATTTTTCAACTGTACAAACAATACAGTTTGAGGAGTTCTTGTATTTTATTTGCACACGCTGTGCTTTCGGATGCATTTACAATACCTCAAAGTGTCTGACAATGCTTTGTGCATCAATGTGATCAATGTTTTAAAATCTCATGGTGAGTATGAAACCATCTTGTTTATTGTTTTGGAGCGTATCCAATATAAATAAGAGAATATAGAGTCTTGTTTTGTCAGCAAAGAGAACACAGAATAGATTTAGCTATGGGACAAAAGAAAAAAACACAATGGCAAAATTCACAATTGGCAAATAATCCATCTTCATAAGAAAAGCGTATTTGTGAAATGGGCGTACAATAAACCTTCCGGTTTCAAGTGTTTTCTTCAAAGCATAGAACCAAATTATGCAAAAAAAAAAAAAAGTAACTCTTGAGTTTTTATTGCCATGGTAACGTCCCTCACTGCATATTGTATCGTCCCATCAAATTGTTTGTTTTTAAGTCTTGCTGCAGTGCTGTTTTCAGTTTGACGTCTCAGGATAAACTAAGTTCATTCTAAACTAACTATAACTTTCTCTAAAGCACATTGGGTGACGAAAAAAATGCTTTGTCTGCAACTCTGGAAGTACTAATCCAGCGGAGGTGCTCCCATGTGCTTTTGAGTGCAGCTCTCCAGCATTGGCCTGGGACATAGCCCGCAGTACACCTCACAATGAGCTATGGGTCTACCTCCAACTTTATTGTCCCATCATAAGCACGGGGCAGCAATCCACGTAAGGTCAGGGCCGTAATGTGGTCATTCTGCACAACAGTGAGGGAATCTCATATAAAAACAAGAGTTATCTGCCCATTATGTTAGATACGCTTCATGAGGTTTCAGTGCAACTCTGCCTTAAAGCAGTTTTGAGTTGGAACAAAAGATTGAATTTAAGTTGAAAATGGACAAAACTGTTCTGAAATGTGATACAAAATGTGTGTGGTTGAACTGAGGAGATTGATGTATTAAGGCAAGGTAAGGCAAGTTTATTTGTATAGTAGAATGTGTACACAAAGTAATTCATAGTGCTTTACAGAATTAGAAAGACATAAAAATCTCAATATAACAAATCAAAACATACATAATCATCATAAAATGAACATTAAAAGAGTCCAGAATAAAATCTTTTTAGTCATATGCACAGCTAAACAGAACCGTTTTGAGCCTGGATTTAAACATTGTCAAAGTAGAGGCCTGTTTCACATCTTCAGGAAGATTGTTCCAGATTTTAGGTGCATAAAACTGAAACACTGATTCTCCATGTGTAGTCCTGACTCTGGACAGCAGCAGGAGTTCGGTCCCTGAAGTCCAGAAATTGCAAGATGGTTCATATGGCACTAACATGTTGGACATTTACTTTAGTGCTAGGCCATGGAGAGACTTGTACACGAGCAGAACTGCCTTAAGTCAAATCTTTGAGCAACAGGAAGCCAGTGCAGAGACCTGAACATAGGTCTTATGTGCTTGTACTTCCTGGTTCTAGTCAGGACCCAAGCAGCAGTGTTCTGGATGTACTGCAGCTGTCTTAGCGGTCGTTTGTAGAGGCCAGTGAGCAGGCCGTTACAATAGACTAACCTACCGGAGACAAGTCTCTCCAAGTCTGGACAGTATCCCTTTGATTTGTGCAATGTTTTTTTAGATGGTAAAAAGCTGCAGATGTTATTGATTTGATGTGACTGTTAAAGACTATAGAGGATTTTATTTTTTTTTTTTTAAGAAATGAGGGCGGGCTTGTAGTCTATACGCAAAGCGGCCTTGAATTGTTGATTCTCCATAGCATTGGTTGGATTATGCCAGTGGAACAAAGGACCCTCTTCATATTCCATAGAGCAGAGCGCGAATGAACGCAGAACCCGCGAAAACACACGCACCCAAACTAATGGAACCTGTCTCGCTTAGCAGCTAATTAGAAAGGGCCTGCTAATTAAACATGAACATGCGATTGTACGAACATGTCTCCTGCACGACAGCCTTTGTAGTAGAAGCAGTTTCATTAACAGAATATGTTAAAGCCAGTCTGAAGAAATAATGGGAAAATGTAATTAAATGCTATTAAAATCCACAAGAAAATAGCCGTATATGCCGCGTTTGTGTCTATGTGTTGATGGGAGCGGCCCCGGTTTAAGGCGTATAGTTGGACTGCAACTATAAAACATGCAGATAGGCCTGGTCTTATAACAGTCTGGGATTTTATTGTTGAATATTTATCAGCACGAAAACACGACGCCTTTTATCGCTGAAATTAGGGTCGTTTAAAAGTGTTCTGGCATAAATATGGGGGAGGCGAGACATGGTGTCAGTGGACAAATGATGATTTCAGATAAGGGCAGTTTAGCTAAAAGATTTTCACTCTTTTGAAAGTGATGTAAAAATACTTGTATTCACTTTTTCAAAAGAAAGATGGGTTACTGTATCTGCATTTGTCAAAATGTATAGAGCATGATGACTCTTAATGACGCAGATCTGATACCGTATCATTAAGTGTACAGTAAGTGTAATAGCACTATGGTAAATGGTCATCTTTATGTGGCACATTTCCACTTTCAAGGCACTCAAAGCACTTTACATCAAGGAACCAGTCACACATTCACACACGCATTCTTACACCAGTGTATGCAGGCGCTGAGGGCAACAATAGAACTGCACCACCAACCTGTAAAATACTCTACCAACTGAGCTACTGCCGTCCCATCGCCCCAGTAATAATGTAAATGAGAAACCTGACCATGTATTGATAAGCAAAGGTTTAGTATTGATTAATTATTGACATGTTTATATAAGTATTAGTATTAGTGGTTGTAATAGTAGTATATTCCGTGATAAATTCAAGAGAAAATGCATTGTGGTTAACTTTTACAACATTCATTAGAGCCTGTGCATTTCAAACATCTACGGGTTTTGTTGTTGCTGTAGTACAGATGCCCTGCCCCGATAGACCCAGTATTTCTACTATAATGTTATGCTTTCACCGGTGGTTTGCCTTTAAATAAGTGTGCTTGTTTGCTTTAGAGTCTCAAAGTTTTGTTTTAAATGAACACAATACAAACTTTCTGAAATTAGTTGCTTAACTTATTAAAGGCATTTTACTTCTTAGCAGACTTCAGATTATTCCCAAATACCCATGTTATCAAAATATAAACCCAACAGAATGGTCTCATAAAAAAGCAAACCAACACGCATTTATAGAGAATATCAACAAGTATGTCTTATTACTGCAAGTATTCTCTCTTGATAGATAAATTCCTGCTCTTGTTCAGTGTCCTTGAGCAAGACATTTCACCAATATTGCCTTGTGACAGAAAGCGCATTTGGTGTAAAAACTTGACAACATATTTTGCTTTTTTGGCACAGCGACTCTGTGTTCATACCCACGGGTACCTCTAATCTCAGCTTCATACACTGGCATTAGAGTTGCCTTTCCAATACACAATACAAATAGTGATCAGCGTAAGAACTATAGTGTTAGTGAGTCATAATTGTTAGGACAGCAAGATTAAAACCAATTGAATCAAAATCACAATTTAAAGGTCCCATATTACGCTATTTTCTGATCTATGTTATAATGTTGTTTTCTTATCGCAAACAGACCTGGAGTTGTGTTTTGTTTCATCCAAACATGTTTCACACACAAACCCTGCATATTTAGGCTGAGTTCTTCTTTCAAACAGAAACCACTCTGTTCCACCTTGTGATGTCATGTAGTAATACAGGAAGTACTCCACTGTGTTTTTAAACTCTATACACCTGTATTAGAATCATTTGGATAATTTCAGCTCAGGAATTGCTGCTCTTTACTGAACAAAAGGTAGATGTTAACTTGAAAACTGCCACTTGATGACATCACAAGGTGGAATGGTGCATTTTGAGCTTTTTAGACAGCCTAACTCAAACATGTGTGAATGAAACAAAACACAACTCCAGGTATGCTTTTGAGAAAGTAAGAGCATTCTAACCTGGTTAAAAGCTCACAAGAGTTCATTTTGCATAATATGGGACCTATAAATAGACACAAGTGGCAAATCGCATAGACTGCGATACCATAATGTCCTCCACAAACAACTAAATATCCTGTCTTATTCAGGTAATGCTGGTTGTTTCTGTACAAATATGTTCTGAAAAGTGATTCTTACAATAGTTTGTCATATTGCAGTCAGTTTTTCAATTCTTCTGGCTGGGTTTACAGTTGTAGCTTTCAACAAACCCCATTATTAAAACATAAATAGCAAACCTAATTGCAATGCTTATCAGAAAGAAATCGCACTTAGATATTTTCCCCAAATCTTTCAGCCCCAAAACCTGTCTCACTCCTGTATAAGTTACTAGTTTCAAATAATATAACTTCACTGCAAGTCTATGAAAACGACTCTCGCCAACTCCACTGGACTCTGTTGAATTAGCGTGCCTCCCCTGATACCACCCAAATCCCATTGTGTGACAAGGGAGTGGAGGGAGAAGAGGCGCCCGGGCCCCTGACCAAGCCTGTGGTGGGTGGTTTGATTCATAAATCAGCCGGCAGTGTTAATCTCTCAGGTATTGGAAAGAGCCAGCCCTCAGTAAATATGTTGCCGCGGGATACAATGGGGTTTTAAAGGATTTCTGTCTCCAAAGAGAAATTAGGCAGGAGCTTCAGAAGTGAGCTAAATGGAAATGCTTGCTGAGGCATACACAGACGGGGCAGGGTGCTTCTGTCAGCTGCTAAACATCCTAACCTCAGTCATTACGAAGGTGGTCGCTGCCAACATTGACGAAGACTATCTACTCTCCTCATGATTAGTCTCAATGGGGAGGGAAAACTCACAACATTGATGGATTACGAACAAGTGCAACTGTGCTATAAGAGGCCAGGCTAATTATGCTAAGCTCATAAAGCCCCGCCCACTCTGAGCGACGGGTCGGCATGCCAACATCTGGAAACCTGCTAATGTTTTCTCTAATAAGACTTTTCAAATCAATAAATGCCGAAAGGAACATTTGTCAAGCAGAAGTGCAAGTAACAAAACACTTAGAAAGTTTTTATGATGCACAAAAACATTAGTCAAAGTTATCGTTCACATCACACAGATTGTCTTTTAATTAATGAAGATAATGACATGTTTTTCGTGTCACTGATAATGAATGGAGCAGAAGACTTGGATGCATGCTGTGTCAAAAGACTTCAGATGGTGTCAAAATCCCACTACAAAATTGGCATATTTGTTTGAGTCCAAAGTCTAGAATATTTGTAAAAGAGAGAACATCCATAAAAAAATAATAAAATAATGATAATAAATTGTAGAATTGTAGTATAAGAGTATAGTTACTTAAAAGTTATATTACTGAAGTCAAAGCTCAAAATAGTTTCTCAAGAGTATAAGTAGACAGTATTTCTCAATGTAGCATCAGATTTATAATTTGAACGGCAAAACATTAAAGGTCTTATATTACAGAAAATTTACTCTTGTGAGCTTGAAGTCATGTTGTAATGTTATTGCCTCACCAAAAACATACCTGGAGTTGTTTTTTTTTGTTTCATTTGCACATGTTTGAGTAATCCTGCATCCTGTCTATAACTCCAAAGCTCAAAATGCTCTGTTCCACCTTGTGAGGTCATGTAGTGGTATTTCTCCAGTTAACAGGTACCTTTTATCTTTTGTTCAGTAGAGACTGGCAATTCCAGGGCTGAAATTATCAAAATGGAGTTTAAAAACACAGTGAAGCACTTCCTATCACATGACAGAGTGTTTTCTGTTTGAGCGTACTCATCTTAAATATGCAGGGTTTGTGTTTTAAATGTGTGCATGAAACAAAACACACCTTTGGGTATGTTTTCGATGAGGAAACAAGACTATAACACAGATCAGAAAATAGTGTAATAGGGGCCCTGTAAATAATGCTCAAAGTCTGGTATTTACCAGAAAAATTAGAAAAACTCAATAACAATTTTATGAAAAAGTTCCTTTGGTAAATGTAAATGTCCTATCCTCCCTGAATTTCATGACATCGGTCAGTCCATGCACTACAAGACATTTTGAATTAATCACAATGAATATAAAAAGACTATTTTCGCCTGTCTCCCTATGACCTACACCCTTCAAGAACTCACATTGTGCAAAAATCCCCCTCTTAATAAAAAACTTTACTACTTAACAGCGCTACATTCTCCTACCCAACAATATCTGGCAAAGATTTATCAATTTTAATTCATACATTGACTGTACCTGCTGATTTCAATTTGGGCTCGCATGGGGGGGCAGAGCTTATCCCATTATCCCAGCGTGAAGTGAATGAGAGGCAGGATACTGGACAGGATGCTGGGGTGTAATAACTGGCTGCAAAAATAACACGTGAATACTCTAACACTAGGTCATTACAAGAGTCTGCTAATTGTAGAGCATGTCAAGTAGTAGCAGTCGTCACTGATGCTGTTTGGGGAGGCGAGGTGCGGAGACGATGAGCTGACACCTTTATGTGTGGTAGATAGTTCCTTGAAGACCATAGACTGTTTAAAGAAGTGGACTAAGGGAGTGTGACATCACCCAAAGGGTTTGGTTCCAGTCAAATGAAGCCCACTGAGGCTAGCAGTTATAGGGGAGAATTTGGCCAGAGTTCCATATTTGGAATTCCAACCATGAGTATCATAGCAACCAAAGAACCTGGAGAATCTGGAGTGAGGCTATTGAAGGTAACGCCCACTCCTGCCCACACCGCTGGTTTAGCAGGGAGTCGACGCTTAGCAACACTGTCAATCTATACTCTGTAAACTGTTGCTAACACTAACGGGAGGGACTTTGGGGAAAGAAGGCGCCTCATTTCTTTGATATTAATGTTCTTATCTTGATTTACGGACACAATAACAAAATAATATGAACTTTTTAAGACCCAAATGTCATGATGATATGATTAGTTTCCTGAATATTACTATTATCATACTCATAAAGACCAACTCGTGGATTTTTTTTTCTATTTGGTGGACTGTGAACACACTTTTTACCTGTACCACAGTTTGAGAAGTAGTATATTTTCTATCTGTACTACTATTTTTTTCTCTTCATCTTTCTTCCTGAGTGTTATGGTAATTGCATTTTGGAATCACAGAATGGTCAGCAGCCCCTCTTTGAATTTGATTTAATGGAGGAGTGATGAAGTATTTCTGCATTTTGTTTAAACTAAACGGTTGCGTTTGCGTATTCAAAATGTTATCCAACCTCCCACGCTTAATTGCCACTAGAAAATGAATGAACGATTTCTATGTATTTTAGGCCAAAGTGAGTGGCGGTTTTGAGGTTTCAATTTGCTATTCCAAGTATTTCACCAGATGAAAAGCACATGTGTAATTTAGCTAAAAGGCAAAGCTAAATTGAAGTTGACTATTAAAAAAATCCTTACCTCGCCTTTGCTTTAGAAGACTGCACGTCGTAGTAAACAGCCAGGCCCTCCAGGCTTTTGTAATGACACACGGCCCTTAGATTAGGAATTAGTGAGCTATGACAGTTGTGTTGTTGAATGCTTTTTTTGTGGATTCAGAGCAGTAAACACAGTGGTCCCCCGGTGAAAAACATGTGAGCCTGTGTTACTATTAGCATTCACCTTCAAGAGCAGCACTTTGTAGCACACCACTTTCAATTTACAAGGCTGCTTCGGCAACGCAGCCAGTGTCAGCACTGATAATTTTCAATATATGTAAAACTAGAATAAGAATAAATGTATCAGAGAAAACAGCTTTCTTCTGTTTTAGCCTGTGCTCATATTGTTTGCAGGTTTTTACTCGCAAATATAGCCTACAATTGGTAATCTGTTGTATGTCTTTGTCTAACCTTAAGCCTAACCCTAAACCTAACCCCTAAAACCTAACCCTACTAATCCTAGCCGTAAACTCTAACCCTAAACCCCAAACTCTACTAACCCCAACCCTAAACTATAGCCCTAAACCCTAACCCTAAGTCTACAAACCCGAACCCTAAACCCCAACCCTAAATACTAGCTCTAAACCCTAGCCCCAAACCCCAACTCCACTAAGCCCAACCCTAGACTATAGCCCTAAACTCCAAACCCTAAACCTAAACCCTAGCCCTACTAACTCTAAACCTTAGCCATAAACCCTAAATCCCAACTCCACTAACCCCAACCCTAAGCCCTAGCACTACTAACCCTAAACCCTAACCCCTAATAACCCTAAACCTTAACACATTAACCTTATCTACCTCAAAGAAGACATGCCAGTGATGCCATCAGGCCAGATCTGTGGAGAGGCAAGCCCTTTTGCAATAAGAATGCATGGTTAAAACTTAAATTGGTCAACTCCATACTTCTTTTGTGTTGACAAGACACCTCCAAAACGAATGACCCACACTTACTGAAAATCCACCTTATAAACCTCAGGCAGAATGTAATTAGTTTTGCAGTAATTCAAAGGTCTGATTTAGCGTCTTTGTTTGAAAGATTGAAAAGCGTCTTAAAGTTAGCACATACTGGCTCCTACTTCATCTCTTCTTAATCCCCTTTGTCTTATTACTGTCATTAAAAACACCATGCTTCCTTTTCTTCAGTCACTTGGCGAATACCATCTCTGCCTGTCACGTTGAGTGGTACAAACGTCTGGGTCCCGCACACTGAGAAAAGACGAAATGTGCCAGAATACTTACCCAGAGACTGCAGCCCTGAATGTGTTATCAGCACTAGAACTGTCAAGTACCATATCACATAATATTTGGTTCTTCAAGTGCGTCATGTAATGGAATAAACTGATTTAAATTTTAGTATCATCTCAAAATAACAAAACAAAGTCAAGATAATGTGATAACTCAAATTGGATGAAATCAGGACAGAACCAGGCCAAACCAAACAACAAAAACTGAAGTGCAAGTCATATAACCTGGTCCAAACCAGGACCAAACTACTAGCAAATCCATCTAACCTGGATTAAGTCAGGACTATCCTAGAACTAAACCAGGTCTATAGCTAAAAATGCGATCTAAACTGGGACTGAATTTCAAAACAAGATTCAGAATAGTCTAGATGAGGTACTCAGGAAACAATAAATTAACTTGAATCAACTTGGGCCTCCAACCAAACTATTCCAGGACTGTTTAATATTACTATTTACTATTTGATAAAACCATTAGCTGACTCTAGAGGGCGACAGTTTAAATACAACAAGTGCTACCATGCAGACGAGGCCAGCCCTATCACTGTTTCCATACCACATATTGAGAAACACTTGAGCGGCACACTTGGTCACAGCTTGAGTTTTACCCCATAAAGCCCAGAGTATCTTCAGACAAAGCTTGCACCTTAGCCCTGGTGGTGTGATCCGGTATTGCGGTAGCTGTGATAGGGACTAATCCCCCACTGTGAGCTTTGAGCAGGCCTCACTGTGATACAGAAGAAAAGTGAGAGAAACCAGGAACATGCACTTCCAAAGAGACTTCTGACAAACGAAGAAATGTGTTGAGCTGGTGCTGTCACTGTTAAGAGTTTGTGGAGACGACTTTGAACAAAATAACCCATGTGTGGGGAAGAGGGTGTATCCATGACAAGGATACAGAGAAAAAAGAGAAAGAAAAATACCATTCAAATTAAAGGAATCCATATTAAAGGTCCTGTATTAAGAGAAATTGACTCTTGTGAGCTTTAAGCTATGTTATAGTGTCGTTACATTAGAAACATACGTGGAATTGTTTCATTCACACATGTTTGAATTAGTCTGTCTACATCTCCGAAACTCAAAATGCTCTGTTCCTCCTTGTAATGTGGAAGCAGTAGTTTTCAAGTTAGCAGTTACCTTTTAGCTTTAGTTCAGTAGAGATTGGCATTTCCAGGACAAAAATTATACAAATGATTCTAGTGAAGGTGTATGGAGGTTAAAAACACAGTGGAGCTCTTCCTGTATTACTACACGACATCACAAGGTGGAACAAAGTGTTTTCTGTTTGGGGAAGAACTCAGCTTAAATATGCAGGGCTTGTGTGTTAAACGTGTGTGAGTGAAACAAAACACAACTCCAGGTCTATTTGTGATGAGGAAGCAACATTATAACAGATCAGAAAATAGAGTAATATAGGGTTTTTAAAGCCATTTAACCAGTGCACTTCAATATTGGAAAGTTTCATGTGCTTGTCTTATATAAATGTCATAGAATTGCCTTAAATGCTCCACAGTATGATATAAATGTATCCATCTTTAAGCTTTCAATTTCAATGTTTCTTTTGCAAGAACAAAAACACATGCCATAGTCTAAATGCAAGATAAATACATTTGATTCTAAAGCAATAACATCTCCATAAGACAAGCAGATGGCTGAAAAGTTACATTTTACACCTTTACGTCAAGACAATTTGAAAACAAAAATGGCAGCTAGTGAACAACCTTGTCAAATTATTGTGTAATATTTTTGCAATCTTCCTTTCCTGCATTGTTATGTAGCCATTCTTTCAAATACAAATTCAAGCCAAAACATCACCAAATATATGTGTAAAGATGAGAGGCTATGTGTGCGTACTGTAAACTTCCAAACTGAAGCATATGGCTGAGTGCTTGTGCAAAAATCCACCCGGAGTACAGCTGATGCCTTCCGGTTAATTGCAGAAATTTCCCAATTTGGAAGCGGGCGCCTGACACTGAGAACTCACAGCAGATGTTTAAAAGGTATCGCTTTGATGAAGAGCTGCCTGTGGATGCAATAGAGACTCCAGTGTGAACATGTGAATATAACAGCGCCTGGGTTACCAACAGGGAGAGAAGAGAGGTGCTGAAAACATGCTGTTCTGCCAGGAGACCGCATTTGCATTTTGGTTTTATCAGGCACTAACTTTTCATAACAATGTAATGTAATGAAAACTCAGACGCTTATACAGTTTGCGCTAGGAGAAATGGAGAGGGTTGTCTCTAGAAGGCCATGGGGCGTAAGTAAACATGCAAATTGCCACACATTTGGAGGCAGATGATTTGATGTGGCTACGCCGGAGAGAATAATCAAACTCAGTGTGTCAGATATACAATATTGATATTCTCATGATCTTATATTCTTTGGTGTTTCTTTACAAGCCCTGACCACTTCAGAAATTCCTCCTTATCCAGCCTGCTTCATTTATCGAAGAAACTTGGAGGCCATTTTTTTCATTTTTTGGTATTTGCAAATGACACCATAGGAAAACAAAAAGTCAGTAAGCTGCTGTGGTAGCTAAGGTTTCAAATGGTAGTAAGGTACACTACAGCAGTGTGGGAGGTAACAATAGAACAAAACAACTCAAAATTGACAAATAAAAAAGTCCTAGGTGAGTTTTCGGGTGTATTCCTCTCCTAGGGTATTAACAATCTTCTCAGACCAGTGTCCTCACAGATAATGACTTCCAGATGGCTACTGAAACATCTCGATTCCAAAAACATCAGCTGTGTCTGAATGTCCACACTATTCTGTAGTTACGGCACTATGTAGGGGTAACGCCTTTTTATTGCTGTCCGGATGTCCAGTTGGTAAAACAGTAATACTCTCAAAATTTCCCACAATGCGCCTGAAAACTAGCGGACATCAGTGGTCACTAGACCGGCAATAGAGACCACAATGCATTGTGAGAGTCGGGAAAAACAACAGCAAACAGCATCAGGTCTTTAACTGGACACAACACGACTGAATGAAAACAGATTTGGTTTACCGCATCCCGATTATGAATAAAACACTCTTAAATAAACCCTTAACGTGTAAAGTTGTTAACGTTAGCTGCTTACATTAGCTTGAACTGTTAAAAGAGCAAGAATTTCCACATTTCAGACAATCTATTTAGCTGAGATCCGGCTTGACAGAAACTTGTATGGTTATTATTAGTCCATAAATATTTGCATTCCAGTCCAATCAGATCATTATTTATGACAGAAATCAAGTTTTTTTCAGAGTTTAGCAGACTTTTTTTCACCCAGATGTGAGTCACTATAGAGTCCGTTAAAGAGTGTGGGGCTGTGTGGTGAATGTGGAGTTAAGGGCGAGGGTGGACATTCGGACACAGCCATTGTCCAGATGACTACTTTTGGAACCTTTGCTGCCATGAACCTTTCCTGGACAAATCAGACAATGTTTACATCACCAAGAAAATAAATGCTATATTTTCAACTTAATAGACATACGCCCTGCAGCCCTCAGCTGTACCAATGTATGAATAACGTGGGCTCAGAGTCAAGATTTATATGTTTACTTTCATAACTGCTGCAGATTACCGACAGAACTGAATGTAACGTGACCCCTAACCTCTTCAGCCTACCTTCTGTTAAGTGTGGCATTCAAACAAGCCTCAGTGGCAGTCAAGGCGATACAAGGAAAGTTATGCCAAGGTTAAAGTATCAGTGTGTGCTGTATTTATCAATGTTAAAGAACTCTGAAGAACTCTTTGTCCAACTTGTTGACCTTAGCACTTCCCCAGAGGATTTGTGTTGCTTCAAGTTTGGACAATAAAGTGCCATCTGCGGACTAGCTTTCATTGTGTATTTACCCATCGCTATGACGCCCATGATCTGCCTGACAGCCAATCACAAGTTGACATGTTTGGGAAGAATGTATCTCACAGCTGAGCCCAAGTATTTAGGATGACAGTGGATGGCTGAAGGGGACTGGCGATTACGGGAAGACAAAAGGGACAAATTTGTTAGTGACAGTTTGACAGCTTCACCAATCGCAGAGGACGCTGTGTTTACCGTGGACAACATTTAAAATTTATGTAAGACCTTGTCATGTTGTTTTTGTCTACTTGGTCGTGGCTGGGTGTCATGGTATATTTTGGATTTGAAGGATTGCTGGGGTATTAAATGGTTTTAGCGAATAAATGCTTACAAGATTGCTTTGTTTGGCTATTAGTGAGTTAGCTGGAGTTCTGGAAGACGATGGACATTTTAATCTACTTTTCAGATACTGTTTAGTTCTTTTCAAGTACGTAGTTGTTTTTTTGCATGTGAACCTAATCATTTTGAGAGTTTTTGTCATTGCCACACCACGGCCCCTTTTAGTCGATTATTCCATGCCTTAAACTTCAGTTCACGACCATACTGGGTCAATGCCGTGGAAGTAGCATTAGTAGTTTGCAATGCTCATATTTACTTAAAGGGCCCATATTGTGCTGTTTTCTGATCTATATTATAATGTTGTTTCCTTTCTTTTTTCTTTATCCTTTATTTGTCAGGGACCGTGTAAAAATTCATTAATCTTACAAAAGAAGATTAAAAAAAAAAAAAAAATGATTTGATGATTTGTACCAGATTTAGCTATTGTTCCTCATCACAAACATACCTGGAGTTGTGTTTTGTTTCATTCACACATGTTTAACACACAAACACTGCATATTTAGGCTAAGTTCTTCTCTCAAATGGAAAACACTCTGTTCCACCTTGTGATGTCATGTGGTTTTACAGTATATTCTCCACTGAGTTTTGAAACTTCATACACCTTCACTAGAATCATTTGGATAATTTCAGCTCTGGAACTGCTTATCTCTACTGAACTAAAGGTAAAAGGTAGCTGTTAACTTGAAAACTACCACTAGATGACATCACAAGGTGGAACAGAGCATTTTGAGCTGGAGATGTAGGCAAACGAATAATAAATTGTTAGTCAAACATTTATGAATGAAATAAGACACAACTCCAGGTATTTTTTTTCTTTTGAAAAGGTAACATTATAACGTGACTTACAGCTCACAAGAGTCCATTTTGCGTAATATAGGAGCTTTAACTGCAAAACTACTGAAACTATAATAAAGCTGCACATAAAAGTCTGCTGCATTTAAAACAATGCTATTTTGATTTTCAGTGTCAGGATCCAACAGAGACTGGGAGAAAGTCTCTCAGCAGAGACTTCAGACTGCACCAACTAATAAGAGGCAAAAAAGAAGAAAAAAACAAAAAAAAACATTGAAAATAGATGGAGGGATGACAGCTGAAGTCAAGGTGAGCTGGAGAGGTGAGAAGTAATCACTCCCCGACCAGTGTGCATACAGAGAGAAGAGAAAAGGCCATAGACAAAATAAGGTGAGTTTTGAAAAGCAGAAATATAGGTGGCCGACACTTAAAGAGAATCTCCTCTGCAAGGACAGTGGCACATTGAGGAAAAAGTAGGGCATCATTTTTCACAGAACGACAATTTAACGGCAGTATAAGCAGAAAGACCTTAATACCGTACAGGTCAGAAATTTAATTGCTTTTTTTTGTGGCAAACGAGAAGAGAATGTATTTGCCAGGTAGCGAGGTGCAAAAGCTTCTTGTTCACATGTCAAAATTGTGCATTTCAACTGAATAAATGTAGCCAGAGTTTTCAATGGGTTCACAAGTCAGCGGTGGTGTTAAAAGCATGTTGAAAGCATTCAGGGATTTTAGCTGGATTACATGGAGTACTCATGAGTGCAGGTCAGTCCAGCTGCAGTTTGTAGGGTGCATTCGGGTTAATATAGCGTGTTTTAAAAGCTATCCAGGGCTATGTTTTTGAACTCAGCAGGGGATGAATTGTGCGTAAGAAATGGGAGACTTTGAAGAAGACTTGTGATATTTGGGTGGTGAAAGAGAATAAGTTGCTTTGGGGATGTGTTTTTGTGATGTTAAGAGTAACATTGGTATTACTTTTACATTGTTGTTAATCAGATGTTTCAGATCAAATGTAATAAAAAAAAAAAAAACTAAAAAAAACAAAACTAAAAACAAATAATATACATAGTTGAATCATTCCCGGCAAATAATAACATCTTCATAGACACAAAATGGAGGCAGGATAGTTAGATGGTTCACCTTTAGAGCACCTATATTACAACATTATAACTTTGTTATATAATGTTGTTTCCTCGTTGCAAACACACCCTGTCATGTGGTAATACAGGAAGTGCTCCACTGTAGTACACCTGTACTAGAATCATTTGGATAATTTCAACCCTGGCATTTCTATTTTATTAAAAAAGAAAGGTAAAAGCTAGCAGTTAACTTGAAAACTACTTCTTAATCACAAGGTGGAACAGAGCATTTTTAGCTTTGGAGATGAAGACCGAATAATAGTGGTGAAAGATCGCTAATGAAACAAAACACAAGTCCAGGTATGTTTTTGAGGAGGTAACATCATTACAGCATGACCACTTTTGTGTAATACACAACCTTTAAACAATTGAGAGGATTTACACAGATATATAATATGTGAGAGTAATTTGCATCTGTCAAATTTGCACAATTATTTAAAGTCTTTTAGGTTGAACTTCCATAAAAATGTGACTATCTTGAAAACATAACTGGATTTCCTGTTGTCAAAGTATGAACGCATTTAATTATGTCCCAGCACTGATATTTGACAAGCTCCACGGTGAGCCTCCTCTGTGACAGCTGATTGACGCAGCTCTGACCCAGGTGTAGTCTGAACCCTCACGCCCACGCTCTTCACCGAGGCTGGAGATGAGCTGCAACATCCTGCCAACAGGTTCCCATCTATTGCTTCCTTTCATTTTCTGCTGTCACCTTTTTCTCACTTATCTGCCCCCTCCCTCGGCTTGATATAACCCCACAGTCCTCTCCATGCATCACCAGACCAGGCCACGTCTCCATCACACACTGCTGTCTTTTTATTTTTAACACTCCATCCCGATTTTCAGCTTTTCATCATTTGTATTTGGCAACCCTCTCTCCTCTGAACTCTGGGTGAGATATTAAAGCGAGATAGATGAATCGACGCGCAATCAAGTTGAATTCTGATGAGTGGAGCAAATTAGAACAGAAAGATGGGCAAACAAACAAACACAAACAAAGTGGCATCTGCCTTCAATAGACTTTTGAAAAAGTGGAGGGAATTATAATGCGGTGCCAAGTGATTTATGGGAAAACTATCTTCCTAGATTATACATGCGGCTCCATCTGATCTGATTTTGCAAATTCATAAGCTTTTTCGGTGCATTGACGGCATGCAGAGTGAGCCGGCATGAAAACTATACCTACAAATTTGCACCAAGTGAGACTGACTTGTGTTTTCTACAGATGTTATTCTTATTTTGCAGTCTTGAAGGTAGTTTTCAAGTAAATTAAAGTACACCTATAGCTGCCATAACAATATTACATGGACAATATATGTAAGAGCTGCTATTTTGAATAAATTCACTTAGCGTTTGAAACAATCAAGATGTTATTGCTTTGCCCAGAATGTTCCACAGACCTATTGTGCTTGTGTCTGCTATATAGGTATAATCTATGACACCCATGGATCATTATGTTATAATCTGCATATTTTAAATCGCAATATTCATCTAAAATGACAAAATAAAAGAAACAAGTCCACTGACTTCCCCGTTAGAAAACCGCGCTGAAGTTGCTGTGAACGTCATCACAACAAAGACTCGTGCAGCAGCCGAGCCTCTGACCAATACATGCACATCACACTAGCGTGTAGTGGAATTTTTTTTTTTTTTTCATCTGTACCCAAATCACTATGCCATGTTGCCAAATCATACACGTATCACAGATTAGAAAATAAAAGATTGAAGAAAAGTACAAGCAGTGGAGAATGCCTGAAGCGGTACAAATGGGAGTTGAGCAGTGGGCGCCTATAAGCGATTAAAGATTGGCGGTGAAAACTCCAATACAACTTCAAGGGAAATGTTGGGTCTGCTTAACATGGTTAACAGCTCAAAAGTAGGTCTGCTTAATTCCATCTTCATGAAGACAAGGGGGCCCAGTCAGATCTGTGAAGAGGCCCCCTCTTTTTCCACCAATAATTTATTAAATACAAGATGTGTTCATTTAATAGAGCTGTGGCGCATTCCTGGCCACATATTTCATATTTCCATGAAGACAAGCACGTAGAGGAACCCTCAACCCAACATTAAAAAATAAAATAAAATCAGCCTGGGTTCCATTATGATTATGTAAATGAATGTATGTTCTAATATATTTCATATGGATTTTGCATTGGAGTAGGAAGTGGTTTCAAACTTTGACTAATTTAATTTCTGTACCGTGAATTCATAAATATGCAGTTGAATGCATGTGTCTGTTTTTCTGGGTCACTCACAGTCCTGGAGTAGAACTGGCCACAGAGGAAGCAGCAGATTTGTGAGTGCACGTTGCAACATGGAAGCTGTTATGACACCCCCGGATGGTCCCACCCACGGGGTCCTGCCGCAGACCCCGTCATCACGAGCTAATCCCCAAATGTCACCCAGAGCAGCAGAAACCATTTGTTGCTTACTGGTGTGGAATTTGCCACTAGGTGAGAGTGATGGCGTTTAATCTACCCCCCATTACAAGTTGCGATTTTGCATGGTAGACAGCGTTAGCCCCATAGGTAATAGAGTTACACTGCGGTTTACTCCGTGCACTGCTTAAGGGCCTCAAAGTCACAAGTTTCAACTTAAAAGTCTGGCATAACATTTCCCAAATGAAATGGGCACAACTATATGCACTATACCTGATGCATAGAGCTGGGAAATATATGGAAATATACATGTAATTGTGATCTCAATGACGTCATGCCATTTTGGTTGCCATGACAATATTCATTCATTTTGCATTTAATTATATTTTGTGAAAGACAGCTGTAATTACAATGAATTATACCTCTTAAATATAAATATACAGGTACATAAATTGTGACGCAAATTTTAAAGGGCCTATAATTCTGATCTACGTTATAATGTTGTTTCCTCGTCAAAACATGCCTGGAGTTTTGTTTTATGTCATTCATGTTTAATACACATTTATATTTATATTTAGGCCATGTGCTTCTCTCAAATGGAAAACATTGTTCCACCTTGTGATGTCATAGGGTAATGCAGGAAATGCTCCACTGTGTTTTTTATGATGCATACACCTTTCACCCCTGGAACAGCCAATCTCTACTGAACTAAAGGTAAAGGGTAATAGCTATTAACTTGAAAACTACCACTGCATGACATCACAAGGTGGATGCACAAGGTGCATTTTGAGCTTTGAATATGTAGACAAACTAATCATAAAGGATTACTCAAACATGTGTGAATGAAACAAAGCAGAACTCCAAGTATGTTTTTGATGAAGTAACAGCATGAGTTAAAGCTTACAAGAATCCATTTTGTGTAATATAAGACTTTTTAAAAAAGCATGACAACAACCAAGGTTGTTGCCATCTTGTTATTGTGTGTTTACAACAATAAAAAAAAACACAATATGGTTTTAAAGTTAGAATACAGAAGACACACAATACTGCTGAGTTTGAAAAGCCCATTCAGAATAAGTTGCGCTGCGAGGAACCCACGCATATGTAGCATATTTGTTAATTTATGACTCCTTTCCAACATAAGGGAGTGGATTCTGCCGCATTTCTAAATCAACCGTGCCACCTGTTCCATGCACCCGTGACAGCTGTTTTAACAAATAAACAGTGAGAAAATATCAAGTAGTTTAAAATGACTTTGTCACATATTTGCATATATGGAACGCTCAATGATTTATAACACAGGGCTCGCTAAGATTCATAAGGCTTTCCTCTTGTGTGCAACAAAGTAAAACATATTACTTATTTATGTATTCATTATTTGTATGTAGTAGTATCTTACCAGTGTGACTAGGATGGCAGAAATGTGTCCTTTAAATAGTGTTACTCCTTTGTACTAATGATGACTGTTGTTGGGGAGATGGTGATAGGGATAAGTGCAATCACATAATTAAGTTTAAATTAATTGGTAGAATGTGATGATGTCATACTCCCAAATGGGTTTATTGCAAAATAAACAAAAAAAAACAAAACAAAAAAAAAAAAACAACTGCGACAAAAGAATGTTGTGTTGTCATCTGAAACCCAGCAATATTGTTGTATATGCTTAGAAATCACATTAGCCAAACCTGATGCATTATTGAAAGTCATAGCAAAAATGGCGATGCTAAAAATGCTTAAAATGAGTCTTCACAACATTTGCTGCTAATATGATTGTGAAGTGGAGAGTAAAGAATTGAAATAGTAATATTTGAATGCGGCCGAGATGGGCTGAGGATCCTTTCCTTGCATGACTGGATATGTGCAAAAGCCTGATTATGAAGGTGCAGTTTGGCTGCTTCTGCTTAGATGAGTAGATATACATATATTTATGCAGTACCACATTTTAACTTTACCTGCTTACCTCCTTAATATCAAATAAAACATTCATCTCTTGTTTGTTCCTCTGCAGTGGTGGAACGCAACAAACTAAAAGTAGTAAAGTTGTAGATACTTTTTACTTTTACTTCACTACATTTGAGAGAAGCTATATGTACTTTCTACTCCGCTACATTTTGGAACACGACGTAAAAGTGAAAGTATTTTCTATGTCAGTTGGAAATGTGCTGAAAAGCACGTTATCATGTTCATAGTTTTAGCAAACAAGTAAAAACAGCCATTCAGTTGTTTATGCTGAACAAAATTCAGTGCACGTTTTTATCAAAATCACTACATTTGAAGCTGTATTAGATCTCAAAATATGTGTGAAATACTTTTACTTTTTACTCTTTAAGTACATTTTTATGTGGGCACTTTAATAGGTTTACATAAGCAGATTTTGCATGTGATACTTCCACTTTTACTTGAGTATTTTTTTTGCTCCTGTATCTGTACATTTACTTAAGTAGCACAACTGAGTCCTTCTTATACCACTGTGACGCATACTTAACCTACTAAATTTGGCCATAATCAATCTCACATAGTCCCACCACGTATAACATAAGAGGTATTTTAGTGCACATTAATGGCACTTTTGATCACCTCCAAATGAAGCCTGAGTGATCGGTCTGAGCACCCACTTGTGATGTTATGTATAGGTCTGAACGCGGCACTCACTCACCCATTTATTCCCACTATTTTCAACTCAGCCGCTACTAAAGTAGATTTACTCCTGTTGAAGCGCTGCCTGTACAATTTATACCCGGGCTTTTCTGTCGAGCTATAACTTTCATTGTAAGACGCGTTACTTAAAAAACATGAACCTCTTGCTCTGGTGCCAATGTGCGAGGTAAAGACAGCTGGTACAAAGCCCCCTCCCATCTGTGAGCCTTGTACCTGGCTGGATAACCCTCGTCTTAGCAGAGATCAGAGGAGCGGTTTGGTTGTCTGACGTTGTAAATCTCTCATGATGGTGAACATATATGCTGGCACACCTGTTCACTGGGGAAATGCCTGTATTGCACATCTTAAACTCTGCTCTGACAGGTCGACATGCAGCTGTGCTAATGTGGAGGCTAAAGCGGATCCACTGGAGGAGCAGGAGTTAAGCAGGGTGTTAAGGTCTGCTTATACAAATATACCTATATAAGAGTTGCTTTTGAAATATATGGCTTCTTTAACTTTTCTGGTGGAGGTTGCGCCATCTGCTTGCCTTCACGGAGAGGTTTTTGCCTGCCTCATGTTCACAGATACATGCATATCTTGCATTTTTATAGCTCAAAAATGTCTTGAAAAGCACCTTCTTCTATGAGCAGGGTCACCTCTATGCAGACCTGTTACGTTGTCAAGTTGTGTTTCCTGCTTATCTCCATGAAAATAGATTGAGCATAGAAGTGTAATGCTATACTTTGGAAAATTCCAGGCAAAGCAATTGCATCTCTTTGGAGACAGGAATATAGAAAATGTTCATAGTGAAGAAGAAAAAAATTGAAACAAAAAACAACTATCTTCACACTTCACTTGAAACGACACAGTAAATACTTGTTTCCACACCACTACAACTGGTCCAAAGTTTCACTGAGCACAATGACGGCTTCAAAAATGATGACTGCTGACATGCTAAGGTTAGTAAAGGAGGTTATCTCTCTTCACTCATCTTTGAACACCTGTCTGAAATACCCACTGAACTTGCTCTGTTTAGGTTCATTTTGCAAACTAAACAACTTGCAGTATTAATACCTTGACATCTCTGTAAGCAATAAGCCCCCAGAGTGACACTTGTTTTTCTGGCCTGACATGGTCCATGTGGAGATCGAGAGAGGTAGTGTCAGCCCACCTCTTCACCGGCTCCTGTCACAAACTGCCCACTCATGGCTTTCATTGTGTCAGAGGATGTGGGTGTCCAGAGCTCCAAAAGATCTTCCCGTCCAAGCTGTCACCAGGACACTTTAGTGACGTCCCCCAGCCGTCCAGAGGAAATGATGTGTAATATCAGCCTCATGTCAGAATGAGACTACGGATTAAAATTAGATTTAGCCGGACTTACGAGCCGCTATCAAAGCCAAGGCCATATGAAAGGAAAGTAACAGTAGATCATGTTTAAAATATAGCTTGATGAAAAATGTAGAGGAACATTGAAAAGGTTGAATTCCTTTAATGTTGTCATGGGATTTGCTTCCCCCTTTGTCCATAACCAGGCATACAGAAGATGTTATGGATGGTAACCTAGGGAGCTTGTTCTCATAATCCCCCTGTGAGGACCTCTGCAGAGACTCGCTCGTATCATTATTCTCCATCGTAAAACTCAAAATCAGTGCGATGGTAACTTCAGAAGTTTGTGTTTGAAGTTCTAATGCATATTCCAAACCACATTAAAATCTGACCAGACTTTCCTTTAATATGGCAGCAGCCAATAGGCAGAGAACTTTTCACACATTACTTGAGTCCCTAGTGTGTTAATTAATATTTATATTTGTCCACTGCCTCAAACTCTGCCTTCAGGCATTTATGAAATGATCATGAGTTTAGGCAGAGCCTCAGTGAGTGTGTGTGTGAGAGCACTGCAGTGCTGTGCTAGGATCTGTGTCCTGACTCCTCCACTTCTCCCCTTCACAGCACATTTAAAAGGACTGAGTAGTGCTACATCTCCAACAGTATCAACAGGAGCACAATGAGGGGTTAACATTTGTTTGTTTACTCATTTATTTACACAAGTCAGTGATGCGGAGACTTGCCGTTGGCAGCCTGGACCTAAGCACCCATAGCTTTACAATCTCCACAATTAGAGCCAGTCCTGTGAGGTATCTGACAGCGTGACCAGGAGGGCTACCTACTGCTCCACACAGTAGCACTAAATGCACAGTAGCCATGATAATTAGTGTTTGTAGCCAGGAGCTCCTGGCTGGCGTCTCACCTCCGCGCTGACCCAGGGAGATTGGAGAGAGGCCCGGTGGCTCCCATGAGACTCTGGCTGTCAGCGCCGTCACTTCTCCCATGCAGCAGAGGAGGTGAGCGGAGGGTTTGAAATGCCAAACAGGACACACATGGCAGGCCTATGGGCTCCGCTCGAATAGGAGGCTGTTGGTGTGCCTGCTGTCCCTACTCTGTCGAGCCTGAAGCGGAGCTGAGGCTCATTGTCTGGGGACAGTGGACCTGCTGGGAGGAGGGAGGGAACAAATCCAAAAGATGAGAGACGGCGTCACAGCCTGCTAAAACTTCTGCACCACTGAGCCATACACAAATGTGTTTAGCTGCTGTGGGCTTCATGCTATGTAGCTGTATAATTATTATCAATGAGGCAAAGAAATGTCCTCGGTCCAACTCATATGTGCAAAAGTTTGAGTTCAGTCGAACATTCAAAGTCAGACTCACAAGGACAAGTATTAATTTAATTCATTAATTTATTTGGTTGGGACAAAGCATGTTAATGAACAGACATGACATGACAGACATGAACGTAAACACACCGGATTATAGCCAAAGGCTAATTTCCATCTGTTGTCCCAAGGGCTGGGGTCACAGCCCTTGGGACAACTTTACATCACATTTGCATTACAATGCAAATGTGATGATTGTTCATAATAAACAACCAAACCACTATTTTGGCATTAATCCTTACAAGAAGACTTCTATTATTTCTGACCATAATAGCCTGTCTCTGTATAGTAAAGGCTGGTAGAGGCAATTCATCTATAGATACAGCTAGACCGAATGAGACGAGTGGCCTTGTGGGAATTACAGTCTCTGGTCTGTAAATGTTCTTTAAACTGTTCTGAATAAGTTGTACATGGCAGAGGTGAAAGCTCATGCAGAAAGTTAAAAGGTTATAAATACATACACCTCTGCAGTGTTTGAACAGCCTTCAGCTAATGTGAGGAAGAAATAAGCTGCAAAGTACAGGAACACTGAGAATGAGTCAAAATGATGTTGTTTTTTTGCTCAGTGGATTGGCTGTGAATGAAATGCCGGACGGCAGTTAGTATCAATTACTGTACAACATTACACATACTTTAATAAATGGATCCTTCTCTTATATTTTTGATTTAACCTTTTAAAACCAGCAAAAGTTATAACATGCTGATCTAAATGTAAATACCCCGTAGAAGTGTAATACCCCCTCTTCAATCTTTTCAAAATATCATTTATTTTTGGATGTTTGGCAGCTTGATTTTTGTGTGTTTCTGAGCAACACATAAGCACAACACAACACCATCCTTTTACCATGACAACCTCACACAGGAACATGCCAGACTGTTTGACTTGAACAATTATTATTTTATTGTTTGTCTGTTTCAATAGTATAGAAAGCAAATCAATTTTAAAGTATATGATCATTTGGAAGACACCCTGAAGACTTTTGAGATCACAATAGTCCTACCAACCAAGTCTGGCTGGTGCATTCTCCTCTGCGGTGACAAATGCCAGACGTCTCTGCTGTGGCTGCAGGGCATGGTGGGCTAATGGCATGATCAGACTCAAATGGGTTGTGGCAATGGCCGATCTTTGCCTTGGTGTGAAATTGGCACGGGCACCAATCGGCCCGGGACTACGCTGGTCGAAACTCAATCACACTGGACTCAATTTGGACCAGATCGTTTCGAGGAGCTGAAAATGTTGAACTGGTTTCTCTGGTGAAATTGAGACCGCATTTGGTGTTCTTCAGTGCGATAGTGCCACTGTGAACATGGTGAGTTAAATCTACTTGACAACCTGTTTTTGTCCTTCAGGCCATTTCAGCAGGTACTTGACAGAAAGCCCGTCTGGGAAGTGTCACGCTGCATTATCTTTGGTGTTTTTCATTCATTTATACTCTTTCACTTGCCTCTGTTATCGGCTATGTTGACTATAGCTATACCTGCTACTATGGGCTTTAGATGGAATGTGTAGCAGTCACGGTTTTCATTTCCAAGTACAGCCTCAACAAGTATTTGACTTTGAGTACCACCATATTTAAATCCTTCAGCAGGTACATGGTATGAACCGGATACATATATACCAAAGGGAATTATTAAGATTAGGGCATATAAATGGTCACATATCTATGTAGCGCTTTACATCAAGGAACCACTCACCCATTCACACACACATTCACACTCCAGCGTACGCAGACACTGGAGATGAGGTGGGTGAAGTGTCTTGCCCAAGGACACACTGACAGCATTCATTTGTGGGAGCTGGAATCACACTGCCAACCGGTGGGTCAGCGGATTTGACCGCTTTCCCAACGATGTTTATGCTGAGAGTGAGACTTGAAACGCTCTACCCATAAATATATAAAGCTCAGTTTCCTGCTATCTTAACTTATAATGTTGCCAAAAAAGGAAAGGAAAAAAAAAAAAAAGTATAGCTAATGTATATAGCTTCTAAGCCACTCACCGAGAGAAAGTAGCTCTGTTTATGTTGGACGACTCGCTGTCCCTCACTCATTGGCACAAATCCGAATGCGGCTTCAGTTGGACAGATCCTAATCTCTCAAACGACAGCTACAAACAAACAAGGCTGGCAGGGCGTCATTAAAAAAAAGTGTTAATTAAATACCAGATTGAAAGTTAATGAAGAATGGCAAAATAGTCAAATAGTCATAAAATACATTTGTGAGGACTTTTCTATGGCTATTAGCATCAGTAGAAATACATATACATATACTGGCTAAATGGCATTGGCTGTGTATGTCTCCTCTTATTGAACTCAGCACAGATAAATGGATGCTATCACACATTTGTATTATAGTTAAATAGTTTACGTTTTGAAATTGAGTCCAGGCTGTATTTTAGTAGTTCTATCCTTAACATACAGTGTAATGTATAGAAGTATCAAAGACAGCCGCTCACTGTGTAGAAGCTCTCCATTATTCTGCCATGAATCTGGCTGTGATGGCGTCAGATGTGATGTGCTTTGTAATTTGCATATTTTAATTTTGAAACTAATTTGAAAGTAATGTAGTGTCATGCAGTATGCAAATCTGTCCTAATGAATGGGAGCACATGATCTCTCTTATTTGATGCCTGATATTATTTGCTGCTGTGGATGATGTGGGTAATGCATTTTAAATGACAACATGGGTCCGATTTGGATTTACTATTTGCCACACAAGTTCAATATCACAGATCAGTGATTCTCCAATGATGGCTTTTGCAGTCCAAGTACTGATATGATTTAATTTAGAGACAGTTTTATTCCTGGTTCAGCATGTGCTTGGTTAGTCGGTTTAGTCCTACTGCCTTTCTATTAGTTAAAGGGACAGAGTGTAAGATTTAAGTGTAACATTTCATAAACATAATCTCAAGCTCACTTGATAGAACCACGGATCTGAATGTTGGTGGTTGGAATCCCACTCTTGACATAAACACCACTGGTTAGGGTCCACCAACCCACAGATGCATTCCAGCTCCACTGTTAGACAAAAAAAAAAAAAAAACAACAACACTGGCCATGTTGTTTAAGTTCAAATTTGGTGTATTGGTTCCAATTAGAAAGCAGAATGAGCCACAAGAGTCTCACTTTTGGGTTGTCAGATTCAGTGCTGAAATTCAGTTGTTCTAAACTTAAAAGAACTCTCTCTGGTCTGAAACCTCACTACCTAAACACCAGCACTTACAGCCAATCATTAATGCAGTATCTGCAGCTCAGTGAATGAATTCTGGAAGTTCTGAGCTTTTACATGAAGCATGGCCTGTCCATATACTGACATGCTATATACAAACGTGTATGTGTTCTCTATGTGTGTATATGTATGTATATTTCGACTTGGAGAGCCTTGGACGTTTTGGAGATGTCTTCCCCCCAGGACCTGGACACTGAAGGTGGTCGAGGTGACACTGAGGGAGTGAAGGGTGGAAGAGATGATGACAAGCTGAAGGGAGCTGGGGAGGAGGTGGGGTGTGGCCATATACCTGCAATGGGGTTTAATTTGGGCAAACTCGGAGCTGATTGGACGAAGAGGAGGTGTAGTGAGACCCAGGTTCAGCTGTGATCATAGTACTTTTACAGTAAAAGCCCAGGCTACATACTGTCTGTTCCGTATTTTCCGGACTATACGTCGCACCAGCGAAAAAATTCGTAATAATGAAGAAAAAAAAAACATATATTATAAGTTGCACTGGACTATAAGTGGCATCTCAAAACGTGTCTGGTATGTTTATGTAAAATATTAATAGTTAATCAGATATGCTACGTTAACGCAACATATGCGGCTTGTGCACAAACACGAGAGCCACGAGAGTTCTTCTCACTGATGTTTACTGTGATCTTGCTTCTTCATCACAGTTCACACTGTAGAACTAGCAAACACATCAAATACAACATAAGCTCTGGCTCATATCACAAATACACATAAAACTGCACATAAACGCATGGGAAATATACCACTTTGGCCTGCTAGTAAAGAAACCGGTGAACCAAAAACTTTATATTTTACTTGTCAGCTGTCTTAAATAGTTCTCTGTAGGATAAGACTTCATTTAGCATAAAAGGCTGAACCGGAAAACAGGAAGTAGTTTTCACGACCTTTAACTAGACTTATGATAAACTAAACATTTACAATATTGTTACACATGAAAATGTATCGCCTTTATGGTCTTATAAATGAAGAGGAAATAAATAAGGGGACATGAGGTATGAAATGTTTGAAAGAAAACGAGTCAAGTACATTTTCTTACAGGTATTACAAACACACCAGCACCATCTAGTGGTCAAACAAGTGAGCTGTAACATGTATAATCAACCGTTACCTAACACATACGTTAACACGTACACGAAGCATAGACAGCAAACTGAACATGTGTCTGGTATGTTAATGTAAGTTATTAACACATAATCAGATAACTAAAGCATACAAACAAGCTAACAAGTTTAATCTCGATCTCACTCCAAATCACTAAATTCTCCTTGGTGTCGCTTCTGAACAACTCCACCTGCCCTGGAAGTAGATGAAGTGCCGCTACGGCGTGGCTGTCATATTGATACATAAGCCCAGAGTGCCCTCGCGCAGTTGTCAGTGTGACAATAACAAAGATGTGAAATTATATATTTTAATAATTTCACATATAACTCACAACTGAATATAGTGGCACCCCTGGCCAAACTATGAAAAAAAGTGAGACTTATAGTCTGGAAAATGTTGTTTTCTGGTCTATGTTATAATGTTGTGTCATCACAAACATACTTGGAGTCGTGTTTTGTTTCATTCGCACATGTTTAACACACAAACACTGCATATTTAGGCTGAGTTCTTTGGAAAAGTGAAACCACTCCACCTTGTGATGTCATGTGACAATACAGGAAGTGCGCTGTGGTTTTATGTCTGCCCTTGAATTGCGAATCTCTACAGAACAAAAGGTAAAAGGTAGCTCTTAACTTGAAAACTACCACTTCATGACATCACAAGGTGGAATAGATAATTTTGTGCTTTGGAGATATAGACAGACTAATAATGCAGAATTACTCAAATATGTGTGAATGAACCAAACACAACCCCAGGTATGTTTTTGAGGAAATAACAGCATTCTAACATTTCTTAAAGCTTACAAGAGTCAGTTTTGTGTAATATAGGACCTTTAAGGCATATTGAAAGCCCTGGGAGTTTTGTAGTTCATTGTTGTTCACAGTTAAAGGCAAATTAGAAATACAGCACAGTCAGTATAATAATGTCCCAGGCTCCAGGTTTTTATCTAATATAAGACCCGCCTGTGGCCCATTGCCTGCTATAGTCTCTTGGCCGACAGTGTGACAGACCTCCGCTCTATGGGGCGCCAGGTGCACTTCGCCAAAGAGGTGTTTTGGACTTAGTTTGGGTTTGGAGACTGGACAGGAAACTCAGCAGACAGAAATACTCAACCATATATTCTCCCTTCTGTTACACCAACCTGTACATGTAGAAGTTATAGTTTTGTTTCTGTCCTTTTTGACTGAGCACAATACACACAGAATAAATATGTTTCCATCTTTCATTTTATTGGGTGCTACGTTGATTTAGTATATAAAGACTGTGGAAAAGACTGTGGAAATTGGCAATCTTGCTATAATCTGGCACAAACATTACTTCTTTGTGAAGGTCAGTGTTGTTTTTTTTTTGTGTTTTTTTTTTTTTGTGTGCATTGTCCCTGATAAATAAACAAACTTAACTAAACTAGTAATTATAGTGACAGGCCTCCGTACATTATGCAGCGGGAAATAAAGGTCTGTACTCATTTCACACAAAAGCACACATTTTAGGTATCTGTACTTCTTTTACTTCACTACATTTGAGAGCGGGTATCTGTACTTTCTACTCCACTACATTTTTGAACATGACTGAAAGTATGTTTTAGTATTGTTGGAGACCTGCTGAAAAGGCTCAGGTGTTTAATTTTAAAATGTTCATAATTTGAGCAAACGAAAGTATAGAAATAAAAACAGCCAAAAAAACGCGACAAATTCAGTTGCTTCTAATGAACAAAATTCAGCACAAATTGTATCAAAATCAATACATTTGAAGATCAAGACCTCACAATCTGCGAGAAATACTTGTGCTTTTTACTCTTAAATATGTTTTCAAATGAGTACTCTAATACTTTTACTTAAGTAGATGCTCCGGTATTTGTACTTTCACTTAAGTAATAAAATTGAATGCCTACCTAACAAATCCTGTCCTGTCAAATCCACTGTGGTCATTCCGTTAATGTATTTTTTGCACTATGAGCTTACACTAAACTGAACTTGGTGACAAACTTTTATTTCCAATTGTAAAAGAAACGCTGCCTCACTGCTGTGTTGTTCTGGCTAAGTGGTAGCATTGCAAAGCTATTCAATGGATTTTGTTTTAACAGCACCCAGGACTTGAACAATAAAATCAGACAGTTAAGCTTAAGAATGTGTTGTCTCTGTTAGTATTCCAGCCTTTTTGTTTGCGGTTAAAGTTCTTTTTCAGATTTTGATGATCATTATTAGCTTCGTATAGTTTAATGCCATGTTGTTGTTGTATTGAAGGCCTGTTATGGACACTAAAGCAGGATGTTAAATGTTAAGTGCACAAAAACATGAGGTAGTGGTAGCAGATGGGCATACACAAGACACAGAAAGTCTAGTTCAGAGCAGGAGGCCAAATGTGTCTTGGATACAATCCCAGCTTATGGTGCGTAAATGTGCCAGATGTTTGCTGGGAGATTGCTACACTTAAAACAACTGCTGTAAAGTGAAGAAGTAATACAGGCTGGCCCTAGAAACAGACTACTGTAAAAGTATTTCCCATTGAAAAAGAAGGCCTATATTCCAATTACCCCAAAATTTATGTGCAGTAAATTTCAGGGTAATAGAAGTGGACTAAGTGAGTGTAGCGTCACCCATAGCATTCGGCTCCAGTCAAATGAGTTATAGGAGCAAATTTCGAGCCGAGTTACATATCTAGAATTCTGACCACGAGTACCATAGCAACCAAAGAGCCAATCCGGAGCCAGGCTGTTGAAGATAAGGCCTCCAATTGTCTGTTATTAATGTTCATGTCTTGATTTGGGGGGGGGGTCATGGCGAGCAGGTTAATCTGAAAATTTTAAAACCAAAATGCCTGCCTGACAGCAGCAGTTATGAAGAAAAGGGTGACAGTTTAAAAAGTAAATTGGAGCCAGAGTTGATGGAGCCCGAAGCACGCCCATGTTCACTTCCTATTTGGAACGTAGCAGCTAACAGGTTATCTTTGTCCATTTATATATATGGCAGTAAGCAACCGTTTGCGTTTGAAACCAGAGATTTTCACAGAGTAACAAATCATCTCAACAATTCTTTTTTTATAGATATGTGTTTTCAGTACCTCATTACGGCATTAATGGATGGGTCAAATGCAGAGGACAAATTTCTCTATAGGAGCAATAAAGTATACCAGATGTTAACTTTTTGTCAAGGCAGTTTGATATTATTTACACATTAAACCCGTGGCACACTCGCCCTCAGTGAGACACATCGGGTTGGAGCTAAGAGGACTCTAAATTGACAGTTTAAATGACAAGCGCTCACTAATGTTGACAAGTGCCAGCGAATGCCTGGAGTGTCACATGATCACTCACATGTGATTCATTGTGAGGGGCCCGGGTGACCTTTCCCAGGGGCCTGGCCTGTCTGAGGGAGAAGGGCTGATGCAGCTGTTTGGAGCTCCGAACTAGTGCCATTTGTGCCACATCTTCAGGGCACATAACCTTCTCTGCCGACAGCGCTCTGCGGGATCGTTTAAGTTGCACACGAGACACTGCTTTAGTGGGATGTTTAGTGCTAATAATGCAGTATGGTTTATGTTTGAAGTACTGTTTTCAGTTTTATTTCTGTTTACTATATTGAAGTGCTCCTCACATGGTGCTGGTTCCACTGCACCCAGACTCTTTGTAGAGATATATCTTTTTTAGTGCTAAACATTCTATACCAAGTCTTTTTTTATATATATATATCATCATTATTTGTAATTGTTTTGATTTTGTGAAGGGTTTCCTGTTTGTGTTTGTCCCTCGTCTTATCATTGCGTTCTGTATATGTGGATAATAAATCAATTGAATAACTCTAAGTCAAATTTAGAACAAAAATGTCCCCAGTTTAAGATAAATATTCAGGGAGTGCATTAGTTATTGTGAGCTAATAGAGCGGAGACGGAGAGGCGGGGAGCTATTTTAAATGAAGACACCTCTGTCCCTGCACTGTCCCAGAATGGAAATTGTACTGATATATCATAGAGTGGCTACAGATGTATGTTAGAAGACCCTTTGGCGACTTTTGCTCTCGTTTAAATGAGGACCTGGAATAATCTAATACGATGAATTTTTATTCTTGTTAATCATGAAAAGGCCATAAGAAACAGGCGAGGCGCGCTTGATTAAAGCGCTGCAGAGATTCATTGAATCTGGCTCGGAGCTGGAAAGAGTGTTTTAAATAGGAGTCCATTTAACAAAATGTTATGTTCTTAATGGCGAGGTAATAAGATAGTCTTTATCTTTCTTTGAAAAAAGTCAAGTCGTTTCCAACGTGATGTATGCTTTTAAAGGAGGCAGTAGGTAGAGAGGACAGGCACCAGTGCCACTCTGATCAGGCTTACATGAAGAATAATCCATCTATACCTCCAGGACACTATAGTGACATGAGGAAGAATCAATGACAGGATCCCACAGTCTCTGTTATTTTAATACAAGCTCTGCCTCCAGCTAACACTTCATATTAAAAAGATATTTATGGTAATCAAACCACTGAAATGGCTGTAGAGAAATGAAACATGACTTTTTTATTTTGTAAATTTAACAGTTAAGGCTCACATTAAAGTGACCGTTGCCATTGTCTTTCATTTGAAGAAAGCATTTATTTTATTTTGTTATATGGCTGGGTGTGACTAAACCCAAAGAAAGGAGCTCTACTACTATTTGAATATGTTTTGTTATGTAATATTGATAAGATTCAAAGGAGCTTGATTGAAACATAATTGCATTTTGTTCTATGCAGTACTTATTCTACCAAATATCCAGTTTTGTTTTGTCGTGAATATAAAACAACTTTTCAAATAATAAAAAAAAAAAAAAGTGACAAAGGACACTCTCTGAAACACTAAAATGCTATTATTCCACACATGAGCAATTCAAAAAATGTAACCTGGACACATGGGCGATGTCTTATAGGTTTATATTACCCTTCTGAAAATAAGCTCGGGCGCTTGAAGCATTAGTATCAGTGTGTGCCCTGCTTCATTAATTTAGCCCATTAACCCACATATTATTCCATTTATTTTATAACCCAATTAAACTAACAATAAGACTGGGGAAAAAGCACATTTCTGAGTAATTCAATCTTCTCGTGTTTAAATAAAAACCTGATGAACAGATGCCAAACCGGCGCAGTTTTCACTCAGCTTCACACTCTGCCTTAAGAACATAACCTTTATAATGAGAGCAGCCTATTTCATGCTTCACAACAAACTTTTTACAGCGACTTGGAGCGGAATGAAAGGTGAAATATCGTAACAGTTTTTCAGATCTATACACTGTTAACGCTACGCTACAAAGAGCCTTGGGTGAAAACAGCATCAAGGCAAACAGAGTTAAAGCTGTGCTCCAGTCTCATAAATGCGGATCATTACCAGTTTTGTTTTAGTAGTTTAGATCTGTGTGCTGAGAATGAGAAACACTAAGGATTTCTTTTAAATGATGAGTATTTTATTCTAAATGTATAACAGCAATGGGATTATGGTGTGAATACTAAAATAATAAACCTGATATGATGCAAAGACATTGTAGAGAATGAGAAACGACAGTGTGTGCTATAAACATACTGGGGCAAACGTACTTTAGGTTGCCATGCAGAGATAGGTGTAATTAAGTTTGAAACGCCGTAGAGTGCAAGTTAACTTGTTTAAAACATTTTATGCCATATAAAGAAATTTGAAAGAAAATAAATGGCATGAAACTTAAATTAAATGGCAACATAGTAAATCTGGAGGAGTGGAGGAGGACACCAAGTATCTCGGGGTCTTGTTCACTAGTGAGGGAAGGATGGAGTGTGAGATTGTCAGATCGATTGGTGCTGCTTCTAAAGTGATGCTGTTGCTGTACCTCACTGTTGTGGTGAAGAAGGAGCTGAGTTGAAAGACAAAGCTCATCAATCAATCCTCACCTACGGACATGAGCTTTGGGTATGCAAACGGTCAAAATGAGTTTCGTCCCTTCGAGATAGGGTGAAGAGGTCAGTCACGCGAGAGGAGCTCAGAGTAGAGCCGCTGCTCCTCCACAGCTGAGGTGGCTCAGGCATCTCTTCCGGATGCCTCCATGATGTATCTCTGGGGAGGTGGAAGACCCAGGACACCCTGGAGGGACTATGTCTCTCGGGTGATCTGGGAACATCTTGGGGTCCCACTGGAGGAACTAGAGAAAGTGTCTGGGGTGAGGGAAGTCTGGGTCCTGTATGTACTAGTATTTATACATCTAGGGACATAACTGAAGAAGCTACTTATATGTGCCAAAACATATACTTTTGTTCAGTTGAAGCTTCACAACTGAACAAAAGAATGCAGCATTCTATTAAGTATTATACCATTTTATCTAATTACTTCCACTACTACATTTCAATGTTATATACTTGATTTGATAGTTCACACACCAGGCCTTAGCTCTAGTAGGATAATTTACATGTCCTCCACTTTTGCTGTCTGATGTCTGTGCTGTGGGATGATACACAGAGGTTAATCTGCAGGGTCTTGTTGTGGTGGCATAAGATGAAGGGGAGGATTTGGACAGGGCGCGCCTCCTGCCCCACTAGCCCTTGTATATGTGCGCTAATTAACAAGCCCAGATTGCACCCATCACCTCCCTCTTTACTCTCGCTTTCTTTCTCTCTCTTTTTCGCTATCTCTCTTCACCAAACCGACGCAAAAAACAAATGTTCTTGACTTGCTCTTGTTGCGTATTGTCAGCCACTAATGAATTCTACAGGGAGGCTATACAGGTCAGCCGTTTTAATAAATGTAATTTCAAATGTCATAGGCCTTGACACTGCCCCACGTTGCACTATTTACTCTTAATTACATCTGCTTTAACATGGCAATAGTGTTATTCTAACTCAGTGCTCTTTTCTCTTATAGGCTGCACCTCTGACCCATCATTCACCATTGACAATATTATTAATTAACAGGCACTAATGAAAAAAAAAATCAGTTTACAGTATATTCTATTGAATACACATCCATTTTAAGTTAGAGTATTCTTACTGTTGAAACCAGAAGTTTACATTCACTATATAAAAAGACACATGTGCTTTTCTCTCACCAAGATTAAGTTTTTTCAGTTTTAGGTCAATTAGGATTACCAAAATTATTTTTATTTGCTAAATGCTAGAACAACGAGAGAAGGATTTTTTAGACAATTTTTCCATCACTTTCTTCAAAGTCAGAAGTTCACATACACTGCATTAGTATTTGGTATTATTGCCCTTAAACTGTATGACTTGGGTCAAACGTTTTGGATATCCTCCCACAAGCTTCTCACAATAGTTGGCAGGAATTTTGGCCCATTCCTCTTGACACAACTGGTGTCAATGAGCCAAGTTTGTGGGCCGCCTTAAAACATTTCTCTCATTATTCTGGCAATATGCGCAAAATACTTTAATACTTAAGTACACTACTTCATGTCATATTTTTACTCTTAATTGAGTATTATTTGTTTAGTTTTTTTACTCTTTTACTTAAGTAATAACAATGAGGACTTCTTCCACCATTTGTTCAGATGTGAGTGTAATTTCTCTAAAGGCAAGTTGTACAAGTGAGAGTCATGACTTGAGTGTGTGGTCATTAGCAGAGTGTAATATAGGACAGGTTCAACAGAAGGACAGTGGATTAGAACGGCGTGTGTTACTCATAATTCTCATCAAACTGAACGATTAGAGTTGGGGGGATGATGTTTACTGCAATGTACAGCAAAGAGGCAGGCCATGTACAGAAAGCCAGTTTTTTTTATGAAGTCCTTTAAGATCAATATTGTGATTTAAAATATCTAAAATATAAAATAGGTTTCATAGATTATAACTATATAACAGACATGAAGAAGATATATGATGATTTGTTTTGCTGGTATTTAATAATCTATGATACATGGCATTGTTTGTGTGATCCTTCAGTCGTCCAGGTCCATGGCAAAAGATGAAATTTAAATCTGTCAACTGAACAAATCAATGTAGGAGTGTAGATGTTTCACTGCTCATCCAAGCATGGTGGACATTGGTGGACATAGTCTTATATATATCTGAAGGGAGGGGCTAACTATGGCATTGTTGAACCTTAGAGGCTTAGGACTATATGTAAAACAGATCTGAATCTTAGTGGACTTCCTTGGTTAAAATACAGTTCGAGATATACCATGTGTTAAGTGTCACGGTCTACGTCTTCCTCTCAGACCTCCTCTAAGCCTGCCATTATGCGCTCGCTCTGTCTGGCTCACATTATCTTCTCACTTTCCTCCTTATCCTGTTGACGAAAGCAATTATCACGCTGCAATGGAAACATCAAGTAATTAATTCAATTTGCATGTTGAGCACACTTGATTTGATGCCACGTTCCAACTGTGAAGGCGGTCTTTTACGGGTCAGCTGTGGAGAGGGTTAAGAATAGCAGTCAAAGATTTTCTGCATGTGTTGGCCCATGAAGCCAGCACAGGGCCGTGAAGCCTCTAACATGCACAGTAATGTCATTTAAACCTTGGCCAGTAACGTGTGAACCACTCCAGGGACTATCTCCTCCGCATTTTTCTGCTGCCTGCTTCTTTTCAGCGTCACCACTGCATGCTGTATTATAAGATTGTTGCTTTCTCCATTTCCCTTAAAGACGCACAGATGCACAGAAGTCAATAGAAGGCCAAGAGTTAACCAGACCATAGTATCTGAGCCATGAAGCTGTCGCCAATAACACTGAATATAAAATTATAGCAAAATAGGATGATTTTTTAGCAACTGAGCTCAAATTGGCAATAGTAATTAAAGTCTGTTAATAGTGTATGCAGAATTCATGCTTAGTTCACCACTGTTCTATTTCAAGTTAGTAGTTACCACCTTGCAACCAGTAGGCCCCTACTAGTCAAAATGAATAAATACCATCTAAAAAACAGGTGAACTAGAAGTAAATCAAGATGAAACCAGGTCTCTCACTAAGATATACTAAGTAAAATTATAGGTTACATTGATCAACTTAATATGGGATTGTCAAGCAATAATCACATGGTAATATAACAAAAGAAAAAATCATTTCTGTCAACTGGAAAAAAGTGTTAGTGTGAAGACATTTCGCTGCTCATCCAAGCCGCTTCTTCAGTTCTGGTCAGATTGCTGTTGGACAGTGCCTCATATTTTTCTGAAAGGAGGAGCTAACTACACTGAAACTATTTGTTTAGCGTTTCTGTTGGTCAGCAAGGTCTCTTGAACTGTACTAAATGTGAATTGTGCCTGAATCATATTTTGCACAATCGTTCAGGCCCTGAATGGGTGCCCTCACACCTATTAGCATACCGGCTATTACTATTGTTTTCCTTGTTTTGATTTAGGTCTGGGGATGGAGTTATAAATAGGAGATAAATGATGTCTAAGGCCCCTATTCCTGTTCAGAGATGGATTGTCTTTCCTAGCAAAAATTGCCTCTTTAACTATCCTCTCAAACCATTTATTTTCTTTGGCATATTACGCATATGGTAATATGAAATTAGGCCAATATTAAAGTATGTGCGCAAGTAGGCCTAGGCATCAAGTATCAAGCATTTTCCTTCGCATAAAAATCAAATGCGAAGCTTTAGTGTCACGCCAACATTATTTTAATGTAACGATCTGTTCAGCCAAGATCTTAACGAACAGGAATTTGTGCGTGGGTAGCCCCAAAAGAATCCCCATTTCATTTCAAGTTTATTTCTCCCCCTCTCTCCAAATTATTCTAATCTGTCTGCGGATTCATATTGTCCCAGTGCGCTGCCGTCATCTGCCACACTCACCAGCAAGCAGCAGTGAGCACGGGGCCCTCTGCCTCGCCCTGATCCCCAAACCCCAAACTAACAGTGGGATTTCTCAGCCCCATTATTTAAGTGTGCCATGGCTGCCAGGCAGGCCTCTCCTCGGTAATCTCTGCAGCCCTGAATAAAGTAGGACTGGGGAAAGCGGGGATTTGTGGAGTTGGAGGGCTGATTGGGTTCTCAGATGGGTACAGTATAAGCTTTTAGGCATTCGCGCAATATTTTCTGTTCCATATGGAGCTGGATTTGGGAGGTGGGGTGATGGCTCAGCGTGTCACAGAGAAGCGGAGGTTAAGTCCCTGGCAGAATGATCCTACTTCTCGGCAAGCTTCTCTGGTATCCTTCTGAGGTTTGCAAAGTAATTTAATTTGAGGTAATTGTAGCGAGATTCCATAATTAAAAGGATTAAAATGCATGCCATTTATAGACGGGCCAAAGGAAAAGAAATGATGAGGCCGCTGGCACTTTTTTTTTTTTTTTTGCACACGTCCCCAACATGTCTCTCTGCTCTCCATTCAAACGCACTCCTTTGTCACCGGATTTGGAAGTGCATTATTTAAAGTGTCACAGGATTCAAACCGAGTTTAAAAATAACACTGCAGACATAAGCAATGACAACACACGTCTGCCAGTGCACAGCCTCTTCTATAGCCCTGCACTACAACTGATTTGTTTTGTACCATTTAACATTTATATCTCAAAATAATAGCGTATAAAATGGCTTCAAAGAGAAAACAAGTCTTAGTTTATCCTTTTTTCTAAGCAAAACAAGATTAAAATCAGACAAATATTTAACCATTGCTTAATATGGCTATGAATACAATAGACCAAAAGTCTACAGTAGCTATTACGTTTCATTACTGTAACTTTTATTAGTTTTGCATGCCTGCTGTTTTACAGGTTCTAGTATTTAAATAAATTCTGTCAGATGCCCTTTCTGACGCAGCCTTAATATCCTGGCTTAATTCACTTCAGTTCAGTTTTATTTATATAGTACATTTAAATGCAAACTGCCCAAAGTACTTCACATAAAAGTCCACAAAAAGTAATATTAAATGCCAGGGAGAAGGGTGGGTTTTCAGTTTAGTCTTAATCTGTGTCAAAGACTGAGATGATTTGACAGGCAGAGGGAGCTGTTCCATGGTGTGGGCGCTGCCAGAGAAAAAATTCTGTCACCTCTGGTCTTGAGCATGGGTTTGGGCACAGCACCAGAAGCTAGTCAGCTGACCTCAGGGCTCTGGGTGGAGTATAAGGCTGGAGGCTGAACTCCCTCAAGTTAAAGTGGAGACATTTAAACACAATCAATAACATTTTGAATGGCACCCAATAGGAAAGAGGGAGCCAATGCAATTCTAACACTTATTCTAAACATCATAGTGTGTTATATAATCACATTCCGTAAAGATTACGGAGTTAACCAAGACACTGGCTATTCTTACATGCACACCAGAATTCTGATCACTTCTGCAATCTGCAAGTAATCTGGTTTCTTTTTGATTGCTCACACCTGAGCAAGTTTCGACAAGGACAAGTATGCAAAAAAGGGCAATTGATTTTGGGCAAGACAAAAATGAAAGAGAGAAGGGAACGGAGAGATTGAATAAATGATTTAAACATTTTAAAACTCATTATACTTTGGCAAAGCAAGGCAAGACAAGACAGACCGGAGATGATTGCTGACACTTTCTCTTTGTTTCTGTGGGCCAAAGACTATGACTTCAGTCTTGTCTGAGTTTAGCCAGAGAAACTTGTTTTGCATCCACACACTGATCTCTTGGATGCAGTGGCAGAGTGAATCCACTGGTCCATATTCACCTGCTGCCAGTGAGTCATAAATCTGAGTGTCATCTGCATAGTTGTGGTAGGACACATTATTGCTGCGTATTAACTGGCCTAACTGCAGCATGTAGAGATTGAACAAAAGGGGTCCGAGGATTGACCCCTGGGGCACCCCACAGGTCAGGACCATTTTAGAGAGACACATTTTCCAATTTCAACAAAGTACTCCCTGTCTTCTAGATAGGAGTTGAATACATTGATTTACCAATGTATGTCACGAGATCAATCAAATCTCTTTAAGATTTTTCATGTAAACACACACTAAACATTTGATCTCATTATCTAGTCATCTGGTTACTCTGGTTATCATTTCTACTGGTTATGTAAATGTACTCAATGTCTGCCCTATAGATGACGCCTCTCTTGTCTGCAGTATTTTTTATTTTTTTTAGGATCAGTATTTTGTCAGTCAGTCCTCTTGCGTGTATATGCCCCAGTGTGTCCAAGTGTGCACGTTATGACAGAACTCGTCCTGGCTCAACACAGTCGCAGTCTCTCGGCAACAGAGGTCGTGACACCATCAAGAGTCCGAGCGCCCGCTGATTTCTGACATTGAGAGGGGAACTCAGAAAAAGTCCTTATCAAACATTGGGGGCCGCTGCGGAGGAACAGGTTTGACACGGTGCCATTTGGAATTTACTAGTTTCCTCCAGCACTGATATAGAATGTTGTCTCACTGTCAGTTTTATTTTGTCACTGACGCTGGAGAATGTGAGGATTTATTTTCACCAATGTACAACACAAATACAAGAACGTGCTGAAACAGAAAGACTAGATACATAGAACTGTGAAGCAAGCACTGGTGCCCTGCTGAGGGGAATTGTAGTGTTAGTTCAGTATTGATTTTAGCCTGAGTCTTAGAGTGAGCTAAGACTTGGTTTGGGGTAGAATTTGTTTACTTTTATAGTTTAGATACATTTGGTTACAATCTATCATATCTATACCTTAATTAGTCTTAATAAAGCATGAAGAAAGACTAACTCATAATGATCATGTTTATTAAGAATGATTCATGCTTCACAGTTAAGGAGGTAGGGTTAGGAGTTCGGCTTTTAATTATGTAATTACTAAGCCTGAAGTATTATTAATACGCAATTCGTTCATTATAAATTAAAAAGTTTTTGTTCATTCTTTATTAAACCCAAACTTCACCCACACTGTCTAGCGTGAATGGGATATGTGTAAGTGTTAGTGGTGGTCTGAGGGGCCGATGGCACACTTTGGCAGCCTCACTTCCATTAGTTTTCTCCAGGGCAGCTGTGGTTCTTACCACCATCAAGTGTGGAGTGAACATAGACTGTATAAAGGAGTGGACTAAGGGAGTGTGACATCACCCATAGCTCCAGTCAAATGAAGGTCATCGAGGCCAGCGGTTACAGGGGCGAATTTGGAGCCAGGCTCCATATTTGGAATTTTGACCGTGAGTATCATAACAGCCAAAGAGCCTATGGAGCAACGCTGCCAATCAAACTTGCATAATAGCAAAATAAAAAAATATCAGGATCATGAAGAGCGGGTCAATACAAACATTTTGAGGCCAAAATGACGACCCTGAGAGCAGCATTTATGGAGAGAGGGGAGACTTTTCTAATGTAAAGTAAATTGGAGCCAGAGTCGATGGAGTCAGAAGCACAGCTCATGATCTCTTCCTGTTTTTGAATGCGGCTGTGAGCAGGTTAACTATGTCCATTTATATATGCAGTCTATGGGAGTGAATGAATAATGCACTGTAAAGCGTCTTTGAGTGTCCAAAAAAGCCATTCTAGGCAAATTATAGTTATTTGGTTTTGTAGAAGATACTGCCTATTTTCTTAACTCTGGTCTTATACCAGAGTTAGGGCTTATAAGGTAGGTAGATAAACTTTCTGAGGTGCTGCAGGGGAACTTTCACAACCAGTGATGCATGTGGAAATGTTTGGTTGTTTTTAATAACACTTGGGCGCACTAAATGATTTACCAAACCCATTCATTTGAAGTTGTAGTGCTTGAATGATCAGAAGGAAATTACTTTGTTCCTGATGTTTTTTTGTGAAGGACGCAGATCACACTACGACAGATTTAAGTTTTAATCACATCATTTAAATTTCAGTTTAATTAGGCCAGCATGCTTACTTGCTTACTTAAAATTCTCGAGAAAAGACTTCATCTCATGTGACCTTTGAGTAAGTAATCTGCATTTTACAGAATTTTCATTTATTTATTTATTTTATAGTACGTATGCTGCAAGATAAATGATTGGGTTTTACACACATTTAAATATAATAAAGACAGAATTGTGATTGCATAAGAGGAATAGATAACAAATACATATGGTTTCATAATTGCTGTACACCTTATAATAATTAAGTGAGATATGATCCAGAAATATTGCTCAATTTACACTGAAGCTAAACTCAAGGTTTTTTAGCTCTATTTTTTTTTTTTTTTTTTATCTTTAAGTGGCAAATCAATAAGCACATAGACTGATTTTTATGCTATAGCTTTAGTCACTTAGACCAGCAAAGAATGTGACAGCAAAACATGTACTTTGCAGTTTTATTGAACTTTTAGGACCTTTCCAGTTGCCTGGGATCCAGAATACACACTTCAGTACTTTACAAAGATGTCAGTCTATGGTCTCCAGTGAATCTCCCTATTTTCAAATGGGTGTGATTGACAGGTGGATTAGCCAATCAGGGACACGCATGGTCTGCCATGTCGGAAAAAGATATCACAGGGGGATGAAAAACATTGCAGATTTCTGCAGCATCAATGGGTGAAGCATGAACTGTGTCACTGGAAAAAACAGATCTGATTGCACGATCACCTTTGACCAGGCTTGAGACACAACAGAGGACATGGGGACCAGACTGACATCAACCTGTATAAAAAAAAAATACAGAGAGATATCATTCTGGATTTGCCAGGCGACCGTTTTCAGTGGATTACAAGCCTAAAACATGTATTTATAATTTCGTCACCATATATTCCTGGTCTTAACACCAAACAGGTGCCTCACATCTGCTCCCACTGAACCTGCTCTATGCTATTTTACAGTATATGCATAAAGACATGTTCCAAGTCAAACACCAGCTGTGCCTTATTATAGCTGTAAAAATGCAACTTTATTACTATCACCTCCCAGAGTTAGTAGTATCCTCATTGCTACTGAATTCACTGCTCATGCCCACAGTCATTTCACATATAGAGGCATATGGCCAGGCAGAGACATGTGTTCAAATACACCTGAGTGGAGCAGTCTGGACGCTTTCCATGTTGTGAGTTTGGAAAGAGTGATTTGAAACGCAGACGAGACTGTGGAGAGGCAGGATGGCTACACAGATGTAAGGATTATACCTGAACTCAACACTATCCTGTTGTTATGGCAATCTTTAAAGTAAATGATGGAATATAATCCAGGGAGATTAGGGGGATTCATTTGTGTAGTAAGATTAGCTATGAATGTAGCTGTTTTCACTGATTATATGAAAACATTAACCTATACATATACTTTTGAATTTGCAACGTTTGAATTCACAACATTTATTGTTTTAGTGTTTTAGGCATAATGAAAGAAATATCTTCAAAACAATGTACATATAATTCCCACCCATTTTTTTTTATTTTTTTTTTTTTTACTTTTTTCTTTATAATACCATACAATGCATGCACTGCTCACGCCAGATTGCTGGATTGGGTCAAATGCAAATAAAGTTTCAGAATGGAAACAAAATAGTTTAAAATGTTCAAACATCTATATTTCTGTAGCCAGCTAGTTCCATATAAAGATGGAGGAAGATGTTTTGTTGTTTTTTTTTTTTTTTGCAGTGAAAGAAAATGTATTTGAATTATTAGATTTACTACTTCTACTACTACTAAAAATGGTAAATGGTCACATCTTCATATAGCCTTTATATACCTTCAAGGCGCTCAACGTGCTTTACTTTAAAGAACCACTCACCCATTCATACAACAGTGTACACAGACACTGCAGGCGAGGTGGGTTAAGTGTCTTGCCCAAGGACACAACAACAGCATTCATCTGTGCGAGCTGAAATCACACCGCCAACCTGTGGGTCAGTGGATCTCATCGATCAACCAATGATATTTACATCGAGAGCGGGATTATGAATCGCCAACCTTCAAATCAGTGGAAAAATCTTAACCAACTGAAAACCCAACCCAAAAAAGTGTTGATATGTGATAGTTTTAAACAAGTCATAGAGGGATTATTCAAGTACTTTTCATGTATCTTTAACTGTACATAAATTAGTACAATAACTGCAGATTCTGCCAAGTACACCTTTACAAACGCTGACTAATTAAATGCTTAAGTGAAAGAACCGGAGCTGTTAGAAGTCATAATAATACTGCGTGTTCTTTGGTACCCTCAGCACTTTTACTCTGTCCCTTTCATCACTGCGCTCTACTGAGATTGTGTTTTAGGACCTCTGGGGTTTTCTTTGTGTTGCAGTACAGATAGTGGCCACCAGGGGAATTGGCAATAATAAAGACAAAGTAGCGTATTTAAGCTCTTCTTTAAAACCATTACCCTTGGTGTTATGTATCGTTATGAGAGTTTTTATGATTTGGTCTAGCCTCTTTGACTGATTGGCCCTGGGTTGTCCGTGCTTGTGTAACCAGAGCTATAACTGTAGTAAACGCCCTTGACAAGTGCACAGTTTGCAAAGGAGCAAATTTAATTTCCATGGTTTGAATTTTCAAAGGTATCACCTGCTGTAATTGCTTGACTGGGGAATCCATAAATCATTGTTCAGTAAGGTCATCTTGTAATTTGGTCCCTAATGCTGGCATTTATTTTCCCAGCATTCTCTCTTTCTTCTCATTTCATCTCGCCAGGTCATTTGAGAGATTAATTGCTGCCATCTTCAAAAACAACAAATTAGTTTCACACATGTTTTGACATCAGGAATGAGGCAGCGTGCTCGCATCCTTTCACAGGGAGTCACAGCTACTGTCAGGGCAAAATGTACAAGACACAGGGCATTTAGGGACAATTAACTGGGGGCACGCTACGAGGGTGGAGATAATGTGCTGAAATACTCCCATACATCTACCTGTATTGTCATTTGATTGGACAAGTATGTTCCATTAAATCAAGTAATTCAAAGTGCTTAAAAGAGTAAGAAACACATTAAAATCAGAATATAAACAAATTAAAGCATAAATAATCATCATAAAATTTGCATTAAAAGTGAAGAGTGCCGAATAAAAACCTTTCAGTCATATGCACAGCTAAACAGAACCATTAGGTGCTTGGTTTTAAACATTGTCAAAGTAAACACCTGCCTCATATCTTCAGGAAGATCAGGTTTTAGCTGCATAAAACTGAAATGCTAATTCCCCATGTTTAGTCCTGATTCTAGGCACCAGCAGGAGGCCCGTCCCTGAAGTACTGAAGAAGAGTGCAAGATGGTTCATACGGCACTAACATGTTGGAGATGTACTTTGGTGCTAGGCCATGGAAAGACTTGTACACAAGCAGAGCTGCTTTAAAGTCTATTCACTGAGTACAGAACTTATGTGCTCGTACGTTCTGGTTCTAGTCAGGACCCAAGCAGCAGGGTCCTGGATGTACTGCAGCTGTCGTAACACTCGTTTGGAGAGGCCAGTGAGCAGGCCGTTACAGTAGTCTAATCTACTGGAGACAAATGCATGGCTAAGTCTCTCCAAGTCTGGTTTTGGCAGTAAAGTGGTCACTTGAATTGGCAAGTGACCTGGCATTCAAAATCAGCATGTGTCCCAAATATACATTAAATATCATATGGCCTGCTCTATAGAATTCAGTAAGTTCCTTTGAAACTCAAAACCAGCAGTATATGTCATATTTTGGTGCATATTAGACAGTTGTCAAAATCTGCACCTTGATCTCACCAATTTTTAGCACTGTTGTTGAGAAAAAGTCATTCACAGGGGAATAAAGGAACTGGCAAAAGGCCCTCAGCAAAGCACAATGAAACTGTATTACTGGTGTTTATTTGCATTTTCAACTTGTATGCATTTATATAGTTATAATTATATACAAATAAATCATTCTTTATGGAAAAAAATACAATAAAATTAGTACCAATCAGGCAGTAATTATGATATTCAATTGTACACATATTTTCATGTCAGATGCCACCTTGTACTTGTTTTTATCAAGGCACACTTTTTTTTCTTCTTTTTTTTCTTTTTTATTTGTGTCCAATTAAACACTATGCATTAGAACATGCTCTGCCCTCTTTCATAAATGAGTTCCATTCTTCCCAATGTCTTTTCTTCATGTTGATTTACTATTAACACTATTGAACACTGCTTGTTTTGCCTGAGTGCTCTGATCATATGCGAGGCCATATTGTATGTGTGGTGCGAGCGCAGATGGAGATGGGAGCGGCCCGGACTCCTGCTACTCTGTGATGGACACTTAATTACTTGGCTGACAGAAGTCCAGGACCACCTGCACCCACTGGGGGTCTTAGCCAGGCCCTGACCCCGCCTGCCCCAACCGCGCCGACCATCCTGACAAGCGCACTCTCGCATATGGCTATCACTCATCTTTTATGTTATCATTAGCACTTTTTAATTTCCTCCCTGTTCTCAGGTTGTCATGTTTTTGCAGTAAGTATATCACATAGACGCATTAATCTTAAATCTATCTGTGATTAGACAGGCAGGGCTGAAGACTTACAGTGACAGTGGATGTCTATCGAGAGTATTTTTTAGAGGCAGAGGCTAACCAGTTATGTTAATACAATTTGAAACGTTCCAACAAATTTTAAACTTTTAATTCAGCCAAAAATACCAGCAGTAGCTCAGTTGGTAGAGTATTCAGCCTCTGATTCCAATGTTGGCGGCTGTTCTCAACATCACTGGTAGAGAGGTCAGATCCACCGAGTCACAGGTTGCCGATACGATTCTAGCTCCTACAAATACATGCTGCTGTTGTGTCCATGGGCAAGACACTTAACCCACCTTGCCCAGCCCATAGTGTCTGTGTACACTGGTATAAAGTTCTTTGAGTGTGTTGAAGGTGGAAAAGCGCTATATAAAAATGTGACCATTTACTTAGCGGTTTATGTTTGAAAACTCTCAGATGCATATAAGCAGATATCTTTTAATTGAAAAAAAAAATGGAGGCAAACTACAGGCAAACCATTTTTTCTTAAATGCCTTCTGAAAATCCTAACAGTGGATGCTTTATCATATTGGGGTGTGGGTACCATGGTACAAGGGCTACTTCAGGGACTCTGAGCCAGACGTTTGGATGTCAGGCTTATTATTTTAGATTTAAATCAATTAGATTTGGCATAATTTTTAGTCTCCATGTAGAACAACATTTTTTTTTTTTTGTCTCCATGTAGAACAACATCTTATTTTCGGTTTGGTTTAGACATGGTTTAGATCTGATGGTACTTTGAAAACCACATATCTTTTTTGGTGGTTCTTTGTTCAAAAAGTTTGGCTTAGGATTTACATATAGCACATATGGGGGGTATTTAAACACAGAATAAAAACTAGATCCAACACAGTCGCAGCAACTCAAACCCAGCTCAAATGTGTGAGCGCATACATTAGCAGGATTTTAATATCATCAGTACCCATTCTTTCTGCACCAGTGGATTTGAGCAACCTTTTTATCCACTTATTACTGCTGCCAGTACCTCACCAGTAGATTCTGAATCAATGTGGTGTGCGTATGGGTTAACATTTTCCAGAACCTGGGTTATATTTTTTCACAACTTCTTGCGAGACGGATATTTCACCTTTTCAGTATATAGAGGAAGTGCATTCTCACTTGATTTAATTTCCACACATTTGGTGATGAGTATGAAAACCACTTGTGAAGAAATAAGACGCTAGAAAGTCATTATTAACACTAAAATTTGCTAAAACTTGCGTGTATTGTCGGAGAGGTGGGCTTCAGCCGATGATTGACAGCAGTGAAGAGAGTACTGAGAGCGCGAGCAGGAGCAAGGCAGATGTGGTAAACTTAAAAAAAAATAAATAATAATAATAAAAAATATATATATATATATACAGATTCAAAAAAGTAGATAAAAATATGTTATTGATGACTTTAGATTTATTTTACAGGTATATTTTAGTGTTATTTTAGATACAACTGGACGACGCTCAGTCAGAGTGACAGTAACTCAGTTGGTAGGACAGGTTGATGGTGCATTCCCACAGATTAGTGCTGTCGTTGTGTCCTTGGGCAAGACACTTAACTCACCTCGCTCCCAGTGTCTGCATACACTGTTGTATTAATGTGTGCATGAATAGGGGAATGGTTCCTTGATGTAAAAAATGTGACCATTTACCATTTACAACTGTGTCTTTAAAGCTACCATCCAAAATTAGACTGGCTGACCTGGTCCTACTGTAATCTCACATATCACCACTAGAGTGCCAGCTTTGGCAGGTTTTGCATATGCCATCTTTGTTATGGGTGTTTGTAATTTATTAGTTTGGTTCTGATATGCAGTTTGTATCTATGTTAAAATGTAAAATATATGACTATTATTGTAAAGATGTACAGCACTGCAACAATGCAACTAACACAATTACTGGTAACATATGGAAGCAGTGGATTAGAGAACATAACAAGGCATTGCAGCAGCTTAATATATCCTGGCCTTAATTTTTCATACATTCTCTATATTCATTTAAATTTGTGGACTTTTAATAGACAGTACGTGGCTCATTCTCCCTCAGGTAATTATGAATAAATGTATATGTAGGCAGACCATGCTCAGAAATTACGGTTAATAACAGAGAGGAGATGTAGCTCAACATTGCAATTACACAAGTCCCAGAGGGTTGTCAAGGTTCTGTTTCCTGATCAGATTCCTCCAGGCTCAAGGTAGTGACAACGCAAAGAATTAGGTATACTTCTTGTACTTTTTGACTGCGGTAGTCCTCACCTTTACATGTCTCTACAAAGGTCCAATTTGCTTCTAATACTAACATGGTTTTAAGTCACAGTCTGGTAGTCTTTTACTTTATATTACTTAATGGTGAGCTTTAAACATTTGATAAGATTTCTTCAGGACAGCATCGGTATGTGAGAGTAAAAAGGCCCCCTTGTGCCGGTTCATAGTCTCATGAGCACAGTTTGGCATTTCTGTCAGGTATGAAAACAAATGTAGCTTTGTTCTGAAATATTTTTAGGTCAGTTTTATATTTTTTGTTGTTTGCCTTTTTGCTTTGCTCTATAGGTGAAGAATGTGCAATGACTGGTTAGTTTTGCACAAGCACAAATTATTGCTGCTCAGAAAAGTGAGCTAAAGTCATCTGACCACCGTTCTGCTCAGTGAAACAATAGACTATGTTAAAGACAATCAAAAAAATCCCTGGGCCTTCCATATCAAATGATCGATACTCTCAGCCGAGTGTAAAATGCCCCATCCCGAATAAAAGCATGGGACTGTGTAATGTGGAGCACTGCTGTAGCTGAGTAACAACGATGTTAGAAATCATTATGAGGCCTGCATCAGTCTGTAGAGCAGAAACAGAAGAAAGATTTGATTTTGGAGAAAATGATGTAGAAGATGCTAAAGTCTTTACATTTTGAGCTTCTATTTTTACTCATTATTACTGTGTTTGTTTTTCCCTCCTGTAACGACCCATGGCTCAAGAGTCATAAATGTAGAGACCGACATAGCCAGTTACCAAAAGGACGTGGTTTAATTTACAGACTTGTCATTTTTACAATAACAAAACTAGCTAACATTTTTACAATAACAAAATGTGCAAAAGGTGCAAATGGTGCCGAAGGTACATAGCGGGGTCACTGTGGGTTACCAGTTGATGTCCTGGGGAGAGGAGAGAGGACCGAAATGCCCTCTCTCCCTTTAACGGGATGGTGGGGGCTGTCACATTGGTCATGTGACCTTTGGAGACACCCAAATGTCGTTTCTTTTATAATTATATTGATTGTATTCACCCATACTTTGACACTTAGGGACACAATCTTGATCTAAAACAGTGCACACTCTTATGTAGACCTGTCACCATAAATACTATATCAACTTATTGTTCAATATATCTTAGATGGAACAGTTATTTTTGGGGGGTCAGTATTTATCGTAAATTTTCTTAGTACCAGTTGGGAACTTTTGTTGTTTTTCTTGTATGAGATTTGATTTGAGCTGTGGAGAGTTGAATAAATAACTTCTGTGACTCATTATAGATGCAAACTAACTACCAAAGTGTTTCATTCTGCTGTTTATTTATTGCCTTTTGTGTTTTTTCAATCATATCATACATTTAGAATAGTTTTTTTTAGGATAATTCTACCTTAGGGTTATTATGTCAGTGACATAATTTAGTTTCGATATTATCGTTTATTGTCGTATTATACTTCAGCGATATATCGTACTTTAAAATTTGTCATCATGACAGGCCTAGTGTTGTGGTTTTAAGGTAAATTTACACATTTCAAGTAGCATTCAAGTGCCATGGAAAGTGACAGTAAAATAATAATTAATAATATTTATGATTTTTTTTTTTGATAAACACATTTCTTACACCACTGTTTAGGATGTAATATAGCTAAAATATACACAGGATGTCCATAAAATCTCTTTACAATAAAAAAAAATAAAATGTATTGCAAAGGCGATTGATAAGATCCCATAATCAAACAATTGTACTCAGTGGTCTCATTTATTTATTTTTTTTTACCTCATTTAATACACCTTTGCATGCACAATTAGTTGCATCACTGGTTGCAATCACATCTGTTATCTTTTGCTTTAGTTCAGTAAAATCCCGTATCTTTGTTCGATACATGATATCTTTAACATAGCCCCATCGAAAGAAATCCAGAGGTGTGATATCTGGTGAATGTGGTGGCCATCCCTGCCAATCCAATGGCGTGGATCACAAAAAATGCATTGTAATTTGTAATTTAAAACTTGTACAACCACTGAGTATAACAGAACACATCTAATTAATTCATTATGCCAATTGCCTTTGTAATTAAATTTTTAAAATTGTGAAGAGGATTTATGGACACCCTGTATATCCAAAAAATACACTTGAGTATTGCTAAGCGTAACATACTTCAGTTCTTGCCCATGTATGACTCTTCCTATAAGCTGCTGAAATTAATTTTGCACTTTTATCCAATTGAATTCTTGTAATAAATGTGTTTTGTTGAAATTGAAAATGTGAATTTCCACTGACCGTCATTTTGCCATGGCGCTCTCAGTGGAGCAGAAGCAGAAGATACAATATTCATTATCCAAATGCATTTCACTATGGCAAAAACTGGAGCAGTTATTACAGATCTGTGTCATTGTTATCATCAGTCACGCTAAGGGCCTTTGACCACAAATGCATTGAGCAGCGTGGAGAGAGGGGTAGGCCTACTCACTGACTTAGAACTCAAATTAGATTACAAGGTCAGTAGCTGGCTCTAATGCAGTCCAAGATTAGAGAAGGGGCAGAAGAAGAAATCATTTTTACACGGCTTTTGTTGTCATGGGGACGGAGCACTTTCGCAGAGTGGTGCAAATGAGCAATAAGCAACAATGTGTTTTGAAAATCTGTGCAGCCATTTCTTTTGCCAGGCTGCAATACAAGAAAACTGTGAATTATGTGTACAGATAGAGACTACAGTATGCAAAGTGCAGTTATTGTCACATATGCGTTGAGCTTTTAATGAGTAGCATGTTGTTAGCGCACAATTTTTTACTCTTAATTTTCATGTACTGCATACATTAACATCCATGTAGTCGCTATGTAGAGTAGTGTCTATATATACCTACAAAGACATTCGTGAACAAGTTGGCTCTTTTGAACGGTTCCTTAACCTGAATAGTTGGAATCAGATCTCATTGGGGTATAGAGTTAGTCCACTGATCTAGAGGTTGGTGGTTTAAATCTTACTCTTGACATAAACATTGTTGGTTGAGCAGTCAAATCCACTGACCCACAGTGATTAGTTTGTTTTGTTTTTTTTTTTTGTTTTGTTTTTTTTTTTGTGTTGTGCAATTTTTTTATTTTAATTTTCATAAGACCAAAGGGTAAACACACTCCCACTCAGACCACTTAGAGTTTGAACCATTTTAAACAGATCTGAGCCTTGGTCACTTGGGACAATGGATGGAAATTAGTCTTTTGCTATAATTTGGTGTGTTTACATTCATGTTGTATCATGTCTGTTCATTAGCATGCATTGTCCCGATCAAATAAATAAATAAAATACAATTCCTTTCTGTGATAAGTTTGTAGATAAAATTAGTTCTCACATTGGTCTTGTCATGTAAATAAATCAACAGTAAAATGGCCAGTTTTTTGAAGAGAACAAATCCAAAAGATTTGGATCCTGCAAAGGAGCCAAAAGTCTCCTCACTATTACTTGCTAAGGTTTTTTTGTAAAGTCACGTGTATCTGAAGGCACGTGAAAAAAAAAAAAAAAAGAAAAAACAACAACATAGCATAATTCAGAGTAATGAAGAATTATATTGTTTCAAGTTAAAACAATGCAGAAAAGCACTTCCCTGCAGACTATAATTTCAATTCATTTGACTGGGCTATACATTGTATTTTTGTATCTTTTTATATATTGTCTATGTATATATCTATGTCTGCACAAAGCTTAGATTAGACTAGGTTATATGTTATGTTTTTGGTTTAATACATTTTTGAGGTTCTTTCTCACTGCATCATAACAATATTTAGTAGGTAACCCATTTGAATACCCCCTAGCCGTATATACATAGGCCTGCCATGTTTGATATGATACACACTCATGACATCTGCATCTCCAATTTGAAAGTTATTTATGCTGCCAGTGCCGTGTCACTACTCCTCAGTCATTTCGCATCTCTCCATCAGTGGCCTGTCCATCTACTTCTCCACAGTGACAGACAGAATCAGTTCACGGCATCACAACGTGTACATATGGAATTTATATAATAGGTGGTTAGCAGTTGCAGTACTATTTTTGTATGTCCTTGTGAAAAAAAATGTGAATATAGAAAGCAATATGTTTCCAATGAGCAGACTATCAGCCATCGTAAGATTCTCCAGTACTACATGGAGAAGGAAGGCACTGGACCATACTTCTAAAAGAGGAGAAAGTTAAAGTAGTTGTTTGTACAGTAAGCAAAACCACAGCTATAGGGCCAGCTCATGCAGAGAATGTGCAGGAATACGCAGAGTAAGATATTCCACAGCACAAGGCTAAATGTTTAGATTGTGTGTATGCAGACAGAGTGGAAATCAGCGGAATGAGGCCAGAGGCGGGCGCTGTGCTCAGCTAAGGCCAGATATTTTCCAGCTTGTTCATTTTTTGGCATATTGTGTTAGCTTGGGATACAGACTAGTACTCTCAGGATATTCAGTACAGAAGATCCCTCACTGCTCACCACCTCATGAAACTTAGGGGAGCAAAGAGCAGAGCAATTGCTAGATACAAGCTATGTGTAAATTCACGGCATGATTTGTCAAAAGATGAATTTAATAATTTTTCAACTTCAAACCTGGTTCAGCAAAGGAAACTAAAAGAAAATAATGATGATATACACTTCTCTGTAAAATACTGCATCCAGAGTTAAGACTCAAGATTTAAGATTTTAGATTTAAGATTCGAGATTCAAGATTTGAGATTCTAGATTTATGATTTAAGATTTAATAATTGAGATTCGAGATTTGAGATTCAATATTTAAGATTCAAGAAACAACAAAATTACATTTAGAGCATCAAACACTGCATAGGTTTGATTTAAAGAGCTATACAAAAGATGCAACACAAGCATAAGCACAACAAAAACAAAGCATAATGATATCTGATTGTTAAACTAACTCTAATCACATTTGGTCACATTTATATATAACACTTTTCCACGTTCATGGCACTTGGGGGTCAGGTGGGTTAAGTGCCCAAGGACACAATGCTAGTATGCATTTGTGGGACCTGGAATTGCATCGCCAACCTGTGGGTCAATGGATCTGGTTGCTCTACCAATGACGTTTCTGATGGTAGTGGGATTCGAACCGCCAACCTTTGTATCGGTGGACAAACACTAACTCAACTAACTCAACTTTAATGAAACCAAATAGAATTTTAATGCAGTTTTATTGAGTTTTGGTTTTAATTAGGAGAAGTCATGCCCTTTGATAGAATATTCCTCTTCTTGTAGATGAGACTTATGCCCTTGGGTTGTGTGAAGGAGATTTGAGGGGAGTCAGCTCTGGTTCTAAATACAGAGAAAGCAGATAGGGGAGGGAAGAGGAGAGGGGTGCAGGGGAGGATGGGGGAGGAGGCCAGACTTAATATACTTTGTTTTCATTTAAAATCCTCAGTTCAGTCCTAGTATCCTCAAAGACCCTCTATGGCCCACATAAATCCTCAAGAATTAGTGGATAGAACGACATAGAGCTGAAAGTTTTAAAAAGTCTAAAGTGTACTCATAGTATACTGTATATATAAATGGACATAGCTGCTAGCCACTAAGTTCCAAATAGGAAGCGATTATAGGTGTGCTTCCGGCTCCATCAACTCTGGCTCCAATTCAGTTTACATCAGAAAACTTTCGCTCCTCTCTCTGTAACTGCTGCTGTCAGGCTCATCATTTTGGTCTTAAACTGTTCATATTAACCCGCTTTACATGATCCTGGTGTTTTTATTTCACGATTGTGTTCGTAACTCAAGATATGAACATCGGTCCCACATAAAGCAGAATTATCCCCAACAGTTCAAGGCAAATCATATTGCAAAAAAAACAAAACAAAAAAACACCCCAAAATATCCCAGAAGAAGTGAAGAAGAAGAAGAAGTGCCCATGATAAATATTGACCCCCAAAAAGTATTGTTCCATCTGTCACGTTTTGAGCGATAAGTCGATATAGTAATTATTGTGACAAACCTGGTATTTATGTGACTTTGGAGTCAGATAAACAGCACCTGAGTCTTCCATTTGAATTACAAAGCACTCTGAAAATACCTCTTATTTTGTCATATTAGTCACAGATATGCAAATGTCGGCTTTGACGGGGCCTTGTGCTCTGCCTTTGGTCTGGTCTTTAAAGGCGCTTGTCTGCACAAACTCTTGGACCACCACATTTCCTATTGGGAGCGCTGTGCTTTTCCTGCTCCTCCCTGCATGTGCTCTTCTCTCTCCTCATGAAGAGTTGTGTACAGCCAGGACTCTGGGGAGCCACTGAAAGAGCCTCACAGGCAGACTGCTGCTCTCCTGACGATAGGCCCGTTCAGCTTTGTTCACATCATATCTGCCCAACCCCAGATACCCTCACTGCTGATCACACAGTGGGTTTTAATATGCCACAGAGCACCACACAGATATAATCCCATGTTTCACTGGACACGGACTACCACAACTCTCTGTCCAATCCTCCTGTGAACTATTTAGACACAAGACTTCTGAGGAAATATTGAGGACAATGAATTAGGTAAAAAGGTGTACTTTGTAACTTTTCCGGATCCACCGCCTCCTCGTCTCCATGGAGATACTATTGCTTTGACTGGAATGACATTACTTAGACTTAGACTTGGGCTTAAATAGGCCTGTCACAATAACACATTTTGAAGCATAATATATCGATACATAGAAATATTGCGATGAACAATAATATTGAAACTACTTTGCCACTGATTAAGATTAAAATAAAGCAAGATAGTCCCAGCAAACCCTTTTTTCAATTAGACAGGATCATTAAAAGATCTGAGCAGCAACAAATAGCAGCTAAAATCTTTTGTTTCAGCTTTCATAATGAACGATAGTTGATATAGTAATTATCGAGACAGGCCTAGACTAACAAGAACTTTAATGATCCACCAGAGAAATTATTTGGATACAATATAATATAATAACAAAGAGAAATATATAAATGTAATACTTTCAAAATAAGTAGGAAGTGTATATGTACATGTAAAAATACAAAATATAGAAATGGAGTAAATATAAAATATACCTTGTCTATATACAAGAGGTGGGTAAGAAAACGTATGCCCTTATTATAAACTTATTTATTTCCATGCAGACGAGCAGGTGATGCAACCATGGAACCAGTCATTAAAGGTCCATCTGTGGAGAGGCACACTCCAATTTGAATGATGCATTAGGTTCTGAGGAGGTGTATGAAGAAAGTACATTTTAATGGTATTTTTAGTGCAAAAAACACAGTGAATAAAAGCAAAATAAATAACTTAAATGCCATACAGTGGACCATTTTGAGCAAAGCAATAATATTCCTGACAAAAGATGAAGTTTTCATGAGGAAAAAAAAACACACACAAAAACACACACACACACACAAAACACACAAAACACACAAAAAACAAAGCAAGTACTTATCTATTTATTGTGGTTTAATCACAGCTACGACCTGTGGTGTGTGTATTCTGGTGTTGTGCCTGGTCAGCCTCTACATGGTCTTAGTGAGCACAACTCTTAGGAGAAGCAAAGGCTTTATTTCACTCTTAAGTGCTATATGGTTTTCATCAATATCAGGAAAAAAAATCCTCTACGTACCTGTCAAATTCCAGTGTGTGCAACACAACACAAAAATAAATAACTTAAATGTACAGCACAAAGCAATAATATTCCTGACAAAATACATGAGGAAAAAAAAACACAAAAACCACACCCACACACACACACACACAAAACACAAAAAAACAAAAAACAAAGTACTTATCTATTTATTGTGTTTTAATCACAGCTACGACCTGTGGTGTGTGTATTCTGGTGTTGTGCCTGGTCAGCCTCTACATGGTCTTAGTGAGCAACTCTTAGGAGAAGCAGATGGCTTTATTTCACTCTTAAGGTACTATATATAACAGGCTTTTCCTTCACTCAATATCATGCTCAAAATCCAGTGGCATGAACGTAAATGTCATCACATCTCAAGCATCAACCGGGGATTTATTTCATGTGTGTTTTGGTTTTGTTTGTTAGACGTTCGAGTACAGCACTTTTTCACTCTACACCAAACCAAACAAAGACAATTCTTCAACAACATCTGGATGGGCTAACAGCATGGATAAATAAATAAACCCTATGGACACGCTACCCCCTCCGCTCAATCATTTTTCTGTCCCACTCCTCTCACTCCCCTGCGTTATTCTGACGGCGCTTACTACAGACACATCAGCTCTCAGAGTGTGCATCCAATTAATTAGCTCAACGTTATCTCATTAGGAATAACCATCCGAGTAAAACAAGAACCCTCCCTGATACTTACAAATCACCTCTGGAAAAAAAAAAAGAGAAATATATATATGTATGGATTTCTCTTCTACCTCTGTGTTATTCTGATGCTGAGTGGGTGGACTAGTAAAAAAGGCTTGTGTATATAGTGCCATTTGGTCAAAGTGCCCATCGTTAAACAGTGATCGCTCAGGGCTTATGGTATCTGCTCACCAGCTTCTGTGGAATTAAACAGGCAGCCGTGAGCACATCCTAATGACCGTATCAGGAAGGCAATCAGATGGTTTCTTTGTCGTGAAGTGATCCGTCTTGGTGGACATCTGCAGCATTTGCACAGGGCTGTAAGCAAAAGTCAGCTCCATCTGACACACATCTGAATCCCCTGCATTCCTCAACACCTGCCTCAATGTTATTTAAAGCACTCAGGGGCTCGGCACCAAGCACCCGCCAACGGCTATTTGCTTATGTGCACGGGAGAGTGCGCACGTGAGGGTGTGCACGTAGGAGTGTGCATGTGGAAGCGCGCATGTCACAGCCTGCATGTAAAAGTGTGCATGTTGTAGGTGTGTAGAGGACTACACTTCTCGAGTATAGTAACCATGAGCAACAAGCTTAGGACACACCATGTTACCACTTTGAAAATATGTCCAAATGGGGACACAATGTTACGGCCAAAATGAGACTGCACATGTGCATTGTGATAAGAGGAGAGTCTCGTTTTCATTGAAGTTTCTATATTACACAAAACTGACTCTTGTGAGCTTTATGCCATATTAGAATGTTGTTATGTTCTCAAAAACATACCTGGAGTTGTGTTTTGTTTCATTCACATGTGTTTGAGTAACTCTTTATTAGTCTGTCTACAGCTCAAAATGTTCTGTTCCACCTTGTGATATCACAAAGTGGTAGTTTTTGTAGTAACAGACAAAATGAGGAAAGGGTGTTATAACATAAATCACAAAATATGTATTTGTGCCATTCCCAAGCCTGGATAAATTAATATAACTACCTCAGAAACCTGTGTGTACTATGTGTTTGTGTAGATAAATGTGCTGCACATTTAGCTTCTTCACTAGCCAAACTAACAGGGTTAAACCTGAAATTAAACCTAGATTAGACCAGTACTAGACCAGGACCAAACTAAGTCCACATCAAGACTTAAATAGGCTCAACTGATCATTGTGAACACACCCTGTGTTGTTTGGTCATGCTTTTAAGAAATGCCAGGGGGACCGGAGCAGACTTGTTTGTTCCATGTAAGAATGTGATGATGAATTTGCTGCTGGCTTAGTTGAAGTGGTCACACTGCAAAAGTAGTGACTTACTAAGTCTAGTGACCATTTCAAACATGAATATTCACATTTGTTTTTGTCAACAGTAATGGACTAGCCATTTTGAAGCCCAGAAGTGAAGTTGTGGCATTATTCTCGGTGCAAAGAGCTGTACAAATAATGGGCCTGTGAGCCGAGGGAACATTGGAGTTGTGGTGTGCTGCACATTATCATATAATGTAGCTCAGCCTTGTTAGTTGTGATCTGAAATAAGGCGTGAAAACACAAGTCACACAATGCCACAAAGAACACTACTGGCAAAAGCAGAGCACGTTCTGGGAGCTTAAAATGCTGCTTTCTCCTAACGGCGTTTGGTGCCTTTGAAGAAATCTCAAGGGATTCACTTTTCTGTTTGACGCCAAAGCTGTGGAAATACTGTCAATATGGCCAACACTTATCCCATATTGTTTTTACTTTGCATTTTGTGTCTCTGAGAAGTAGACACAATGCATAGTGTAGTGAGTGTGTGTTTCTGTAATTTTTCAGGACCTCTTGAAGTCCACTGTATAGAAGCTTTAATTTCTCTAGAATGAACTCAGTGTTTATAACTAATGTTTATAATACAGACGAGAGATCAACAGTTTTTGTTTTTTTTTGTTTTGTTTTTTTTTCTTTCGTAGCCTGTACCGATTGTTTAGATTCAATAAAAATCAATGGCCAATAAACTCAATCAAAGTCAATGGTCCAATGAGGTCAATTTATTTGTGTAGCTCAGACCAAGGTTTAGTTTTTTTTCATACCTGAAAGTTTCGACCGCTCACTAGCGCTCTCCCTCAGAGTGGTCACGTGATACGACAAGACCGGCGGTGACAGAACAGCGCCATCTGCAGTCTGATTTTTTCAGGACCATATCACAGGTGTGTACCCCCACGGGACTTTAAATTGGGACGAGGGGGGCTTTTTTACTCACACACCTGCGATACTGTCCTGAAATCAGCTGGCCAGGCATGTCACAGTTACATCACATGACTACTCTGACCAAGAGCGCTAGTGAGCAGTAGAAACTGTCAGGTATGAAAACGTAACTAAACCTTGGTCTGAAAAAAAATTATTACAATAAACTGACATATTTTAATTACTTACTTTCTTCTTGCCTACTGAAATTTTGACAATACAAAATCATCCACTGCCCTGTTTTACTGCAAACTATAAAAGCAGTGTAGTCACATTTTTTTTACAGAGCCCTCATCACAAATTAAGTGTTCAAATATTATCCCCTAGTGAAAATTAAACGAAAAAAAAAAAAAAGTATCGGTCAGATATTATTTATTTTATTTATTTATTTATTTATTTGAAGGACAACGTGCAGATACATTAAAAAGATGGCTGCACCAGATTTAGCAAAATGCTATTTTCCATCTGTAGTCCTTTGCACCACAAATATTAAAACACAATTCATATATAAAAAGTACAATATAACAAGACAATACAATATACAATTGTGCAGAATTTTAAATATAAAAGTGATATATTGGCCAACTAACATATCTACCTCTAATACAGCCATACACCATGCATCTCACGCATAATCCACATAGGATCTTGTGAGTTTGTTTGTCTGCAGCAGTACACTGATGTGGACACGGCCGACGGCTCTTATCACAGCTGTGGAGCCGTGGTGCACTCCTCCTTATCACAGCAGTTCCTCAGGCTCCAACAGGACAGCAGCATGTTCCCCATGCACCCTATAGATGAGAGTACACGGACTTCAATACACAGACAAAATCACATACACACACATAAACGCTGTAGCGGGCCCAGGTCTACAGGGGTGCAAAAGGGTTCATTGCAACCGCAGATAAAAATGTTTGCACCTCATTTCAGGTGCCTAAAATAATGCCACTCAAAGCGAATTGGTCTGCACCCGGGTGTGCTCTGTGCTAATATGAAAGGATTATTCAAATATATATATATATATATATATATATATATATATATATATATATGTTGTTTTTTTTTTTTTTGTTTTTTTTTGAATATAATAGCAACATCATCCAAATGAAATTCATACAAGTTAATTTTGTGATGATGATATTTCTGTTTTGAATTTTTTTGTATTGTGATTTTAATATCTTTCTCATTCTGTAAATCATTTTGAATTTTGTGTAGGAATAGCGCTATACAAATAAACTTGCCTTGCCTTACCATTATCCCCGGCCTATCGTATATAGTAACACTCCAAGATGTCAGTCAGATTGCAAAAGACATGCTATAGTAGATAACAACTGTACAAGTCAAATACCATTTCGTTAGCGTGCACTATTAGCAGCCGAGATAATGGCTAAGAAGCAGCTTTATTTTAAAACGCTTGAGTCTGCAAATGTGTTTATTATCTCGCCCTGGACAAAGCTGGGGCTAGCCACTGGAGGAATAGGTCAATGGCAAAACTGCAAAATAGCGTAAACAAGAGGAAATAACAGCTAATAAGGTGTGACTTTATGTGGGAGGGGAGGCGCCGCGTAATAACTGGGAGAAGTGTCAGTCAGTCAGCGGGAGGGCATCTGACGTACTGCTCCGACTGTCCTTTCAATTAAATACATCAGCACATTTCTGAGCCCCGGACTCCATTTGAATCAACAGGGAGCCGCAAAACAAAGGGAGTTTGGAAATGTTTAATGCACTGAATTTGACTTGCGAAATTGGCTTTTTATGTTTTTGTCTCCTGGAGAATGGACTCCCACTGTAGCTGGTAATAGAAGAGGAAGCCATGGACTGTTTTTTATTGGTGTGCAAAAAAAAAAAAAAAAAAAAAAAAAAAAAAAAAAAAATTGAAAAAAACTGTCTTCCGCTGAGACATTCTTCAACTGTAAATATAGTCGTTCCATCGTTCCACGCAATTAAGCAATTATGTCTCTGGCAGGACTGAATGTGTGTGTTTTGAAATATGCCCAATTTGCTCTGATTTGGAGCATTTTCCTCACTAGACAGGCAGTATTAAGGATGAGCTGTGAGGCAATCTGAAACCAGCAGGCATAGACTATGTTCCAGAGCTTTTAGTGTGTAGTGTCTGCTGACTGAAGAAAGCGTTCACTGTTTTTGGGCTCATGGGCAAGACACTTCATATCGCCTATGCTTCAGACCTAAAATGTTGAATATTTGATTTAAAATATTATGAAATGCTTTAACTTCGAATATGTCTTGCAAAATGACAACTATTCTAGAGCTTCCTTATGAAACAGGTACTTGGTTAAAGGGCCCATATTACACAGTTTTCTGAATTATATTATAATGTCGTGTCTTCACCAAAAACGTACCTAGAGTTGTGTTTTGTTTCATTCACACATTTAATGCACAAACCCTGCATATTTAAGCTGAGTTCTTCTCTCAAACTGAAAATACACTGTTCCACCTTGTGATGTCATGTGGTAATACTGTACAGGAAGTGCCCCCTTGTGTTTTAAAACTCCATACATCTTCACGACAATCATTTGGATGATTGCAACCTTGGAATTGGCAATCTTTACTGAACAAAAGGTAAAAGGTAGCTGTTAACTTGAAAACTACCATGTCATGACATCACAAGGTGGAACAGAGCATTTTGAGCTTTGCAGATGTAGACAGACTAATAATAAACATGTGTGAATGAAACAATATGTTTTTGATGAGGTAACAGCATTATAACATGGCTTAAAGTTCATAAGAATCAATTTTGTGTATTACGGGACCTTTCGTAATACTGTAAAAAACCTGGGACATCAGAAAGAGTTAACTGTTGTATTGTATATTACTATTATCTTTTTTCTCATAACTGCAGCAGCCCAGGCTTAATATCCACTCTCCCTCAGTCCACTCTCCTCTGTTGGTAATCATTGTCCTCTGTGAGACATAATAAAGCCGTATACTGGGGCATTTCTCGGCCCAAATGGCTATACCTCGAGTGGTCTTTGAATCAGGCTTTGTCTGCAGCAGCAGGTATGTGCAGATTAGCAGGAAAATGGCTGATTCAAATGATCCTGTGCTGCCCACTGGGACCACTGATTGTACCAATCTACATGCAAATGGTCATGTTTATTACACTGGGGGAATAGCACAGCACAAAATGCACCTGATTAACAAATTAATGACTAGATTACCTTTTTATGGTGGAAAAAACCCATGCAGGCTCTATGGTTTCCTAATCCCTTTGTAATCAGCCAGACCGCTAATGGCCCTGCACACAAGTGAGGCTGTGTCTGTCATGTATATTCTTCACACAAACCATAATTGTGAATCTGACATCTCTACTATGTACATGAGCCAGTGAAAAGTCAACAGGAAAAAACACATGCTGCTGACCAAAATGCAACAAATAGTTGGTATGTAGTAGGTAGTATGGTTTTTTCATTCTAAGGTTTATAAGTTGGCATCATTTCTCTGTAAAGCCTGGATAAAGTGGCAAATGAGTTTGTTTAAATGACTCTGTTGGTGTTTGTAACACACATCTGGCAACTACATTGTATTTTATTGTGTGTTGTTAATGGTGTCTTCTAACCTCATTAAAGGGCTTGGCATTTTTTGTATGCAAGACACAATAATAAAATAGATTCTTTCATTCATTCATATAGTCAGATATATGTACAGCTGGTAGTTCACACGCCGGTAAGGGTGGGACTTTGCTCCTTTGTCGGATCCGAATCTTTTGGATCCATTCTCTTCAAAGAGCCGTTCAAAAGACTGACTCTTTTATTATTTATTTGTATGACAAAAGCAAATGTGAAAACTCATTTTATCTACAAACTAATCACAGAGAGAGTCTCAGATCTGTTTAAAATGGTTCAAACTAAGTGGGAGTGTGCTTACGCTTTGAAGTCATGAAAATTTAAATAAAACTTTGCACTACAAAAATAATAAAAAATTGTGTGATTATGATGTCAAATATGTTTTTTCATGCACAAGCTCTCACTCGTGTTGTCTCTTCTGCTTCTGTGCTGATTCTAGTCTTGGTTCAGTGTTTATCAGTGTAAAAATGCATACAAATTAGAAAGAAAAAGATTTTGGTTAATTTCTAACCATTCGCATTAAGGAACTGTTCAAAGGAGCCGATTCATTCATCAATGTCACATCACTAAACACCAATGTAACAGTCTGATGTTGTGTCCTTGGGCAAAACACCCCAATGAATAATTGCCAATAAAAAACGCACAAATAACATGTAGCAATTTAGTCAAGCCATTATTATTATTATTATTATTATTATTATAGTAGTAGTAGTAGTAGTAGTAGTAGTAGTAGTAGTAGTATTAGTATTAGTATTATTATATAGTTGTTGTTGTTGTTGTTGTTGTTGTAATTGTTGTTGTAAAGTAATTAAAGTTATAATTTTTCCACTTTTTCCTAGCCCCATCATAGTGAGTCTGTTAATGCCTCAACACACAAATGAAGCTCTGTTTATCTTGCATAATTATTTTAACAAAAACACTGAAAGCACCTTGGACATCTTCATTACGCTCTCCAGGGCTAACAAAATGAACAGAAAGAGTGAGAAATGTCCGTCCGTGGGCTCTGATTTCTGTTCTCTCCGCTCCTGTGCCCTCCTCACTGGCCTAACAGCTCCCCAGATGTCACTATATCTCATTTGAGAAATTCATCTGCGCGTCTCCAGGGCTCCACCATTATTGCTCTCTCTATGCAACTATGATAATGTGTGTCTTGGTCCGGCTTCACACACGCCAATTATGCTCGGCCTGCTTTTCTGATGGACTGGCTGTAATGCTTGCTTTTTCTGTGGGCTTTTCTGCTCATCAGGGCAAAGGCGGTCTACGGTTGTGAAGGAGACTGTTCTGATTACTGTACAGAAGAATGCAGCGCAGCTCAAATGATGTTATGCCGGGGCCCAAGCAATTAGTTTTACTGTGTTCATGCAGAGGTCAGACAGAGCAGCCTTTGTCTGTGCAGAGTGAAACTGCATGCACAAACATGCGATCTCTATGTGAATACAGAGACCAGAGAAGTTCCTCAGTAGGTCAAGAAACATCATTTTGCATGCACATTTAGTGTTCAAGCACACAGTTTATGTATGTGTTTTGGCAAGTTATTCCAAGGTGCCATAGAAATCAGTTTATGTAAAATATACATTCAGAAGTTAGTCCTTTATACAGTTACAGTTGTATGAAAAAGTATCAGTTTGACACATCTCTGTACAAAATTGACATTTGAAAACAGCTCACACAAAATCCCAAACAGAATTTTAGTTTTCAAAAACAACATTTAATCTTAGCAAAATGCAGTTTTACATTCAGAACGCTCCCACTCTGTTCATGTGTTTTTCTGTGCTCTTTCGTTCATATGACAGAGCAGCTCAGAAGCCTTAGTCCTGCTCTCAGGGACCACAGAGAATCACTAGTTTACTGCAGTCTGCCTTTGGGGTTCATACTTTACACGTCTGGAAAAGCTGTATTGTATTTTGAACTGGTGTAAACACATAACTACCCACACCTGTTTCCTTGTTTCCAATAAAACTTTACATATTATATTATTTGCCATATAAATGTATGGGCTCTGGGGGGCCCTCTGGTGGCCTCGGGGATCTAAGCAGCTGCTTAGTCTGCATATAGGCTGTGCCGGCCCTGAATTTCTATATAAAAGATGACAATGTTTGGGGCCAGTGTCCTTTCCCACGTGTAAAAAGGCCTGCAGTATTGAAAAAAACTGTGTGAATTCCCTGATCATGTGTGTGTCCAAACGAGAGCTGTGTTTGTGTTCTGAAATAGAGCCTGAGATCTGTGTGCACTGATGAGAAATATTCCAACTGATGTGACCACCTGTGCCCCTGTTCAGATACATGTTTGAACCAAATGAATAAACTAAACCAAGTCTCCAAAAATCTGCTAAAACGACTTGGTTTACCATTACCAGGAACTGAGTCACATTGAAATGCCAGAACTGGACTACAACAGATGCCACACATAAAAAACACACTTTTACAGCTGGGAATCAATACAAACCATCTGTCCCAAATTTACAACCAGGAAAACAGTAAAAACAATATCATCTTTTTTCCTCCCAGTCCATAATTTTTGCAGGCAAATAAGATTTTTTTTTTTCTTTTTATACCTATTATGTTGATCTAAAATAATAAAGCAAAACTGTATTCTATGAATTCTACAAAACATAGACATCTTGGACAGGCTGGAGTTGCAGAGAATTGAATAAATGCAAAAAGGGAGTATCCTGGGCTAATTACTGTGTGGGTATTAGCTGGTGCCAGTGCGCTGAAGTCTCTGTCTTATTAGTGTCTAGTTTGTGTCTCCCTCTTTACACATTATTATGGCCCTCTGCTCCTCTGTGGAAACTTTCAGCATTTATATTATTATCCTCATGAGAAGCTTCAGCACATCTGCTCCACTCTTAATGAGCAAAGGGATGATTGATGGTTCACATGATTGTTCAAATTGTAGTGTACAGAACTGTATATGTAACAGGTTTATGCATAAAGGGCACACACAGATTTTTTTATACACGTTTTGAAGTTGTATGTGTTTCATTTCTTTTTTAAACTGATTTATGCTTATTTATTTATAAATTAACAAATTAAAATGAAAAAACAAAGTTCAAAGTTATTCCGCACTGACCATATGAATTCCAAACATCCTTATTAGTGATACGTTTTTCAAGAGCTTTTCACAACTCTGTTACATGATTGTTCAAAATGTAGTGGACAGTACCATATGTGTAACAGGTTTAGATATAAAGGGCACACACCGATTTCTTTTATACAAGTTAAGTGCTTTTCATTTCATAAAAAAATAAAAATAAAAAAAGATTTATATGTATATATTTATGAATGAACAAATTAAAGGTGCTTAAAAACATGAAAAACAGAACTGGTTTGCAAAGGTCCAAAGTTATTCCTCAGTTACCTTGTGAACTCCAAAAATCCTCATTAGTCACAGAGTTTACAAGTTTTGCCGTGGCAGTAAAGCTAATAACAACTAGCATGCTAACATGTAACAGGTTTAGGCATAAAGGGCAAACACTGATTTCTTTTATACAAGTTGTGAAGTTGTGTGTTTTTTTATTTCATTTTTAATTGATTTACATTTATTTATTCATAAATTAACAAATTAAAAGTGCTTAAAAAATGAAAAGCAGAACTAGTTTGCATCCCTCACTTACCTTGTGAATTCCAAAGATCCTTATTAGTCAACATGATAATTTTACAAGAGCTTTTCACAGTTTTCAGAGATCAGTACGGAGTTTTGTCGTGATGGTAAAGCTAACAACTAGTGGGCTACCATGCACTTCCTGATAAACACATTTACAATTAAAAATATATTGTGCTTGAGCCTGCAATGAGTGTATGGGGATAAAAGCAGAGGCTGATTGGCAATATGGCGATTGGCAATCTAAGCAATTAAAGATTGCTCAAACATGCCCAGATCACTCCAAAAACAACTCCAGAGTAAATGAGACAACTAAAAACAACTATAACATGGTTAAAAGCTCTGAAAAGTCAATTTTGCAGAATATGTCTATTTTAAGCAATACACAAAGAAAGAAATTAAAAAGAAAATCTTACTAATTCACAATGAAACTACCTTACTGTCACAGAACAAGAGCACACATGCAGTATATGTGCGTGCAATGAGCAAAAATAATGAAGCTTAAAACTGAACCCAGACCTTCCTTCTCTTAATGAGTACAGTTTCTTTAGTGACTAATGCTGTGACCTTTCTCGTGTTTTGCAGACGGACCACTGGGACCTCGGGGTCTAGTGGAGGCGTCCGAGATGTGCACGCAGGAATGCCTCGTTCTGGGACACTCCGACAACTGCTGGATGCCCCCCACCATGGGATCGTACTCGCAACCCAAGTCCCCCGTATCCAGCTTCGGATCTCAGCGGGAATGGGGTCCGAAAGACAAGCTCATCAACGGGCACACTCTCACGCGAACCTGGAAAAGCGAGAATCGAACGGATCATTTTGGAGACAGGAAGCAGTTTGGGAGCGGAGAAGGACACTTCACTAACAGTGGCATGGCGGATATCCCATTGGTGAGTCTTAAGTCGTGCCAGCCTGCCTCCTGCCCGGACAGCCCCAAAGACCAGCAGCTATAAGGCGGACCAGGGCTACCTATGGACACAAGTGGCGTCAAGTCTTTTGCCACTTCTTTTCTGTATTTCATCTTTCCGTTTCAGTTCGCTTCTGCTATGTTTTAGCCTCACAAACTCCGTAGGCCTGACTTTTAGTGCTTATGCAGTGTTTGCTACTGTTGGATTTTACTATGGCCCAGATAGGAGCCTCTTTTTACCAATGGATTTCTTCAGTGAGACCTTACCGGTCCATTTTACGATATGGGCGAGAGGACAATTTTAAAATGGAGAATATTTACAAGAAGAAAAAGAAAAAAAAATCTCCCATGAATTGACCAATATATACAGGTATTTGTGGTGTGGTTGTGCTTGAGTATTCCAGGACTATATTAATCGACACAATCAAATGGACGTACAAGTGTTGTTCTATGGTAATAACACTGTTAGTGGACACTGTTTATTCATTGTCTGTGTGTATGTAAATAGGACTATAACCACATGTTATACCCACGTGCATAGGGCAGTGGTATCTTAAAGGCTTGTGTGGAACCTCACCTTGCAACAATGTTAAATGTGGCATATTGTACAATGAACAAAAAGAGTACCTTTAAAATGTTATTAATTTCCATATGGATTTTCATACCAGAATAGGGTGACCATAGTCCTATATAAACATTTTGCCCTATCTTGCAACATGAGAATATGCACAATACACCAATCTACTCACCAGTTACTCCTGTTCCATACATCCAATAAACAGGACCTAAGACTTAAGACCTAAGTGTGAGGGTAATTTGATTTAAACTGCAAGCTCTTCTATCAGTTGCGTTTATAATGTGGGGATATGGTCACCCTATATAGACACATTAGGCATCACACATGTTTCATATGAATGATAATTTTCTTCAAAATCACTGGCAAATCTTTTTAAAATGGACTTTTCTATTCAGGATGTCATTGCTAAAAATATGCATTATAAAAACACAGCTCACCTATAAACAAATTTTGGAAGTACAATTAAATAGCAATATATTTGTAAATGGCTAAATGTTTTATCTAACAGACTTATTAATGTATAGATTTTAATCAAGTTGTGCGGACTGAGTCGCCCCTCAGTGCAAACTACTGCAATTCTTGACCTGCTGTATGTGTATATATTATTTTCACATCCTTTACATTACAAAAACACTGGTTAAGTAACATTTGATCACTGTGCCTTCATTATGCTTCTGCAAATCTATACATTTATATAATTTTGACAACACGCTGGCGAATCGAGAAAATATTGTATTAAAAGATCGAAAGCCTTATGCACCCAATATTTGCCAAATTGACTAGTGAAGTTTTTGGAGCCGAAGACATCCATATTGGCATGAACGGGGTCAAACATGCATCATCTGTTGTCACTGTCTGAATAGATTTTGTTTAACTCCACAGCATGGAAGGCTAACTACACAATGGAAACAGCATGCTAAAAAAGATATAGCTTTTTAAAATGAACTTGATCATTTCTGTGTCACTTTCTTTTTCGATGGGAGTTTGATTTGTGTACTTTGGGTTTGTAAAGCACTCTCATGTTCTTGTCATGGTTAGAAGAGTTCTAGTGGGATGGAGTGGTTTGCTTCTTGCAGTTTGTGTGTCAGTTTGTGAGGGTGTTCAACTTCACTGATACCGAAACAGTTACTCCTTGTTACTACTCTACAGGTATACAGCTACTGCAATAAATGTTTTAATTACGTGTATGCTTCATTTGTCTTATTGCACTGAGTTGGCAATGCTAAGATCCTCTACAATCATCAATTCCATTGCATTCTGAAATTTGTATCGATGTCTTTTTATTGTTTGCTGAGATGAGGCTCTTGCTTAAAAGTATAATTCATGTACAATTTAGATTTTATTTATTAAGAAATATCCAGAGCAGCATGGAGAGACAACTCGATTGGAGGTGGCCCCACTGAACTGACCCGCTCCAAGAGAACCACAAGCGAACTGTGCCAAAGGAAAAGACTTCAATGAGTGACATAATTTAGCCAAGCCATTTAAGTGGGAATAAACACCTAAAATCCATCCATAGCCACAGTCCAAATGAGCTGCTAAAGTGGGCAGTGCCTGGAGAACAAAAGGAGAGAGTGATAGGGCGCCAATCATAGAACACTAGGAGTAAACAATGCTGTGAAAACACCATATTCACAAAACAAGTCCACATTTCCATTGCAGCAGCATAGTCATGAGCCTCGTCAGCAACTCTGTCTCCTCCTCTCCACCAGTGTCTTGGCCTTATGAGAAAAATTTGCCTTAACAAATCTTTCATACTATCCCTCAATGTTTGTGCTGTTATCTAACCTTCAAAGTGAATCTGTTTGATAAAACTATTTGTGGAGCTCACTCATTAGTCTGTCAGTTCAAGCCTCTGCCAGTTCATTTGGGCATCTGTCTTTTGCATCACAAACATGCACTTAATGCAGTTAGACAAATCATCATTTTAGGGTCACTCTGGTTTACAAACACAACAATGGAATAACAGCTTTAAACAGAATCCTGAAAGGTAGTTGCCATAGAAAAGAAAAGGTCTCCATCATCTGAGGACAGCTCTTAAATTTACCGCCAGGGATGCTTTGTTGTTTAAGCTTTTGTGTAGAAGCCAAAAATAATATGTGTTTTGAGAAAGAGGTTGTGGGGTTGTGAATGTGAGAGGTGAAGTTTTAGTGAGGATAGGCTGAGGAGCAGAGCAGTGAAGGCACAGCGGGCACCAGCACTGAAGAGAAGGCTAAGAGACCCACGCCTCCTTTGTGAAACTTTCAAAGATATTTAAGCTTTGAAGGAACTGCAACTGTTTACAATGGGGAGGACTCTCAAAATCTCAGTGTTTGATTAACCTTATAGTATCCCTGGAACTGTATTTGTACATTGTAAATCCTAAAAAAAAAAAAAAAAGTACAATAACTGCACCTTAAAGATCCTATATTACACAAAATGGACTCTTGTAAGCTTTTCACACATGTTTTGAGTAACCCTTTATTGTTAGTCAGTCTATACCTCCAAAGCTCAAAATGCTCTGTTCCACCTTGTGATGTCATGTAGAGGTAGTTTTCAAATTAGCAGCTACCTTTTATCTTTAGTTCAGCAGTAGAGATTGACAATTCCAGGGCTGAAATCATCCAAATATTTCTAGTGAAGGTGTATGGAGCCCTTGCTGTATTACCTTATGACCTCACAAGGTGGAACATGCACATTAAACATGTGTGAATGACACAAAACATAACTCCAGGTATGTTTTTAATGAGGACACAACATTATAACATAGATCAGCGCTTTAAACAGTTTATAACTTTCTGGAGAGGTTATTTCCAGTCCACGGAAACAGAAAGTTAAAACCAAACTTTGCAAAATCCACCATGAAGATAGCACCAAAGGAACATTTCAATGGAAACAAGTATGAGTTAGGTTTGTGGAGATGCAAGCCCGCTCACAGTAAGGATGCAAGTTTTCCATTGCGATAAAAGAAAATTACACACTATAGCTTTAAATCCAACAATTGGCCAGGGAGAAGGCACCCAGCAGACCCAGTGAACATAATTATATTTTCTTTATTCTTTTAGGTTCTTCTCTTTCACAGTAACCTCATTTGATATATTTATCAGCTGTCGCCCAATGGACCTGCTTAAATTCTTATTTGCCATGCTAGCTATCGACTTGGGCACGAACACTTTCGGAGAAGCTTCAAAGCTAATTGCCTTGGAAGTGAGAGAGGGAGAGGAAATTAAGTGTCACGCCACAACCAGGAAAATAGCTTCCCAATCGCATTTGCTCCTTTTTCTCTGTGGTCTTTGAGATTTTTTTTTTTTTTATTTTTTAGACACGGAAGCCTCAGAGCACAAAGTGGAACAGAATGAATGTTCAGTTGGAAATCAGTCCAATGCAAAGAGCACATCTCCATATTTCCAAAGCCATTTTTCAAGATAATAGGTGCGCAAATTAATTTCAGTTCTCCACGGCCCTTCACCAAACTTCATCTTGGTTCTAATGAATGGAATTGAGCGCGGATCCCTAGCCCCCACAGTCATGTAAGTGTAAATATCTCAGGCCAGAAGGGATCCTGTTTGGCTGGCTTTTAGAAGGCGCTCACTGGGAAGCTACCGTCTCAAAGTAGTTACAGTCGACTTGAAAAGGGCCGAGTTTCTGTGTGGAAAAACGTCAAAAGAGGTAAGAGTTTTTGCAGCCCGCGGCCATCTCTCCTCAAACTGTGTTATCAACCAAATGCCCCCTCTTCTTTGCCCCCATGCTGCTGCAGTTGTTTCATCTTGTATATGCTGTAACGTATGGGGTCAAGGCAGAATCGTGATTTGAAAATGATCAAAGTCTAGTTGATAGATTCCATGCATAATTGAACACATCAAGGCTAAAGCGCATCTGACTTTCAAGGTAAGAAGTAAATATTATTTCCTTGAGAATTTCATAAAGCTCCTCATCACATGTCACTGAAGTTATGCTTTCAGATTTGGTGTTTTCATCTTTCTTGCGTCTTGTTTTTACAGAAACCTGTCAAATAACAACATGAAAATCCAGCATTTTAGTAATGGCTATTGCTTCAAATGTTCTTGTTGAGTACTCGTTGATGCTGCTCAAAATACATCAGTTTCAGAAGGGAAATAATGCACAACTCTTCAAGGCTAAATTCCAGTCTGCGATAATTTTACTTTAATATACATGACCAAATCCAGTAATTAACTCCAATAAGGTGAAGTGTGTGATTTGTGTAATTATTCAGGTAACATTTAGTTAGTCTTTCATTTTTTGCTCAAGACAATCAAAGGATAATTGGTTTAATGTACAATTAGCTGTTCCCGTAGAGAGATTTGTGCTTGTGTCTGCTCTAAAGCTATAAATCAACAGAGAAGTCTTGAATCAAAAAGTCTGGTTTATTGAATCAATTGTGCACAACTGCCTCGCCCTTAGCTAACAAAAGAAAATACATACAGTGTATTTATACCATCAAAATGATCGTAATAGTTTACTCTAGTCCAAGTGGCTGGAAGTCTCTGGACGCAAAAAACAAGAGATACACTGGTGCACAACAACAGATGGTATTACGAAGATTAGGTCAAAGAGATCCATACAAATCTAAGTAAAGATTTAAGGTAAAGAAGGCCATAACCCGTGGATCATTATGTTTTAATTTGCACATTTTAAAATACAACATCCATCTAAACAACTTAATGAAAGAAACAAGACCACTGGAAACTGCGGTGGTCAATGGGAGCTGACATCACCTTAAACATCATCACAACAAAAAGTCGGCACCTCTTTTTTTTTTTCATTTGTACCAAAATGACTATGCAACACTGCCAAATCCTATGCACATCACTGATTAAGCAAATAAAATTGGAGAAGTATGTCACAGTGGCCAATATGGGTGGCAGTGAAAACAGGGTTTGATCGACAATATGGCATCTTGAAAATAAGTGATTGAAAATTGCTCAAACATGCACGAATCACTCCAAAAAGCACCTTGGAGTGAGTACATGGTGAAGGGAAACAACTATAACATGGTTAAAACCTTAAACATTTGATTTTGCGCAATAGGTCTGCTTTAACATAGTTAGCAACCTGGAGCTGTGGGTAACCGCCCTTATGTCCGTATTTTAAACAAGGTTGTTTAGGAGAAATGTAAACTCCACAGCAAAGAAGTTTCTATCCAACTCAATGACCCAACTTGCGACCTTAATAAGCTGCAAAGATGTTACTATAATCCATAACTAAAAGGAACTGGGACATTTGCTCTTTTATTCTATTTTCCTGAAGCAGCCTCCACAGCCCAACCTTTGCACCCACTACTCTATACCACACAGCTACAGTAAGTGGCAGTGTCAGAAGTGAAGCGTGGGCCATGCCTCTTGTCCAAACCTATGAATTTTATGTGCTCTTTACAAATAAACAGCAGAACCGTATATTACCGTTACATGCCCCCAGAAGAAGCCTGACTAAATGAAACATGAAGGTCAGCTGCAGCAATGATGAGCGAACATGGACTGTCATACAATCCCCACAGCCATGACAGATTAACTGTGTCCAGAGGAATGCTCCCACTGCTCTTAATACCGTAGCCTTATGCAAGATTCTGACTCATATGAAATATTACATTCTCAAGGGTCACTGTCAAATATTATAGGTCACAAAGGAGTGCTTCCTGGAGGGAATTAAGATAATATGCCGTCTGCTCTAAATAACATAGTCAATTTCTGCTGTGATGTGCAAGCTGTTTAGACAAAGAGTGAGTGGAGCTATGCCACTTATACACATTGGACCAAACTGACTGAAGTTACTGTCATATGCACAAACTATAGAATGTATAAAGAAGTGGACTAAGGGAGTGTGACATCACCTATAGCGTTCAGCTCCAGTCAAATCAAGCTCATCAAGAATTGCAATTATAGGGGCAAATTTGGAGCCGAGTTACATATTTGGAATTCTGACCATGAGTATCATAGCAACCAAAGAGCTAATCTGGAGCCAAGCTGTTGAAGGTAATGCCCCTTCCTGCCACACTGGAGTTCCAACTGGATCATAGCAACCAAAGAGCCAATCTGGAGCGAGGCCACTGAAGGTATTGTAAGGTAAGGTTCCCGCCCACACCAAGTTTAGCTGTCAATCAAACCTGTTGCTAATGCTAGCGGGTGTGACCTTGGAGAAAGACGGCCCCTGTTAATTAATTAATACAGTGGATTAATATGAACATTTTACGACCAAAATTACGAGCCTGAAAGCAGAAGTTATGGAGAGAGGGGCGACAGTGGAGCTGGAAGCGTGCCCATGCAGACTTCAAACTCTTTTGAAGCCTTTAGATAGACTCTTTCACTCAACACTTTGTTTCATAACAGGTATTAAAGTTAAAACCCATCACTGCACACTCTATGAAAAAGTAGGTTGGCCATCGCTATCTGTCAGAAGAGAACACTGTATAAAATGTATTTATAAGGGGCTACTTCATAGACTGCCTGAATATCTCACTTGTTTGTTGAACTTTGATACAGGAACTTTTACCACAAGATCGCATGATTGTCTACTTCTAAAAACTGGCTGCTCTAAAACTGAAAAAGTGAAAAAAAGCTTTTAGTTATTTTGCTTCCCAAAAACTGAATATATTTCAAGGACCTGCACAACTGGATACAGTGTTGTCACCAATGCAACATTTATCCTCACACCTGCTCCTGTTTGTAATGTTTTAAATGGACCTAGGCAGTTATTTGTTTTGTTTGTATTGTATTTGAACAGGGTACAGATCATGGTACTTTCATCAGGCTCCCCTTATATAAATTTGATATAAATTTACAAATATGCAGGAAAACGTGCTTTTTTTTTTTTTTCCAATTTGAAACTTTAAATGATTCTCAACTTTTAAACAAAATAAGTTTTAGCCTAAGTTTTACACACACCTGTACAGTCAGGTCAGGTAAGGAGAGCATTTCTGACTTGACAAATAGGCAAAGTTTTAAAAATGATTTGTCACAAGATAAAGACATGGATTGGTTAGATGGCCTCAAACAGTCTGACAGGGAGAAGTAATGGCTGCTGGATAATGAAGGATGGAAAGCAGGTGAGTCCAGAAGAGATTACTGCAGAGAGGAGGGGGGGCGGAGCTAAGGGGGGAGAGAGTGGACAAATGAGTGATTCACACCAAAATTAGTAACTAGTGCAAAGAATGTCGGAACTGGTTTATTGTAACTGCCAAATTAGGTTGTACAAGATTGTGGTATTTTTAAAAGAAAGGAAGCTAAAACCCATGAATACAACAAAGCATACGATTTCAATGTGTAATTCAACCACTGTTTGTTCTTCAAGCCTATTTCCAGAGTGAAGTGTGCCAATTGACTTATTTACACAAGGTTCCTATGGTGTAATTGACTTTCTTGACTGGAGTGAGTCCTGCTCAAGCCGAGTTCAATCTAGTTCAATCTCGATCTAGAGAAGAGTGCCAGAGTGCTGTAGTGCAGTAGCTCTCTCCTCCTGGTTATCCCAGGGTCACTGGTTTAAGGATGGGTCAAATGCAGATAACTAATTTCCCTCACAAATATACTTTAAACAGTGTTTCCCTCAGGTTTCCTCTGACACTACAGCTACGGCAATTCATGTTTGAATCAAATGATCCACTGGACTGCAGAGAGGATCATTTTAAAGACAGCCAAAGAAGTGCTTAGCTCCTATGAGTGATCTTGATTTAGAAAAGACACTTTTGGGAATGCAGTAATCTGCTCTATTTGACCTTCTGACGTTTATATTGTTTTACTAACCTTAATGAATACAACATATTTTTTGTGGGTTTTTTTACCTGGGGAAAACTAGCTATAGCCAATACGATCACATTAACAAGAGCGCTTATTAATAATGTATTTATTATTATTATTATTATTATTATTGTCATTGTTATTATTATTATTATCCCCATTTAAATTAATAAAATAAATCAAATAGAGCCTAAATGTACTGTCGACTGATTGCAAGCAGATATTCATGGATATGGACACAATGACTGGTTTAGTTTTAGAAAATGTATGAAATACATTTGATTAGATTTAGACTACATAGTAAAGTTGAATGTAGTTGTAATTTGTAAAATAAATAATATAAATAAATAAATAAAAACACTGAAAATCTTAGATAGTGTATTGATCCCTGAGGAAATTCAGATGCTGAAATCATGAAAGAGTGTTTTGAACTGTTTCTTTGTCATGACTTTGACAATACACATATGATAATACCGTTATATTTAAATGATTTGCTTCTGTCATGTTAACAGTTTGTATTCATTATTGTATTTGAGTAAATCTATGATTTTGATAAATAATAAGGCTATTTTGCATATACATCAGTCAGAATATTCCGGCAAGTTTCAGTATGATGACATCATCAGGACAAATCTGTATACAATGGGATGCTTGCACTTAGGACAGGTTATTTCATGCTGCACAACGCAGAGGACAGGTGCACTTTACATCTCTGAGACTGACCTCAACAAACAAGGCCAGCTGTTTTTGTACATTGAAACAGGTAAGGTACTACCTAGATTTCTCTGCATTTTGATTAAGAACATGACATCTGTAGTAGTTTAAGTGTTTGTGACAGAGGCAAGGTTTTCATGTTAATTCAGAGTTTTGATGTAGTGGAAAGTGACTTGATAAGTTTCAAACATCAGCTCACTACAGTGCATTCCGTGAGCACACTTTCACCTCTCTGTGGCTGCATTTTGAGAGGAAAAACTCACTTACCTGAGTCAACTACTGGTATTGCCAAGTAAGATTAGTTCAAAATCTGGAGATGAGTCTCTGGGCTCCTGACATATTACTTTTGTGGCACTGGTTGAAGGATGAGGCAAATGCAGACAATGAATTTCCCTCATGAGGGATCAACAATTACCCATACCTTATCTTGTGTTACCCAACAGTGTTGTAGAAATACTCTTTAAACTGCAGGTTTCAGACTAGAGCTACACAACAACTCTTGTTTGCTAACATGTCTATGATACACACCAGTCAACAACTATTTATTTTCATCTATAGACTTTATGGGCAGCATTATTGTAAGAAAATGCTAACTATTCTGGCTCTGACACTCCAAATCGATCAAATATTAAACAAGTCAAGTGGCCAAACAAAAAAAAAAAAAGACATTTTAACAGCACTGAAGGATCACAGATGAATGCTCTACTTAAATGTACAGCTTTTCTAAATGCAATGCTTTTTCCTTACGGCTGCTGTCTTTTATATGAATTCAATACATTCTACAATACCAGAATTTAGGCTAGTGGTTCTCAAGAAAAGATTTGACTTTCCAAGTACCAGGTCTAATATACTGTAGGACAATACCACTGCCATAGATCTAACCAGGGACTAGCCCAAAGAAAATAATTTGATAACTCCAAATATTTGATTTCTGGCGTGCATGCAAACATAGCCACTGACAGCATGATGGGTTCCATTGCCTCACCAAAGAAAAAGAGCTGTTTCCAAAGGATCTTCTCCTGATTGACTTCAACTGTTTCTGCTGTGACACCAAGGAATAAGATAAGTATTCCTTTTATTACTTGTACTTAGCAGCGTGCAAAAATAATATATTTAATTGATTTTAAAAATCTTTGAGAATAAATAATAAATGAAACATTAAAGCCACAAGTGGCAATGATGGCTCTCGCTACCATGCACACATCTCTCCCATGCACCCACCATGGACTTGTGACCGCCTCTTAATCGTGACTGTTTTTGACTTATACTGGTGTGGGTCAGGCATTGAACCAGTAACCTCATGCATAATACACAAAAAAAAAAAAAAAGTCCAGAAACGGGGTCAGCTCACGGCGAGGTACAGAGCAAGGAGCAGGACGAGGATCAGGACGAAGGTCAGGACAAGGATCAAGGAGGCACGACGAGGTCCCTGGGCGGAGTACAGTGTCCAGCGGAGCTACATCGGCCCAGATAAAAACAAGGACATGAGGAGGTCCCTGGACGAAAGACTGTGTCCAGCGGAGCCACAACAGTCCAGACAAGGACGAGAAGGCACGATTAGGTCCCTGGCGGGATACAGTGTCCAGCGGAGCAACATCGGCCCGGATAAAAACAAAGGACATATGGAGGTCCCTGGACGGAACACAATGTCCAGCAGAGCCACAACAGTCCAGATAAGGGGTAGCAGACATGTAGAGGTCCCTGGACGGAAGGCTGTGTCCAGCGGAGCTACAGCAGTCTGAATGAGGGGTAGCAGACGTGAGGCGATCCCCGGACGGAAGACAATGTCCGGCGGAGCAACAACAGTCCATGAGGGGAGAAGGGGCGATGAGGTCCCTGGACGGAAGACGATGTCCAGCGGAGCCGCAACGGTCTAGGGCCGGAGCGGACAGGTCAGGACGGAACCAGACGGGGAGCGGAAAACAGGCAGGTAAACAGGGTAGGCAGGCAGGTATTGAGTCCAAGTTCTGTCGGCCCCGAGTCTGCTTGGTCCATGGATGGCCAGGTCGTTCTGTCATGATGTAGGGTGTGAGGCGGACCAAAGATGCGGGTCTCGGGGCAAATTTAAGGGTGTTTATTAACAGAACAAGACAAAAACAGGTGACGGGAGAACATACGAGGAGCTGCGTGCAGGGGTGCAGGTCAGGGTCCAAAGATGCAGGGAACACACGAGACGGGAACACAACCGGTACCGGGAGACAGGGTCGGAGACGGGGGTCCAGAGCAGTGCAGGGAGGCAGGGTGCTGAACAGGAACGTGAACAGGAACACAGGCAGGACACAGGCAGGACACGGACAGGACATGAGCGGACAGGTAGCACAGACGACCTGGCAAAGAGAGCTGGGTCCTTTTAACCTCCCGCAGGTGCGTTGATTGCACTGATAGGCTGCAGGTGCGTGTGGGAGGAGCCAGGGCTCCGCCCAGCTCTGGAGTCAGGCAGGTGAGGGAGGGGGAGAGGAGACACAGGAGGCAAAATAGGAGCAGGGAAGCATGGATCATGACCGGACAGTAAGGAATAAAATACCAGGAATAAAGTTATGTTTTCTGTTCGAAGCAACAACCATAGACTGTATAAATAAGTGGACTAAGTGAGTGTGATGCCACTCACAGCATTTAGCTCTAGTCAAATAAAACTTCTGGAGGCTAGGAGTTACATGGGCAAATTTGGAGCAGAGTTCCATATTTGGAATTCCAACCATAAGACCACAAGGCTTCCCGTCCGCACCGCTGGTTTAGCAGGGAGCAGGCACTTAGAAATGCTTTCAAATAAACCTGTTGCTGATGCTAGCGGAAGTGACCTCATGGAAAAAGGTGCCTGATTTGTCTGATATTAATGTTAATATCTTGATTTACGGAGAAAAAAAAAAAAAAAAAAAGTAAAATAAAAATACCAGGATCATGTAGAGCTGGTTAATGCGAATATTTTAAGACCAAAATGATGAGCCTGACAGCAGCAGTTACAGAGAGAGGGACAACAATAGAAAGTGAATTGTTGCCAGAGTAGGTGGAGCCAAAACACGCCCTTGCTCACTGTATATTTGGAACGCGATGGCTAGCAAGATAACTATCTCCATTTATTCAGTATATACAGTCTATGGCAACCACCGAAATGAAGCACTTCTTAATGATGATTGGATATTTACAGTAGACATTATTTAACATTGGAGAGTGAGTAACTTTAACCAAGCCCACTTTAACATTACATTTGCTGTGAATAAGGAACCTCCTGCTGGAAAGACATCCACTGCTCAGTGGTCAATATTTAAATGATGAATTCCATTTCTTCCACAAAGCCTGTAAAATGCATTTCAGGACATTTTATGATTTATTCATTGACATTGACCAATGAAAGAATTCTGTCAATGCTTTTGAAATTTGCCAAAAATCCTTGAATAGCATGTGAACAGACTCTCCTGACCTTCTGTCTGCTGAAGATGCTGAGTAATATGGAAAAATGACTACCCCAGAGCCAAATGAAATAGATTTATGGAAAAGTCATTACAGTGCATTTAACATTTCAAATTTAAAGCTGTTCCCTTCTTATTCCAATTTGACCTCCATTTAACACCCTTGAAAAGTCTAAAATTGTTATTTGCTTCAGAAATATGTGCTATATCTTGCACTTCAGGTTAGGCCAAGCCATATATGATGGTTTTAAAGAATATTTCACCAATCGGGTATAAATTTGCACAAGGCCCATATTCTTGCCTTGAGCACACCCAGAGAGAGCCATTTCTGAAATAGTGTGGGGTTTGGGGAGCTCATGGGTACAGAACTGCATAGGCTCACGGGTACAGAACTGCATAGGCTCACGGGTACAGTACATATGCTCACAGGTACAGAACTGCATAGGCTCACGGGTACAGAACTGTATAGGCTCACGAGTACAGAACTACATATGCTCACGGGTACAGAACTGCATAGGCTCACAGGTACAGAACCACATATGGTCATGAGTACAAAATCACAAATGTCATGGGTACAGATGAGTATAGGTTCACGGGTACAGAACTGCATAGGCTCACGGGTACAGAACTGCATAGGCTCACGGGTACAGAACTGCATAGGCTCACGGGTACAGAACTGCATAGGCTCACAGGTACAGAATCGCAAATGTCACAGGTACCGATGACTGTAGCATAGGGTACAACTGTGCACAGGCTACAAACTGCTAGGCTCACAGGTTACACACTATAGGCTCACGGGTACAGATGCATAGTATTTTTAGTACTGCATAGATTACAGGTTTCAGATCAAATGTTTAGTTTGCATTCACACACAGGCTACAGTTTCACAGCAACTAGTGGTGGAATATGTAGTCAATTTATAACTTACTGTAACTTATTGGACAGTTTCATAGTGGAGCAAAAATATAAATAAATGAAAAAAAATAATATAAAACATATATATAAAAGTATTTAAGTACCCATTTAAAATGTAGAAGTTTTTTGCACACACATATATATACACAGACACAGACACACACACATACTCACACACACACATTTTTTTTTTTTTTTTTTTTTTTTTTTTTTTTTTTTTTTTTTGGGGGGGGGGGGGGGGGTTTTTTTTTTTTTCTTCTTATAATGCTTCAAATGTAGTGATTTTGATAGAGATTTGTGCTAAATTTTGTTCACTAGAAGCAACTGAATCAATTTGTTTTTTCTTGCTGATTTTATATGCATATATATGTTACTTTTCAGTCCTGTTCAAATATGTAGCAGTGCACATACCTGCACTCAAATATAGAGAAGTAAAAAAGTATCCACTTGTACTTGAGTAAAATACAGATACCTAAAAAATTGTATTGTAAGTAACTGTAAGTACAAGATTTTACTACTTTCACTTTGTCACGTTCCACCACTGACAGCAACATCATGTGACCACACTGAGAAAGAAACTGTCAGGTACAAAAAGAAACAAAACCAGGTCTGAAAAAAAAAAGAATCAAAGAAATTAAACTAAATGATCAAAAGACTAGATGAACTTCATTGGACTATTATACATCATGTATTGACATTTTGCCCTTTGTCAAACCATCTCAGATTCCAGTTGACCACTTGTGACCTGTCTGTGAAGCTCTGGTTATCTCTCAGTATGTTTTAAAAGTTCTACATTGATACTATTGTTGAAAAATCTTCTATTATTTTTTGACTCTTTCTACAAGTCAATGAAGCAGCAAGTGTTATTTAAGGTTTATTTTATCTTGCGTGATTTTAATTTTACAGAACTCTAGGGGATGTGTTTATGCTAGCACTTTGTGAGGGTGTTTTAGAATGAATACAATTATTATACAATTCAATTTATTTATTTTTATAGAGCCCAAAATCACAACAGCAGTTGTCTCATGGGGCTTCACAAAATTGCTGATTTAGCCAGCAGTTAGAGAATCAAACAGTAAAAAACAAAAAAGACCAAACTTTAAAGTGAAACTAAATCTGCTTTATTTTGCTACCCTAAACTCTATATGTGGTGTTTTAACAGCATTATCTACCATTCATTTTCTTTTTTTTCTTTTTTTTTGACAATATTAGTGCAAATTATAATGTACATTCGCAGCTTTCTGGTTAAAAATGCCTAAATCTAACTGCTGCTTTCAGTGGCCTCTGCAATTTCAAGTAGCTGGTGACATCACGCAAGACTGCCCTGATTCCAGTCAGGTGTTTTTGATGACAAACACCTGACTGTAGGGGCGGAGTTTGAAGTGTGCATAACTGTTAAATCAATCAAAGTGCTCCTCATATGTCCAGCCACCGACCCTCCTTCCCCCTCACTGTTTTATTTATTCCTACGGGTACAGCCCAGTTTAGCAAGTCTATTTGAAATGTAGTTATGGGCAGAGTTTAGGTGTTTAGACCCACTTTAACATGAAACAAGCTGCTCCCAGAGCAACCCCTGTCCTTAGATGCTCCTTCTCAGGTAGATAAACTCCAAATACCTTGTGTAGATGTGACCAGGACTGATCCATTTGCAGATGATAAAAGTGTCTTGATGTTAACCAGATTGTGAGGATGTTTTTTTCATCAAGTGCAATTCTCTCTGCATTGCTTTCACAGAATTTTCTTAAGCATCCCTTGAACTCCTCCATCTTGGTCTCCTGGCTCCCTTCACTGTTTAATGCCAGTGCTCTTACTTGCTGCTGGATTATCCCATGTCAAGGGAGGTTTTAAAAGGTGTGTATCAATTCCGCTAAGCTGTAGAAGCAGCATTGTGCGCTTGACTTTCTGTCAGCGGTGCTTTTTGTCACTGGGAGAAGTGGGGAAAAGCTTGTTCTGTGTGTCACTCATCACTGCCGTGCCGTGCTGTGTCACAAATGTGTGAAGTTTGGGGCGAATTTAACTACTAACTGAACTCCTATGAGAGAAACACACAACTCCAAGCATGCAAGCACTAAAACCAAACTAAAACTGTGTATTGATCAAATATCAAACGAGCATGTGACTTTGCATGTTCATTATAGCATGCTTTTACTTTTAGACTGATCACCCACAACATTATGACATATCTAGTAGAATTTAAATACTCTTAGGGTTGTATCTGCTTTTCTCCATGATGGTGTTATGGCATTGATAGCATTATAGGTGTTTGCATTGCTCTAAAACACTGTGAAAAACATTCTTAAGGCAGGTTTATAGTCTGTGAGCTGATGTCCTGATGCAGACCTGAACCATTTAAGCTTCTGCGGGGCTAATCAGGGTCCAGGTGCATTGTGGGAACCAATCTATTAAATTTGCAATAATTAAATCATATTTATTTACTGTGACAATAAACAATCCTATTAGGCTCATATGCAGACATTGCTGTGTCACTCTTTCACTCTTTCAAGTTGTTTTAATCACTTGTCTGTATAGTCTTTGCGGATCAACCAGTCAGAGCCCGTGCGTAACTTTTTGGCTGAGGTACACCAGTGACGTGCAGTCAGGGTAGGCAGGTGAGGCCGTGCCTCATCTGTTATCAGAGAGAAAAAATAAATGAAATGGTTATATTTATCCAATGATTTGTACTATAAAATTATTTTTTTTTATTAACTTTGCAATTTTAATTCTTTTTAAAATAAAAATCGCAAAATTTTTACTTTTACCACTAGAGAAGAGACATGCGGAGAGGCACCAGCTGTTCGTGCGTCAACCTGGCTCAGCAGTGACACTGTTGCTTTAAGCGGCTGTGAAAAGGCGCTGGGTGAGGCACGCAGTTACCTGGCCTCATGCTAGGGGGCGCTCGTGAGCCCAGGGATTCTGGAAACTCCCTCAGAATAGGGGCCGCAGAATAGTGACAGCAAGCTACAACTTAGCTTTAGAGTTAGCAAATAAAGTTTCTTCATGTCTGGCCTTACTTTTTAAATGGAGGAAGATTACATATGAAAGCTCAAGCAGTTTTCTAAACTGGACTTTCGGTCAAAGCAGGAGGTTATAATTAAAGGACCGAGACCGACTCTAAAGGAGCTAAATGGTTTGCTTCAGACGACGGGACGAAAGACTCGCTCCTGGTTGTACGAAATGGTAAGAAATTTAAGGACTTCAATCCACTGAAAATTGGGGAACCAGGATAAAAAAATAAAAAAAACAATAGAAAACCAGCTTGCTTTTTATTTCATACTATTAGAGCTATTTCATACGGACTTCAGAACTATTATTTTGAAATTCTTTTTTATTCTGGCCCCAAGTCACTTACTGGGAGAGAAATTGTCCCAGGGCCAAATTTACTTGCCGACACCTGGTTTACATTTTGTAAATCTAATTGTGATGACATCAGTGCCTCACGAGCCATGAACCTCACCGCACGTCACTGACGTACACAGCATAATCATGAATGAATTGGCTCTTTTAAATGGTTCCTTAATGTGAACAGATGGAACCGGATCGCATTTTTGAAAAGAACCAAATCTTTTTATTTCTAGTCTTCATGGATTTTTATACTGATTAACCCTGAACCAACACAAGATTCACCACAGAAGCAGAGCAGGCGACACGAGTGCTTTGTGCAAAACAAAAAACAAAAAAACAAAAATACAAACACATAATTGGCATCATAATAACAGTTAATTATCATTATTGCAGTGCAATGATTTATTGAGATTATGCATCATTTCAAAGGGTGAACATGTCGGCTTCTGTCATATACATACATATAAAAAGAGCCAGTCTTTGGAACGGCTTTTTGAAGTGAACAGATCCAAAAGATTCGGATCCCATAAAAGAGCTGAAAGTCCCATCACTGCAGCCTGAACATGACGCAGTAAACAAGCTTTCTGACTGGCTTTCATGTACGTCAGGGAACTGTGCAGCAGTGAACCAGCCTTTACTCTGAGTGCAGTCATTTCTCCATAGATCTGACCTACAACTTGACACTGTGGTGCAAACTGCGTGTCTCGATAAGTTTAATGCCATATAGTGGAACATTCCAGGATAAACAATAGTGTCTCTGTGGAGACAAGCAAGTAGAGGACCTTCAGTCAGTAAAGTTATTCAGAGTACCTTTTATTATAAATACAAAAGATACAATAAGGACAGAATGACAGCACAAAACTAGCCATGCCAATAAAGTGAGTTTTTAAAGTGACGCGTATTATATAAGATGGGTATTACATAGCAGGATTTGTACACTTCCTCCAGTCTTAAAAGCAACTTTAACTTTGTCTTAACTTCATTTTCAGAAGTTTGGACTACAATAATGTACTGGACATAAGCACAAGAGCCAACATTCACTCCCATGTGCATCACAAATAGGCAAATCAATGGTATACCATCCTTTGACAACTTTAGCTTATGTAGACAGTTACCAAAACAACACAAAAATATGTCGCTGATTCCACATACTTTTTCATATTTTTCTATGGCGCTAATGAGGGTAAGTTACATGCAAGAAGGCAAAGATGGTGGACTCATTAATGTTTTTATTTCTGCTGGAAAAACAAACTGTTGACATTTCCTCCAAAAGGTTGCAAACAAACAGTCAGTGTTTAATTATTTGTAGCAAGAAATGATCAACTGTAAGAGCTAAGCAGAAGCATAAACAAGAGCCCGAACCATAGCATAAACCCTATTTGATGTATCGATAAGAGGGTTTCCTAACGTTTGTTTCAGGCTTTGCCAAAGTAAATCGTATTTGATCATAGAAGAAAACATTGTGCGAGTTTTAATGCAGTTTTGTTTAAGGCTTTGTATATAAAAGGGGTTTGGATCAGAGAGACTTGTACGGCCCTGTGGTGCTTTGATAAGTTACATCACCCATGCCCAGCAACTACTCTGAGATCTTAAAGTGATCACAAGTAAGGGATCCATTGCTCAAAAGATTTGCAAGTTAAGTACAAGTTTACTGGCACACATTGGTTCACTCTTGATTAAAAGTTACTCCTTCATAGAATTTATTATGAACAATTTGGAAGAACTCTGAATGTTTATCTTCATATATCTGACAAAACCAGGGTGTTGAAACTAATAGCAACCAATATGAATTATGAGTGTTGGTCCACTGATCCAAAGGTTGGTGGTTCGAGTCTCACTCCCAACATAAACATCATTGGTTGAGCGGTAAGAGCCACTGACCCACAGGTTGGCGATGTGATTCAAGCTCTTACAAATGAATACTGTCATTGTCTCACTGGGGGCAAGACACTTAATCCCCCTTGCCCCCAGTGTCTGTGTGCAGAGAGTGAATGGGTTCCTTGATGTAAATTGCTTCTATCTATTGGTATGTATCAAGTGTAATAAAAAAAAAATTGTTATAAGCTTTTCAACAGAACCTACTACCGTATATACATATCTATACTATACGTATCTATATGAACTAAGTGAAAGTTTTGCCTTTGTGCTTACTTACTATGTACTTATACTTGTGTGCTTGTTTAGTGCAGAGAGTGGGTGGGCTGGCACCTGCAGGGTAGAGTGCAGCTACATGCGAGTCTTAATACATATACTGTAGATTGTCTCCCATCTGTGATTCTCCTGAAAAAAACTCCGTCATTAGGTCTCCATCTGCCTGCTCCCGTAAATGCTACACCCCGAGCTGCTGCAAGGCCAATTGAACAGTCAAATTATGGCGGCTTTTTGGGAATTCATTATCAACAGATTCCTCTCTGATCTGCCTCTCCGTCTATTTTGTTTTACACAGTTACCTAACTATCTCAGTTTTCACTCGAAATTGGAAAAGACCTCAAATAGCCCAGAGCAAAGTGTACTGTTGAACTCAAAGAAAAAAAAAATATGAAGGAAATCTGTGAATATGCATAGACTAGGCTACTTGCCTGCCAAGTTTTAGCTGCAAGGTTAAAAGACTCTCAAAGCAGCGTGGGTACGTGTCCCCAACCCCAAAAAAATTGCAGTCATATTGGTTTAATGTTCAGGTGTAGTCGTTTGGTGTTACTAAAAGTCCATAGTCCTAAGTTGTACCAATTTCAGTCTTAACGTGGACTTGGGTTGGTCCTGTTCTAGTTTCTTTAGTCCTGGTTTAGTCTCAGTTTTGATGTGGTGGAGGCATCGGACATACATCAGGTTATGTCCACAATCAGTTGAACCTGGAGACCTTATTTAAAAGAATAGGTAAAGTTAGAGTTCAAAAAGTATATCAAATGAACAACAGCACATAGCTTCCAAACAGATAAGTTTATAAAGGGGGTCAAAGGTTGTTTTTTTTTGTTTTTTTTTTTTTTTTTCTTTAGGGATGCAGAACTGAGCCTTTGATAGATGCTTCTTTCAAAGAGGGGGCCCATGTCAGCATTCTTTACCCTGGCCCCCAAAAATCCTGTACATGGACCTGCGCCCAGATATACTCAAAGTTGATTTGTTTAGCAGTGTAAGACCTGCCAAGTTGCACCTACAGTTATTCACCTGACACTCACATTCACTAATACATCCACGGCCAAGAGAATTATGTGTTTTGCCCAAGGACACAAGGACAGTATATTCAATCACACTGCTGGGGGTTCACTCAACCTTCCATCCCATTACCATCAATTTCCATATTTGTTGAACTTACTTCTGTGAAAGTTATACTACAGGTTGCTAGGCTTGCATTTTGGCCTATAGATTACTGCTCTCCAGCTCCACTGCAGCGCACAGGGCCTTCTCCATACGTCCACACCTTGCTGAGTTTAATATAAAAGCGGTGAGTCAAGATAATGAAACATAAACACATCAGCAGACTTGAGCTATAGGTACACAGCGCCTTAGTAACAGTGAAACCTCCGGCCCATTGCCTATAAAGCTTCTCATTATAAGACTTAGTACAATAACAGATGTGGGGGCAAAAGTGTAATCCTAGGCTTAATGCTTAACAAAGGCGAGCTTGTCTCATAGAGTTTTTTGGAGTAAAAGTTTAAAGAGAGAAAAATGTGAATTCATTGAGTTGTTAAGTTTTCTGTTACACAGTGAAATTTCTGGAAAATAGAATGATTGGCTGCCCACTCAAAATCCTTAGACCTTGATCGGCTACTCGTCACAACCACTTACCTTTCGAACCTTATCTTCTTTTCAAATCAACCAAAACACCACAGACCAATTTTACAACTTGTCCTGTCTCCGTTGGTGCTTAAGTCTGGGCGACAGTTGCTCAGTTGGTGTTTGTCCAATGATCAGAAGGTTGGCGGTTTGAATCCTGCGATCAACATAAACATCATTGATTGAACACTCATATCCACAGACCCACAGGTTGGCAGTGTGATTCCAGCTCTCACAGATGAATGCTGTTGCGGTGTCCTTGGACAACACACTTAACTCACCCTGCCCCCAGTGTCTGTGTACACTGGTGTGTGTGTGTTTCCTTGATGTAAAGTGCTTTGAGTGCCTTGAAGGTGGAAAAACCCATATACCATTTAAGTCTATGCCTGAATCCAGTCATTGCGATGGAAGTTTTTCTATTTCCTGTTTCATTTGCATCTGGTCGCAATCATGAATCAAATCCAATTGAAATACAACATTGAAATAACAAAAACTACAAGCAATAACTCAAACAGTTGCTGCAAAAATGTTTTTATAAAACTACAAGAAATATACTCAGTGTATATATATATATATATATATATATATATATATATATATATATATATATATATATATATATATATATATATATATATATGTATATATATATATATATGTATATATATATATATATATATATATATATATATATATATATATAAACACATTTTTGTACAACTGTTTATATTTCTATTTTATGTATTTATTTCTGTGTGTTTATAGACACTTGATATATATACTTGATGTTCGAATTTTTCATATCCCCAAAAATTCCAATATTATCAACTGTTCCATATATCTCCCATCTCTAAGCACCACACTGTATTTTTTTCAGTGTAATCGAAAGTCCAGTCCAAATCCCTCCCCTTTGTGGGAAACTAGTCTTCCCTTTATCTTTCCCATACACCTGAAATGGAAACCCATCTATCATTATTTCTAGGGCTGACCCAAACCCATCAGTGCCGAGACATGGACTGATTGGTCGATTAGGCGCCACACTTCTAGGTTCACTCTCCTCTTGACCAAAAGACCTTTATTTAAATTAGTGCCACTTCAATCAACCAAGCCTCATATTTTCCCCATAGAGATGCCCACTTCACCAACGGATACACTTTGGTATGCGTAAGTGTATTCTGCAGCCGTTGATAGAGCACCGGTGCCAAATACAATGTCTCTGAGCAATAGCATTAACACTCAACTGTATTGTGCTTTACAGTCTCTGCCACTTACAACAGACATAAAGAGGCATTTAAAGTGACTGGGTGATTATTCTTATAGAGCAATTGTAAAAAGAAATTTAAGGGCATTTTCCAACATAGCCACATAAACACTGTTGTTGCAGTCAGTCAAGAGTACTTCGATTTTGTTATCAGTAGATGGCAGATGTGAGGCCTGTTCCGACCTCCCTTTAATCTCACCTGGCCTTTGGGGGTCTGCTGGCTGCTTTTCTCCATGGAGATGTTTTTGCTTTGCCTTAGATGTTCCACCATTGGGTTTATCTTGTATTTATTCAATTACAGGCGACAGTAGCTCAGTTGGTAGTGTGTTTGTCCACTGATTCGAAAGTTGGCGGTTTGAATCCTGCTCTCGACATAAATATCCTTGGTTGAGCGGTCAAATCCACTGACTCTTATACACCAGTGTCTGCGTATACTGGTGTATGAATGAATGGGTGAGTCGTTCCTTGATGTAAAGCAGTTTGAGTTCCTTGAAGGTGGAAAAGTGCTATAGAAAATGTGACCGTTTTATTGTGGGGTTGCTTATGAACACTCTGTAACCAGGCCTGATAGCAGACCCAGCACAAGAAAAGTAAAAGTAATAGTGTATATGGTGTGCAAAAAACATACTCTGCAATAATGAGTAAATCAGTCTGTGTGAGTCCCATTATTACCCACTTTTGTATTCACCTCATTCTGGAAGTTGCTGTGGGCACCACCATTGTCATTTGGCTTGTATTATTTTGCATGGGGCTCCCATCTTGACAGCAAATAAGTTCTATAAGGGCTATGGAGCTGTTTTAAAGCCTCCCAAAGAATCGGTACAATGTTGACTTGTTGGTCACATGAACACTGAACATTTCACACAAATGAACCTACTTTCTGACATATTTTAGGGGCACTTTTGCCAAATTCTCCATTGAAATGAAGGGGATTCCCACTTAACCAGAAGAGCTACTACAAAGGATGCGCGGTTTAGTCACATTTATGGCAAAAGTGGGCAGGGCCGAAATGAAGTCAATACCGGTGGGTCAACTCTGAGAACCTTTGGCATTAAATTTAGAGGTAAATGGTCACATTTTTACATAACACTTTTCCACCTTCAAGGCACTCAAAGCTGCTTTTCATCAAGGAACCACTCGCCCATTCACACACCAGTGTACGCAGACACCTTTGGATCTTTTTTGTGCACTTTTACGATAAAATACTTACCTTTCCGTTGTTCAATCTAAGCCCTCATTTGTCCATATAGCTAAGGTCAAATGTCTTCTGAACAATGTTTTTCATCGAGGCATTTTGGCTAGCATCTATAAGTCACTGTCAGCCTTAAAGTATCTGCAGAGCTGGCTTATACTGCCCTCCCAACTACTTTTTGTTATCACTCATTTAGTACAGTCTCTACCTCGCCACACACTGACCTTTCTGTCCTGTGCTAACATTATTCCTCCCACAGCTGATTACCTCCTTCTGCATTTCTTCATCTCTGAGCAGCAGCGATGTCATTGCTCAGTCTCATGAGCGCCTCACAGTGACGGAGGAGGGCACTTTGACAGAGGGAAGTGTAGTCTGGAGCTGTACTTTGATGTGAGCTTCAGTCTGGACCCTGTCTTGTCCTTATTTGTCAGGACGCCCTTGAGTCCCATAAACATGACGCCTCTGTCACTGCTCTTTCTCCTAAATAATTCACATGTGTGTGTATATATATAAGTGCTGTTTTTGCTGGGTTGGGTTGTAAACTTTTCACTGACTTACCAAGTTGATAGAGGACAAATGTGTTCTCAAAATATCCAGTGACACTATTGTGTTTCTGAGACTCTAGAAAGAAATATTTGAAACAAAAATATGATAAGCAAATGTTTCAGTGAGCTAAAACAGGATGGTGTTCTGTGTCATTGAGAAAAAAAAAAATAATAATAATAATAGCTGGTTTTCTGGTGTTAAACTACAACACAAGTAGCTCCCCACTACAGTTTTTTAACTTCATTTCACTAATAATAGAAACAAGTCCACAGATTTCCTGTTTTAAACTGCAGAATTCAGAACCCCTATATTTTTGTCATTTCATTGTATTAAGGAGCATAGGGTAAATGGTTGTATATAGAGCTTTTCCACTTTCAAGTCATGTAAAGCAGTTTACATCAAGGAACCACTCATCTAATCACACACACATTCACCCACCCGTGTACGCAGACACTGGGAGCGAGGTGGGTTAAGTGTCTTGCAGCATTCATCTGTGGGAGCTGGAATCACACTGCCAACCTTTGGGACAGTGGATCTGACCAACACCATTGTAACATGGTTAAACGCTCATAAAAGTTGATTTTGGGTAAAAAAGTCTGTTTAAAATATCAGTTTAATTTGAGGTAACTATCTAAGGCGTTAGTCCTATTACATTACATAAATAAATAAAAGGAATCCAAATCATTTTCCTCCATAATATGTTGTAATAAAATATAAGTTAGTGACATATGTGCTGGGATTGGTGGGAGTTTTTTGTGATAATAGACTCTGACCAATGTAGATACTTCTTTACTTGCATGAAATTACGTAACGCATGTTTGATAGCGTTCAAAGGGTTTGTAAAGCTAGAAACCAGGTAGGGTGGCAGCTAGCTGTTTGAATCTGAATTACTTTTACTTTTGTTTGAGAATGAGACAAATTGACAAAGTGGGTATAGGGCCTTTAACTATAATGGACAAAAAGCTGTTGGAGTGAAGACGTCTTCACTCCAATAGCCTTTTGTCCAGTCGACAGGTTTGATTTTTTCTTTTTCTATGGCTCATCCCTGAACAACTGTGGGACCACACAGATAGTTAATCGAGGAATACGTAAAAATCAAAAGTCAACACACACTTGTTTTTAATAGCTGCTGCCTCCCTCTACATGCAATTAGTGAGGTTCTCCTCTCCAGCCGGCTCCGATCTAACATGTGTTGACCTTGGCGCTGTCCAACATGGCTCCCTAATGATGGAGCTCGCCATGTAGCCATAAAATTGTAATCAACCTGGATGTATTCTTGAAGGGTGAATTCAATTATTTCTGATCAATGTAATGAGTCGACTGGTCCTGCCCGTATCCATTATCACTCCTGTATTATATTTCTGCCTTGACACCCACACAAACACAGAGCATTATATACAGCATAGACCCCTGTGGACATGCGCTTTTACATATAATTGAATTTTTTAACCAACAACATTTTTGGGTTAGGGTTTGTTTTTGGGTTGTTGTTTTTTTTGGGGGGTTGTTTGTTTTGTTTTTCATCAGATATATAAGATTTGTGCTCCTAAAGATACAGTATGTGCATGCCCAGGGTTGTGTCAGGAACAGTGGTGGATTGTGCTGAAGTAAAAGTAGTAAAGTACATTTTAATTTTACTTCTACTTCCCTACATTTGAGAGAAGATATCTGTACTTTCTACTCCACTACATTTTTGAACTGAACTGAAAAGTAAAAGCATGTGTTATTATAGTTTGAGACCCGTTGAAAAGGCTGGGGGTTTATTTTTAACACATTCATAGTTAGAGCAAACACAAATATCCAAATAAAACAGCGATTTAGCAGCAACACAATTGAGCACAAATCTTTATCAAAATCACTACATTTGAAGCTTTATTAGATTTCAAAGTCTTCGCAAAATACTCTTTAAGTATTTTAAACAGATACGTTTTACTTAAGTAGATTTTTTCAGGTGATACTTTTACTTGAGTAGTTTTTTGCCTCTGTGTCTGTCTTTTTACTTAAGTAACAAAATTGAGTACTGCTTCCAGCTCTGATCAGGAAACAACAAAAACAAAAAACAAAAATGAAGCACCTTATCATTTCAGCTGATTTTCCCTCAAATGCCAGACTAAAATGACAAAAACCTAATCTGTTTTGAACCCTTTGGAGGATAAACACATGTCTGGGGTCTTTGTGAAACTGACAGTGGCTATGGTCACATGCGCACTCAAAATCAGATTAGTAAGAGATTGTTTGGAGTTATAAGACTATTAAAGTGACATGTAAAAGCAAAAGCATCTGGTTTCTTTCTGATAATGTCCCTATGATTACTCACATCAGACGCTGTGTCACTTAATTAATCTTAGAGGTCCAGAAACTAGAAAATCAGATTTGAGTGTACAAGTGAACAAAACACTGTTGCTTTTTTGTCTGCAGTCACATTTTCTCTAATTCTAAGTGGTAACAAGTTATGCACAGAGGGAAATCATATTTCAGATCCCACCTGAATTTTCTTCGGAGTAAAAAGATCAGGGACTGTGGATAGAAACTCGCTATTTAGGTCTAATGAGCTTCATGTCTCTGTACATTGTCCTTTCAAATAAAGACTAAACTAAACTATGCTAAGTATAAGGAGTATGTATCGTATTATCTGTATATTAGTTTTTTGTTGACTTTTTATGTGAAGCACTTTGGTCAACTAAGTTGTTTGTGAAAGTGCGATATAAATAAAATTGAATTGAATTGAATTGAAGCTGCTATTAGGAGATATGGACTGACACAGCACACTGAGCATCAACTATGTCTTGACAATTCCCATTTCTTCAAGTGACTTTACGGGGTTTGTAATTTGGCTGGCAAACTATGGATCACATTGTTTGTGTTGTTGAAAGCAGAATATACCTTCCATAAATCAATGTTTTGTTATATGGTTCTGACTTATCACTGGCAGGGGCGTTGAACTTGGGGGGAGGGGGTAAAGGGTACTGTTTACCCAGGGCCCAGTGCAGGGAGGGGCCCCTCACAAACTCTGTAATATGCATTTTTCATGAGACAATATGTAGTGCGGGACCCCCAAGATGTTTTTTTTTTTTTTTTTTTTTTTTTTAATCTATAGGACCCATCATTTTGTGGTACACCCCTGATCACTGACATTACAATGACCACTGTCCAAACAAATGGAAGTGTGTGCTTCATGTGCTGTAACTATTCCTTATTCCTCCTCATTGAAAAATACACTGTCAAAACATTAATGTGACTTGTGTTCCCTTACAGTACTGAGGCTGCCTAATGATTGAATCTAATCTGTCATGTAACAAGTATTATGCACTTATCTGCAGTTATCTACACTCAAATTTAAAGTAAACAGTCAAAAGTTTGGACACACCCACTCATTCAATTTTTATTATATATTATATTAAAATATAAAAAAAATCTCCTCACCCTCCACGGGTGGTCTTTATCCCCTCTTTTTCCACGCTTGGAACCTCTACCAGAGGCCTGGGAGCTTGAGGGTTCTGCGCAGTATCTTAGCTGTTCCTAGTACTGCACTTTTCTGGACTGAGATGTCTGATGTTTTTCCTGGGATCTGCTGTAGCTACTCCTTCAGTTTGGGGGTCACTGCCCCGAGTGCTCTGATGACCACGGGCACCACTGAGGCCTTCACCTTCCAGGCCTTCTCCAGCTCTTCTTTGAGCCCCTGGTATTTCTTAATTTCTCATGCTCCTATATGATGTTCCCATATATATATATATATATATATATATATATACATACATATATACATATATATATATATATATATATATATATATATGTACATACATATATATATATATATATACATATATATATATATATATACATATATATATATATATATATATATATATATATATATATATATATATATATATATATATATATATATATATATATATATATATATATATATATATATATATTTTTTTTTTTTTTACAACTTTTTACATTTTATATTTTAAAGACATCAAATATATGACGTGAACTTCACATATTTGATGCCTTCTGTGTGCATATAAAATGTACAAAGTAGTAAACATAAAAACATTGAAGGAGAGGGCATGTCCAAACATTTGACTGCTAGTGCATATGCCTCCAATATCCTCTTTAGCTAGAAGAGATTAAAAATGGCTGATATATTGTTCAAACGACAAGACGTTCTATATAAGAAACCATTACACTTCCACCTCCCATTTATTACACGTCAGTTGTGGCCGAAATAACAGGGCTGGAACGTGCACTCAGTTCATCATAAAGATTCAGATAAAACAGTCAATTGAGATGACACTGTGCTATACATTTGTGCTGTGTTTGACGTGAGCCTGATTTACAGTGCAGTGCTGTTCCTGTGCTGTATGTTGCCATGTTTGGTGATTTCATGTAATAAACTTGTTATTTGTCATAAATGGCCTGGGCACGCTGACATTTTTATTCTTAGCAAGTGTGTGGCGGTATATCTGTCACAGGGGAAGTCCACCGGTAAGGAGGGGGGGGGAGGGGGTGGGGTATAGAGTTTACTATAGGGACAATAAAATGCGTATGATCAGATAAGGGGTATAAATGACAGGGGAGAGGGAGGGGCCGAGGCGGAAGTGTGCTACGTGCTCTCGGGCTTAAATGCTCCTATGGGAAGTGCTCACCATATGTTATACCGTTTGCTTTTTGCTTCAAAGATCTCTGTGAACAAAAGCAACCAATTATGCAAAATAACAAAAGAAGAAATACGTTGAAACACATCCAGTTTTTTGTTTTGTTTTCTTTCTTAGTTAACAAAGTTTAAAGGTCTTATAATATGCAAAATGGATTGTTGTGAGCTTAATACCGTTACCTCAACATACCTGGAGCTGGGTTTTGTTTCATTCACACATGTTTGAGTAATCTATTATTATTAGTCTGTCTACATCTATGTAGCTCAAAATGCCCTGTTCCACCTTATGATGTCATGAAGCGGTAGTTTTCAAGTTAGCATGTATCTTTTATCTTTTGTTCAGTAAAGATCGGCAATTCTAGGGTTGAAATGATCCAAATGACTGTAATGAAGGTGTCTGGAGTTTAAAAACTGTATTACCACATGACATCACAACGTGGAACAGAATGCTTGCAGTTTGAGAGAAGAACTCTGCCTAAATATGCAGGTTTTGTGTGTTAAACATGTGTCAATGAAACAAAAACGCAACTCCAGGTATGTTTGTCTTGAGGAAACAACATTATAACATAACATCAGAAAATTACTTAATATAGACCCTTGAAAATTACTCTACATGTGACCTAAGGGTCATTTTTGTATAGACTAAAGCCACACATGAAAACTCCTTCTGCGACAGTCTGAAATGTGATCCTAAATCAGTGCAATGGTTAGAGTTTAATGTGTAGACTTTCTCTCATGACTTGACAAGACAACTGGTGGCACTATTCTCAGTAATAAGGAAACAGTAATTCTGAAATCCTGTTTGGAGGACTTTGTTTTTCTTTTTGAAGAGAATAATTATCAACCTTAGTTTTAATTGGCACACTTACACACAAACACAATTAATTGGCATTAATTGTGGGAATTGTAAAAAGGCAATAGTCTGATTCCACAGTTAACGGTGCACTGTGTAAGTTCTTTAGTGGAGGGAGGTGCCATCTGCTTATGTACACAGAGATATATTCAATTCAATTCAATTTTTCACAATGGTCAACATTATGTAAGGCACATACACACACACGGACGTAGCATATACACATCTACCCACTCAGCGTTTAAATAATACAAACAGATGTGTATATTGTACACATATGTCTGTACACATACACATGCCAGAAAGAAATGACCCTGTGAAAAACGTGGAACCCCAAGAAGCTGTGGAAGCTGGAGTCCATCACCCTGTGCAAAACACACCTTTTGATGGCTTGACAGATAGTGTTGTGTGGTGTAGTGTAGTGTTGTGTTTTACTTTTGCCATTAGAGTTTGACACGCTGTTTTATGAAAGCAGAAATAAGAGAAAAAAAAAAATAAATAAATAAATGAAGAGCAACAAACAGAAAGAGGTATATATACTGATCAAATTAAATTAAAGAGAAAGTCTCCGTCTCTCCCTTCACCAACTATTATACAACTACTCTGACTGCACTGACTGCACTCCAGTACCTGGATTAAAAGAGATGAAGATGCCAAAAACAAAACAAGCACAAGGTGATCGTGAAGTAACAGAAGAAACGGACTCAACACCAGCTAGAAATGGTCATGCTACAAATGTTGACTGTGATGCTAACATGGGATGCTAAGTATGTGTATGTGTATATTGTCTTGCCTGGAATGGTCAGCACTAGGCAATAATCTTATCTTATCTGACTAGTTTGAATGTTTTCCCTATGTCTGGGTGAGTTTCCCAGCAACCCAAAACATGCACCATAGGTACACTCCTTGGGCTAGGGTAGTCCTGACCATAAACTGTATAACGAAGTGGACTAAATGAGAGTGGCATCACCGATAGCATTCGTTTCCAGTCAAATGAAGCTCATAGAGGCTAGCAGTTAAAGGGGCGAATTTGGAGCCGAGTTCCATATTTGGAACTCCGACTGCGAGTATCATAGCAACCATAGAGCCAATCTGGAGCAAGGCTGTTGAAGGCAACGCCCCTTCCCGCTGGTTTAGCAGGGAGTAGGCATTTAGCGACGATGTCACTCAAACCTATTGCTGATGCTAGTAGGAGCGATCACAGGGAAAGAAGGCGTCTTATTTGTCTGTTATTAATGTTCATATCTGGATTTACTCACACAATAGCAAAAGAAAACCACCAGGATCATGTAGAGGGGATTAATGCACAAAAAAAAATAAAAATATTAAGATTAAAATGGTTTACTGCAGCAGTTACAGAGAGAGGGGGGACAATTTTTCAATGTAAAGTGAATTGGAGCCAGAGTCAAAGGAGCCAGAAGCACACCCATGAGCACTTCCTATCTGGAATGCAGCACCTAACGCGTTAGCTGTGTTCATTTATATTTAGAGCCTATAGTCCTGACCAAGCCTAGCAACAAGATCACAAAAATTGGTCAAGAGGCACGACACTGCGGCTCCCACTGCTCCTGATGAGGTGTCCCAGCGGCATTGAAGGATGGGTCAAATACAGAGGTTTAATTTCCTCATGAGGACGATGAAGTGTACCGTAACCTTATTTATTTCTTACAGACAAGATCAATAAATGCCATACAATGGAAAATTTTACAAAGCAGCAACATCTTCATGAAGGTGCTTGCAAAGTTTGATGCAATAAATGTGGTCAAGTTTTATGCTTGGTCGATCTGATTTTAATGAATGACTTAACAATGAACACTTTTTTGACAATTTTAATGAAAGTGAATGGCATGTTTTTACTGTTCAAGGACTTAATAATTAGTATTGCAAAAAAATTGCATTGTTTCTTGTTGTAACAACCCCCTTTTGTCCTTAAAATCACAAATATTTTAGATTCACAGCTGACACACCCAGACAGTAGCAGTAAAGTGCAGGACAAATTGAGGTCTCCTTGTCTTCAATAAAAGCTCTCAGATCAATATCCCGCGTGTCGCCTGCTATAACCGCGTTCACATTCTGCAGCTCAAACTCTTGCGTCTGCCGCTCCAGTTGACAGCAGTTAATCTCAGAGCTTTGTTTTTCAGAATGATCCACTGCTTATTTGAGGCGAGTGTGTATCGAATCTATCAACCTTTAAAAGTTAACAAGTTGTCTGGGGAAATGCCATTTGTACCAGTTCAATAGGAAATGTCAGGCCGTGATAAAACGGTGAATCCACGTACACATGTCAGCCGGGTATGGGGGGAGTGAATTGGAAGTCTTTGTCCCTTTTCTGACATAGATATTCGCGAGAGCTCTTCCTAGTTGGGTTTTCACTAGCAAAAACGCAAGAGGAGCATCGAGGCACGGGGAGAGGGAATAAAAAAAGAGAGAAATTGTGACGGAAGTAATCTGACGCCAGTTTTGAAATGGTGGCGTTCCAGTCTGGAGACGACCCTAATGCTGCCGAGTGTGATAGCATCGCTGATAATGAGGTGCTATTGTGAGGGTGCTTCTTTATGATTTGTGCTGTCGTTCACTGATTCAAGGCCCACATCCCATTTGCAGTGACGAAAGAGAGAGAGGGAACATAGACTGGTAAACTCTGAACAAGTGGAACGTTTAGGTTTGAAGTCACGCACATATCAGTAATAGAGGGGTAAGCGAGTTCAAAAAACAACTTGGCCAACATTTAAATGATGAGGTCTACGCTGTTTAATGACAGAAAGAAATAGACCAAAATAAAAGCGTTCATTTCATTATGGCTGTTTTTATTGCACTGACAAACTTTGATAAAACATGTGTCCTTATTGTGAAAGGGCATGGCACGTCCTTATCGCCATGGAGACGGTATTGATTTGCCTGGAATGTTTCAAAGTATGGTGTTGTACATACTATCGCCAGTGGTGGAGCATAACAAAGTAAAAGTAGTACTGTTCTTAAGTATACATTTTAGATGTCTGTACGTTTCTTAAGTACATTTTTACATTTTTAAGTGGACTTTTTACTTTACTACATTTGAGAGAAGGTATCTGTACTTTCTACTCCACATTTTTTTTTACAGGACTGAAAAGTAAAAGTATTTTTTGTTCAAGAAAAGGGAGTTATTTTTAAACCAAGATCATAGTTTGAGCAAACAAAAATACAAAAATAAAAACAACTTGAAAAAAAAAAAAAAAGAAAACTATTGATTTAGCTTCTATTGAACAAACTTCTGCACAAATCTTTACCAAAATCTTGACATTTGAAGGTTATAAAAGATCAAAATCTGCGTGAAATACTTTGACATTTTGCTACATTTTTAAACGGGTACTTTACTAGCTTTACATGAGTAGATTTTTTCATGTGATACTTTTACTTACAGTTCTTCTTCTACCACTGTCAACTATCTCCATGGAGAATGTTCTAAAGTATGGCTTTAACTTTATCTCTCCAAGGAGCCATGAAGTACTTTTAATAGCATAAATACTAGTTAGTTATATTGGTTGGACGTTCATGTACATGAAACTCACATTAGACACTGGCTTCAGTTCCAAACCTCAGTATTCTTTTGTTTTAATATAGCATTTTATGTACATTTACACAATAGTATAGACTGCGCATTCCATTTGTGATTAAAAGGAAAATACAAAAGCCAGTTTTCACATTTCACACTGACAATCATCTTTTTGAGCAGTGCATTCAATTAACATTAAAATACCAAGAGACCATAGGCCGTATTAGACACTTTTTCAATCTTTAATTAGATCAGAGTCCATAGCCAGAGACATATTTCCTCACAAGCATCCAATGAGAGAAATCAACCCTTAAAATAACTGACTTCCACAATGCTGAAAAAACATTGCCGTATGAAATCATGTTGCAATCACAGCTTTTACACTGGCCTCACCATTGATTCCCCCACATCTGTTTCATAATTATCAAACTGCTTGTTTACGTGGCTGTGTGCTTCTCACTGTGGCGTCAAGTCGGAGCTGATGCAAGGCCCTGACACGCTTTTCCAGGTCACACCGTGAGCTCCAAAACCACACTCGCGGCTTCCACCTCCAAGGGCCTCTGACGCGGCATCACTATTGACAGGAAGATGGCCCATTTACATAAAAAGCATGGACTATCATTGAGTGAGTTGTCCCTCTGCAGAGTAATTGTAATCATAATTGGAGGAAACATTTTTCTGAATCATGTTGTTTGCGCTCCACACAGCCAATGGTGTGCAGTAAATGACACAGAGGTTAATGAAAAGTAGCGCTGTCTTTGCCATTGCCGTACACAGGGGCACGTTCGGGGCCCATTGGTGTTATGACTCATGAGCAAGACTATTACTGCAGACAAAGCATGCATACCACCTAATTTGGAGATGTTAATGATGTTTTGAACAAGACTGATGTGGTTTGTTTAGACTTGATATGATAAATTTGAAAATAAATAAGACTATTGTGTATGTGACTTTATTACACAAATGTGACTCTTGTGAGCTTTAAGTCGTGTTAAAATGATGTTACCTCCTCAAAAACATACCCGAAGTCGTGTTTGAGTAACTCTTTATCATCAGTCTGTCTACATCTCCAAACCTCAAAACGCTTTGTTCCACGTTGTGATGTCATGAAGCAGTAGTTTTCAAGTTAACAACTGCCTTTTACCTTTTGTTTAGTAGAGATTGGCAATTTCAGGGCTTAAAGTATCAAAATAATTCTAGTGAAGGTGTATGGAGTTTAAAACCACAGTGGAGCACTTCCTGTATCACCACATGACATCACAAGGTGGAACAGAGCGTTTTCTGTTTTAGAGCAGAACTCAGCCTAAATATGTAGGGTTTGTGTGTTAAACAAGAGTAAATGGAACAAAGCACAACTCAGGTATGTTTGTGATGAGGAAACAACATTTTAACGTAGATCAGAAAATATGGGCGTAATATGGGCCCTTTAAATGAACGAATAGTAGAAACAAAGACTGAACAGAAGATTCTAAGGTAACAGAAGGCCAAACAGAAGCTATATACTGTAATGTCCATCTCTGTGACACTTGTGAGTATCAGAGCTGTTGAAACATCCAAGCATAATCTTTCAAACTGATGAGGAATAGTTTGGAGATACTTGTCACTTGACACTAGTTGAAGCTGAGAATCTTTATATCTTGAGAGAGGTGTGGTCAGGACCAGAGGATTGGAGGATTTCACCATAATGTGTCTGGTACAAAACCAGAGAGAAAAACATGCAACCTCTGCACAGATAGTACTGCAGTTCACTTTTAACTTTACAATGTGTCCAGACTCAGGTAACTGCTTTAAGTAATAAAAAGGCCATAAAAAACTCATATTACATACATGTCACATTATCTTTCTTTTTTATCATTAAAATTGTGTATCTTAAATATTTATGTTTGAAATAACATGTTATAAATTTGCATATATATGTATATCAATTTACTTTGTAGAATGAACACCCGGACACGCCTGACTATTCTGATGCATTGGCAATCATCTTCTAAAACAATGCTTAAAGGCCCAATGTGACATATGTGTCACATGCATATCTCAGACACTAGGGGGAGTTTTGAAAAAATTTTTTGTAAATGTGTTATTTAGCCTCTAATTAGTCTGGGCTATGTCCACCATAATTTTCCTTTAAGGATTTAGGTGTCCGGGTTCTTATGGGTTAAGTCAATCAACATGAAAATGATTCACAATGAAACAGTTGTTAGCTCTGTAACATGTTGAGTGTGACAAATGTTATGAAAATATTGTAGTATTGTGGGTGCAGTTGGTGAAGCTGAAAAAAGCCCAAATTTGACCAAAACTCCTGTATTATTCAACCTGACATATAATAACCAACTGGCAAAAAAAGGATCACATTCATTGGCTTCCAGAGAGTCAGTTTAATTGCTGTTTACAGTGATGGAACATAACAGCATAAAAGTAATAAAGTACAGTACTTAAGTACAAACATTTAGATACGTGTACTTAACTTGGGTAAATTTGTAAATGGACCCTTTTTACTTACATACATTTAAGAGCAGGTATCTGTACATTGTGCTCCACTATGTACAAACTGGACTGAAAAGTAAAAGTAGTTTTTATTATGAGACCTGCTGAAAAGGCTGGGTGTTTATTTAAAATGTTTAAGTTCATAGTTTGAGCAACCAAACATATACAAATAAAAACAGCTAGATAAAGTGGTAGGTTCAATGTTTATTGCTGAACAAAATTCAGCACAAATCTTTGTTCACATTATTTAAAGACATTCACTTTATTCACAAGCCTCATAAGACCTCAAAATCTACAGGAAATACTTTCACTATTTACTCTTTAAGTAAATTTTTAAATGGGTACTTTAAAACTTTTACTTAAGTACATTTTCTCATGTTATACTTACTTATTACAAAATGTATTACTTTTTCCACCACAGGCTGTTTATTGAACAAAACACACCATTTTGAACTGTCCCTGGCTTATCTAATCTTGATTGGCCAAATCCAACATCTGAAAAATTGCTTCATATTTTTAATCTTTTTCAGTGTATGAAAGCTGCTTGAATGGGTCTTAAAAGACCACTTTAAGTGCACTTACATTAAAGTTATTCACAAAAGTGCGCAGGTCTAGCACAGCTTTTACTGACAAAAATCACGTTCCTTATTTCTTTCTTCTTTCACTGCCTATTGTGAGAAAAGTGTTCCAAATATCATCCTTTTTGTTTTCCCGTCTCCCGTGCTGCCTTCCTCTGTCTTGACCTTGGTTAGCGGTTAGCACAGGTCACCTCCCCCGCAGGTCACCATAGGATCCCCTGTGCAGATGTGTTACCATTGTGTGGTCGGATCAGTGCTGTCCAATGGGAGCTGATTGGAAGCTGATACACAATTGGGAGTATTCAGGATCTTTGGCTCCGTGCCACGTCCCTGAGACTGCCTTTGTCCTCACACAAAGGAGACGGTGGTTTTCTTCTGTCAAGGTCTGTTAGCGTCCTGTATACCAACTACCACCCGGGAAGATGCACGGCTTTCCAAGGACTTTCTTTAATGAAATGTGCCTAAAAACAGAACTGGAAACCGGATTCTAACAAGGAAAAAACAGGGCTAAAAGTGGAATAAACCAGCAGGTGAAAAGTCACCCAACCAAAACTGAACCAAAATGAGAGCTGAGGTTTAAATCAGGACCAAACCACAATTAAACAAGACCTATTTTTTTTAACTTAACAAAATTATTACATCTGTTTAAAAAGGGCTAGCTTACAGAAAGTGTATGTACAGTTACATTTCACCCATAGACTGTATGTATAAATGAACATAGCTAACCTGCTAGCCTGCTTACCGTTCCAAACAGTAAGTGATCATGGGCACACTTACAGCTCCCCAAGGTCTCTCCTGCTAGTATTAGCAACGGGTTGGATTGAGAGCGCTGCTAAGTGCCTGCTCCCTGCTAAACCAGCGTTGCAGGCATTACCTTCAACACACTCGCTCTGAATTGGCTCTTTAGGTTGCTATAATACTCATGGTCAGAATTCCAAATATGGAAGTTGACTCAAAATTGGCCCACATAACTACTAGCCTCAAAGAGCTTCATTTGACTGGGGCCACACACCATGACGTCACACTCAGTCCACTTCTTTATACAGTCTGTGATATTGCCATAACTATTTGTAATTGCCTGGAAAGTTTGAAAACCTTTGTAATTAGAAACATCTGGCTGTGGTCAACCAAAGAATATTCACACATTTCTGAAGTCGGATGATTTTTATTTTATTATTACTTTTTTTTCAAAAGAACTAAAGTAAAATGACTCATAAGACAAAATCCTCCCGTTTATAATAATTGCACAAACCCCAAAATGAACAAAGTCTGAGAGAAACGGCGTGTTCATTTACATAAGTTCATAAGAGGCTTATTGAGTGGTGGCTCGGAACACTTCCTTCACTCTGAATTGCAGCCCTGTTGTGTGCTTCCCATTGCAACACGCTCATTGAGATGACTTGATGCATGTGTTAAAGTTTAGAGGCAGCGGCGCCTAAGGGTGAGCAGGTGAAATCAATGACAAAAGGCTCATATTGATCAGACAAGAGCCGAATGTGGTGTAGAAATGTGATATGTGTCCTCTCTGCTGCTCACCAGAGAACTCTAAAGATTTATAGACCACGGTGAGTCTGGAATTTGAAGAACTGTGCATTAAAACAATAGCTACTTTTAGATTCAGTTCAGAATGTAAATGTAGTTACTGTAATCCACATTCACCACTGCATGAAGCTGTAGGTGCAGGTGTAGCTCGGGCTTTTCCAGTGACTATGGGTCTTAGGTAGACACAAAGCAGCAACACGTACATTCAAACAATGGTAAATGGTAACATTTTTCTATAGTGCTTTTCCACCTCCAAGGCACTCAAAGCACTTTACATCAAGGACCCACTCACCCATTCACACACACATTCATATAACAGTATCCGCAGACACTAGGAGAAGGATGGGTTAAGTATCTTGCCAAAGGATACAATGACAGCATTCATTTGTGGGAGCTGGAATTGCACTGCCAACCTCTGTCTAAGTGGATCTGTTCGCTTTACCAATGATGTTTATGTTGAGAGCAGGATTCAAATCACCAACCTTCGGATCAGTGGGCAAACGCTCGACCAGCTGAGGTACTGTCACCCCAAACAATGAACACACTTAAACACATTTACCTGGTGTCTTACTCATGCATTCACTAATTCATATTCTTACTGAGACATGATCTGCAATTATGAAAACAAACCTATGCAAATTTAAACATGACCGTGTAATATCATCACAGACATTTAAACACTAGCAATTGCTGAACTAGTTTATTTGTTTCATTAACAGGATAACAGCTTAATTAAAAAAAAAAATTAAAAAAAAGTGATAGATTCCTCTTAATTAGCTTTTTTTTTTTTTTTTTTTTTTTTTTTATTTGCCAAGCCATTGAATGTAAAGGCTTAAAATATTACAAAAACAAGAACAGTAACTATGGAGATTTTCCAGCAACTATGGGCCTGAGGTAGAAAAAAAGCAGCCAACACATTCATTCAAACAATGAAAGTAATCAAAAATACATTTATAAAATACATGCATTCATTGGTTTATATTCTTACTGAGAGACAGCACTGATGACGGAGTCTTTATGCAATTACAGAAAAGTTGTTGCAAAAGTTGTTCTTTCTTTCTGTACTGGATTATGTATAATTATGTCTAATTACAAAACCTTTAGGTTCATTCTTTCATTCAGCCCTTCGTTTTATAACAGATGATGAAGTTAAAACCCGTCACTGCACACTGAAAAAGTAGGTTGGCCATCGCTATCTGTCAGAAGAGAACAACACTGTATGAATGTATTTATATAAGGAGCTACTTCATAAACTGCCTGAATATCTCACTTGCTTGTTGAACTTTGGTACAGGAACTTTTAATAGAAGATCACACGATTGTCTATGTCTAAAAACTACCTGCATTTGAACTGAGATGGGAAAAAAAAGCTTTGGTTATTTTCCTTTCCCACAATGGAATACATTTCAAGGACATGCAAAACTGGATAGATTGGTGCCACCAAAGCATTTTAATAATCTGGTGATAAACATTTATACTCACACCTGCTCCTGTTTATAATGTTTTAAATGGACTTATGTAGTTATTCGTTTTGTTTGTTTTTGTTTGTAGCTTTTGTTTTGTGTTTTTCTGAAAGTCGAGTGTTCTTATTGGGCTCTCCCAGTATAAATAAAGATACAAAAATATGAAAAATCTATGCTAATTTAAACATGATTCTAGATTGTGTAATATCATCGCAAACATGTATACCCTAATAATTGCTATTTCAGCGCAGCACTAGTTTAACTGTGTGGTTCAAATTCCTGTCTCACAGTCTTCCTGAACATGTGAGACAATGTTTAAATCCAGCCTCAAAATGGTTCTCTTTAGCTGTGCATATGACTGAAAGGTTTTTATTCTGCACTCTTCTCTTTTAATGTGACTGTCATGATGATTATTTAAGCTTTGATTTGTTCGTATTGTAATTTTAATGCCTTTCTTATTCTGTAAAGCACTTTGAACTACTTTGTGCATAAATTGTGCTATACAAATAAACTTGCCTTGCCTTGTCTGAATCCTTGATGAAAAAAAGGGTGATAGATTCTCTCTGATTTAAACATTACAAAAAAAAAAAAAAAACAAAAAAACCCAATAACTTTATACAATTTTAGTAGACATCAAACATGTAATGCATCTTTTTGTAGCTCTCGCAGATGTTTGTTTTGCAGCTGCTACAGCACTGTTTTTATTCATTAAACTGTATAAATTAGCTATTAGCACACTTTTGCATTCTGTACATTTCCCTTGTTCTGATCTTTGTGTCTTTTTACTGTGTGTAGCTTTAGTACTATGAAAAAGAACACTATAGTCACCCTCCAGCCTCCTCTCTTTGACAATAGTCCCAAATTGGCCAATAGTCTAAGCACAGCGTCTGCTATGTTCAGTGTAATAGATGGTGAAAAGTTGGTGGACGGCTCTGCTAAATGAAAGAAGTTCTCTTCAAGTTCACAACAGTTTTTTGATTTACTTCAGAGAGTAAACAGGTTAAATCAATGACACATCATATTGACTGCACCCAGGGCATGACGCAACGTGTGCCCTCTTAGTCCATCATAAAAATAGTCTAAAGATTTTACTGAACCAACCATTTGTCATCACAACACACAGAGACTGGCCAATATGAGATCTGGCCTAAAAATATGAAGGGCATTTCTTATCTACAGATTTCAGCCAGTACGTTATGATTGTAGACAGGTGAAGTGCCAATATAAACTACATTTCTTGCTGTTGTGTTCAAAGCTGCATAGCATAAGCCAATGACATTATACTAAACCAGTGCACAGTAGTCCAATGAAGTTCATCTGGTCATCTGTTAATTTATTTAACTAGATTCTTTTTTCAGACCAAGGTTTAGTTTGTTTTCATACCTGACAGTTTTGACTGCTCACTAGCGCTCTTCCTCAAAGTGGTCATGTGATGTTACTGCGACCTGTCCAGTCAGCTGATTTAAACTGGTGATGTCTTCCATTCCAGAGGAGGCAGGATGACAGCGCCATCTGCAGTCCAACTTCTTCAGCACTATCTTGCAATAAAACATACATCAGGGAAACAGGGAGGGCATGCAGTACACAGAAAAATATATAGGACAAAACACAAAGGCACACAACAATACAAAAAACAACACAAAAGACTGGACTGGGATGGAGAAAACATTATCACTGGATTAAGGAGGAAATTCAAATACAGAAACATGCCCCACAGGACTTAAAACTGGGACAAGGGGCATTTTTACTCTCACACACCTGGGGTACTGTCCTGCAGATGGCCCGGTCGTCCTACCTCCATCGGTAGGAAGACAGCAGCAAAACTTATTTAAATCAGCTGACACGTCACAGCAACATCACCTGTCCACAATGAGGAAGAGCGCTAGTGAGCAGTCCAAACTGTCAGGTATGAAAACAAACTAAACCTGGAAAAAAAGAGTCTATTATACCAAGCCAGTGTCGGATATTTGTGTTTCCTTCACATTAATTATTTAGTGTAATTTATTATTTTTTTTTTTTTAGTCTGTAGACATTTGATCCATTTGTGTGGACAGTGCAACACCCATGGGATCTATCACCAGCTCTAGAGGCAGAGTCTTAGTCAGGAGCCCCTTTGTGGAGTATTATGTTCATTCTGTATGTTTTGGGTTATTAGGGGAAACCAGTGTCCAGAAGGATCCCACCTCACAATTAATGAACACACAAACTCCAAAGGCCCATCAAGTCTGGGAAATGAACCAGCAACAGTTACTTTGCGCCATACCTTGTGTTTTCTTTTTTTTTTTTTTTTTTTTTTTTTTAAGCTGTTTAATGTCATCCTCCGTAACCACATTTGCACAAACCTCATAAATCCTCTCCAGCCTAACTCCATTGTGTAACCATATTTTGTACTTGAGATGAATGTTTAAATGACATTTTTTGGTCCTTTGAATTATTTATACCAGCATTATATCTAGTGTTTAACTGCAAAGTACCATTTGATTGAATTTATCATAAAGGACTATATTTGAATCAGAGGCAGACAGTGCTGCCTCGGGAAATAAATGAGTACTAATTGACAAATTACATCGCCTCAATTAGTCTACCACTGCATTTGTCTGTGTAATGTGTGGTTCACACTTTGAAATGTTCTGGGCGCAGCTATTTTCGGCTCTGCCTTACATTATGAGCATTTTAATATTCATGTGTTAATAGGGGGCATTACAACTCAGATCAATCAGAATAGGTCACACCATCCATCGCCACAGAGATGTTAAGAATGGTTTTCTTTTCACCTTTCAATTCACCTGAAAGCAGAGGTATAAGCAGAAAGTAGTACCAGTGTGAGTATCACCAAGGAACACAACATTCACTGATTTGGCTATTTATCTATTTTTTGTAAAAAAAAAAAAAAAAAAAAAAAAAAAGACATTTTCTTTGTATTTATTTTACAGTTGTATAATTATATGTAAAATGTTTTATGTGTATGATTGCATAACGATCAATGATGTGTCTGATTTTAAACCTAAACCCAAGTAACATTTGCATCATTATCTGGTTGACTCCTTTTTGTTGAATACAGTATTGGTACTCTGTAAATGGACAGTATATTTTATAATGTCAAAGTTTTGAATGGAAATGGGCCACATCAAACCTCAGTGATGTTGGCTAAGCACTGCCACAGTCGTGTTTGATCACTCACTCACTATCCTCTCACTTTACACATAATGAACTGATCAAAGCCTGGAGCCTGGACACTGAGGCTCATGTTTGTACTCATCGGGAGACAAAGCACTAATAACAGCACGGCAAAATGCTTTTTAGTTTGCAGTTCCTGTTTTACAGTAATATGTTTGGTCTTCATTATCATTACTGCTATGCAAGTCTATGAAAAGACTATATTTATTTAACAATAATAATCACACTGAAGGGACATTTTAAAGTTATGTTTACATAAGAAAGTTACTTAAGAATATAGGGTTGCATTCCACATACAACGGATGTGAAATCTGGCTTTGTTACATTTCGATGTGTTTCAGCACCATGGACAGCACCACTCAGCACACTCTGTATAGGTCAGCTGGTCTTAATGAAGGACTTTACTGCTGATTTTAGTGAGACCTTTTGAACATGTGTTTTAGAAGCTTTTCCATGTTATCACAGATTTCCTTATCATTAAATAACTCATATTTATTTATTTTGGAAAATGATAAACACAGCGTTTTAATTACTTCATTTTGCTGCATGTCTAAGCTTCTAAGACACATCTCTGGCAAAGGACTGCTTAAAAAAAAAAAAAAAAAAAAAAAAAAAAAAAAAAAAAAAAAAATTATTTAATTAAGTTGCCCTTATTTTGCTGAGAAAACCATGATGAAATGTTCTGAAAACAGAACTGCACAAGGAGAAAACATGCTGCTTTTCATTTGTTTGCATTACATATGCATGTAAATATGGTGAGAGCACTAGTATTATTTATGTTTTGTCGCAGACTGATGGTTTTGCAGAGGGCCTTGACCCCTGCACACTGCCTGAATAAGAATGAGTCTGTTTCATGTAAGCAGAGCTGTGCTAGTGTATGGACCCAGGTAAACACTAGGCTACATGTTTACTTCTCCTTGTGTTGTAAATATGTGTGTACTGAGCTCAAACAAAATTACCATTAAATACAATGGACCTTGAATGGACCAGAAAGAAGGTTGGTCATAAGCTCCTGGGTAGTCACTGAAATGCCTATAAAAAGAAACCTTTTAGAGGAGATGAAAATTAGTAGAAATAATACAATAGAACTGAAGGTGCACTATATAACTTTTCTGGTGGAGGCATGTCCACAAAGTCTATGTTATTACTCATTTCACCCACTTCAAGTTCCATTGCTTGCCTGTGTGTGAGAATGTTAAAGAACATTGGTGGGAACAAGGATTGATTTAACACAGGAAAATGAACCATGGTAACCTGAGATAGGGCTGTGGTATTCTATAAAAATGCAGCTGATTACAGTCTTGCATAAGGAAGCACAGCATATCAAGTCGAACAAAACCATACAGCTATTCATGCCACAGCGGTATATGTTGGTCTATTTATAATGCTGAAAGGTGAATGTACCGGACACTTGGGACTTACAGAGTACTGTTAAAAAGGTTACAGAAGTTTGCTCAAGTTTTGTTCAAGTCACTGTGAAATGTATATGCATCAGCAAAGCATGGAACATACTCTACCAGTAATGAGAAAAATAACTCACTGCCTTATGATATTTAATAAACTAAATAAGCTAATGTAAAGTAATATCCTTGTTCAATAGCCTCCCACATTTACAATTCAGGACTATGGAGAGCACATAGACATTAGCAAAACATAAACAAATCTCTTCCTCACCTTCCACAGCTGGTCTCATCTTTTTTCTTGGGAGCTTGAGGGTTCTATGCAGTATCTTTGCTGTTCCTAATACTGCCATTCTCTAGACTGAGAGGTCTGATGTTTTTCTTGGGATCTGCTGTAGCCACTCCTCCCGTTTGGGGGTCACTGGCCTGAGTGCTCTGATGACCACGGGCACCACTGATGCCTTCACCTTCCAGGCCTTCTCCAGCTCTTCTTTGAGCCCCTGGTATATGGCTATTTCATTTCTCATGTTCTTTTTTCCTGATGTTCTCATCACTTGGTACTGCGATGTGCACCACAACAGCTTTGCTCTGGTGTTTATCCACCATCTCAATGTCCAGTTGGTCCATCACCATTTTGTCAGTCTGCATCTGAACTCCCACAGGATGTTTGGAGGTGTTTCCCACCTTGATCTTGGGGTCTCTAGTCTGGACTGACTGGGCTGATACCAGATGTTTCTGCACACTATGCCCACCAGTTATGCTGCTCCATGTATGCTTTCCCTGACAGGATCTTGTCTCAGTAACTCTTTGTGTCTGGTGTGGTAGAGCTGGGCCTTTACTGCTCCAGTGCTCAAGGCCTGCTCTGTGCAGGATGAGTACCTCTGTGGTGTCCTTCAGACCACCCTCTCAAGCCATTGGGAGGATTTCTAGGCTAATGTTAGTTAATTCATGTATTTTTGTTATCATTATAGCAGGGCATAACAGATGCTGAACAAAATGACATATTGCACACAGCCGCACAGAAAAAGAAAACACAGGTTTAATGCCACAGTAAGGAATATCCCAGGCAGTGAAGTGCGGTCAGATGATGACAGGTGAGACTGTACCTCATCTGTCATCACAGAGAAAAAATAAATGAAATGGTTTTATTTATCCAATGATTTGTACTATAAAGTTATTTTCTTTTTAACTTTGCAATGTTAGTCTTTTTTTCCCACTCAAAATCACTGAATTGTTATGTTTACCGTTGAAATCCTGAGAAGAGACCTGTGGTGAGGCACTGGTCATTCTTGCCTCACCATGGACTGACTGTGCTGTAGCTCAGCAGTGACACTGCTGCTTTAAGCGGCTGTGGAAAGGTGCCGGGTGAGGCACACAGTTATCTGGCTTCATGTTAGGGGGCACTCATGAGCCCAGGGATTCTTGCATCTCCCGCAGAATAGGGGCCTCAGAATAGTGACAGCAAATTTTAAATTTTAGCAAATCAAGTTTAGCAATCCGTTCACTTTTTTCTTCTTGTCTGGCCTTGTCTGTCTTTTTAAATGGAGGAAGATTACATATTAAAGCTCAAGCAGTTTTCTAAAATGGACTTTCGGTCGAAGCAGGAGGTTATAATTAAAGGAAGACCAACGCTAAAGGAGCTAAATGGTTTGCTTTAGACTATGGGACGAAAGACTTGCTCTTTTCAAACAGGGACGTACAAAATGGTAAGTTTTGTACGTTTTCTAAATTTAATGACTTCGATTGAAAATTGGGGAACCAGAAGAAGGATAAAAAAAACAAAAAAACTATACAAAACTAGCTTACTTTTTATTTCATACTATTAGAGCTATTTCATACAGACCTCGGAGCTTTTATTTTGAAATATTTTTTTTTAATTCTGGCCCCAAGTCACTGGGAGATAAACTGGCACGGGGCCAAATGTTCTTGCCGATACCTGGTTTAAGTGTTTGTAAATCTGATTGTGATGACATCAGTGCCTCACCAGCCATGAACCTCACAGCACGTCAGTGATCCCAGGCAAAGCATCTCCATGGAGCAGACGGACCCCCAACAGAAAATCTGCCGATTATATCTTCAGTCATGATTTGAGTAGATGCACATCCATGGGTTTAAGAATGGTGAAAAGTTGTTACTGCTTCCATAACAGCAGTTTCCATAGCAATTAAGAATTTAAAACAAGATATTCTTTTCAATTGGAAAAAAAGTTCTCCAAATATTGCATAAAGATGGAAGCTGAAACTTCTAAAAATACTAATACTACTAATACTTAATACTTAATAAATAATGCAAAGTGCTTCATCGTGGCAACCTGAAGAGAGTGGGTATGTATGATATTATAATTTAAGGACACTACACTGAAATACTGCACTCTAAACACTTGAATAACTGAAATCACTTCATCCTAAAGAGACCTCCTGCTGTAGTCTGACCTGAAGGTTACTAGAAGCTTGAACTGTTGGAGCAGTGAAATAAACCAGAGTTGGTTTTCAAAGGCGTAGTGAGCTCCATGTTGATAGATTTCAAATCTTACTTGGTTTGTTCGAGCCGAATGAAGACAGATCCAACTCACAGAAGTACAATCGCCCACAGCCGCCCTGGCATGGCCTCTCCCTGCTGATGCGCTCCCGTGCCCGCTGTCCACACACTGGTCTGGGCACTGCGGGGGGCCTCTCTCTGCCCGTGTCATTAGCCCAGTCCTCAGCATGGGGCCTTCTACACCCCCTCTCCATAACAGACTCCTCCGGACAGCAGGGGGAGCCTTTTGTTTCACTTTGGAAGGTCAGGACCACTCCGGACAGCCTCTGGACACGAGAGCTTTATTAGAGGGAATTGTCATCAAAGTTGAGAAGATTTTTATAAAGTTTTAGGCATTCAATATTTGTGAGCGCTCTTTGGCTTTCAGAAATTCTCTCATTTTGTTATAGTAAATCTGATCATTTTACAGGGATAGTGTGTAACTTTTCTGGAGGCAAAAGGTCACCTGAAAATAGAAAGTTTAAATCATACTTTAGAACATTTTCCGTGGAGATAGATATGTTTTATTAACTTACTTACATATGACTTTAAATAACATCACATAACAGGTATTAAAAATGTGCAGAACTGAAATCTAGACATTTTAAAGCAATATTTTCTTGTTGTTGGTTAAACTTTTTTTGTTCAGTTTGTCCAATAATACCAACACCACATGGGACCTGATTTGTTTGGTAGCACTTAATAATGAGTTAAGAATGAGTCAGACTTAGTAACTACTTCATTCATGCCCTAAACTTAACCCCCATATTTATGTCGTTACTAAGCCAGATTTTTTTTGTCAATTTGGTCTCTTAGCATAAATGCTTTCATGTGGAAGCAACTGAACTGTCTGCACCGAAAGATGTAAATATTTAATCAGCCAACTTGCCTCTATAGAGTTATATGGGACATTGTAACTTCAAAGGCCCTTTTCTGAAAATGCATTTCCCCCCATAGGCACATAAAGCTCACCCCTTAAACTAGCACCTACATACACTGAACCTTCCAGTCTTGTATTTAAGAAAATTTTGACAAAACATACGGAAGGATTTTTTGATAACTAATTCCAAATCTGATTCATCCAAAAATATTTGTCATATTTAGTTTATTCAAATAGTAAATAAAATATCCCAAATCCCCTCTTTATATTATTTAGTCTAATCTATCTATGTTAACAAAAAGAAGCAAGAAGTTTAAACCTCTTTTCAGTTTTCTGTTTTGAATGTTCAAATTTTGGCAGTGTTTACACATAAAATGCCTGAAAATAAAAACAAAAAACAAAGAAAAAAAAACCCAACTTGCAATACATTTTTCCTTAACTGATTAATCTGAGTAAACTACAGAAAAAGTTCCAAACTGATATCTCTAAATGTAAGTTTTTTTTGTTTTTGTTTTTTTCCTTTTCACTTGCAGTGTCTCGCCTTAATAAACACTTATTATGAATTAAAGTCCTTGTTGATGCTTTATCAAGGCTAATTAGGCTGGGGTTATTATAATGTGATTATATTCAATGTTGACAAGTTCCATCATTCAGTCATCTTCTGTGGTCTTCTTTGGGGTCTTGTATGTGTCATCTTTCTTCAGTTACTTTTGTATATGTATAGAGCTATGTGAAACTGTTTCCTCATATGCCCTCGATTATTGGCTAAATTAAATCAAACATTGGCTAGTTACTTTGATTTCCCCTTTAAACAGCTGCATACCCATCAAAATTATATCAGCGCCTGTCTTTCTGTCCCTAGCAATTGCCTTTATAAAACAGCATTTTGTCTGCATAACTATCAGGGCGACTTGCATAATTTGTTTAAGGTCTGAATGTAATATGTATAGAAAGTCAGAATAAATAGCTTATTGTTAGCAACTGGCAGATTGCAGCGATTTCAAAGCACCCAGGGCACGTAGTTGGACTCACTGTGTCATGACAATGAACACCCCAGGCAGCTCCTAGAGACCAGGGCATAGCGGGGGTTACCTTTGTTCATACATAACACATCAAACAGAAAGTTTTCATCACAGCCAAATACGGCCCTTGTTCCAGTTTTTTTACTTCTTATATAGAGGCATCAAATACATTTACCAAGGAAGTGATATAGAAAACAAGACTAAAATTGAAGTCTGAAAGTTTTACTGAAAAAAGTTTTGAAATTTCTGGTCTTCAATAAAAAATATGATAAAGCAACCTTACATTTTCAAGCATCGCTGTAGCTTTTCCCCAAATCTTTGTTGAAATTGAGCAAAAGGTTTAACATCAAAACCAAATTTGGAACATTTTGCCATGCCATGTTTGTGATCTGTTGCTCTATTGTAATTGCTTGGGATCCAGAATACACACTTATTCAATTTTCAAATGGCCGTGATTGACAGGTGGATTTGACAATCAGTGACTTGCGTGTTCCATCTGTATCAGAAATAATAAAAGAAAAAAAACACAGGGGGCTGAAAAACATGGATTTCTGCAGAATCAGTGAGCAAAGCACTAAACGTTTTAATCTGAGGTGAGATAAATTTGATTTTATTAGTTGATCACAGATGACCAATGAGCTCCGTGGTTTCACCTGTGTCATGTGTCAATATGATTGGATAATCACATTTGACCGGGCTTGAGACGTAATGGAGGATGTGGGGACCAGACTGATATCAATTTGTAAATATCATTCTGGATTTGCCAGGGAAGTATTGTAATGCTGTATGCTTTTGAATACCAATAGACTTATTATTTTGCATTACAATTGTACATATTCTCCCAACTGTGGAACTGGAGTAGTATTAGACCTAACTTTATTCTAAGACCATGGTGAGAATGAGAAATGCTTCAGTGGGCTGACATTTCAGGAAATTAACTCCTACCATTTACCACTAATTACTTGGCTATAAATGTGCAAGTTACTTAATAAATAGTTAAAATGGTGGAAAAATGACTAGAATGATCATAAATGGCCTATACTAAAATTAACCTTTAATTAAACCTATACTTTAAATAGTGCAGTTTCTAAGCTCTGGTGCCAAGTGCTCCAAAGCAGCGGGTAATAGAGAACATTTTTATGATGAACTGCGTATTTGGTCCAAGACAATCAATAGAGCCTTCTAAAGCCAATACGCTGAGTCCACTCATAGACACTGGCCTTTTTATTAGGTACAGTTGGCAAGAACCTGGCTGGACCCCATCTGTTCCATCTGTTACAAATACTGTGTTTTCCCATTGTTTAAGAATGTTTCTGACTGATTCTTTGTGAGATTTTGAAGATTTTGAAGTGTAAGGACAATGCAATATAATGTGATCTATGGGATTATCCAATGCACCTTGTTCTTTTTGGTAAATAGTCACATTTTCCTATAGCACTTTTCCACCCTCTAGACACTTAAAGCACTTTACATCAAGGCATCACTCACCCTTTCACACGCCGGTGTATGCAAACACTGGGGGTAGGTTAAGTGTCTTGCCCAAGGAGCATTCATCTGTTGGAGCTGGAATCGCACTGCCAGCCTGTGGGTTAATGGCTCTGACTGCTCTACCAGTGTTATGCCGACAGTGAGATTTGACACGCCAACCTTCAGATCAGTGGACAAATACTCTACCAACTGAGCTACTGCTTCTGTTTCAGGTTTTCAATATTGTCTTTGTATAAGGCCCCATTGTTTCAAGGCCAATGCTGAGCTGATACGGAGGTTTAGAAGGAGCAACCCATCACCACCACCACAGGCCTAACTTGCAAATTTCACAGGAAAAAAGTTAAGGGTACACATTTAACCCCTATTATAACTATTAACTCCTCCTATTATTATTAAGCCTACTATTAGCAACATAGAGAAAGTTTTCCTTTGTATCTGACCCAATCTTCAAAGCCAGTGGAGCAACCTGTTACGACTCAATTCAATTCAAGTTTATTTACAAAACATATTTAAAACAATTATCCATCCAGGGGCTGGGTCGGGTCACGGGGGCAACAGACTTCCCTCATCCCAGACACATCCCAGACACATACTCCAGGTCCTCCAATGGGACCCCTAGGTATTCCCCAGCCAGCTGAGAGACATTATCCCTTCAACGTGCTCTGGATCCTCCCCGGGGCCTCCACCCCAGGAGGCATCCCAGGGGCATCCAGAACAGATGCCCAAGCCACCTCAGCTGGTTCCTTTCGACATGGAGGAGCAGCAGCTCTACTCCTCACCCTATCTCTAGGGGAGAGCCCAGCCACCCTGCGGAGGAAACAAATTTCAACTGCTTGTATTCACGATCTTGTCCTTTCAGTCATTACTCAAGGCTGATGTCCATAGGAGAGAGCAAGAACGTAGATTGACTGGTAAATTGAGAGCTTTGCCTTTCGACTCAGCTTCTTATTCAACACAACAGCCTGATGCAGCAACAGCACCACTGCAGATACAGCACCAATCCACCTGTCAATCTTACGCTCCATCCTTTCCTCAATTGTGAACAAGACCCCAAGATACTTGAACTCCTCCACTTGAGGCAAGGACTCTCCACAAGCCACCTTTTTCAGATCACATGATACATTAGACAAGTACAAAAAAACAAAACCTGTGGACTGATCGGGAGCACTGGACACCACAGTACAGCACCTGCGGAACCCTCTTCAGCTCCTGAGCTAGGCTTGGTCAGGTCTACTGTAGATGGAGGAGTTTTACCTGTTGTGAATACCTTTGCATCAAACTTGGTGTCGATATTGAAGTGCAAATGTTAACCACCCAGCCAGAATCAAATATCATTCAAGTTCCCTTGGCCTTAGCAAGCAATGTAACAAGTAAACCTAAAAAGTATCCAGGGCCTTCTGACTCTACATCTCTCTCTTTCTATCCTCTTTTCTATCTCCTGTCTCTGCTTAACAAGACAATCACTGTCAAATTGGTGGCAGTAGTTATGTAATAGAGCTTCACCCCAGGATTTGTCTCAGCTGAGTGAGAACAAGACTCTGACAAGACTGCTCACTCTGTGGACATTAGCATAATCTCCGGAGAGCCGTTTGACCCAGCGCAGACACAGCCCTTTCGCGTATAGCAGAAACGACTATAAGCTTTAAGGGATGACATTATTGACTGTGGTATTAATGTATGTGAGATGTAGAATATAAGTGTTGAGCATGACTATAATGATGTGTCAAGGCCAAACTATTCTCCTGGTCCCCCCACTGTGATTCTGCAACGAAATGGACCATATTTTGATCATAGCTGACCTCATTTCCATATGGTGCACCTTGATACAGGACGTGCAGTGTCTTCTCAGTATTTAAATGTCTTAAGAGTACGGGTGGCTCCAGACCTCGGCAAGCTGCTTTTTCTTTTCCCACCATATGGCATCTTGACAGTGTTTTCCTCACTAATTAGTCTTTAACACACATGCCAAGTCCAAATGACGGTAATGTCGGCGCAGCCCGCGGGTTCCTTGTTGCGTCAGAAATGATATGCAGAGTATTAACAAAGGAGAGAGTGAGCCCAAGCTGCAGGTACAGAGCAGCCTGACGGGAGCTTTGTGCTCAGAGCACTGACTCTTGTTGATTCCCCAGTGCACTCAGTGATGGAGAGGAGCCAGATCCTTCAAAGCTGTGATGATGGCTCTCCTTTGTCAAACAGCATTATCTTTTTTCCTGTAAGTATAAAAAGTTCAGAGCCATAAAGTAATCTTACATTGAGAATATCTATATTTGAAACTGTTGAACATTTTCCCAAATGTTAAGGCAAGGCAAGTTTATTTGTATAGCACAATTTGTACACAAAGTAATTCAAAGTGTTTTACAGAATAAGAAACATTACAATCACAATTCAAACAAATCAAAATAAAAATAACTTTCATAAAATTAACTGTAAAAGAGAAGAGTGCCGAATGCTGTTGCATTATAAAAGCATTAACATTAGGGATGGGACGCTATACGATAATATTGTTTATCGCGATAAAAAAGGCCCGCAATTAATCGTTCGTGGCATTTTTTAACAATCGTGATTACCACGCATGATTACAACCGCCTACGGCACCAGACTGCCTCAGGTTTGTAGTTTCATTATGTACAGTGCACAGATGTTAGTTTTGGCACACGCCCTCAAGGGGGGGCCTCTGTCATAGCAATGGAAGTTCCATCTGCTACAGAAAACCTGTTCTGGTGGCTGAGCAACTTACATTGGCTTTACGAGACAAACACGTCCTGCATTGTGGGCCAAACTTGAGCCGAAAATATCCATTACAAGTAGACATACCATGTGAAATAAACTTTTGAATGTAGATTGTGTTGTGTGTAGCGCTAGCTAAACAGCATTTTACAGACCGCTCCAGGTCCGAGATGCCTCTAGTATAACTTGTGCAAACGTCCACAGTGTCCTCGATCGCATACTTCCTTTGTGTTGTCCATTTCATTATGTTTAGAACACAAAACGACATGTAAAATGCACACGCATTACACACGGATCCACCCAGCTTGATTTACGCACACGTCAAGTTCCATCTGTCTACAGAAAACTATGGCATGCCATACACATGTTCTGCTGCTCATTGGCTATAAGGAGAAAACGTCACTAAACGTGTGTAATGTAATTGGTTGATTCTACAAGAGGGAGAAAATTTCAGTCACCTGTATCACTGATTCACTGTCTTGGGCTCCAGCAACCCACAACCCCCACCTTATTGGGGGTTGTGGGATATGTTAAGCACTGAAGAAATAAGTTGGTGCTGTCTGAAGTTTATTATGCCTGAAATTGACCAAAGAAATGCAAAAAAGTGAGCAGACGCAAAAAAGAGCAGATTTCACGTATGGAATACTTTGCTGCAGCAGATTGGACATGGAGGATCTAATTTATTTTGTGGACATAATTTCTCCATTGGAATATATTCTCTGAACCTGTACAGATCCAATGAACAATTTTCTAGGAATATGTTGATGTTTGACAGAACCAGAGCACTCAAAGTTAAGTGAAATCCAAATTCAAACTTTTGGCTTTTCTGTAAAAAACATCTCCTGTCAGCACTGTGGTGGTTGGTGCAGGTGAAAATGGATTGCATATTCGGAAAGACAAGCGCCGTAGCTTTCATTTGTGTAAATTGTTTGTGTGGGTGACGCATGTACCTTGCTGTAGAGTTGTAATGTAGGCCCAGCCGTCGGAAAATTAACAAGTTAATAATTATCGCGATAATTTGGATAATCACGATTATTTTGCTCACAGTAATCATGAGTCTAAATTTTAATATATTCCCATCCCTAATTAACGTATAATACAAAAACAAAAAACAAAAACACATTGTATAGAATTGTAAAGTCAAGTTATTTATGTTTGCATTTTGTGTTTTGTGCCTGAACTTTGGTTTTCAAGCCGATAATCCAATGAGAAAGCAGGATGAGCTTCTCCCGCTGGATTGCCAGATTCGACCAGTTGGAAATCAATCAAATACCTTTATTTATCCCCTGGTGGTAATTTAAAGCCATTGGTCCTCTGTGTACCATCTCTTATAACGTCCAAGACGCCACATTGATAATCTGGGTCTAATTTCAAGTCACAAAGTAAAAACTGTCTTTGTTCGAACAAACAAGGCTAAAAGTATCCTGCTTTTGAAAGTATTGGCCAGAAAGCCCATGTCTAAAATGAAAAGGATTGGAATCTGCTCTTCCATTTTCACCGGTTCTGGTAGAAATGAAAATGACAACAGGTGGGCTGCACAAGTCGAAATCACCCCCCAAAAGCTGTAACCACTAAGACATGCATCGTGCAGAGTGGAATTAATAATACAAGTGCATTTAATCTCTATGGTTTCACATGGCGTCGTTCAAAGCAGAGTCCGCCAGGAGGGCTCAGACAAGAAACATTCAGAATTTATGGTCCATGTATTCATTCATATGATCAAACCATATTGTGTTTATTGCTTTTAGGACAGACACAGTATCTAATTTACCCCAAAACAAATGATGACAGTGAAAAGGTGAAAGGAGAGAACGCTCAGACCTTAAAGGAAAATGTTGCAAGCTCTTGTTGAACTTGTCACAGCTAACGAGACAAAGCCAGGGCTATGTTATTACGTCAACTGAAACAAGGTGCTGGACGAAAGTACATTTTTAGGGTGAAACTTTTGTCCAGTTGCATTTTATCCTTCTTCTGCTATGGGGCTTACCTGAACGACTGAGGTAGCACAGACATCTTCCAAAGTCATTAGCAAGAAAATTAAGTTAAAATGATCATCAACATGTGCTGTGTAAAAATAAAAGTGTAAATAATAGTAATACAATTATAGCACTTCCTGTCCTACAAAGTGTATTCTGGAACCTTGTCTATGGTGCTACGGTGACAGAACAGTAATTAGGAGCAAGAAAATCCTTGGTTTGATTCCCGGTGTGGATGAGTCCTTTCTGTGCAGTTTGTATGTTCTCCTTATGTTTCCAAAAGGTGCTCATGCTCTGCTACTGCAGTACTTATAGTGGTTAATTTCAGCCTAAACCCCTTCAGTCACTATTTTGCAGTAAATGTTTTTTATTAAGTAATAATACTACTACAACAATAACTACTCCTACTATTACTACTACTACTACTACTACCCACTGTAATAATGTCTTTGTACACCACAGCTTGACTTGTCTTATTGTTCTGCATAATGTACTTTCAATTGTCTGGGCTCTCACACTGCCTGTAACAAATTGCTGAAATGGACATCTCCATTCTGTCAAGATCTCTTTTTACCCAGAATCCTTTGGGAAAGAATTAACATAATGGCTGTGTTGAAGAGAGGGGAGCTTACCAGACTCGTGTCACACTCACCAAATATCTAATGTTAAGCGATGGTGCAGCATGTCATGGCGGAGTCTCTCACATGGAGATAAGTGGGGGAGGCTTCATGCTGACTGACCTGGATAAAGCGGCTTTCAACTGGCATAGCTCTGCCTCAGACTGTGGCTAAGTGACAAAGTGAGCGCTGCTACTTCATGTGCAATTATAGATTTGTGTCTGCAATGTTGACACTAGTGAAGATTGGGACATGAATCTTCCCCTTTTTATTAAATAATCATGAAAAAAGGATTGATGCACAGTTACAAAATGACTTCATTCATAATGTAAACAAAGAGAAAAGTTTATTACGAATAATACAGTAACTACTTATTAATAGTATTACCATATATGTATATATATATATATATATATATATACACGGCTGGTATATATATATATATATATATATATATATATATATATATATACCATATATTGCATATGCCATTCCCAAATAGGAAGTGATCATGGACGTGCTTCCGGCTTTGTCCGTGAATCAATATATGGACATTAATAACAGATAAATCAGGCGCCTTCAGTAGAGGTCGCTCCGTTAGCTACAGGTTTGATTGACAGTGTTGCCAAGTGCCTGCCCTGCTAAATGATGATGATACTCACTGTCAGAATTCCAAATGTGGAACCTGGCTCCAAATTCGCCCCTATATCTGCTATCCTTGATGAGTTTCATTTGATTGGAGCCGAACGCTATGGGCGACGTCACTCTCCCTTTGTCCACTTCTTTATATAGTCTATGAGTATTACAGATTAACCCATAAACTGAGAGAACTTAACTGAAAACTGGGACCTAAGTAACTGTTGTGCTGCAGGAAGAAGCATCCAGGTGCTTCCCAACCCCCATAACACCAGACCTAAATTGCATTGTAAGATTTATGGATGTACATTCGAACAGGCAAAGCCACAGTTGTTTGAAAGCTGCATTAAGCTTTGGAATGAACTCTTCTTAAAGAACTACAAAGTTTCTCCTACAATGAAACTGAAGCAATTCAGAGGAATTTGCCATAAATGAAAGACTTCAGAGTTAGAAGAACAAATGCCACAAGATTATGCACTCAATCTCAGCCAGTGTGACTTTCTCTACAGAAAGAGGAGAATGGTTTAAATGATTCATGCTGTGAATAGTAACACTATTGTTTACATGTTGATCTGTAAATGTCTTGGTGGTTCATACATTTCACGTGATCATTTCAGCAACTTCCCCTATCCTCACCACTCTTTGTTAGAAGTTAACTAGTTAGGCAAGTTGTGTTGTGTTAACTTTCCCGTCATCCTGAAAAAAGGGTGATCTTAGACCACCCATCTTCCTCTATTTCACACAAACTATCCCTGAAAATAGCTCACTGTTATTACATGACTAAATCACTAACTACCATCTAATCACTAGAAATGTGAAGCTAAAAGTGAGTTACTTCAGTCACTTGTGTTGAAAGGTGCCGCTGCTGTTGTCGTCTCCTGCTGCATATGCTCACTCACTAGAAATCTCCTCAGATGTCTGATTCCTCCAGATTCCTCCATGGGGTTTATTCATCGCTGTGTGAGCTGACTATGGTCCTTGGTACGCATGTGCAAGCCTCTAAAACAACCTGCTGGCCTCTACAGTTGTAAAAGCACATGTAGAGCGTGTGGTGTGACATGGTCTCCGCAGCACAGGACAGCACAAGCTAATGAGACGTTCAGAAACGCGCTTGATGTAGTCTGCTCAGTGACCAGTAGGATGTGCTAAGGACACTTTGACCATAACCATGCTTCAAACCGGTAGAAGTGAAGGGAAAACAAGATTATTTGGATATAATTCAAAACAATTAAAGGCATTGCTTATCTTTACTGCTCTGACCACATGCCACTGACAAATACTATCGATTTCTTAGAGTTTATTTTGAGATATTGTAAAAATGCATGCTTTCCTTTTATATAAAGACCTTTCTGTCAACTATATTCAGCTATACGCAGAAGTTCAAGTGGATAGTATCCCGGTAACACTCACTGTTGCTAGGCAGTGTTTGTGAGAGCCTGTTCATCAGACGTGAGTGTTTGAGCTAATATGTACTGTTTCAGTCCACAGCGTACAGGCCTGCTCGTGTAATCATGCAGCCACTTCCTACCAGACAGAGAACAAAAATATGGCTCTTATTGGCTTGTTGTCCAATGAGCAGACAAATTGGAAAAGGCACGTGGTGTAAAAGTCTCTGTACACAAGCTAATCCAAAGCGGGAGCTCTGACACATCCACTTGAAATAACCAAGCTGTATTTAGTGTCCTGATTCATTAAGCGTTAGTGATAGCTATGTGGAAAAAACAAATTCGCTGTTAATTCTGTTGTTTTTCCAAGCCTAAAATGGTCCGACAGATGATGTAGCAGAAAACTATGGAGTAAGGGAAATGGAAATGTATCTGTGGAGTCGCCATTGCTGTGATTTGCATTGTGACTTTGCATGTGGATTTTTAGTTACTTTTCCTTTAGCTAGATAGCTCACTTGCCAATAAATAACACTTTTATTAAAATTGGAAAACATAAAATAAACAACCCATTCAAATGCAAATTAGACTACCCAATTATTTGTATATGTAGAACACAGTTTGTGGTGTTATTTTAAAATCTATTATGCGTCAAAATTAGTATTAGCATTAGCACTGACACATCTCTCTTTCTAAACACAGAAGTGTCCTCTGGTGAAGTATTCATTTTATATTTGTAGTGTTTAACATGCTGTTACTGACATCCACCTGCAGTTCCCTGTCCACTGCCTTATCTTTAAATATTTATTCATCCTAGCGCAGTGACCAGACATCCCTATTTACCCAGGACAGTCCCAGTTTTGAGCTCTGTGTCCCCTGTCCCAGCAGATTTATCAAAAAATAAAACAAAACAATGATTTGTCCCAGTTTTATTCAAGAAATGTCATAGGCGCCCCTATTTTTGACCAATTTGATACAAGCCAACAGGGGGATATATATTGTCATTTGTGTAGCCGTGCTTGAAAATGACCGTAAGGGAAAAAATGCACTCTGCACTCACTGAATTCCCTCAGATTATGAATGACACAAGTGAATCGAGAATGAAGAATGTTACACACTCTTTTCACAGTTTTATTTATACTAACCATCCCAACCCGGGGGTGTCCCCGTTTTAATGTGGAAAATCTGGTCACCCTATTTTAGTGTGATTCTGCAAAAACCTCATATAGATAAAACTGGACAGGAAGTAGTGACGCTAACAGTGAGACTCTATTGTCACCAGAACAAGTCAAATGTTCATTATGTTGAACAGCATAAAACAATGTACTTAAAAAGCCTTCTGCATATATTCAGTTCATGATGACTCATAATTAGTTTTATTTCAGGTCCTATATTACGCTATTTTCTTATCTATGTTAATGTTATTGTGAGTTGTGTTTTGTTTCATTCACATGTTTAACAATGCACAAACCCTGCATATTTAGACTGAGTTCTTCTCTTAAACTGAAAACACTCTGTTCCACCTTGTGATGTCATGTGGTAATACAGGAACTGCTCTGCTGTGTTTTTAAACTCAAATACACTTTCACTGGAATCATTTGGCTGATTTCAGTCTTGGAATTGCCAATCTCTATTCAACGAAAGGTAAAAGGCAGCTGTTAATGTGAAAACTACTACTTCATGACATCCCAAGGAACGAAGCATTTTGAGCTTTGAAGAGGTAGACAACCTAATAAACCAGGATTACTCAGTCAATTGTGAATGAAACAAAACGCAGCTCACAAGAGGCCATTTGGTGTAATATAAAGCCTTTAAAGCATGACAGACGATGTAGTATATAACTTATCCAACAAATAGACTAAAGTAAAAGCATGTTTGTTTGTTTTGTTTGCTTCATTTTGGTTGTTTATTGCAAGGGAAAACATCTTTATTCTGGGCTGGCTTGCTTCTCCACAAACATGACGGTTATTTGGTATTAAACTATCCATGTTCAAAAATATAGTTTTAACTTTTTCTATTTCCATGGAATCTTACGGGAGACAAGCCACTTCTAGAAAGTTACACGTTACTTTAATTAAGGGGTTTAGAAATTAGATTAAAATTATGTGTAGTTATTATGAGGTACACAAGATGGTGATCAAACATTTTTCTATACAAAATCTATGATCCTTTCAATAACACAACTCTTTCCTATACTAAAAAGTAAAGTGTGAGGTAGGCCCATATACAATAAATAGATATGAGACTGGTGTCTAGCTGTGCTGCCTTTCACTGCTCTTCTAATCTTCTTTACATTGGATCCAAGGGTCACAGCGTAGCATCAAGCTGCCTCTTCTCTGCACTTTGATGCCGTATATAAAATTCCTTTTGCGCTGGCTGGGTCTCTTTGGTATGACGGTCATGTCGATTTTTACTCCTTCTACCTGCCTCTCTTCAAAGTGGGATTTTGATTACTGTAGCGATCAGTCAGGGAAGTCTGGCTGATGTTACAGATGGGGCATGTTTTAAAGCTGAGGTGACAGTATTTGTGTGTATGTGGGGATTTGAATTTGGTTTTTTTTTCCCCTGGTCTGGCTGTTCTCCTTTCTTTTGAGCTTGCTGATAGTCTCTTGAAGGCATGGGCTCCCTGCTTGTGTTACGGTCAACAACAGCAGTGAGGTGGGCTGCTGGTTAGCTTGTCAGCCTCACTGGGTTCATTGACCTGGGTCACGTTGCCTCCATGAAGAAGCTAGCTACATTGGAAATTTTGTTTTCCTCAATATATATTTTTGTAAGTGCACTGTTGGAAACAAAAAGTTGCATTATGTTAAATAATAATACTAATATCAAGATTTTTTGCTTTAATAGACAATCATGAGATCTTATAAAAGTTAAAAGTTCCCATATTAAAGTTCACTAAGCAATCAAGTGAGATAAGTGGCAGTCTATGAAGTAGTCCCTTAAAAATACATTTATATACAGTGTTGTTCTCTTCTGACAGATAGCAATGGCCAACCTACTTTTTCATACAGTGTACAGTGACGTAGGTGGGTTTTAACTTCATCACTTGACATGAAATGAATGGCTAAGTAAAAGAGTGGATTTAAAAGTTTCAAAGTAGAGGCTGAAGTCTGCATATGGGTGGCAACTAATCGAAGAAATGACGTCGTCTTCCATCGGACTCCACAGTTTTCCAACGCAGATTTATTTCTTTAAGTTGTTTCGGAGCAACATCGCGATTTAAAATGTCCTAATTATAACATAATAATCCACCAGTTTCATAGATTATAACTATTCACTTCATTCCGCAAGTAGCTGTGTGCGCCGCCATCTATGGATCTTGACAGCAAATACATTCTATAGGGACCACAGAGCTGTTTTAAAGCTTCCCAGAAAATCGGTGCAGTGTTGACTTGTTGTTGCACATAACCATTAAACATTGGACAAAAACCCACCTACTTTATATAATATTTTAGGGCCAAAACGTTTCCCAAATTCTCCAATGAAATGGCGATTTCCACTTAACCGGAAGTGCTGCTACAAAGAAAGCACAGTTTTGATGCATTTACGGAAAAAAGTGGGCAGGGCGGAATAAAGTCAATACAGCAGACAAAAGCACAAGACGTCTTTTGAAAACAAGGAGGTATTGGAAGTTACCATCACTTTTGGGAGAACAAACAAACCTCTTTGCTTTGGCATAAACTTAATGATGACCTTTTCGATGTGGCCAGTCTGAATGGCTAATTTGTCCCCTAACACTTCTGGCAAGGTTGCGCCCATGTGTTCAGGTGAGTGGGGGTCTGACCGGTTCTTGTCCTGCTTCCTTGCACACTAAGGAGCCTGGCACGGGGTCACTGCTAACGGCCGTAGCCAGATGGTAGCTATCCACTGGGGACGAAGGACAGACACAACCTGGGCGTCGCACAAGTTTGGAGGTTGCATATTCGTGCCTTATTTAATGCCTGATTACATGCATCATTTATCACAATTATGTCTTGATAAAACTTCGATGCAGAACACAGCGGAGGCTTGCTAAATATTCACACTTTGCCCTCTCCTGTCCAATCAAGCCGAAAGCATTCCACGGCAGAGAGCAGAAAGAACATAGAAAAACAGTAGCAAAATAAAGCACTTTGATAAATAGGTAATGTTGTTTTGTTCAAAGTAAAGCAAGATTAAATACATAGTGAAATGAAATGAGTCATTGGGTTAAGAGAACAAAGATACAACTCAATAAAACTCTGCAGCTCACACAAATGGATTACTATATTTTTATTTGTGGGGCAGTGGCACCATGCTGTTAGAGAGAATCACAATATGAAACAAAGATATCAAACGCACCCATATTTGAACATCACTATGAGCCAGGATTAGAAACAGGATGAATAAATAAACCCAATATATTTCTATTTATTTAACAGCTTAGAAGGTTTCACAGTAGGGCATTAACTGAATATTTTACATCTATACAATTGAAAATCTTGAACTACATGCATTTTTATTGTCAGTGAAGTCACGTCTCAATGGATCTGACGTGTAACAGGAACTAGTGGTGTCACATGCTGGTTTCCATGGAAATAGATAAGTTGACACATTCTCAGACCCTCCACCAGAAAATGTTTTAGTAGCTGGAAAACAGTATTTGTCTTAAAGTAAAGTTTTATCCTCATAACTGAAGTGGTAGAAGCAAGAAAATTCTTTAATATAAGTTATCAAGACAAGTTTATAGCTCTCGTCAGATCTCAGAAGTAAAGCGAGGCCCGTTCTGGTTAGTGCTTCAATGGGAGACTGAGACTACATCCACCCACATTGCCTAGTATGAAAGTGTCACAGAAACGAGACTGGCAATCTGTTCCAACGGCCAGTCCAACCACGCACACACCAGAGTGTGCAATAAAGGAATAATGCAAAAAAAACAACAACAAAAAAAACAAAAAAACCCAACACTATTTAATCTGATGAATTATTATTATTATTATTATTATTATTATTATTATTATTATTATTATTATTATGATTATTATTATTATTATTATTATTATTATATATTATCAGTAGTAGTAGTAGTAGTGGTATTTGTGAGTTCTTTCCTATTTGTTATGGTCAGTATCCATCAAAAATCCCCAAGACAAGAACTGCTGAAGTTATGACTAGTATAACGACAAGGAATGAACGAGAACACTTCCATATGAATCAGATTCTATTAAAAGTTGATGCATATTGGCTTGTACGTTGGGTCGAACTGTATAATGACCATCAATATTACTGAAATGTGTAATACCTGTATGCAAGCGAATACAAGGCCTCATACTCTAGCAACCCTTTTTCCTCTCTCAGATAATTGTACACCATTCTCGCCCTTTGCTCTAGTCTAGGAAGCGAAGGGTTAAAGGGGGAGGAAGGTGGCAGTGCACAGGGGAATTCTGGGATTTTTAATGGTATTCATCATCATGTGGCACCTCTAGCAGGAATCCCTGGAACAGGTTTCAGGCTGACAGTAAATTAAAAAGCCTGACACAAGAGTGACAAGTCGGGAGCATAATACATAAAGGCCTGACAACGAGGGTCACACTTGCACAGCCTCACCGCCTCATTTCAGCCTCTGCTATGTATATTTATGTACGCTATTTATCACACAGAGGGTCAGACGCTCTGAGCTACCAGTCCTAAGAGAATACTGAAGGACACGCATAGTCCTCGGCGCATGCAGGGAATTTAACTTAGCTTTGAAATATAGAAGCAAGTCTTTGTGATTTAGGAAAAAAATCTGTGAAGAACATACATACATACAAACATACATACATGCAAGCTATTAGCCCCACCAACTTTAACACTGAACCATGGCAGATAACCTCCCCCTCAAAGCCCGATCTCGACAGATTTGCCCCGAGTCCCGCATCTTTTGGTCCGTCTCACACCCTCATCACGACATAAGGACAAATCTGAGCTCTGTCCTCTTGGTACAGTAGAAGATTCTTAACATGAACAATCCAATCTGGTGTATGAACGTGTGTGTGTGTGAATGGGTGAGTGCTTCCTTGATCTAAAGCGCTTTGAGTGCCTTGAAAATGAAGACCGCTATATAAAAATGTGGCCATTTACCATTACTTTCACTTTTCACACTTTTCCAGAAACATGCATGTGCCTAAACTAAATGATATAGCTTATCCCCATTTAGAGCAGCCAGGACCAATACATCAGAATGAAACAGCACAAATACTGCATGGAAATTGGGTTGTTTTTTGAATACAGCTAAGACTTTTAAAAAACAAATATCGTTTTCCTGCTGTAAACAAACTTGAAAACATCCTGGCCCATGACCTTCAGGTTACTATAGAAACTCACTATTAGCATTCTGACTATGTTTACACATTTAAAAGTATAGCCTAACTCTTTGAAGCTGCTTTAATTACTCCCAAAACATCTGAAATCTGAATTTACAAGGAGACAATTTCAAAACATTCTGCACATTCTTCCAGTCTTAACACTTGATTACGTAGTGCAATGCAGATTATAAAAGCATTTAAAGTTGGCATAGCTCATATTTGACTTCACATCACCGGGGGACTGACATGTCTGAGGATGCGTCCACATTTTTGATTGGATTATAGGAAGCAAAAATTGAATTCCGAATCCATTTTGTCTGCGGCTCTCTGAAGGATGCCCAGGGACGGAGACATCATTATGAATATTAATTGTTAATAATTATCCTCCTCCTCAGGGTACCTCATATTTCAGGACAGTGTGAATGGATTTAGAGAGAGCCAGTGTGTGAGAGCCGAGTGCAGAGAAAAGGGAATAGGAAGCGCATTAGTATCTTTACCGACAGACGCAGATTTGGGTGAACGTGTCAGGAAGTCTCTTGTATGCACAGCTTTAAAATGGGATCCAGATTACTGTCAGGCCATCTGCTTTGGAATATTTGTTCCCACTTAGCAGAATTTACAACTTTGACACGCACCGCAGTTATGAATGCCACCAAAGAATGTGGGATACAGCTCCTCTTTTCATGACTATTTTGATTCAGCCAAGTTTATAAATCTTATTTTGAAAAATCCTACTGTGTGATCTGACAGTCTGTGCCGTCTTGTGTTCAGATCAGTGGCTCCCAACTTTTTTCTCCCAGCGACCCTTATTTTTCCATAGATACATTGTAACCCCCACATCATTGTAACCCCCACACATCTAATAAAATAAAATATAGCTTGTTTTATGATTATTAAAGATGTTATTGGACAGCAATTATCATAAAATACTTAATGGAAGCAATGAATCTTTTTAATAAAATTTGTTTAGCTTGTACCGAGCCCTGGGGACCCCCTGAGAATTTTCCCATGTTGGGAATGACTGGTTTAGATCATCAGAATAATGAGGCATATTGAAAAAGTAAATCACGTGAAATAATTCTTTAAACATGACTATTTTTATTATTTGATGTGTATTCATTCATATATTTTTGTAAACTTCTCTGCATGTGTAACAAATATAGTACATATATGTATCTATCTTTCAGTTACAGGTATTTTTATTGCAAAAAAAAAAAAAAAAAATACTTCTGCTTTTTTCTCTTGGGAAAAAATAATTATTACACTATACTGTGAAACATTCCAGGCTAATCCATAATCAAGAACATCACCACAGAGACTACAAGGTTTCGGACCATCTTCTTGAAACCCCTGATGTTATAATGCAGAAGCTAGTGTTCTCAAATTATAATTGGTTAAAACAAATAATTTATCTTTCCAAGCCCCATCTGTTTGTGCTTACGTGTTTGTGAAGTAAAAGCAAGGTGAGGATTCAGTGAGGAGTTCTACGGTTGTGTTCTTCCTTTTGGCAGTAAACATGATGTTCAGAGATTCACCGGGTTTATTGAAGCATATTGAATATAGTGCAATATGTTCTTTCTCTGTATTCACTTGCACTTGTGCTGTGACGAGACTTTGTAGCTTTCACTCACACTGTTTTTATGTTGTTTTTTAAATTTTATTAAACATTTTTTTTCAAACTATTGACCACTTGACTTTGTACCACGGACCTCTGTCAGAGGCCAGCTATTTATATGAATGTAATATCCAACAAAGCCTGTTTCAATAGAAATTGGTAAAGTTGTGCAGCGTCCAATTCAGCTCTCCCTTTATATCATATAAATCTGTCCTCAAATAGCTCACACGGAGCATTGTAGGTCAGCTCGTTGATTTGCTGAACAACAATGTAATAAACAGTTTGTGCGGAGGACTGTTTTGTGCAGTGTCCAGCTCTTCTGTAACGGTCAGATTCAACAATGCAGTCAAGTGTTTCCTATGTGCTGCCAACAGTCTCCTGCTCCTCTACGATGGAAATGAAATCAAAGCAAAAGGTCCTATATAAAGGTCTTATATTACACAAAACAAATTCTTTTGAGTTTTAAGTGATGTTATAATGCTGTTACCTCATCGAAAACATACCTGGAGTTGTGTTTTGCTTCATTCACATATGTTTGAGTAACACTTAATTGTCAGTCTGTCTACATCTCCAAATTTTAAATTGAGCTGTGCCACCTTGTGATGCCATAAAGCAGTAAAATTTACAGTTACTTTTTAATCTTTTATTTATAGTAGAGACTGGCAGTTCCAGGGCTGGAATTATCCAAATGATTCTAGTGAAGGTGTATGGAGTTTAAAAAAAACAAAAAAAAAAACAAACAGTGAAGCACTTCCTGTATTACTTCCGGTATTCCTGTATTTCCATCACAAGGTGGAACAGTGTTTTCATTTTGAGGGAAGAATTCATCCTAAATATGCAGGGTATGTGCGTTAAACATGTGTGAACGAAACAAAACACAACTCCAGGTCTGTTTGTGATGAGGAAACAACATTATAACAGAGATCAGAAAAAAAATAAAGAAAAACATAATATGGGCCCTAACAATGCATGACCAAGGGTAATACTAGAATATTTCAAAATTGCAACAAAAAAAATCACACAAAATAGACTCTTGTGAGCTTTAAGTCATGTTATAATGTTGTTTGCTCATCAAAAACATACATGGAGTTATGTTTTGTTTCATTCACACATGTTTGACTAATCCTGCATTATTAATCTGTCTACATCCCGACTCAAAATGCTCTGTTCCACCTTGTGATGTTATGAAGCGATAGTTTTCAAGTTAACAGCTACTTTTTTACCTTTTGGCTCAGACGTGCACACTTGGAAGGTGGAATCCAGAAAAGAAGTTAGTGACTTGCACTTTATTTTGTGCATTTTTCAAATTATAATTTTGTTTTGCGACATTAACTCAGTTCATTTGCCCACTGATCTCATGGCTCATTGCCCCAAAAGCTGTGCTCGTGTCCCTGGACAAAACACCAAAAATATAATTCTATATTTAAATTGATCTTGACACATTTCATAATGTAATAAAACCTTTGGAAATGAAAAAGAACTGCATTATTAGTATTATTATTATGTGTACATTTTTATAGCCTTCTGTTAGCCTTTTGGGTGATGTTCTATACCACCAGAAATCTGACCAGAACTGAAGAAGTCACTTGGATGAGCCGCAAAACATCTTCCCTCTTAAACATTTGTCCAGTTGACAGAATAAAATGTTTTCTTAATGTTTTATTTTATTTTTTGTTGCGTTTAGGAAACCAATTCAGCAGTCAACATTAGTGATGGGACTTTCGGCTCCTTTGTAGGACCCGAATCTCTTCAAAGAGCCGTTCCAAAGACTGGTTTATGTATATAACAGAAGCCAACAAACTCATTTTAACTACAAACTAATCACAGAGAGAGATTTCTTTAAAATGGTTCAAGCTGAGAGTGGGAGTGTGTTTACTCTTTGAAATTGTGAAAATCTAAATGATAATAGTTTTTCCTTTTTTTTTTTAAACTAACTGTTATTATGATGCCAAATATATATGTTTTGTGCATTAATCCCTCACTCATGTTGCTTGCTCGGCTTCTGTTCTCTTGTGCTGGTTCAGTGTATAAAAATGCATAAAATTACAAAGAAAAAGATTGTCTCTTTTAAAAAATTTGATTCAGATCCAAGTGTTCACATTAAGGAACTGTTCAGAAGAGCCGATTCATTCATATCACTAGTCAACATGCAGTGGCTGAATATCCCTCACACAGATGTACTATTTACAGAACACACAACACACCATTTAAAGCCTGAACCAGCACAGCCTTATACAGATATATATTCACCCATTCTCCTCCCAGACTCTGTTTACTCTTCCTCATCTGCCTCCAGAACGAGCGTCTTCCTCTTCCTCTCCCTCTCCGCATGTGCCTCCTCTTCACAGGAGATTTCAATGGCCACACGGGGACAGGCAGCTCCCAGTGGTACATTATTAGAGCACAACCTCCATCATGGGGGTGTGAAGTGGCTACTGCCGGCTCCCGAGTATTTCTGATCAAAGACAAGCCTTCCTCCTCTGTCTCTGCGCCTCCAAGTGCTTTGTTTGTTTTGCTCGCTGTATTTTTGGCCAGGCTCGGCTGATTCATCTGGAGTGCCTGAATTTAAGCAAAATGAATTATTCAGCTTTTGTTTGAGTTTTCTAATTTACAATATCTCAGGCTTGTCTTTCAAAGTTTTGGTACTCTGTTTTCCCGAAAGATTTTACCAAAAATGCCAGTAGCAGGATTGGGAAATAAGGATGAAATTGAGGCTTAAAAAAAGCTTCAAAAGACTTAAATATCAGTTGGTGTCTTGAGTGTTTTTGCAATTTAAATGAAGCAAGTAAGATGTGTAATAAATATGTAATTTTAATTAGTTAAGTTTACTTGGCATAGAATGAGTAGTTATGTTGAAATGTATTTTTTAATCCATGCCCATCAATAATGTCTATTTCCCAATTATGGTTCAGTAATATATGTATACAATATGCTATTTTATGATATTTATAGATGGTCATTTCGTTGGTTTGTTTGAAAAAAAAAAACAAATAAAAAAACTGGCTGCATCCATCCTTGTAACAAGTGCCTTTTAGATCCTCAAGGGTAAATCTGTATTTCTCATTTGTAAGTGTATAGTATCTGTGTTAATCGAGCAGGGCACAGAAGCCGAGGACCTTAAGAGAATTGGAGAGGATCATAATTAGAACATGTTTTACTATTTCTAAGATGTGCTGTGGATCCTGCTTCTTCCGATATGGTCTGACCTTGAACTAAAAACTGGTACACCTACGTCTGAATTTGCATCTACATTTGAGTTTGAATGCTATGTTATCTGCTTTGTATTCTCTAGGCTACTTCTGGCCATTCTTATCTCTAAGCTTGTCTCTTAACAAAAACGCATCCTTTAAAATGCATATCTCGGAATTATGTAACAGTTTAAAATTAAAATCATAATTTTATTACAGAAACAAATTTGTATCCCATTGAATTACAGAAAAGAAATAGTTGCTTGCTGAACTGCGGTATGGGAACGTTTAATACAAGATCTCATGATTGTATAACTCTAAAGACTAGCCGCAACAGAAGTGGATGGGCTATTTTGCTTCCCAAAAGTGAAATACATTTCAAGGACAAAACTGGATACATTGGTGCCACTAATGCATTTCAAGAATCTGGTGATAAAATTTATACTCACACCTGCTCCTGTTTTTAATGTTTTAAATGGGCTTATATACTTTTTATTTCAAACAGGGCACCCATGAAAAGGGGTGTCTGAGTGCTCTCTTTGGGCTCTTCCTGTATAAATAAATATGCATAAATAAAGTAATAACCCATGTTCAGGTTGGGTATCTTGAAGCTCTTAAAAGTGCTGCCGTTTTTACTCATTATTAACACCAGTGGTTTAGTCTTTTTCTTTGTAGCTGTCATAGAAACAAGATCTTCAAATGTATGTGCTCATGTCTCACTTTTAATTAATTTTTTAACCCCCTTAGAAGTCACTTGCTCACCTTTTAGTGCCTGGTTTGAACATGCAAAAGCTTCTGAGATGTCAAAAGAGCTGGGTGTTTGTCATGACCTTACATGGCAAAACTCTGTAAAGTGTATTCATGTAGGCATACACTGAGTATAGGTAATATTATGACCATGTACCTTGCCATAACTCTGAAGTTAAATAGTATAGTGGTAATAGTAGCATAAATACATCCAAAAAAGGTTGTTCATCATTCCAAACGTCAACCTTTTTCTATGGTGGTGGTGGCTTGGTTAGTACACACGTGCAGCAAACTGTCTGCTTTCCATGCTCCATGTCTAGGTACTATTTTAAATTATGGTTTCTATTGACACAAAACATTAACAATAGATCTTCCACAATCTTCCAGTAAAGGTAGTCTGTACCAAGCAAGCAGCATCTGAAGATGAGTTCCTGCTCATTACTTAGCCAGTCTTTATCGCAGCAGAATAAACATCTGCTACCTCATCTCTCCCTCCCCCCTCTTCACTACCAGTGTGATGGCAAAGCTTTAAAGCGGCCCTATTGCAATCAAAGCCGCTGTTTGGCAAGATCACACTTTGTCTACTAGATTGGGTCTTGTGACCAAAGACTGTATAAAGAAGTGGACTAAGTGACGTCACCCATAGTGTTTGGGCTCCAGTCAAATAAAGCTCATCAAGGCTAGCACTTATTTAGTTAATTTACTTAGTTAACTTTTTTTTTTTATTTTAGGGGCGAATTTGGAGTCGAGTTTCATATTTGGAATTCCAACCTTGAGTATCATAGCAACCAAAGAGCCAATCTAGAGTCAGGCTGTTGAAGATAATGGCCCTTCCGCCCGCACCGCTGGTTTCGCAGGGAGCGGGTGCTTAGCAACGCTGTCAGTTAAATCCATTATTAACACTAGTGGGAGCAACCTCAAGGAAAGAAGACAGAAGGCGCGACAGTAGCTCAGTTGGTAGAGTTTTTTGTTCACTGATCTGAAGGTTGGGGGTCCAAATCCCGCTCTCAATGTAAACATCAGTGGTTGAGCGGTCAGATCCACTGACCCGTAGGACACTTAGGCAAGACACTTAACCCTCCCTCAGGCGAGGGGTGTGTGTCTGAATGGGTCAGTGGTTCCTTGATGTAAAGCGCTTTGAATGCCTTGAAGGTGGAAAAGCCCTATATAAAAATGTGACCACTTACCAAGACACCTGATTTGTCTGTTATTAAAATAAAAAAATACCAGGATCATGTAGCATGGATTAATATGAATATTTTAAGATAAAAAAACAAAAAAAACAAGCTTGACAGCAGTTATGGAGAGAGGGATGAGGAGAGAGAGATTTTCAATAGAAAGTGAATTGGAGTCAGTGGAGCTGGAAGTGCCCATATTCACTTCCTATTTGGAACACAGCAGCTAGCGGGTTAGCTTTGTCCATTTACTATATACACTTTATGCTTTTAACCCAGTCTCCTTACTCCACATACACATGTGCAGTTCAGAGAATAATTTCTGGTGGGACAATAAAGTACAGTTTAACCTTTAACCGTAATAGAGAGCACTTTTGACTGTCCACAGCTGATGCAGAACTGCCCACAGAGCTACATTTGATTTTATTTGATTGTTGTCTTGCCAGTCCAACCTGTCTCCTGTTTCTTTCAAATCTAAATGCCATATAGTTTTGGTGCTTTTGATAAGCACAGAGCGTCCAACAAATCCCACGCTAACAGGTCTATGTATGTTATAACTGGACAAATGTGCTTCGATGTGTTTTTCTTTTATGTCTCTCGCTCTCTCTCTTTATATATCTATATATATATATATATATATATATATATATATATATATATATATATATAATATATATATACGTCAGGACTATAGACAAATAGGACTCGAGACAAATAAAGACATCTTTTAGTATATTTTAAGTAGGAGTGTGAGTGTAGCTTCACAGCGGTTGTGAGTTTGACACCACCCACCATGTGATTTTGTAAAGGGTCACCAACTGGACACTTGCCTGGGCGAGTGGGCAGAGCACGTGGGAGGCTTAAACCTTGGTTCTAAGGTGAAATGACTGGTTTCTCAGAATGGTGCAGAGATGGGGTAGAGCTGTCAAAAAGAGACATGCAGAAATACCACACGAATAAAGGGAGGACTACAATACAAAAAATGTATTCATCCAAGGATTTTTCGTTTCATTGTATAAACAATGTCTAGTGGAACCAAAAGAGTAAGAAAAATGCTTTTGGAGGATATTACAATTGTCTGCATAAAATGTACGAGTAAGACACAAAATCATCATTGAATCACTGATGTGTCCTTTAATTAAATTTTTAAAAAGCTCAAACTGTTGCATATACAGACAAAAGGACATAGCATTGGTAGGAATAGGCCTATAGAAATTGGGTCCATAATAGATTTGAAACCAAGGATTCCCTGTCCCTGTCTCAGAATGTTGTATTAAATTGAACAAAACTGTGGAATAATTTTACCATCACTAGTGTCTATTCCCAGGCTCGTTGATCAGAAATTTGGGGGCCAGGGGCAAGAAGCCTCACATAGGCCCCGTCTAACATAAATTAATAGGAATCTCCCACAGCATACTTAACTTTTTACTCCTTCTCTGAAAACTTCAAAGTCATTAAAGGCACAGTATCCACTTTTTTATGTAATAAAGTAACAGTATTTTGATGCATATCTTGTAAAAGCTGCTGTCAGAGTAGAAATAAGACTGGCGTGTGCCGTTCGCATCTAAGCAATCAATAAACCATCCAGGAAGTAAGACTGGTGTGCTGATAGCATGATATTTTGTTACCAGTGGCGTGACACCAAAACTCTGTTCTTGTCTCTGCAAAGTGAAAAGTGCTTAAAAACTCATCAGGGTGAATAATTAGGATGCTTGAATGGTTTAGGTGTGCCACAAGCGAGGGGAAGTCATGTTAAGGATGGCGTGGTTATCCTTCAAGAGATAAATGGCACAATGTTTTCCAGAGCAACGTGTACTTTAAAGGGCTCATATTACGCCATTTTCCGATCCATGTTATAAGGCCTTATTTCCTTATCAAAAACATACCTGGACTGGAGTTGTGTTTTATTTCATTCACACATGTTTAACACATAAACCCTGCATATTTAGGGTCTTAGTTCTTCTCTCAAACAGAAAACACTCTGTACCACCTTGTGATGTCATGTAGTAATGCAGGAAGTGCTCCATAGTGTTTTTAGACTCCATACACCTTCCCTAGACTCATTTGTGTAATTTCAGTCTCGGAATTGCCCATCTCCACTGAACAAAATGTAAAACGTAGCTGTTAACTTGAAAACTACTGTTACATGACATCGTAAGGTGGAACAGAACTTCAGGGATGTAGACAGACTAATAATAAAGGGTTACTCAAAAACGAATGACTGCAATGTTTGTGTAATATCGGACCTATTAAAGGACTTAAATCATAAGAATCAATTTTGAAATATCGGACCTTTCAAAATTAAATATAATAATTTTGAAGTAATGTTATTCAATCCTGTATGAAATCTGTTATCCTTTCAACTTGCCATTTCCAACTCCTCTACACTGCCGTACCACCCTGGACTCTTTTCATACTCTCCAACTCCTATACAAAGAACTTTTTTTTTTCCTCACTGCCTGAAGAAGTAGCCACCCGGTGCTAATAAATCAATAGCATTTCCATGAATACTAATTGTGGTTGTGGGGTTGGCTGGTGGGGTTTTGAGCAGGTCTGAGAGCGCAGCCAACCACAGCCTCTTTTGCCATGCCCCACGGAGACCTAGAGCGCCCCCTTTGAAGTCTGCTGCAGAATCTATTGAACCGTCTGGGAGTAAATGCACTTGTTTAGGGCTTCATTTGTGGACAGCTCAGGGCTCTGCGCCAACGTGTGTATGAAAGCAGGTGGGATGTACTGCAGCAGGAGACACATTTCATGCTTGGGCGCTGGAGGAATCAGTTGCTTCCTCACTGTGGTGCCCTCAAGAAATAATCATTAAGCAAAACATTTTTACAGCTATGTTTTTTTACATTTTTAAATTTTTGTTTTTTTAGAGTTGCAAAATCTATATCTGTTTTAATCTAACTTCTTGCCTAATCAGCAGACTTCCTTCAAATTAGCTTGATGGATTTCCAATCATAGAAAAGGGCCCATATAACACTGTTTTAGCACATATTTAGCATATTTAGCACACAAACCCTGAATATTTAGGCTCTCAAACAGAAAACACTCTGTTCCACATTGTGATGTCATGTAGTAATACAGGAAGTGCTCCACTGTGTTTTTAAACTTTAAAACACACCTACACTAGAATAATTTGGATGATTTCAGCACCAGAATTGCAAGTTTCTACTGAACTAAAGGAAAAGGGTAGCTGTTAACTGTTACATGTTACAGAGGAACAGAGCATTCTGAGCTTTAGAGATAGTAAGAAGTAAGAAGAGTAAGTAATAATAAAGGATTACTCAAACGTGTGAATGAAACAAAACACAACTCCAGGTGTGTCTTTGAGGAGGTAACAACATTCTAACATGGCTAAAAGCTCACAATCCAATCCATTTCCTATAATATAGGACCTTTAAACATATTTTTAGCCTTTGTTTTGAC
>JAIEZT010001214.1:6155300-6207800 GCA_019594935.1 Periophthalmus modestus | reverse complement strand
TGAAACAACTGTAATGTACTTGTGGTTAATAATACATAAGTGTACTTGGACTATATATAGAGGGCACATGACAGGTGACCAGTGATAACATGAAAGTTCAAAGGTTTCAGATTATTTTTGGTTTGTTCATTGGTGCACATAATGTAATTTAGCATGATAAAACCACTTTAGTGTATAAAATATGGGCTGTAGTAAGAGGTTTTGGATTTAGGGTATTAATTAAGTATTTAATTAACTATTGGCAAGGGCAAGGCAACTTTATTTGTATAGCACAATTCAAACACTAAGTAATGCAAAGTGCTTTTCCAACTTAAAGGCACTCAAAATGCTTTACATTAAAGATACACTCACTCATTCACATACACATTCATACACCAGAAACAAGAAGGGGGATTCAAACCACCAACCTTCAGGTCAGTGGACAAATGCGCTACCAAACTGAGCTATTGCTCCTTTGTCTTTGTTTATGCTTTATTAGTACTACTATACTTAATTATGGAGATAGGGTTAGAAATCAGTGTAAGGATATTAAACTACCAAGTACAAACTATTTCTTAACCCCACTGTAAAAAGTCTTGAAATATAGAATCATTTATTTTAAAAAGTCAGACACAGTTGAAAAGGGGAAGTACTTCTATTCACCATCAAGTAAATTGATTCAAACAAGTCAAAACTTCTGAAATTAAGAAAATAATATTCTACATTCAAGTCATTTGAATTCAACAGGAAGTGCTTTTTGCGGCATGATTTTGTTTGCTCAAACAATTAATGATCCAAGTACTCTGAAGGTGTTCTACAAACTTTTGAGTAAGGTAATTAACTCCTTATGAATCATTAACAGATGTTTTATAGGCTCTGAGCAAACAAAGGTCATCCATGACCCATTAGATGTCCGATATTGATTTCTCTTCAGCCTTAACTCGCACAACTCATCGATTCCTTCTAACCCTGAGTTTATTTCCTCTGCTGTCATTAAAACCAACCCTCTATCAAGTATTTATGGCTATTATTTATTTACATTTACTCCCAAATAAGTCATCCACTGCACAAAGTATATAGTTTTACACAAGGCTTAATTGACTTAAACTAATGTGGCTGCAAGTTCTCTGAGGCTGCAATGACTATGATGTGGTTTTTCCATGATTGTTGGAGTGCAGCACAGACATACCATATCAAATTTGGGACTAAACTAAAAAAAAAAAAAAAAAAAAAAAAAAAAGACTCAAACCAGCAACAAATCAAGTATGAATGCATCCTTATAGAAAAAAGTGGACGTAATTCATAGACTGTATAAAGAAGTGGGCTGACTGACTGTGACATTTGGCTTCAGTCAAATGAAGCTCATCGAGGCTAGCACTCACAGGGAAGAATCTGGACCGGAGTTCTGATTCTGAGTATCTTAGCAACCAAAGAGCCAATCTGGAGTGAAATTGTTGAAGTTACCCCTTTCCGGCCACACTGCTGGTTTAGCAGGGAGCGGGCGCTTAGCAACACTGTTAATCAAACCTGTTGCTAATGCTAGCGAGAGCAACCTCAAGGTTAGCTTGATTTACAGAAACAATAGCAAACTAAAAATAGCAGGATCATGAAGAGTGAGTTATATGAAAATATGAAAAATGAAAAAGACCAAAATGACAAGCCTGACAGCGGCAGTTACAGAGAGAGGGGTGACTGTTTTTCAATAGATAGTGAATTGGAGCCAGAATCGATGTCGGAAGTGCACCCATGCTCACTTCCTATTTAGAGAGTGGCAGCTAGCAGGTTAGCTATGTCCAGTTATTGAGGTTTATAATCTAATCTAACCAGCAGCAATACCCCCCTGTTTAAAGACATGTCCTTTATAAGTCGTTGTATCACTGGCCGCATAGTGTCACCCACATTATTCATAAATCTCTTGTTTGTGTGAGTTTTGCCTGATTTACTATGGTACAATGTTTCCTGACTAACTCCAAAATCACTACATGACCCTTGGATACATCTATCTTCTTCCCACCTTTAACAGCCGCAGACCCTGGGCACTCCCCTGGCAGTTTGCTCGGCCCTCCTCCCACCTACTCCCTCACAGCAAACACTAACTGCATAATTACTCCACAAGAAGGAATAAAAAAAAAAGGACCTTGAACTTCCTACGCAACTGCAGCAGCATAGCTAGATTCTGCCTTTGTTTGAATGTTGTACTGTATGTAGAAGTAAGCAAATGAGCACAAAATGGGGTTGGAATACAAGCCAGTGCTCCCTATGCAATATATAAGAGAAGGGTAATGCTGCTTGTGAACATGTCACTATAAATAGTATTACAAACATTTCAAACATGATTTCAATGTAAGGCTCAACAAGCAACATTGATTTTGTAGGTAGTAATAATAATAATAAAGACAATAGCATGTGTAGTCAAAATAATGGATTTTTTTTACCCTAAAAATATAGTAGGTTAATTAATATTACCATGTGGCCTTACAATAGTTAAAGTTAGGATATAGACCTAACTAGCGATTCAAATCCCACATAAACATCATTGGCTGAGCGGTTCATTGACCCACAGGTTGGGGTTGCGATTCCAGATCCCACAGATGAATCCTGTCATTGTGTCCTTGGGCAAGACACTTATCCCACCTTGCCCCACGTGTCTATGTACACTGGTGTATAAATGTTTATGTGGATGGGTGAATGTTTTCTTGATGTAAAGTGCCTTGAAGGTGGAAAAGTGCTATATAAAAATGTGATTTCCCATTTACCATCGGTACTCGGTTAATATCTTGGTATCAATATTTCAGACATAACACAGCTCAACACAAATGTACCTTGCAGCGTCTAAACAGTAACTACATGCCAAGAAGTCTGAAATCTACAATTAGATACAATTATTACAATTTTCAGCTGTTCATTTATTTTATGTGATAAGACTGTCAAAACAATCACTCCAACTGAAGTCTGTTTACACTTGGACTTCCACTAGACAAGACCTATGCTCAATTTTAAATGAAATAAACATGTTTTTTTTCTCTCTCTCTCTTTCAAAATCAGAAAAGGAAAAGAGCAAGTGTGGAACGCATCTGCCCAATTCAAACTTTTTGATCTTTTTGCTCTGATGAGTTGACAGATTTGCATGAATAAGTTTTGGAGTGGAGTGAAGTATTGAACACTAGATGTCAATTGAGAACACTTAATTCAATTCAATGTATTTTTGTAAAGCCCTAAATCACTACCGCTGTCGCCTCTTAAGGCTTAACACAATCATTGATTTAACCAACAGAAAGATAGAAAATCCAACAGTGAAACAGGCAGATAAACCAACATTCATAGAAAACAGGCAAATGGAGAACTTTCCTTAAACCCTCCTTCTCAGCAAGGAAACACTCAAAAACACCCAGTGGGAAAAAGATAAACCTGGAGGAGAACCAGAGTGAAGGAGAGATCCACTCCCATGGATGGGCAGACTGCAGATGTGTCCAGGACTAATGCACATCCATTTGCAGATAACGATCAAATCTGCAGGGCCAGAGCCCCAACAAAGGGACAGAGGGGGACTCATCCAGGATATGGTAGGGCCCATCCAGCCAGGTAGGAGGGAAGGGGAGCTTTCAGGTCCCCAGAACAATATCAGGGCATAGGAAGGGCATCTAGGGTCCAGTCATCACCAGGCATCTGAAACAGCTGCACTCCCCAGAGAGGAGGGGAACAACTTGTGAATAGAAATGAACAGCCTACAGGTGAATTGAATAATGAATGTTCTTGTCAGGGAAAGTAGGATGAAACAGAGGATAGTGCTCAGGTTATCATATTTCCCCCAGCAGAGTTGCTAAGTTGCAGTTTAGCTAAAACATGGGTCACAAGATCATTCAAAGAGGAACATTTTAAGCCGGATCTTAAATGTAGAGAGACTTTGGGGGCCTCTTTACCATGGGCAGTGAGCTGATTCCATAACAGTACAGTACTTTTTCCTATTTAAAATATATCAGATTTTGTTTTGAATTGTTAATCACTAACGAACGAACACCAACAATCCTATTTTCTTTAATTTTCGAAAAATCATGGATACTCTGCATTTACCACATTTGCAATCAGACATAGAAGAACTTAAGTAAAGTTTGAAAATGCCATTGCTTTGGATTCTTGAGGCACTATTCCCTCAGATAAGTCCAGCGTGTTGTTTAGCCACTGGCTTGAGGCAGAATCCACTGAGCTCAGTCTAGTGTGACCCTGTGTTTTAGCTTAGCTTTGTTTGCCTTAAGCTGTAGCAGCCATCTTGTATTTACTCTTAGCACCAGGGATCATTCATTTACATTTATGTGGAAGTAAATGATTCAATCTTGTGTTTCACGGCTCAAATGTTTGGTTTAACTAACGAGAATCACAATTTAGAGGTGCAGTAGTATTGTGGGCATTTTGATTAGCACTCTGGACTCACAGCATGAAACCCCCAGCCCATCAAACATCCACAACAGGAGATGGACTGGGAGCTACATGTGTTGTTGACTCCTGCTCCTGCCTAGTGCACACGTCCCTTTGAGCAAGACATTTCTGTGTATTTGAACTTCTAACCATAACTGTGTTAGTGTGATTTCAAATTGATTTTTGAATGGATTCATCCATACCCGGGTGACAAGGTCCATGTGATATTTTCAGTTGTATTTTCACTGTCTTTGTCAAATCCACTCCCACGCAGTGTTGTAGCCAGCTCCTACAAACATGTGAAACAAAGATTCACCAGTACTTAATTCCAGAGACTGGTGAGGCCAAGTCAAATGTAGCCAAATCAAACAAACTACTGTATTATAAAAAAGGGGTCACCAGAGGTAGAATAGCTCACCTACTCTGCAGTGTGTGTGGATGAAAAGTGAAACAATTCGAGCAAATGGACCAGATAAATACAATTTATTTAATTATAATGACTAATAAGAAAAAACTCAGTGTTTGGCCTGAAAATAAAAGGTGTCCTCTCCCTGAATATCCTCTTGTCCCATTTTGACTTTGTACATGGATAAGGGTAGTGCGTGTTGGAGGACAGATTTATTATAGTTAAACAACCACAGGCAGCACAAGACAAGGTCGAGATAAAACCCAGCTGGACTGGTACACTGGAAACAAGTTTCTCAAATCATGTTTATGGCACAAGAAGATAAATCAATCTCACCATCTGCCAAAAGATATTTTATTAGACCTTGACAGAAGTCTTCTGTATAAATATGCCGACTTTACATGCACTTTCCCAAGTGTGGTTCCCAAGTGTGTGGTTTAGCTGTTTGTTTGCTTTGACCGTACGAGTATCTGTACCTAAAGGATTTTTTTCTTTGAATACAAAATCCACAAGTGCAGTGCTTTTTATTTAAGACATTCTTTGATATCTCAAACAGAGCATGTATTTGCACTTGAATCTGGCATACAATTTGAGATTGGTTTAGCATGGAGCGCGCGCTTAGCAATGCTGTCAATCAAACCTGTTGCTAACACTAGTGGGAGTGACCTCGGGGAAAGATGGTGCTTGATTTGTCTGTTATTCATGTTCATATGTGGATTTACAGAAAAAAAACAGGTTAGCTATGTCCATTTATATGTATAGTCTATGGCTGTACATGTATCCATTGTTCTTTATATGCCAGATCAACATGTAATTTGTGATGTCAAAATTCCCTAAAACAGTATTTATCAAAGGAAAAGAAGCGATGTCACAGTCCAGTGAGCTTCATCTGGTCTTCCAATAATTTATGTGAATCGATTATTTTTTTCAGACCAATGTTTAGTTTGTTTTCATACCTGACACTTGGACTGCTCACTGTCGCCCTCCCTCAAAGTCCTCATGTGATGTTTCCGGTCAGCTGATTTAGACAGGTTTTGATGATGTCTTCTTACCCGTGGAAGCAGGATGACATCTGCAGTCTGACTTCTTCAGGACTGTATCACAGGTGTTTACTCTCACACACCTGGGATACTCCTCCTGAAGAAGTCAAATAAACTAAACCTTGGTCTGAAAAAATCTAGTGGAGAGAAAAAAAAAAAAAAAGAACAATACTGCCTTGTTTACTGTATGAGAGAGCGGTCCAGTGTGGCACTTATTCCAGCACTAACAATTAGGTCAATTTTACGTGAACAAATACAAACCTTTCAATAATTTTAATAGATTCCCTAAAATTCTAATGGTTGCAAATAGCTGTTATGATTACTTTTTCAACTTGATATCTGATAAAACAAAGAGAACTATAACCTTAAAAACATTTACCAGCTCACACTACCCACATAGAACCTCCCACACACAAAGCAAACACACAAAGTAATTACACCAAAGCTACTGTTTAATGTCAATAGCACATGGAATACGAGAGCAGACATTTCAGTCCAAACTATTCAGAAGATCTGTATAAAAATAGTCATGAAAAATCTCATTGCGTGTTACATGTAAAGAAGGAATCTACAAACTTAGATAATTATGTTAATTCTTCAAATGAAACCACATACAAAAGATAGAACAGCTGCACCTGCAAATTAATGATTTAAATCTTTATAGTAAAAGAAAAAATAAAATCTGTCACTTGGACAAAAAGTTGTAGGAGCAAAGTCGTTTCGCTGCTCCTTCAACCCGCTTCTTCACTTCTGCTTAGATTACTGGTGGACACTGCCTTATATGGGTGGAGCTAACTACACTAACATACCTGTTGTTTCTGTTTGTAGGCTAGGTCTAAAGAGCCAAATCATATTTTGCATAATTATCCAGGAATATTGTTTTCTTTGTTTAGATATAGGCCTATATGGGAACGCTATCTAATATGGGATAAAATAGTATGAGCTGTGAGCCACTAAAATTCATATTGATAATGCTTGTTGTCCTTTTGTCCCAAAATGCTTGAAAATAGTCTCCATACACTCATGTGATTTCTGTACAGTACAATAGCTTTACATTACATACATTGGAGCCCGTGCTGAAAATGGTGTTATTGTGTTTCATATGCAGTAGTGTTTTTGTATAATGTATAGATCCATCTGCCGTTTGACAAATACATGCTAATTCACCTCGCTGTGCTTCTCAAGGAAAACAAATGGCCCCAAATTGAAAGCCAAGTCTCCTGGAGGAAATCATAAAGCGACTATGATGAATGAGCCCCCGGTGGCCGTACAGCATGTAAACACGCGTGGCCTGTTGCTTATATCTCCAATCCATTAGCTATCATCCAACTCCACCAGCCCTATGTTTGTTTGTTTTGTTCCCCTCTTTTCCATTCTGCGCGCTGCAACCTTCCAAGAATCACTAGCTTTTCCGTTTTCCAATTTCAGCAGCTTCCTCCCGAGCGCGCACAGTTTGATGAATGTCGCTCACATTAGGCTGACCTCTCAGATAACCCCTCCTTTCTCTTCTCGGAAAATTCATCAGGCGCAGTGGGGCGGCCCCCGGAAGCTGTGATTCAGCTCTCAAGGTGAGTGTTTGTCACAGGCCTCACATGGCACCATATTGGGACAGATAGAGAGGTGCTGCTTTTGAGTCCTATTGTTTAGCTCATTCAGTTATCTTCCTGCAAAGTTTTCCTCAAGTTTTTTGAGGCTAAAATGGTTTGTAATTTGAGTTTAACCCTGCTGCTCACCCTTGAGAATATCTTTGTAAAAATGTGCTAATATTAATTTATATGATTATTGAAATTTCAACTATAGGAGCTTTACTTGATATTTATTGCACTGTACAAAGTTACCTATACTACTGATGGATGGATGGATGGATGGATGGATGGAGTGTAACCACAACAGGAACCACATACAGATAAATAGAACAGCTGCACCTGCAAATGAATTGTTAATAAATTGGTTTCCCATCCAAGTACTAACCAGGCCCAAACTTGCTTAGCTTCCGACACCAGAGGAATTCAGGCATTCTCAAGTTGATATGGGCGTAAGCTAAAATTATTGGTTTAAATATGTATGGAAAAGTATCTAGTACAATGGGATAAAATAGTGTGATCAGAGATGGATGTAAGGATGGATGGATGCATAGACAAATACTTTATGGCTTTACTTTCTACTGGTGGTGTTCATGCACTTCTCTGGTGCATATTGCTGGTTCCCATTGTAATGCACATTTTGGAAAAAAAAAAAAAAAAAGTATGACCCACTCATAATCTTGGCACTTTCTTTTACTATTTAGTTTAGTTACTTTTTTTTTGGATCCCATTAGCTGAAAGCTGTGCAATCAGCTAGTCTTCCTGGGTCAACAGAAATATAAATTACAACCATTACAAATATGCATTCATTATATTTGAATTTTCATTGCAATAAAATCACATTTCCTTAAACATAATCACAGTTGAATTCCAGTTCATTTAAAGTGTACATTTACCTTCCATTTACAGTATGTTTAGTCTTCATTTAAAATAATTCTTTAGTTTTAAGAATAGTTTTGTAATTAGTTCCATATTTATGCAAAGAATCATAATGAACAATTTGATTAAATATAAAATCAATTGTTTTTAGAGTCCAAGTGTTGTGTGACAAGTTGCTCAATGTAACTTCTGTTCTTTTAAATTGAGACATGTGTAACTGGTTCATATGTGTATAATTACACAAAATGGTGTTTTCCTTTATTCTGTATTTTTTATTTTTTTTTATTTTTTTTTTCATACCTGATTTGACTCCCTCCTCTTCCCTTTTCGTATCCGTATTGGGAAGAGGTCAGTCATCTGTCTGTCATATATTAAAGTGTTCTCTTGTAATTATTTTTGCTTATATTTATTCATATTTAATTTAATATTTAGCTCATTTATTGTTGTGTTGTTTTCATTTATTTAGGTGGGTAAGTGCGGGGAGATGCTAACTGTCATTGTCTTTCGGGTTTAGTGTCGGCTGGATGGTTAGCGGCACATTAATAAAGTTTTGTATATTCTGTGGAACAGGTATGTAGCCCTTTTCGTATCCGTATTGGGAAGAGTGTCAGCTGGATGGTTAGCGGCACATTAATAACGTTTTGTATATTTTGTGGAACCGTTCCAGTCGTGTCTTATGGCTCCTTTGTCCCCCGCAACACAACGCAGAAGTGCACCGGTCACACATGATAGAGTGAAATACTGTTCTCTGCTGGTTTTCATTGAGCAGACTAGTATAAGCCTTGCTGCTTTGTTTTGAGCAGCTTGTATTTCTGCTCGATCTTTTTGAGATGCAGAGGACCACACTTGACACACGATGACAAGTGACATAATTTTAAAGATTTTGTTATTATTTCTCAAGTGCATGTTGACATAATGACAGCATGTTTAGTTACAGTGATGCTTCGACCCGTTTTGATTGCAATAGTGTCTATATGTTCTGTCCAAGGCTATTATTAATGATCCAGCAGTTTAATTTTGACTCCTAGTTGTATACTTTTCCCAGTTATGTTTAATTTTAATTCAAATTTTTGCTTTAACTCAATTATCATACCTTTAGTTGTGTTAATATTCAGCACGAGCTTGTTTCCTCTGACCCACTCATACACCACGTCCAGCTCTCTACACAAAACAAAGTTAATTTTGTTGCATGAATCAGCAGCATAACAGACAGTTGAGTCATCTGCATATATTATCATTGAAGCTTTTTCACAGTCAACAGTAAATCATTAATAAAAACAGAAAACAAAAGACGTCCTAAACAGCTTCTTTGCAGACTGCATGCTAAACATTTACTGTCAGAAGAACAACCATTATAAAAAAAAATAATGTGTAACTCCTCAGTCGTCCAGGTCTGATCCATAGTAAAAGAAAAATTCAAGTCTGTAACTGGACAAAAAGTTGTAGGAGAGAAGACATTTCGCTGGTCATCCTTCAGTTCTGGTCAGATTACTGGTGGACACTGCCTTATATCTGTCTGAAGGCATGAGCTAACTGCATTAAAACTAACACACCTGTTGTTCACAGTTTCTGTTTGTAGGCTTGATCTAGTGACCTGGATTAAATGTGAACTGTGAGTCATACTTAGCATAATAATTCAAGCCCCTAATGGGTACTCTCACACCTATTAGCATACTGGATGGCATACTGGGTCTGAGAATGGAGTAATAGAAAGTGCTTCTTTAACTCTCCTCTGAAACTATTTCTTTTATTTTCACTCCTACAACGTTTTGTCCATTTGACAGATTTGAAATTTTCTTTTACCATCTTGAAAAATCTCTTTGAGTTCTGAAGAAGTGTTAACTCTCCCTGCAGGAACAGTGCAACCACAGAGACAGTTTTCAATTAAGATGTGATGACCTATTACATCAAAAGCAGCGGTAAAGTCCAACATCACCATGGCAACTAATTAAAAATTGTCCATAATTCTGAGCCATCCGTCATGAGAGGTGTGGAGATAGAATGTGCCCTCCTGTATGCATGCTTAAACATTGTAATCAAGTTAGTATTGTAGAAATAGAAATCTGTGCATGATTTTTATTTTATTTTTTTGTGCAGGGAGGAGGCTTATTGGTCTCTGGCCATTGAAAAGCAGTTTCTGGTCTTTAATTATGGAATGGAATGATTTTGCCTTTCTTCCATAGAGTGGGATAAATATATGTCAGCATGCACTGGTTGAATATATGGCAAAAAGGGGCAGCACTGTATTCAGCTGTGTTGTTTCGAACTATGTTGTCCAAGTTTTCCATGTGTGGGAAGAGACTGAAGCAGGGTCATCATGTGCTGAAGTGCTGTTTGGATTCAGTCAAAGCCAATCTTACACGTTTTGGTAACCATGGTTTAATTTTTGATCAGCGTATTACAATTAAAACTGATTCCCAAACTCTTTTCTAAGACGTGACTTTATTTTGTGAAATAGTTATTAAATCAATTTGTAATATCCATTCCATTATGTTTAGCGTTGTCAGTTTTGTCTCTCTAGTATTATTTTGTCTTTGCTTGATTCATTTTGTTCCTTAATTTGAGATATTTTAACGTGTCCCCTAATAATCCAGATTTGACAGACACGTCTTTAGCTTCATGCCTGAGCTTCATTATATTCTTCAGTGTTGAGTCAATCCTCTTAGCATTGCTTCTATTTGTTGCTTCTTTTTCCACTGGTGCATATTTGACAGCAGTTCCCAAAAGTAAGTATCTACGGAAACCTTGACTTTCTCTTATACACATCATTTCAATCATACCGAGTCTCTTCTCTCACAGTATAATCAATATCACATGCTTCATAAAGCCTTTTATACTTATACTTTGCCTTCATTTTAGGGACTTTATGGTCTTGGTCACTGCTATGACGTTAAGGTCGCTGAATCCAACTGGCACTGACGTAAAGGGCCCATATTACGCTGTTTTCTGATGTATGTTATAATGTTGTTTCCTCATCAGAAACATACCTGGAGTTTTACTACATGAACCTCGCATATTGAGGTTGCGTTCTTCTCTCAAACAAAACACTTTGTTCCACTTTGTGATGTCATGTGGTAATACAGGAAGTGCTCCACTGTGTTTTTAAACTCCATACACCTTCACTAGAATTATTTGGATGATCAGCCCTGGAATTGACCATCTCTACTGCACTAAAGTTAAAGTGTAGCTTTTAACTTGAAAACTACTGCTGAGGTACTTGAACGGTTACCCAAATAGTGATTAGATTTTCATTTACAGGTGATGTTACTATGCACAAAGATGGCTACTCCCTCTCCAAATATATTTCTATCCACTCTAAACAAATGATAATAATAAGATATTCATTATCTAGATATCAGATATTTCAGAATTATTAATAGAATCAAGTGCGTTTCAGAGACATATATTGAATGAAATCTTATGTACTAAATCATTAAGGTCTCAAACATTCAAATGCGCCAAAACCAAACCTTTTATAGTGTTGCTTTTTACACCTGTTAAAACCTGTTCAAAATGTTCAAAAACACACAAAAATGCATGTGTCCTATCATTGTAGCACATCAGTTTATCATACCTTAGCATTGGCCAGTGTAGCAATGTGTCTCCAATAGATTCAAATTAACATTCAGCACAACAATACAGTGAACTTAGAAATTATTCTTAGAGGAAGTGAAGAAGTTATGTTAGTTTGACCAATGAGAGAGAATAGCCTTCGGGAGCTAGTGCATGTACCCAGTAGTTTACATGAGCGTGGTTTGGGCGCAGGGTTAAAACATGGCCTGCAGGATTCTGGTTGAAGATTTCTCAGTTTGCAGCAGGAGGGAAGTACTCCGGAGGCTACAGCTCAGACCTTTGTGTTTTAAGGGTTAAAGAGTAAAGTAGAGGCAGAACTAGACTCCAGTGGGTATGTGTTGTTGGACCATATAGTATTTGTTGGTAAGACAGACAGGATTCAAACCTTAGTCATTTTAGATGTCAGTTTTATCTGGTAATCTGAAGAGGTCTCATGCTATGGTTTTTGGAGCAACTCCTCTGAACGTGTCCTGTTGGAGTCTTTCTCTTATGGTAGCATTCAAATGCGTAGGCCACCCTTTTCATCGTATGGAAGTGCTGCCCAGCTGCTTATTATTCAGACATATGGCATAACATTTTTGGACTTTTGTAGCCACATTTTCACTGTTGATGCCATAGTAGCTCAGTTGTGTTTTCTGTTATAAGTGAAGGCCACCACTAACCAAAATCATGCCCAAATACTGCCAGACGACCTGCTCTGGGTACCAGCGCAGATCGAAACATGACTTAAGTGTTTACAAAGTCATGGTGTCAGTGGCTTATGCTTTGTTTATGCTGACATAGACACCCCTCCCTCTCGCCTCTGTCCGTAGCTCTCTATGCAGATGAAATATTAATGTTGTACCAACAGAAAATGGTCGCTCCAAAATGGGTTGACCTACTTCCCATATTTAGCCCCAAAGGAGCTGTCTTTGGAAAAACACCCGAGAAAGATGTTTAGCCAACAGGGCTGCTCTTCAAAGTCCTCTAAACACGGCTCTTAATCTCGTGATGGTCCAAGCTCTGGACCAAAGAAGAGAGGAGGCAAACTTTTAGCCAGGTCAACAGAAAAGTAAAACTTGATCATAACTTATTCAAGAAATGAAGTCTTTATGTGTTTATGAGCTGATGTCGCCATAAACCTCCTAACAACAAAAAGTTGGCACTTCCGATGGGTAGCTGCAGATCACACTAGTGAGCAGTGGACTTTTTTTTCTTTTGTGCCAAAATGATTATGCAATGCTACCTAAATTCTGTGCTTATCACTAATTAAGAAAATAAAACTGAAGACCAACATAAGTACGTCACAGTGGGCGTATGCTTCTCGGGGAAAAGGGACTGATCGGCAATGTGGAATCTTAAAAATGAGTGATTAAAGATTACTCAAACATGCATAAATCACTCCAAATATAAGTGAGTAAATGTTGAGGGGAAACAACTGTTACATTGTTAAAAACTCTAAAAAGTGAATTCTGCTGAATTGGTCTGCTTTAACTATTGATTCTGTTATTGTTCTGTCAAATTTGTATCCTTCAGTGCCACAGCAGCAACCTGTCAGGAGGGTAACAGCACTGCAGCACCAGGGGACCCTTCTCCTCCATTGCTTTGCTTGGAATGTTCCGCAGAAGAGAGGAGGCAGGCAAAGTTTCAGCTCAGGTCAACAGAAAAATAAAACTTGATCATAACTTATTCAGAAAAAGAAGACAGGAAATGTGAAGTATTTATTTAAATTTCTGAGTCAATGCACAATGTGTAATACATGGAGGAAATGGTGCTTGATACAGAGGAACTGAATAGTCAAATCAAGGTAAAAGAGTTTCAGCAATCAGCAGACAATCAACATCTGAGGATAGACTGATAAATAAATAAAAGATAAAAACACAATGTGCAATCATGTAACCATATTAAAGAAGGAAACGAGCACAAAGGATGGATTACAGCCAGTCTGAGCCAATCACCAAACACATTCAGGAGATGAGCTGAAACAAGGGCTCATATCACTGACAAGCACACGTGAGGAAAGTTTAAAAAGGGGTAAAACAATGAAGAGGGATAAAGGAACGCAGATTAATAGATCAATAGATAGACACAATAAAGGTGCACTATGACACTTTTTTGGTGGCTCTTCCCCATTTGCTTGTCTCCATGGAGGTGTTATTGCTTTGCCTGGAATGTTCCACAGTTGCAATAAAATGTTATCGCATGCATTTATTTAATTACGCTAACATGCATTATTAGCAAGAAGGATTATCTCTTCACAGATCTGTAACTCGGCCTGGTGACTTCATCTACTTGTCTCCATGGAGATATAGAAGTTGATAGAAGACTGAAGTTGAATGCTCTACAGGTGAACATTCTAGACAAAACAACAACATTAACACAGAGACAGCAGGTGGAAAAGCTAAAAAGCCCATATCACACTATTTGTGTATCTATGTTAGAATGTTTCCATCAAAAACATACCTGGAGATGCGTTTTGTTTCATTCACACAAGACACAAACCCTGCATATTTAGGGTGTGTTCTTCTGTCAAACTAAAAACACTCTGTTCCACATTGTGATGTCATGTGGTAACACAGGAAGTGCTCCACTGTGTTTTTGTGTTGGAATTGCTAATCTCTACTGAACGGATAAACGGTTAGCTGTTAACTTGAAAACTACTGCCTTATGACATTGCAACATGGAATAGAGTATTTTGAGCTTTGGAGATGTAGACAGACTAATAATAAAGGAGAACTCATACATATGTGAATGAAACAAAACCCAACTCCAGGTGTGTTTTTGAGGAGGTAACAATAGTCAGTTTTGCGTAATATAGGACCTTTACCAAGATAAAGTTACTTAGTTCACCTTTAAACATTAGGCTTTGATGATAAACTCTTCTAGCCTGTCTCCACTCCTTTATTTTTGTCAATGCACATGTTGAGACCAAGTACTAAAGTAGAATACCTTTACTCTCCAGAAAGAAGAAAAATAATTCCCTGTAAACAGCACCAGGTTCTGACCCAGCCTGCAATCGTTTGTGTTTGTTATTATAAACTGCACACACTTGACTCGGACTGGTTCTCTTATTGCACATCACACAATCACACTCTCCATTCTTGTATCCTGAACTTGAGGGCACTGACATAATTATATACAATCGGATGTTAACTAGGGGTGGCAGTGCAGACCTGTAAATGTGTGGGCGGAGGTGCAGGCCTCACTTTCCTATAGAACTGACGAATACTCCGCCAATGCCAAGTTTTATGATTCAATAACACCGGGTCATATTGATTCAGATGCTATATGCCTTACTCATACATTTCATCCCACTTGTGCAAGTCTGTTTGCTGCAATCTTTGATAGAAAATGCTCCCCACAATAGTATGAAAAATGACAGTACTGTTAGTTGTTTTATTTCCGTACACTTATCGTGTTTGTGAATATATTTAAAGAAGACCTATTGTGCTTGTGTCTGTGCTACAGTTATAATCTATGACATTTGTGGATCACTATGTTATAATTTGCATATTTTAAAATACAATATTCATCTAAAACAACGTAATAAAAGAAACAAGTCTGCTGACTTTCACATTAGAAAACTGCGGCAGTACCCAATGGGCGCTGATGTCTTAAATGGTAAGCTGCAGATGACACAAGTGAGCAGTGTTTTGTTTTTGTTTTTTTCATCTGTACCAATGCGAGCGACACTCACCAATTACGAAAATAAAACTGGAGAACGACTAAGTACAGATTAGTGAGCGTATAAATACAACTTTGGGTGAGTAAATGTTTAGGGGAAACAACTATAACATTGTCAAAAGCTCTGAAAAGTCAATTTTGCAGGAGCCTTGGGCAACAACACTGCAGCACCAGGGGACCCTTCTCCATTGCTTTGCCTGAAATGTTCCGCAGTGCGGCATTCAACTCATCGATCTCAAATGTGACAAGCAGGTGCGCCATCATCCCAAGTTACAGGTCAGAAAACACCTGTAATTTAATGCATGTAAGTCCTTTTTTTCATCCGCATCGTCATAGTTTGAATTTAACAAAACTTGTGTTGTTGAATGTAACAAGCGCTTGAATAAATATCACCCATTCAGTCTGCGTGCATCAAAATTTCAACAAGGCCAAACCAAATGTAGACTATTACCCTGAAAACCCAATTAAGTGCTTTAATTCCCCCAGAATAAAACATGTGCGATTGTCAAGGACTACTTATGCAGACTGGGTTCACTGTGTGTAATGAAACAGTGGTATTGTATCTGAATGGAGCTGACCAGAGAGTGACTTATGCAAACAGCAGCAGGTCTCAGCTTACATACGTCCCACCAGCAGAGCCCACACAGAGAGACGCTTGCATGAATATTCATCCAGGACCTGCTCAGTGTCCCTGTGGGCTACTGAGCAGGCCCGCCTCACATCACACAGTATATGTGTGGGATAATGGTACCAGCCTAATGTGACAGGTAAACTGTTCTGTACAAACCAGGGTGCAAAAGTCAAAATGATATAATTACAAAACTAAAATCTGATCAAGTAAATGAAAACTTTACAATGCAAACTCCAGTCCTAATTCCTTTTTGGGGCCTGTATACTTCAGTGGGTACAGTTTAATATTCAGGGATGTTCTTTCACATCCACAAGGTTCTTATGGATGGATGTTTAGATACACAGCAGTATACAATGTCCTGAAAGAAGTCTGATTTTTATACTCAGCCTTGCATTTATATTGACATTGCATGCCAAAATAAATAAAGCCAACAAACATAGATACAACATGTATAATTTAAGTGCTCAATCATCTACTTACCACAATCCTTTATCCAATAGGCTCTGTGCATAAAAGCGCCTGGCAATCTCACTGTTCATGTTACGTCATTACTTCCTGTCCAGTGGTGTCTATGTGAGGTTTTTGCAGAGTCATACTAAAAAGAACACATATTTAAAGATAAATCAGTGGGCAGAGTGGATGTCACTGACAACATGTTTAACACTGCACAAATAAAGTGAATACTTCACCGGAGGACACTTCTGTGTTTGTAAAGAGACATGTCTGTGTCTCAGTGCTAACGGTAATGCTAATTTTAAGGCATAATAAATATTAAAACAACTCCACAAACTGAAGTATTCGGCACATAAACATGATTGGGTAGTCTTTAGTTGTTTATTTTTTGTTTTTTCGATTTTAATAAAACTGACTGTTAGCTTTGAGACACCGTGAGCTAGCTAGTGTGTCTATTTTGTCCATGTATGAGCAAGGTTTGTGTTAGCCCTACAGATAAACCTGCTGTGCTGGCATCTATGTGTTTTATCTTCTGAAAACCAGGACGTGCAATGTTCACAAATTAGTTGTAAAAAAAACAAAACTCCACTTTGGTCACTGAAGTTTAAAAAAAAAAAAAAGCACACTCATTGTATTGAATAATTGAGATGTGTTTGGAGATAATGTGTTTCCAAGTTGTTTTTTTTTTTTTTTTTTTTTTTTCAAACAAATCAAAACATAAATAATCATCATAAAATGAACATTAAAAGAGAAGAGTGCAGAATAAAAACCTTTCAGTCATATGCACAGCTAAACAGAACCGTTTTGAGCCTGGATTTAAACATAGCCAAAGTAGAGGCCTGTCTCACATCTTCAGAAAGACTGCTCCAAGTTTTAGCTGCATACAACTGAAAGTAATGAATAACTTTTGCTGCAAACCATTTAAAAAAAACTTGATAGCTTTTTTTGGTTTTGTAAAACAAAACAACAAAAAGTACCTATGCCACAGGTCTGGTCTCCTCTCCCCTGTGTGTGGACTGAGTGGTGAGTCTCAGAGGCAGAGGCAGGAGGCAGCTGCTGCAGGAGACGACTGGACCTCTAGGTTATAGCACTGTGACCTCATTCACAGCATCCTGGGGTCATGATCACAGGAGAGGTCAAAGGTCAAGAGCGACATTTAGCCTAATACCATCAGATACCTGGCCTGCCCCCAGGTGCCCCTCACATCGATTTGTGCCTTTGAGGTGAGGACAGGAGGAGTCAGTGTCAGGCAGAAGCACTGTGCTTTTAACTGCTGCCAGCTTACATTACAGATAGGTGAAGTTCAAGGGCACTAAAACAAAGAGCTTATTTATTTTGGTACAGGAAAACATGCATTTATTTATTTAATTATTTATTTAACCACATTGTAGGACAACACTTACATAACATAGAAGGCAACATATAAAAGTACATGACACACCTTTTTCTGATTTGCCTGTACTGTCTGAATCACAGAACGACAAAACCTTTTTTTCTTGTATATCACATAGACATGCATTCCACAGATCTTATCTGTAACTTTATCTTTGAAATAAACATACATTATATACTAGAGATTGACCAATATGGGTTTTTTCATGGCTGACCCAAGAATCCAGAGAAACTGATAACTGATAAGCTCCTCCTAAGGTCCTACATATCACCCCAAAAATATCGGCATATTTTTGGGGTGATATGTAGGACCATTTTAGACTTTTTTTTTTTTTTTTCTCTAAATGATATCCTTTAAATGTAGTACAAACTCACCCACAGCCCTGTTTTACTACAAACCTATAACAGAGCAGTGTAGTCTTGTTTTGTGCTGTCCTTTTGCAATAAAATGTTCAAATAAAGTTTTACACCTGTCATTTAGGCAGCAGGTTGACCAAAACAAAATATTGGCCTCAGCCGGAGATTTAAGGCCGATAGCTGATATACTAAAAAGCATTAATTTGTAGGTTCAAAAACTATCCAGATGTTTCTTTCAGAAGTTTATTTATATAGCACATTAAAATCAACTCCAGCTAACCAAAGTGCTTCACACAAAAAACAAAAAATACAAATCACACAATGCATAGGAAAAGTACAAATAAACACTAAGATATTCTGTTTAGCTCGTATTAAATGCCAGGAAGAAGAGGTGGAGTTTCAGGTTAGTTTTAAACTGCGTTAAGACTGTTGTCATTTTAGGAATGTGTAAGTATTCTTTCAAAATATGGGTGAGCTAGACAATAACTGCAGCCATAACAGACAAGTAATCAAACATATTAATAGCTACTGAAGCCTGTAAAAGCTGCATTTTTCCAAGTGCCCTAATAACTGCCCGTTGTGACATAAAGCTTTGTTCTGATAGAGGTAATGAGAGTAAAAATAACAGTCAATAAAAAAGCAAACACACATGCAATACTCAGTTGGACTAGGAGGGGGTAAAGATGACTGTTTACTCAAGGCCTAGTGTAGGGAGGAGCCCCTCACAAAGTCTATAACAGTGGTTCTTAACCTTTTTGGAGGTACCGAACCCCACCGGTTTCATATGCACCTTCACCGAACCCCTCTTTATTGAAAAATAAAATATGATTTTTTTCAAATTCAAGACATAAGTATGTTTTACTGGTCACAAAATGAACCGTGCATTAACATCACTGTGTTCAAAGAACAAAACCAATACAGTGCATGAACTCACAATAAATTACATATTTACCTTTTCACAGAGTAGCTTTTTATCAAAATTTGGCTCTCTTCACCTTGAATTCAGCAAGCATTGTCTCCTTGTATTCCCCATCTCCATGCAGGTTAAGGAAGTGTTCCTTTAGTTTTGCCGGTACTAGACTAGAATTGCTTAACTTGGCATTTCAAATCATGCAGACAGGACGCTGACTCCCATCACGTTCTGTTATATATGTGAATCCATGTAGTACATATTCATCTGACTACTTTTTTTTTTGCTTTTTTACATAGTTAGTATGGATTAAAATAATAACCCTTTAGCATCGGATGCTATCACTGCCGATAGATTCTCGGTTCCGGACTTTCCATCACCGTAACTCCACCACCAATTATGCTTCATGTAAATTCAAACAGCATCTCAAAGCAGAGGCATCGGGCTCTTTAAATATGTTACTGTCATTACGGTAACGTGCTTATGTTGCCCTCGAAGACGACCAATCAGAGCGCAGTTGTCGCCGGGATCCTCCCAGTCAATGCCGGGGCATCACTCTGGCTGTGTCTCATGCCGTGTGTCATGCCGTGTCTCAATTCACCAAAGTGCCCTTAAATACGCCGTTCGATCGGTGCATTTAAGTCGGGCGGGTACTTTGATAGACACATTGAATGGTGCATTTGTTGAATTGGGACACGGCCGGCATCTGGAGACGCTCGCAGTTCGCGAATCATAGGAGTCAGGTGCTCCGCCGAACCCCTGAGACTGACTCACCGAAACCCCTAGGGTTCGATCGAACCCAGGTTGAGAACCACTGGTCTATAATATGCATGATTCATATATGTAGTGCGGGGCCCCAAGAAGATTTTTACCTAGGGCCCAAAATTTGGTGCTACACCCCTGGTTGTCAAAAATAAGTACTGTTTGTAAGTCAAAAAATCCAGATTTGATGAAAAAAGTCATGTTTGGCTAGTTTTCTTTCCTCAGAACTTCTTGAGTTTTTAGGGAAGGGGTCTAGTCTTTTCACACTTACAAACCCAAATAGCGCAAAACTACCCTTATTAGCTCTCCCTAAATTGCACTTGCAAACAGTAAAAATCAAAGAAAACATGCTCTACACGTCATCAGTAGTCAACTAAATACATGTTATTGATACTTTGATATGATATTCAGGTAGCAGAGATGAAAATGCCATGTTACCAGGTGGTTTTGAATCCTTTAAATAGCAGAATTCAGTCTGGTTTTCTTGTATGCAAGTGCGTGCCGTCTCAGTGGTGGGTCTCGGCAGTTGCTCTCCTTGCATCAGCCACCACAATTATAATTGGACCACTCACTTTGTAGACTGCCTCTCGCGCCGCCTGTCTTACTTTTTCTTGGTAAAAAGTGTGAAATCGCTGAAACACGTATCAGCGGCTCAGCTCGAGGTGAGGTGAAAGTTCCAGAATGAGATAAATGGAGGCCAGTGTGTTACTGCTGCAGAGAGAGGCCAAATGGGAGCGCATTTGGTAAAAATCGCCTTTGAACCAGGGCAGTTACATCTTCATCTGAAACTGCTGGAGAGACAGTCCCCAGGCCAACAGCTCCTTGCCTCTGACAAAGCAGTGACCCATGAAATACAGTATATTGTTGTGAAGAAATTGAATACATCTGAAATTGAGATATTGTTGTTTTGAATTTTGAAATTATACAGTAAAAGATGACAGATTACAAGATTTGTATCTATCACCATGGAGACAAGCGGGTGATGCAGAGGCTGTATATATAAATGGACATAGCTAACCTGCTAGCCGCTGCGTTCCAAATGAGTGAGCATGGGAGCTCTTTTGGTTCCATCGACTGGCTCCAATTCCCTTTCTACTGAAAAACTGTTGCCCCTCTCTCTGTAACTGCTGCTGTCAGGCTCGTCATTTTGGTCTTAAAATCTTTGTATTAACTTGCTGATTGCTGATTCTGGTATTTTTATTTGTGTCTGTAAATCAAAATATAACCATTAATAACTTATTTCTCCCCAATCGTTCTCACTAGCGTTAGCAAGAGGTTTATTGACAGCGCTGCTAAGCACACACTCCCTGTTAAACCAGGCTTCACCAGCCTCGATCGGATTGGCTGTTTGGTTGCTATGATACTCATGGTTGGAATTCCAAGTATGGAACTGGGCTCCAAATTCGCCCGATAACTGCTAGCCTAGATGAGCTTCATTTGACAGGAGCCGCACGCTATGGGTGACATCACACTCACTTAGTCCATGTAGTTGTACAGTCTATGGGGTGATGCCGCCAGGTAAAGTTACATGCCAGTTCTGCTCCAAGGCGACCCTGGTTACAGTAAGAATTCATGTTTTTCATAGTAGTTTTTTTTAAGCAATAATAACAGATGTAATAGAATAAATCAACATTTATTTAATGCCACACTTTGGAACATTTAAGAAAATTTCCTAATATATGTTTCAGCAATGCTTGGAGTAGCATCATGTCATTTTGTACTGAGACAGGATATATTTGTCTGTGTGTATTTGTACATGTCTTGTCTGTAAATGACACACAGATCTCAGCAACGAGAGAGGATCACTGCGCCACGAGGGAGATGGGTTTTCTGATATCCTCATCTATTGTTTCTGGTTTGTTTTGACTGAAAATTAAGTTAAAGAATGAAGTAAAAACAAGTGCTCATTGATGCTTTTAAAATGTGCACTTCGGCTCCTGATTTGAAAATATAAATCATTAAGTTTATCACTATGCTAGTCATTAAAGCTGCCCTGATTCTAGCTACTCATCCGGTCCATTGCCAGATCTGATTGTAGCTCGGGATAACGCTCATAGCAAAACAGTGCTGTGTAACAAATGTTGCCCTATGACATCATGCTTGTAGAAAGGTCAAGTATATTTGACATAGACTCTTGGCATGTTTTCATTATATGACAATACATCACATAAATATGACTGTTTTTTTTTTTTCAAAGTACAAAATTCTCCTTTACCGTCAGTTAAGATGGACCATGATCAGACACATTTCTGGTGTTTACTGTGCTCATTTGTGAACTGTAGCTGTACAAATAGCACTGACACATTTCGATTTGTTACGAGAACAAAGTGATGCAAGAGGTAGTGGTTTCTTTAATGTGGGGAGTGATTGCTGTGTCCAAAGATATGGAGAAAAGAGTGCTGTTTAATAATTCAGGGGGAGAGCTGCTTCAGGCAGATTGCAGTCCAGTAGCCCTGAATACATCTGCAGGCTATGCACCCATTTATCAATTACTGTGGGGCTTTTCAGGAGGCCAACATTAACCTCTAAGAATAATCACACTCCTCCATGAAAACCCTTGTTTCTCCTTTGAATAGTGGAGGAGCTACTTTTAGCCAGGGGCACACTGGTAGACTGTATTCAAATAATGGTAGCTGACAGACTACCCCTTAATGTGAAATCCTACTATTTCATAGCACAGATCATGTCACATATTGGGTTTTCTAGAGAAAGCAATGCGCCCTAAAGTGATAAAAAAAAAAAGCCTAATGCAAAATAGCATAAGTTGAGTTGAGACCATAGACTGTATAAAGAAGTGGACTGAGGGAATGTGGACTGAGAGAGATTCATTTGACTGCACCATTCAGCTACAGTCAAATGAATCTCATCGAGGCTAGCAGTTATAGGGGTGCATTTGGAGCCGAGTTCCATATTTGAAATTACAAGTATCATAGCAAAAAAGGGTCAATCCGGAGAGAAGCTATTGAAAGTAATGCCCCTTCCTCCCCGCACTGCAGGTTTAGCAGGGAGCAGGTATTTAGCAACACTGTCGATCAAAACTGTTACTAATGCTAGCAGGGTCAGCCTTGGGGAAAGTCGGCAACTGATTTGTCTTGTCACTTCAGTCTGGAACATTTCCAAGAGCTTTGAAAACTGTGGTTATCAAGTCTCTCCTAAAGAAGAGCAGTGTTGATGCCACAATACTGAACAATTACCGACCTGTCTCAAATCTGCCGTTTTTAGGCAACATCCTTGAAAAAGTAGTTTACCAACAGCTTATTAACTTTCTCCAAATAAACAACTCCTTTGATGTTTTCCAATCAGGTTTTAGATCCCGCCACAGCACTGAAACTGCTCTTATCAATGTGACAAATAACATCCACCTGAACACTGATGCAGGCAAAGGTTCAGTCTTGATCCTGCTAGATCTGAGTGCTGCCTTTGACACTGTGGATCATGGAATCCTCTAGATGACTGGCTGGGCATCTCTAATACTACACTAAGCTGGTTCAAGTCCTATCTACAAGAAAGAGGGAGATCTTTGTTGAAATTGGAAAATATGTCTGAGATAAAATGTCCCTGACCTATGGAGTGCCCCAGGGGTCAATCCTTGGACCCCTGTTGTTCAATCTCTACATGCTGCTGTTAAGCCACTTAATACACAGCAATAATGTGTCCTACCACAACTATGCAGATGACACTCAGATCTATGTCTCACTAGCAGCAGGTGAATATGGACCATTGGATTCACTCTGACACTGCATCCAACAGATCAGTGTGTGGATGCAAAACAACTTTCTCCAGCTAAATTTAGACAAGACTGAAGCCATAGACTTTGGCCCATAGAAACAAAGAGCCTCCAGCCTCTCTCTTTAAATCAGGCAAGAAATCTAGTGGTAATAATGGACTCAGACTTGAACATTAACAACCACATCAAATCAATACCATCTGCAGGTTTTTATCATCTAAAAACATTGCAAAAATTAAAGGTATACTGTCTAAACCAGACTTGGAGAGACTTGTACATTTGTCTCCAGTAGGTTAGACTACTGTAAAGGGCTGGTCACTGGCCTCCCCAAACAACAGTTTAAGACAGCTGCAGTACATCCAGAACGCTGCTTCCCAGGTTCTGACTAGAACCAGGAAGTATGAGCACATAAGTCCTGTGCTCAGGTCTATGCACTGGCTTCCAGTGGCTCAGAGAAGATACCTTTAAAGCAGCTGCTTGTGTACAAGTCTCTCCATGGCCTAGCACCAAAGTACATCTCTGACACGTTAGTGCCATATGAACCGTTTTGCACTCTGAGGACTTCAGGGACCAGCCTCCTGCTGGTGCCCAGAGTCAGGACTAAACACGGGGAATCAGCATTTCAGTTTATGCAGCTAAAACATGGAACGGTCTTTCTGAAGATGTGAGACAGGCTTCTACTTGGACAATGTTTAAATCCAGGCTCAAAACTGTTCTGTTTATCTATACTATACAAATAAACTTACTTTGCCTTGCCTAAAGCATGTTGATGAGGCTGACAGCAGCAGTTACAGGGAGAGGGGCAGCAATTTTTCAGTGTAGAGTGAATTGGGACCAGAGTCGTTGGAGCCCATGCTCACTTCTTATTTGGTCGACGGTTGAGACATACCACTTTCACCAAGGCAGTAGTGGTTATGTCAGGATTCCCACAAACACATAAGCATTTGCCTTCTAAGAACTGTCGCATACACCTATTATTATTATTATTATTATTATTATTATTATTATTATTATTATTATTTATTTTTTTTTTATTTTTTTCTCAGCAATAAGCCTGGTTTGGATATGTAAATAAAGAAAATATCCAGGAAATGATTGCTTATTAATTATCACCAATCAACTGACAATGGCATTCATCACCTTGGTGGAAACTGTTCTGACAAACAAAGCAATGTTGTTTTTTTCTTGTCACCCATAAAAAATAATTTATCCATGAGCTAAAAACACTTTTCTTATCTAATGTTGCAGGTTTAAGGTGAGGGTAAATTGTTCTCTCTTTAAGCTATTCACACACTTTCAAATAGCTAATAAAAATAAAAATGCTGTTCAGTTACCTTTGAATACTTTTTGCTGTGCCGGGACATCTTAAGAATTTCAGTTTTAAGATGTTCTGATCCAACTGGCCCTTCTCAAACAACTACTCAAGATACATGTTCTATATGTTTGTGGTTATTGGTTGTACTAATATGGGCTGTTCCCATTTTTAGCACACTCCTTACCTTTTCCATTAGTTGAGTGGGCTCTGACCCTACACCAGTGATGTGCGGTGAGGCTCGTGGCTGGTGAGGCACTGATGTCGTCACGATCAGATTTACAAACATATAAACCAGGTGTCAGGCCCCGGGCCAGTTTCTCTCCCAGTGACTTGGGGCCAGAATAAAAAAGAATTTCAAAATAAAAGTTCCGAAGTCCGTATGAAATAGCTCTAATAGTATGAAATAAAAAGCAAGTTGGTTTTGTGTTGGTTTTTTTTAATCCTTATTCTGTTTCCCCAATTTTCAGTGGATTTAAGTAATTAAATTTCTTACCATCTTGTACGTCTCTGTTTGAAAAGAGCAAGTCTTTCGTCCCCTCGTCTGGAGGAAACCATTTAGCCCCTTTAGCGTTGGTCTCGATCCTTTAATTATAACCTCCTGCTTCAATTGAAAGTCCAGTTTAGAAAACTGCTTGAGCTTTAATATGTAATCTTCCTCCATTTAAAAAGTAGGGCCAGACAAGAAGTAGAAAGTGAATTGCTAAAGTTGACTTGCTAACTCTAAATTGTAATTTGCGGCCCCTATTCTGCGGGAGTTCCAAGAATCCCTGGGCTCACGAGCGCCCCCTAACATGAAGCTGGGTAAATGCGTGCCTCACCCGGCGCCTTTTCACAGCCGCTTAAAGCAGCAGAGTGCAGAGCTGAGCGCACAGCACAGTCAGTCCTCGGTGAGGCATGAACGGCCTGTGCCTCACCGCGCATCTCTTCTCAGGATTTCAACAGTAAACATAAAAATTCAGTGATTTTGAGTAAAAAAAAAAAAAAAAATGAAACTTGCAAAGTTAAATAGAAAATAACTTTATAGTACCAATTATTGGATAAATATAACTATTTAATTTATTTTTCTCTGTGATGACCGCACGTCACTCTACAAATGGATGCGCATTAGTCCTGGAAACATTTGCAGCCTGCTCATCCAAGAGACTGGAGCTCTCCCGCGGTTCTCCTCGATGTTTCCCTTTTTCCCACTGGATTTTTTTGAGTTTTTCCTTGCTGAGAAGGAGGGTCTAAGGACAGGGGGTGTTCTGAGAGCTATCCATTTGCTTATTTTCTGTTGATAAATTGTCTTGTCTCTTTCTGTTTCATTGATGATTTTCTAACTTTCTGTTGGTTCAATCAATTATCATGTTCAGCCCTAAGAGGCAACTGCTGTTGTGATTTTGGGCTTCACAAAAATAAATTGAAATTGAATTGAATCCTTATCTTCCTTATTGTTCACATGAACAAAGCCAACAAAGATTACGTTTCTCTTTAAGGAACTTGTAGAGCAAAACTAACAGCTGACTGGAGCCTAAAATCCAATTGCAGTTCAAATCCAGGACCGGGAGTCAGTGGGTGCTGAGGCCAGTCGTTAATCAATTTGCACTGGCAGTGACAGTCTTCTCATGTTGGAAGGTATAGTGCAGACAAGCAAATGCTACACTACCAAATGAGGTCTTTAAAGTTCACACATCTGCTTTACCTGTTAGAAACCTGATGCACTTTGTGACAGTTGAAAGACAGGCAGGGTACAACACACTTTAAAAGAACACAGTGCTAAGGCGAGGGCTTTAAGTCTAAAAGGAAGAGTTGTTAAGTTCTGTCAAGAGTCTTCAATCAGTCACAAAGAGTCAAACTGCAATCACAAATTGCTGATTTGATGAAAGAAGTGAGGATTTGCTGGCTTATTTTGTTGTTTTTAGAATGGCGTGATTCTTCTGTCAAGAACTAGGGCAAATTTTCTTTGTGTATTTCAGGATAACTGATGGGAACCAAGACTTCTTCCCACAATTATAACACAAACCTGTTTTTTGACCACATAACTACATAATGGTAAATATAAATGGTCACATTCATAAAATGCTTTTCTACCTGCAAGGTGCTCAAAGTACTTTACACCCATTCAAACCCATTCTTCAGTGTATGTAGACATCTTAGACAAGTCGGGTCCAAAGACCTGCAACAACCTCATTCACCTGTGCGAGTGGGATTCAAACCGTCAACCTTAAATTCAGAAGACGAACAGTTTACCATCTGAATTACTGTTGCCCAAATGTTAAGTTTGAACAAATGTTTTTTGTTTTTTTTTTTAGTTTTTTTATTCGATTTAAGATTTCTGGCTCCTACCTAAATGAGTGTGAATTCAAAATATTTTGTTGCTAATGAATTCAAGATATTTTGTTGCTATCCTAAAGAAATAAAAATGTGATCTTTATCTGTAGGTGATATGTTTTTGTTTAAATATTACATAATCTTGGGACATATGATGTGTGCATTTTAGAAAAGGTGTACTCAGAATTTCTCAGGGACATGAACAGAACATCAAAGGTTAAACCACAGTGGATATAATAAACTTAATTTATGTATGTGAGCATGTTAACAGTACATGTAAAGGCGGCATTGAACACGACAGCACTAAGATTTACTGTAATGAACCCAAATGTGCCACGACGCTCCTCAAGGGTAAAGAGGATCCATCAGTGCACTTTTGGAGATTAATGCTAAGTACGGCACTGACCTTCACTGCTAAGTAAGGACACTGCCTCATGTGATGGCCCTAATTTTTTGAGATATTGCTCTCCTCTATGTGTGCTGCAAATCAATTTCTGTACAGGGTCTGTTGTGTTTATCTTCCAACTCCAGAGAATAACTAACTAATCAGAGGGATAGTAGTTTGATTTAGCCTCAGAGGCAACAAAAACATTTCATTAATCTTTAATAAAGGTTCATTCTGTCTGAAGTTTCAAACTTAGAATTAGCTGCTAAACAGAAGCATTTGTTTACCTGCTTTACCTGTTTCGGCTACTTGTAGCCTGTAGCCTTCTTCAGAAGCACCATATGATGGTGTAGTGCCTTGTCTTGTAAGCTGCTTTACTTGGACCGTAGTGGAAGCTTACGCCCCCTACTGTCTAATGCCTTCTCCAGGACTGCTTCCCGTGTGTGATAAGGAATATGCGCCCTCTTCACGTCGGCTATGGCTGATCAGCTCCGACTATTGCAAGAGACAAAACCACATCATGGACTGTAACAATGCCAGGATTATCCATGCTGAAAGCAACAAACACCACCGCTGGATCAGAGGCCATCGAGATCCACAAACAAGGTCCAAGGCACATAAATCTTGATGAGGAAGCGTACACCTTATCCACACACATAGAATGCAGTCTGAGTAGGCGTCAGACAGTAGCATCCCCCAACCGTAAAACGTAGCAAATTAGCCTACAAGACATGTCTCTACACCATCATGTGACGCGACTGAGGAAGGCTACAGGAAGTAGCCGAAACTTGCCTGCCAGGTAAACAAATGCTCCCGTCTGACAAAAAGAACCTAGGAGCGGAAAGAAATTAATTAATCATGATGTCAACATGCATTAATAGTAATAGTAGTCAAGTTGCAGGTGTGTTGTTTTTGTTGGAGTAACTATATGATCCTTGATGTCATCGACACAGCAGATTGCATATTGTAACATGGTAAAATCCATATTGACAGTACAGCTCTAATTCACTGTTAATTAGAGCTGTAATATCTATCTGGAAAGGCACATATTTCAATTGTTCAGGAAGTGGAGGGATTTAACCCAATCACAGGAGCCAATTCAAATACTTTGAAAGTAAAACAGTACAGTTTTGGGCTACAGTAATGTGTAGTAACATATCTACCATGTGTTACCCTTACTACCTAGTTAGCAATTATATTTTTGTAGAACAGTATATATGCTTTCTGCTCCACACCAAAAGTTGTGTGGACTTGAATGGATCAGTTGTAATTCTCCTAAATTTGAAAACTCAAACCTTGTGACAATCCACCTTACAGCCCAAGGTTAGTGATACTGAGCTACTACTTCAATTACATAAAGTTGTTGTGGTGTAATAGGCCCATAAACTGCTAGGAAGAAGCAGTAGTAGTAGTAAAAGTTTAAGTAATAGTAATAGAGCTAGTGGATGTACTCTGACTTTTGACAGTGATGGAGGCGTTGGTAGTCTCTCAGAGTTTAGAAGTCTTCATGAGGTTTATATTCTCAGAAGAGAGTAAAAGCTGTGTTAAGTATTGTCAGATTTATCTTGCAGTTACTTCAAGAAATATGGCACTCTCCCATTTTGACTGCTGGCCTATTTTTAAAAAGCTCCAAAAAACACAGCCACATTTTGTCTGTTTGCATGAATAATGTGTGGTTAGATTTGCAAACAAAAGAAAATCTTGAACACATTTGAATTTAAAACACTGAATTATTTACCCACTGCACTACTGTAAACCTCGGCACAAAAACCCATATATATTTCATTGACAAACAAACCAAACCTGTATGCTGCATTGTGTGTGTACCATTATCGACTGCTTTTGTCCAGGCTTCACTATGGGGGGAGTTGGGAAGTGTGACCTTCTCAAAATGGCGGAGGACAGTCCAAGATTTATGTCACAGTTGAGAGCGTGTGTTGGGAGGCCTGACAGACAGATAATCCTGTGGTTTCAACTTGGCAAATATTGATCCCATGGCCCTTCGGTGGCAAGCCTTCGAGACCTGAAATTAAGGCAAATGGATTACTCTGCACAGGCAAAAGAGAAGACAGATGAAAAAGACCAAAATATACTATCTTGACCATCAGCCTAGATAATACATTATTCCTCTGCAATCTCATTTAGAAACCATGCGTAGCCCTCATTCAAAAGAAGGATTGTTTGGTAGCTCTTAGGCCCTGTGTTTTAAATGCCACTCTGTCTCATCCATCAAAGCCGGCCCTTCCCTGCTTGCCTCTGGTGACATTAACCTCAATGGCAGCACACACAAATAGGATTTATACAAAGTGGTATGATGCAACGGGCCATCACCTTGACCTTAATGTTATATTTGTTGATCAAAACTCTTCTCTTTATCCTTAGTAATCTAGGAGTGTGTAATAGTTGAAATAAGGGGAGGATTTTCTCGGCAGTGACCTCTACAGTTACCTCTTTAAAGAGCCCATATTATGATATTTTCTGATCTGTTATAATGTTGTTTCCTCATCAAAAACGTACCCAGAGTTGTGTTTTGTTTCATTAACACATGTTTAATACAGAAATCCTGCACATTTAGGCTGAGTTCTTCTCTCAAACTGAAAACATTCTGTTCCACCTTGTGATGTCATGTGGTAATACAGTGCTTCACTATGTTTTTTCAACTTCATACACCCTCACTACAATCATTTTGATGATTTCATTCCTGGAATTCATTCTTTCAAACCAAAGGAGGTAAAAGGTAGTGGTAAACTTAAAACCTACTGCTTCATGACATCACAAGGTGGAACAGAGCGTTTTGAGCTTTGAAGATGTAGACAGAAGGATTACTCAAACATGTGTGAATGAAACAAAATGCAACTCCATTTACGTTTTTAATAAGGTAACAACATAACATGACTTATAGCTCACGAGAGTCAATTTTGTGTAATACAGGACCTTTAAAGACAAATGGTTTGTGGTTATTGCAGCACTAAGCAAAAAGAGTGTAGCTTCAATTCCCTGACTTTCCAAGGTGTTTATAGGTAATAAGTTGGCATGTTCCTCTTGCCTGAGTGCATGTCCTTCAAGGTGTCCTACATATGCAAACTAGGCTAGTCCCCCTTAAAGAGAACGTGGCTCAAGATCTAGGAGGTGCTATTTACCACAGTGACATTGCAGAAGACCCTAAAGACAAGTAGATGATTCCACCAAACCAAGTGAAACATCAGATCAGTTTTTAAGCAATAAAAACAGGCAAAACACCTGCTACTCAAAAAAATCCAAGATAAGTTTAAATCCATACTGAAGGATTGTCTCCCAATAAACAGCATCTTCATGGAAATTAACAAGGAGGTGAGAAGTGCAGAAAAGTTACGTAGTGAACCAGGGAAACTAATAGAAAAGAAAAGAAGGAACCTTGTTATAGCTGTCAAGTAACCTTGGGGTCATTGGTAGAGAGGTTATATCCACTGACCCACAGGTTGGCAGTGCGATTCCAGCTCCCAAAGATTAATGCTGTCACTGTGTCCTTGGGCAAGACACTTAACCCACCTTGCCCCCAGTGACTGCGTACACTGGTGTATGATGTCTGTGTGAATGGGTGAAGTGGTTCCTAGATGCAAAGCTCTTTAAGTGCCTTGAAGGTGGAAAAGCGCTATATAAAAAGGCAAGGTAAGGCAGGTTTATGTGTATAATTCAATTTAAAGTGCTTCCAGTTCTTAGAGTAAGAAAAGCATTAAAATCACAAACAAAAAAAAAATCTAAAAAGAAATAATCATAACAAAATTAAAAGAAAAGAGTGTAGAATAAAAAAAAAAAAAAAAAAGACTGTTCCAGGTTTTAGCGGCATAAAAGTGAAACACTGATTCCCATGTTTAGTCCTGCCTCTGGGCACCAGCAGGAGGCTGGTCCCTGAAGTCCTCAGAGTGTGAGATGGTTCATATGGCACTAACATGTCAGAGATGTACTTTGGTGCCAGGCCATGGAGAGACTTGTTCACAAGCAGAGCTGCTTTTAAGTCTATTGTCTGAGCCACTGGAAGCCAGTGCAGAGACCTGAGCACAGGACTTATGTGCTTGCACTTCCTGGTTCTAGTCAGGACCCAGGCAGCAGCGTTCAGCTGTATTAACACTCCACAGGCCATTACAGTAATCTAAAAGTGAAAAAAAAAAAGAAAATAAATAAAATGAACATTTACCATTTTACCATCAACTGATTTGGTTTCCACTGTAATCTTGCTCAGTTCTACTTCTATTTATGACCCCAGAAACACATGGCCAAAACAATAGAAGGTTTCAAAACATGAACACAGTATGAACGTGTGTCCCAGATTTAATTTAGCGCCATTTGCAGTCTATATAGTCTGTGTTACTGCTGTTATTGTTATGACTGGTTCCATACGCTAACCATGGCAGCTGATTTGCTCCAGGCTCCTCCAGGCTTTGTATATTCTCTGGTGTCCTGGTGCATGACTCGTGACTTCTCCATCTGCTTCAACTTCCCCCTGACGATCTCTTTAAGTGGCACTTTAAAACAATCCATGCTTTATTCACCAAGCCTTCCAAGTCGTCGCGGGTTAAACATCAGCTTGTACATTTATACTTCACACTACAATTGCGTTAACTGGTTGTGAGACACTCCAGTGTATGATTGCAGTTCAGCTCACATGGCATCTAAATAATGTAGTACATCCCAAGTGTTTGCTCTCCTTCACATCCTCTGAATCACATATCAGCAATGCAAATGAGAACAGCACCGTGGTGTAAATTACATCAACAATATGCTACGGCAATCAGCATCCCCTACATAATTCTGTTAAAGACGGCAGACAAAGAGATACTGTATATTTTATTCCAAAGGTCAAGGCGGTAGAAGCCAGGCAGTTTCGGGGTTCACTTCTTTGTTGTAAGGCACTTAATGAAAACCATATTGCAGTAGTGGCCTCCAGGGATATGGCTATATGTGCTCTGAGCTTCCGCTGGATGGCCAAACGGGATTGTTTTTTTTTGTTTTTTTTGCACCCTGCCAGTTGGCTCAACTGCCCAAGAGCAGGTTAACTGGATTAGACTAAAGCTCTATTATCAGAGTGACGAAGGCAAATGGGAGTGCGAGGAACACTGTCAACACGAGCCATGCTAATAAAAATCAGTACTCAGTCACTTAAGCAAGGACAGTGTTTTTGCATTTTCAAGTGGAGTAGGTTTCACTGAGACCTCATTTCAGACTGAAGTGTGTTACAAAAATTAGACTTGGGCCCTTCATTGATGATTCACAGTCCTTCTGGCATGGCAGCGGGGGACTGTGATCACTCACTACGAAAGTGTTCCCACCAATGTCAAGAAAAAGTGCTTCATACTATTTGGAAGATAATAGGATTAGAGTTAATTCTGATAGAGGCTTGTGTATATTGTGTTCACTTCTGGTTTCTATTCCACCCAAACGCAGGTCGCACAAGGACGTTATGCAATCTGTCCACATCATTTGTAACAATTATTTTGTATCAATATCATTTTATTTCTTGCAGCATGCTCCAATTAGCTCAGATCAATTACACAGTAAATTGGCAGGATTTGAGTTCAGATGGCCTGCATAAAAAAAATAAAAAAATAATAATAAAAATACTCCAGGCAGCACAGAAAAGAACAAACAAAACAAAAAAGTGGAGAAAAAAAGATTAAAGAAGACCTATTATCCAAAATCAACTTTTCAGAGCTTTTAACCATGTTATAATTGTTTCCCCTTCTCATATACCCTCTCAAGGTTGTATTTGGAGTGATTTGTGCATGTTTGAACAATCTTTAATCTTTTATTTTCAAGACACCATTTTGCCAGTCAATCCCCATTTTCACCACCACCAGCATATGCCCAATGGCATTTGACAGCATTGCACAGTTATTTTGGTACAAATGAACTGCTCGCTAATGTGATCTGCAGCTAGCCATGCTGGCTCTTTGTTGTGGTGACGTTTATGGCCATTGTGTACCGCAGTTTTCTAATGCGGTTCTTTTATTAAGTTGTTTGAGATGAGTATTGCAATTTAAAATGTCCAAATTATAACATAATGATCCACAGGTCCAACCAAGCACAAAAATACAGTACCATATTATGTTACAGTATCCAAAAGTGAGTGCTTAAAGGGGTTTGCAGTGTCTAAAGGTGTTCCTAGTGGATTAGGCCTAAACGCTTTGAAAACAGAGGAAAATGAAACAAAGCAAAGTTAATGTAAATTCTGAAATCCATTGACTCTTCATGTTACCAGTAGGAACATTTTTGCCCAAACTCCAAAGTGCTTCAGATGGTTTATTGGCTGCCTTCCACATTCACAGCTCACTCTGCACACCATGTTCCTCTACTTTCCAAATGTTACTTTTTTTTGTCAAAGGTCTTTTGAAAGAGACCATTGGGCAAATGAGCAAAGACTCAACAAGTTTGACTCATCTGGACATAATAAAAAATTCAAATTTAAAAACTCAAATGAATCACACTTGAGTAGAACTTGGTGAAACTTGACTTGCCTCACCCTTTGCTCTCCCGGGGCAGTGCTTGTAGGGCCCGCACTCAAACTTCAGAAATACCCAGCACTAGGGGCAGACACTTTCATAGTGAGGACAAAGACCTCAAATACAGCAGAGAGAAAACTAATGACCAGAGTCAGTGATACGAGATATGAATACATGTGGTGAGAGAGAGGAGAGGTGCTGGGAACATCACAGGAGGTCCCCCAACACTGCCACAGCATAATCCTGCAGAGGAAGTAGCAAAGCAGACTGCTCACGGTCACCTCAGCTGCCCTGTAACAAGTTTTATCAAAATGAAACTTTTAAGTCTAATCGTGAAAGTTAATGAGAGGCTTATTCCTTGGATCGGGATAAAAGAGAAGGTCGATAGCTACAAACTCTACTGCTTTTAAGGACTGGGGAAATGCGTCACTGCTGGAGTTTGTTAGGAATATAAAAATACTGTAATGTGATACTTTTACCTTTTACAACTTTAAAGGTCCTATATTAAACGAAATGGATTCTCATGAGCTTTAAGCCCTGTTAGAATGTTGTTACCTCATCAAAAACATACCTGGACTAGTGTTTTGTTTCATTCACACGTGTTTGAGTGATCTGTGTGCATCCCTAAAGCTCAAAATGCTCTGTTCCACCTTGTGATGTCATGAAGTGGTAGTTTTCAAGTTAACAGCTACCTTTTATGTTTTGTTCAGTAGAGATTGGCAATTCCAGAGCTGAAACTACCCAGATAATTAAAGTGAAGGTGTATGGAGTTTAAAAACCAGTGGAGCACTTCCTGTATTGCCGCATGACATCACAAGGTGGAACAGCGTGTTTTCTGTTTGAGAAAAGAACACCGCCTGAATATGTGTTAAACATGTGAATGAAACAAAACACAACTCCAGGTATGTTTTTGATGAGGGAACACCATTATAACATAGATCAGAAAATAGCTGTTGTGGTAGTAGCAGTAGTCCAAATGTGGCTTTGTAAACTTGACTTTCTACGTTAACTTTGCTCATTTCGGATGATTAAGTTAATTCAATTGAACCTAACACAACTTTTCTTGGTAGCGATAATACTATTTCACTTCACTTCGGTTCATCAGGTACTCTAAAAAGAATATGAAAATGGTCCCAGTTGCCATAAACAAACTGTTAATTAAAATGCCGATGCATCTTGTTAAAAGATTTCAATTAAGGGACTTCCCATGATGCATTTGTGCTAAAGAAAAGGTGCACCTCATTAAAACGGTCCCCATGGTCAAACAAAACAAACTAATGGAGGGCTAGACGCAGTTGACTTTACTCATTATTTTGCAGCGACATGTAGACATATTAGCAAGGCTTATTTAGCAAAGAGAGATTCAATTATGTACAATACACAGACATAGAAGGTAGAAAATACTTAGTCATGGGCTGGTTGATTATTATATATAGCGATGAGGCAGGGGTGAATATGTAGTATTTTTTATTATTCTTAATACAGTAAAATACAGTTGATTTGAGATTGGGACCCAAATTATTATCATAGACTGTCAGGTCCAAAGGTGAAAAAGGTTAAAACGCCCGATCAAGAACATACTCGAGCTGTGTTTTGTTTCATTCACACATGTTTGAGTTAGCCTGTCCACATTTCCAAAGCTTAAAACACACGCACACTGTTCCACCTTGTGATGTCATGAAGGGAGTGTTATTAGATTGGCTGAAATAATCCAAACGATTCTTGTGAAGGTGTATACAGTTTAAAAACACAGTAGAGCACTTCCTGTATCACCACATGACATCACAAGGTGGAACAGAGTGTTTTCTGTTTGAGAGAAGGACTCGGTCTAAGTATGCGGAGTCTTGTGTTAAACGTGTGTGAATGAAATAAAACACAACTCACAGGTATGTTTATGATTAGGAAACAACATTATAACATAGATCAGAAAATAATGTAATATGCGTCCTTTAACCAAGGCCTGTGGAAAACTCGTCAGGAACAGTGAGCACCCATCTCCAACTGGGACCCATCTGCACATCTTCCGACAGGTTCGGGGTTAGGAGTGCTTAGTTTAGGATTAGCCTACTTGACAAGTTTTGGGTAGATGGGGAAAACTGCAGTACCAGAAGGAACCCCAGCTATACACAGGAAAGACATGCAAACTCAACATTGAAAGCCTTCCTCACATCAGGGAATTGAACCAGGGACCTTCTTGAGTGAGATGATTCTCCTTTTATAGTGAGTGGAGTGATTAGGCAAAGGAGGTTTCTAATTTCTATGGCTGCTGTGTTGTTACATTCTTTGCTTTTAGCCCACTGAATATCATTTATAAGAGACACTGTTTAAAGGTGCACACTGTAACTTTACTGCTGGAAGGATCGCCACTTGTTTGTTTCTGGGATGATTTTACTGCGTTGCTTGGCATGTTCTACATATGACAGAAAAAATATTACAAAAAGGTGACACAATCAAGTCATTTAAAAAGTCAGATCTTTGGAGAAGCCCAGCACACAGTAAGAATATGTGCTTTTCAAGTTATTTTCAACAATACAAACACCAGGACTAAACCAGATATAAACCAGGACTAAACCAGGTCTAAACCAGAACTAAACTAGGTCTAAACCGGGTCTGCGGCAGAAAAAAATCAGGACTAAAGGACTGAATCAGGTCTGAGCCAGAAAAATCAGGACTAAACCAGGACTAAACCAGGACTGAACCAGGTCTGAGCCAGAATAAAATCAGGACTAAATCAGATCCAAAATCAGGACTAAACCAGGGCTAAACCAGGTCTGAACCAGGTCTGAGCCAGAATTAAATCAGGACTAAATCAGATCCAAAATCAGGACTAAACCAGGACTAAACCAGGACTAAACCAGGTCTAAACCAGGACTAAACCAGGACTAAACCAGGTCTGAACCAGGTCTGAGCCAGAATTAAATCAGGAATAAATCAGATCCAAAACCAGGACTAAACCAGATATAAAACCAGGACTAAACCAGGTCTAAACCAGAAATAAACCAGGTCTAAACCAGGTCTGGGCCAGGATTAAATCAGGACTAAATCACATCCAAAACCAGGACTGAACCAGGACTAAACCAGGTCTACACCAGGACTAAGCCAGAACTAAGCCAGGTCTAAAACAGAACTGGGGTGAGATAGGGGGGTGAGAGAGAGGAAGAGAGTAACTGACCAAATGGAAGATATATATGTTTAATGCCACACTGCTATATTTCAGGCAAACTAATGGAACAGACACTGTGTTCCTTTCATTTGAAGTTGACCGCACATTTATTCAGTCCAACTTACCACACCAAAACACCAGCAGCATTCCTTCACTATGTTAATTCAACACTGACCAATCAAGGAGTAAATGTTAAGTGCATTATGCAAAAGAAAAACCTAAAACGCTTTTAGGAACAGCCAAGAGAAGCGGACATTATCTGCACAAAAGCTCGACCAGTATTTACAATTTTCGTTTCAGAGACATCCATATACGCCACCTCCAGATAAACAAAGACACTGTTTTGTTCTGAGGAATGCTGCGGTGCTGTGCTGAAAATGGTTAAATCTGTAGATGTACTCAGGCTGAAAAGAGCCGTGTGCACAAAAGCAAACAATGATTTCTGCAGAGACATGGATGAGGCTCTGCGGTTGATAGCAGTGTTTTCTGTAGGCAAAACAGCAGAACGATTGCAAGGAACTAAAGCGATAACTGATTTTTGCAGGAGCTATTTGTCAATCAAGGATCATACAGATGTTTGGGATTGATTTTATGATTCATCTTTCTTGAAACACTGTATTAGCTACAAACGTTATCGAGTTCTGTGCTCCCTTTGGACCGATAGCCGACAGGAGGCTGTTAGCAACGTTAAATACTAAACAAAGCCCAGCAAAAGTAAACAGGACAAGAATTCTATCGCTTGTCTCCGTGCCGTTGTTTTTCAGTCCAATCTATGAACACATTTATGACTTTGGCTGTGACCAAATGTCCACACTATTCCCTACTTAGAGCAGTATTTCCCACTATGCACCTTGAAAACTAGTGTCCAGCGCTTGAAATTAGACAGGACATTAGACCCCACTGCATTGCAAGAGTTAGAAAAATAACAGCACGGCAACAGGCCTTTAATTGGACACAACACAGCTGAATGAAGCAGATAGAAGCGCTGTTTTTTTTATTTTTTTTATCCTGATTATGAATAAATCACTCTTAAATAAACCATTATGTTGTAAAGTTGCTTAGTTCAAACTGTTAAAAGAGGAAGAATTTCCACATCTCAGACAAAAATCAGATAACTGACTCAAAATGTATGTGTTATTATTAGTCATCATTAGTGATGACCCATAAATGCATTACTGGACAGGCATATTTACAAGACTTGATCACCGTACAATCGTCTAACTGCACCTCCAGATCCGCAGGCAGCATACTCCTCCAGTTCCCCCCCACCAGGCTCCGTACAATGGGGGACCGAGCTTTCTCCTCAGCTGCACCGTGACTGTGGCACTGCCTCCCTCCCCAACTGAGAGCCACGCAGAGCCTGGACGTTTTTAAAGCAAATTTAAAGACATTTTTATTTAGAAAAGCCTATAGCTGATGTTTTTAGCTTTTAACAATTTGTATTTTAATGTTTCTTTTTATTGTAGCACTCTGTATTGTAGCACTTTTGTTTTAATGAACAGCGGCATTATAAATACAATTTATTATAATATTATTATTATTAGTCCATAAATACCTGTGTGCCAGTCTAATCTGATCATTATTTATGATAGAAATGAAGCTTTATTAGAGTTTAGCAGACTTTTTTTTCACCCAGACACCAGAGTCACATGACCCAAATGTACTATTGAGTCTGCTAAAGAATGTGGGGCTGTATAGTGAATGATTAATTAGGGGCGAGAGTGGACATTCAGACACAGCCCTTGTCTTTATCAGCTCACATGTGAAACATTCAGCACTTGTGAAAAACATAAAAAATACAGATATTATTTAGTGTATGGGATGCACATTTCTTCAGAGATCAGACCATAGAGATTTATATAAGACACTATATGTGGTGTACTTATATTTTATCTCCTCAACAAAATAGTTCTACTCATTCTTATTTTAAAATGGTAGAAGAGGTTTCAAAGGTAGTTGTCTGGGGGTCTCATTTATAAAGCATGAGTACAAAATTGTGATAAAAAGACAACTTGATGTGGAAATAAGCAATCCAAAACTCGGAACTTGTCTTTGTCAGGGATTTCAGAGATGAGGCAAAAGTGATATAAACGCAGGGAGACAAGAAAGGAGGAAGTTTGTTGAAGTTTGTGTTTTGTCAGTTCGTACTTTTAGTAAAAATTCCACGTCAAGTTTTATAAATTAGACTCCTGGACTTTCGAAATGTTGAGATGTTTCGGCTGCCATCCGGAAGTCATTTTCAGTCCAAAAGTACTGATCTGAGGAGCTAGAATTTATACAACCAGCGAGGGGAGGGGGGATTATGATCTTAAATCAGGCACTGCAAACAGCTAATCCTCTGATACTATATTAACAATTGGAAAGTTACTGTGTGTTCTCTCAGTAAAAACTTCCTTCTATTGTTAGTCCTCTTATTTCTGTATTTTGGGGAGTGTTTTGCTGTCCTATATTCTGCACACAGACAGTCCTTCACAGTTTGGTTACAGCCAAGCCTGTTCTGGCAAAGATTAAGTAAATAGAAAACAGCACTTCTGGGCAGAGTTCCTATCCACTCTCGAGACTCATCCAAATGCAAGGAACAAGTGATTAGACGATGAGCCCAAATGGACTAAAACCATGCAACAATACACTAACAGCAGACAGTGAGGGAATCAAAAGAACTGAGCTTCAGAAATAATATGACATATGTGTTCCCAATGGTTAAAACAGAGATTATTTTGATTCTGTTTTTTAATGTGATCTCATGATTTTATGATGATAATTTTTATTTAATTTTTTGTTTTATGTTTTGTTCTTCCAAAAGATTTGTTTGGGTTTTTTTTTTTGGTCACTGTTGGTCACATTTACATGTGTTGGTAAACCTATGCTAAATCAAGAAAAGTATAATTTTGATAAAGGAGAATATGTAAATGAGACAGGAGCTTTGCAAACATATTTAGTTGTTTCGATGTAACGCAAATAAATTAAGTAACATAAAATGTTCAAATCAGTAAGTAAAAGTCGTCAAAACATAACTATGGAGGTTGGTAGAGCGTTTGTCTATTGATCCAGAGGTTGGCAGTTCGAATCCCGGTCTCGAAATAAACATCATTGGTTGAGATCCACTGACCCACAGGTTGGCAGTGCAATTCCAGCTCCCACAGGTGAATGTTGCTGGTGTGTCCTTGGGCCAGACGCTTAAACCCTCCTCACCTCCAATGTCTGTGTAAACTGGTGTATGAATGGGTGAGTGGTTCCTTAAAGTGATGTGTCTTGAAGGTGGAAAAGCGCTATATAAAAATATGACCATTTACCATCAGTGGGTAAAAAGAATAAAATAACTTTTGAGAGACATGAGCAGGAACTCTGGAGCTCCATCGCACCACGGCACAGGGTTTACACCAATGTTCTCAAAGTAAATACTGATTATATTTGAACATTCATTTTCATTTCATGCTGGAATCATGATTGGGTGAATGAAACACAAAGATCAACATCTGAGTTGACACACGTTTGACAAATTTGAACGGGATAAAAATGCAACTCAAGGGCATTTAGATGAAACTGTATTTAATTTGGTAAACATTATCCCTGTGTAATCTGCTCCTTTTGGCTCGCAGTTTCATGTATAAAATTACAGAGTTCACTGATTTATCAAAGCAGCCTTTCAGCCACTGTACTCAAGGTTGTTTCGATTCTTTGTCTTAGCTTTGTACATTGTCTTTCATCCCCTTCACTAATTGCATTGTAATCGACAAACACACCTTAGGATTAAAAAATATTGCCAGTGCAGGAGACAGCCCATACTTGTTAGGGAAAATAAGTGTTGTCCTAATGAGTTCTAGTGTAAAGTAAAGAGAGGCAGGAGACTCGGGATGTCTGAGGTAAAAGAAGTTTATTTACCATCAGTCCTGGACCCAGTCACTTGAATATACTCAACACTGCACGTTAGTATCGGCCATTCAAGTCTGACCATGCTTCCACAACATGGATCTATTAAAATAACTGGATAGGGTATTGTTAGCTTAGAGCTGTCTTGAGTTGGATAAGTGGCCACTCATTGGTACTGCAGCAAAAAAAAAAAACAACCTTCTACCCAGAAAGGTTTTTTCTCATAGAGCACAATGTAATCACACACTGCTGGTGTTTGGCTGACTGGGCACCTTCAACTTTCACAAAGGTCAAATCTGTGGCGATTTTTACCTATTTTTAAATTTGAAACTTTTTCTCAGCTCAAAAGTCATCTGTTGTCTTCAAAAAACACGTTTCAGTCGTTACCTTTGGCTACGCTCTATGTCCGCTCTAGCTGAGCTTAAGTTAGAGCGGCCACAGGGTACGACATGAATGAGCAAAAACACAAAAACAGTCAAAAGTGCGAACCGACTTGATTTCATCATCTATATATTTATAATAGAGCCATCGTTTGAACGTGATCTGACTGCTCTGCAGTTGGCTCTGTCCGTTCGTTCTTGTTGTGCAAAGTCCCATGGGGGGTGGCTCAAATGCACATGGTCGATGGGCAGGACCGTATTTACCTAGCCACTAAAGGCTAAACTAGCGACATTCGCCATTGAGTACGACCCATTGACTTCAATGGGCACCCATGTTTAGGCCCCGGGACTTGCTCTACAAAAGGGGTTTAAATAGGGACTAAGAAGGGCAGCCTGGCTGAGATAAAATGAGAAGTGCGTAGCAAACCGCTTCTGTGAGATGTGTTGACAAAGGAAAGTGAGGACAAATTCTGTAATAGTTGGATGACGCCATAGCTAACCACAATGAACTGCAGGTGTCCTTGCTAAGACTATGCAGGGGATGGAAAACTCCACAACAATGCTTACGATTATCGTGAAAACCAGGAGAGATTAGCGGCAAACGGATCCACTTTGTTCGGCTGATACTACCAAATGCGTAAGGAAAGAGGATGTGTAAGTAATGCAGTACAAGTATTAGTCAGAGGCAGCCCATTTGCCCACTCACAGGCCTTGGGCTAAGCAGCATCATCGCTTGTTGTCTGGCTAATTTTCTTCCCAGAGATTATTTTCACTTTGCTTTGAGACCCAAACAAATGCCAGAATGCTCCAAGAGTGTGTCACTAAGAGGGTAAATAAATAAATAGGGAAGAATCTTGACAGGTTATTACACTATGTGGGTTAAGACTTGTGGAAAGTTCCACTAATCCATTATTTACAGTTTGTTTTGGACTTTAAATTAACTGCTTTGAAACGAAAGTCATTGCCGGCAAGATTAAAAAGAGCACAGGAGAGAAACCAGGCCATTTTACAGCATATGAATTATACATGGAGATTTTTGCTGGAATAGTGTTTAACTGTGGAAGCAAATTTCAAACACATATTTAATCTTCACCAAGTTATTGTTACAAAATACCCAATATTTCTTTATCATTGGTAAGCCTAAAAAATCTGTATAAATCTGTCAAAGGTGCTGCAGTACTAAAATGGACTCTCGTGAGCTTTAAGCCATGTTATAATGCTGTTACCTCATCAAAAACGTACCTGGAGTTGTGTTTTAGTTTCATTCACACATTTTATTATTAGTCTGTAAACATCTCCAATGCTCTAATTGCTCTGTTCCACCTCGTGATGTCATGAAGTGGTAGTTTTCAAGTCAAGACAGACTAATAAAATGTTACTCAACATGTCTGAATGAAATAAAACACAACTGCAAGTATATTTTTGATGAGAGAACAACATTATAACATAGATCAGAAAACAGCGTAATATGGGCCCTTTACAAACCGCAATCATTTTCAATCTTTTCATTGCAAGACTTAAGACAGTTGACCAACGACTGTCTAACCTCTCAATATAATGGCAATATTGCATTCATTTGTCCACTTATCCATTTTCTTCCACTTATCTGGGGCTGGGTCATGGGCGCAGGTACTACAAGGCTTCCCTCACCCTAGACACTTCCTCCACACATGCCCGACAATATGGCCCTACTTACAAAATAGAATACATAAATAAAAAATAATAGGGCTTGCTTGAATACTGGTAGTAGTGACTTTTCATCTCTTTCCAACCTCCGACTGTGACTAAAACAGTGATGAAACACAATGTAACTTCCAAGTCCCTTTATACAAAAACAGCATGGGTGACAGAATGAAATCTGCTCAGCCAAAGTGTCAATGTGTCAAGTTAAAGTATAAAATGAAAAACATCAAATGTAAATGCATGAAAAGGAGTCATCATAATGTCAACTTAAATTGTTTTATAATAGAAATTCATGTGCACTGAAAGCAAAAAAAAAAAAAAAAAAAATCTATGCATTTTGTTGAGTCTAACCATTCTTCCATCTCAGACTGCATTTTCAGTTCTGATTTATAAAATGCTGCAGACTCCTGTGGCCAATTACTCAGAATGATTTTAAGAGCGGAGCCGCAGTCACTCCTGGACATGTTTCTGTAAACGATATCCTTGACCAAACTTTGAAGGATTGTGCGGGCCTACTGCTGCAGCACGCTGATTCATGGTCATCTGGAGCTCATCTGTAAGGGCAGATTTTGACTGACAGACTGGCTACAAGAGGGAACAGAAAGCATACATAAACATACATGGATATGTCTGTAAATTAGACATGCAAGTTTGAGTTTATAGCTTGAGATTCCGCATTTAAGAGGACATAAATACAGTTTTATGAGCTTTTTGTTACGGCACGACAATATGGCACCCAAAAAGTGACTCAAGACTGAAGCAAAAAATCAAAGTGTTTAATGAGCAGGTATGGAGCAATGGCTGGCACATCCGGAGGTGAGTGGCAGACAGGTGGCAGCAAACAGGAACCCAAGCACTGTGAAGAGAGAGATCAGGGCAGCTGAACAAAGAACAAAAAATTGGAGCAGAAGTCAAAAACTCTAGCGAGTGAGAAAACCATGATGCAACAATCTGGCGTTGACTAGTTGCAGAGCTGGGTATGAGTAGACAGCTTGATTGGAGGATATGCTCATAAATAGGTGAGACTGCTGCCAGGTAGCTCCGCCCATGCACTCACACACAGGGAAGGGGAGGAAGAGAGAAACGCAGCATGTGTCACAGCATGGAGTGTGACACTGTTATTACTAAACTCATAACAGTGTCCCTTCATCATAAATGTACACACAAAAAAAAAAAAAGAAAAAAAAAAGACTGTTTGAAGACTGTGAAGAGGTCTTGTCTGTCAGGGCTGCAGTTTGGATCCATTTCTTATATTCATTGATTAAATTAATTGATGGTAAATGGCTTTTCCACCTTTGAGGCACTGAAATCCCTTCACATCGAGGAACCACTCACCCGTTCATACACGCATTCATACACCAGTGTACACAGACACTGGGGGCAAAGTGGGTTAAGTGCCTTGCCCAAGAACACAAGGACAGTATTCATCTGTGGGAGTTGGAATCGCACGGCCAAGCTGCGGGTTAGTGGATCGCTGTACCAATGATGTTTATGTCAAGAGTGGGATTCAAACTGCCAACCTTCAAATCAGTGACCAAACGCTCTACAAACTGCGTCTAACTCTTAAGTCAATACATGGAAAAAAACTAAAAAAAAGTATAATATGTCTTTAAAATGTTCTAAATTGAAGGTGAGAAGACAGTAACAAAAGCCTAGAAGAGTAACCTTAAATATGTGAATCCATCTTCTTGTCACTTATTAATTTTATATGTCTTATATATAAAGTTTGAATTTACTTTTAATCATATCTTATCAGAGTCAGACCAAGAATATACACATTGTGACAGAGCCAATAAAAAACAAAATCCCAAAGATCCAATCTTGTGAAGGTCAAAGACATTTTTAGTTTTATGTGTGCGTGGATGTTGGAGCTGCAGATGCCAATGATGAGGTGACAGTGTTATTGATGCAGACAGTTGCACTAACCAATGCAGAGCTTGGCGAGGTACAAGGAAAAATGGAGTATTATTAAAGGAAAGTACAGGTTAAAGCAACTCCCATAGATACAGAGCCCCTAAAGTCCCCTGTATTGTACACAACTATTGTATTGTATCTACCCACATTTTGTATTTCAGCACAATTGGTAAAGAGCCATTACTTTTCCTCACACTGCCAAGAAATAGCTGCTTCCCAGTATTGCTAAGATTTGTTAATACCATTTTAAATCTTAAAGGGTCTTTTTTTTTCTTTTTTTCTCCGTTTTGAGCCAAACTTGCCCCAGCAGAAATTGTATAAGCAGCTGTTGAGATCAAAATAAGTCCACTGTGTATTGTTGATGTTTAATTATAAAGCGTTTTATTGTCAGAGAATCAGGAAGTGCACAGTTAGCATGGTTGTTTTGTCTGGTCACCTTTCAGAGACCAGACAGCAAAACTCTGCTCTGGTCTCTGAAAATTGTGAAAAGTGAATAACGCCTTTATAAGGTAAGTGAGGAATAACTTAAAGTGTTTTTCATGTTTTTAAAACAGCAAAAATGGGGTACAATACCTTTAAGCCCCTAACTTAGACAGCAGGTTGTCTCTAGCGATAATACCACCAGGCACTCAAAGCGCTTTTTACAAGGAAACACTCACCCATTCACACACACATTCAGAGTATAACACAGACACGGGGGGCAAAATGGGTTAAGTGTCTTGCACAATGACAGCATTCATCTGTGGGAGCTAGAATCGCACTGTCAACCTGCGCATGAGTGGATCTGACCACTCAACCAATGATGCTTATGTTGAAAGTGGGATTCAAACAACCAACTTCTGGATCCATGGACAAACACTCTATCAACTGAGATACACAAATATACACGGTTTTCCTTACCACTTGTAGGCACCTTCTCAGTCTGGGCATTTACTTCCTTATATTTGTGAGACTGTAAATATGTGATGTCCCTCGGTGGAGTAAGTCATGTACCTACAGTATCTCTTCATTTTTTATGACATTTTGTTTTTGTTTTTGAGATGTGCTGCCGTCTTCTCCTCCATCATAGATCTATATTACTGTGGCTATAGAATATTTGGTATTTTCTACCCCTGAAGCCTCATGACTCTGCCTTTTGGGACAGATGAAGTCAACACTACCCAACCCGCTGCAGGTGAAGATGCTGACCATGTAGAAATCATTATTTGCAGGAAATATGTGGGTCTCAGTTTGGGGAATATTAAAACGCCGTCAGAGGAACAACAGAGCGTTTCTTGCTTATACATTGTAAGCCTATAAATTACATACGTACATGCGGTTATTGTGGTGACACTGCAGCCAATAATCAAACGGCAGTCTATAAATCAGGCTGACACTCGCAGCTAGAAGAGCTGTACGCCGGCAACTCAATTCATCAACGGAGCACACAAACATAAAGTCGGCAGCGTAGTGCATAAATCAAAAGTGAATCAAAGGTGTGGTTACAGGTACAAAGGAGGATGAGGAGGCACTGGGCCGGTCGATAAGGTATTTCAAAACCAAGTCTGCTGTTTGTATCGATGGGTTTGAGATGATAGAATATATGCAGTTATTGACAGTGAAATGAGGAGCATCAATTCAAGACAAGGTGGTTTGTCATTGTCAGAAGAGTGTGCAAAGTCAGAAGAGTGTGCAAAGTTAGAGGAGTCAGAAGAGTGTGCAAAGTCTGAGGAGTGTGCAAATTTAGAAGAGCGTGCAAAGTCAGAACAGTGAGCAATGTCAGAAGAGTATGCAATGTCAGACGAGTGTGCAAAGTCACAAGAGTGTGCAAAGTCAGGGGTCAGAAGAGCGTGCAATCAGAAGTAGGGCAAAGTTGGAAGAGTGTGGAAAGTCAGAAGAGTGTGCTAAGTCAGAACAATGTGCAAACTCAGAGGAGTCAGAAGAGAGTGCAAAGTGTGAACCTTGTGAAAAGTCAGAAGAGTGTGCAAAGTCACAAGTGTGCAAAATTTAGTTTTAGTTTTACTTAAGTACAATAGTTGAGATAAATATGTAATTATCAATATTGTCATTATATTGTTTTATTATGATCACATGGTATTATCAGTAATGGAAGAAGTACTACATTTTGCTACTTAAGTAAAGGGATAGATACTGGAGCAAAAAAATAGTCGAATAAAATGTCTAAGTAAAAGTATTAAAGTACCCATTTAAAAATGTACTTCGAGAGTAAAAAGTTAAAGTATTTTTGCACAGATTTTGAGGTCTTATAAAGGTGCAAGTGTAGAGATTTTGATAAAGCTTTGTATTGAATTTTGTTCAACAGAAACACTGAAATCAATGTTTTTATTTGTGTATTTTGGTTTGCTAAAATAATAATCAAAATAAACCCATGAGCCTTTTTAACAGGTCTCAAACAATACAGTCAACAATAATAATTGAGAAGAATTTGTTCCTAAGTACTGTACTTTACTACTTACTTGTTACCTTCCACCACTGGTTATTACACATTTATTATATTAACAACACAGTAAAGCGTGTTTCTTTGGGTGCAGGTTTAGTTCTCACTTTAGTCCTGATGTTGATGTGTGGGTGAATCTCACACCGTTTACACTCAAATCATGGGGACCTTCCTTATGGGGACAAAAACAGGCCCTGAGGATGCAATAGCTTCATTACTAGATTAACAACCTGGTTCGAAGTTAAGATGTGAGGTAAAATAAGTTATTTTTAGGGTTTAGGTTAAGGTTAAGTAAATTGTGACCATGATTAAGGTTAGGATCAGTCTCCAGGCAATGAAGGTAAGCCAGTGTAATGTCCCCAAGAAGCATGGAGATGAATGAATGATCATGAATGAGGGTTTATTTTGGTAAATTTACAAAAATTGGTAGAGTTAAGATCCACAATCAAAAATCCCAAAAAAGGCATGGAGATCAGAAGCTAAGGTTATATTAGCCTATCCTGTTCTTTCTTGACATACGTCTATAGAATCAGCTTTAAAAATAAAAAAAAAGATCCAAATATAGTGCGTGTGCGTGTGCCTTAAAAAGCACAGACCCAAAACAGAAGTATGCAGAAAATAGATAGTCCTTAGACTACAGTATAAAAGTTTACATTAGTAGCAGAAGTTTCTTGTGGCCCTGTAGTATGTAAGGCATAAGGTCAACATATGGCCAAAGCAGGTCTAGTTGGACTGATGGGTGAATATAAAATCAGGCATAATATTTACATGGATCATAGACAAGAGAAATGTGTTACCTCCTACAGAACATATGGTAGGACAGTAATGGTTACATGTGAAATGAATCATGTGTATATGTGTGAATGGCTTTCCGAACATTTTGTACAGCAATGTGGCTGTCTGTTAAATGAATGAGTAAAACTTTTTCTAATCCAGAAAATAATGCTACTAAACTCATAACAGTAAGCGACAGTAGCTCAGTTGGTAGAGTGTTTGTGCACTGATCTGAAGGTTGGAAGTTCAAATCCTGTTCTCGACATGAACATCATTGGTTGAGTGGTCAGATCCAACTGACCCACAGGTTGGTGGTGCGATTCCAGCTCCCACAGATGAATGCCGTTGTTATGTTCTTGGGCAAGACACTTAATCCACCTCGCCCCTAGTGTCTGCGTTAACTGGTGGACGGATGTGTGATTCCTTGATGAAGTGTTTTGAAGGTGGAAAAGCGCTATATAAAAATGTGACCATTTGAAAAATGACCTTTTAACATTTAAAACTAGTGACTTTCTAAAATATATTTTGATGATTGGCTTTTGGGTTTTTTAGTTTTTTGTTGTTGTTTTTTTTTTTTTTTTTATTGAGCAACGCAAATTAAATATGCATTGTGCAGCTTTTTCTGGTGAGGGATCTGCCACCTGCTTGTCTCCATGGAGATGTCATTTTTTTTTTACCTAGAATGCTTTTCAGTATAAAACTTGCCAGTGACACCACTAGGCCAAGTTACAGTTCAGATTTATGGAGAGCAAAAAGTGACTGTAACTCAGTAGGTTCAATAATTTATGTTCTGCAATAATACCTGTAACTGAAAAAAAAACCACAAAAAAAAAAACACAAAAAAAACAAAACAAAAAAAACTGTTTAATGCCATGCTATGGGACATTCTAGGAAAAGCACAAAACATCTCCAAGGAGACAAGAAGGTGACAGACTACATAGAATTCCTTCACGTTTTCTAACTTGTAGCATCTTTGTAAAGGATGAACTGAAATCAGACGAATGAAAACAACACGTTAGCTCCAAAAAGTTCTCATGCTAACTGCTACAATTTAGCATTCATTATAAAGTAAAACAGGCGTCTTTTGGCTCACAACACAATCAGTCACAATGAAGGGCCCACGCTCGCCCTCATCCACACTGCGATCAAAGCCCCTCTCCACGCGAGCGCACGATTGGCTGGCTCTAGTTGTTTTCAATTTCGCCTCTATGCAAATGCCCCCCACATTTCCTCGGCAAGTAATGAGGAAAATAAGAAAGCACTAACCCTAGATGAAAGGGGAATTGTTTTTGAAAAGGCTCACATGCACTGCTTTATGATGGAAAAAAAAACAAAAAAACAAAAAAAACAAAAAAAAAAAAAAAAAAAAAAAACCCCCCAAACTTTATATGTATGAAACAATTATTATTTTTATTTATTTATAGATGCTAAGTGCAACCAAAGTGTTTTAACTCTTCCAAACTTTTAGCCTGAAAGTAAATCATCTCTTAATATTGAGGTTTATCTTTCACTTAAATAGGTTCTGTGCTGTGCTCCATTCAAATTATCCTAAAAAAGTATTAGAACTATAGTAATAAAACAGTGTAGGTAGCTTCCCCTTTGATATCTGGGTTATAAATATGACCTTGTAATCAAATATCAACCTGACATGCAGCAACATTTTCATTAACAATTTCATTCATTTTTTTTTTTTTTTTTTTTTTTTTTTTTTTCGTCACATTACACATTGCAGAGGGCTGGGTGCACAAGGCCGGGTGCAAAGGGCCAGGTGCAGGGCGCCTAGTGCATAGGGCCGGGTGCATAGGGCCGGGTGCAGAGGGCCGGGTGCAGAGGGCCGGGTGCAGAGGGCCGGGTGCAGAGGGCCGGGTGCAGAGGGCCGGGTGCAGCGTGTCACTCCGCTGGATAAAAATAGGTCACGAGTCTGTAATTTACTATCTTGGATCAAGCAGCCGAGTCTAGACTGTGTTAATATATCACTGCTTTAAATGGCACAGCTGACTACAATCTTGATGTTGCATTACTTACACCGTGTACACACGCACAAACACGCACACAGACACACAAAGGTACAAGCAGACACACAAACACACACACACAAACACACAATGCACGCACAAACACACACAGACACACAAGCACACAATGCACACACAAACACACAAGCGTACAAGCACACAATGCACGCACAAACACATAGTCACACACACAAAGACATATAAGCACATAAGTAACCCATACACATGCACAGACACACACATGCATGCACACACACGCAAACACATAAGTACACACGCATACACAAACACATAAGCAGACAAACACACAAACACATAAACACTGACACACACACAAACACATAAGCACTGAGACACACACACACATAAGCAGACACACACAAACACATAAGCACTGAGACACACACACATAAGCAGACACACACACACACATAAGCACACACACAAACACATAAGCACACATATGCACAAACACATGCATAAACGCACAAGCACACACATGCACAAACACATAAGCACACAGACAGACACATAAGCACATACAAACACATAAGCACACACACAGACACATAAGCACACACATGCACAAACACATAAGCACACGCAGACACATAAGCACACACAGACACATAAGCACACACACAAATGCACAAGCACACTCATGCACAAACACATAAGCACACACACAGACACATAAGCACATACAAACACATAAGCACATACAAACACACACACACACACATACACACACACACACACACACACACATACATACACACACACACACATTACACACACACATACATACACACATACACACACACACACACACACACACACATACACACATACACACACACGGACACCTCCACACATATACACACATGCACACATACACACACATGCACACACACATAGACACACACACACACACCACCACACACACCACCTCACACACACCTCACACATACACACACACCTCCACGCACACACACACACCTCACACACACACACACACACACACCTCCACACACACACACATACATACACACCTCCACACACACACATACACGCACACATACACACACACCTCCACACACACACACACACACACACACACATACAATACAAATGATGATACGATTTTTAGTGCTTGGTATATCTATCTACCTATGTACATACATAATATATCCACATACATATATACATATATATATATATATATATATATATATATATACGATTTATATATATATATATATATATATATAACTAACCTATATAGATAGAGATATAGAAATAGATAGACAAACTATGCAAATGAGCGATGATGTCATCTTTAGAACCCTAAAACACGAGGTCGTCGTGGAGATGTGTGATGTCATCATGTGATGTGATGATGTCAGACTTTAGAATCAGAGATTTTGTTATATAACGTCGCTCACAGATTCAGCTCATTACTTCTCTGACACCGATGGATACACACGCACAAAACAATCGCTCTACAACTTTCACTATGAAGCCTTGGTACCTGTACACGTCTGAGGACGACGTCCACCTCTACGACCAGGACTTCAACCTGGAGGCTCTGCTCTGTCCAACACCATCAGGACACGAGCAAGAGCCAGAGGAGACCCACCTGGAGTCTGCCACCATCCAGGACTCCTCAACCCCCGAGGAGAGAGGTCCGGCCCCCCCCTGGACGAGGTACCCCTGAACAAGGTACCCCTGAATGAGTTACCAGCATGATGTACCCCTGAACGAGGTACCCCTGCATGAGGTGCCCCTGAACGAGGTACCCCTGGACGAGGTACCCCTGGGCGAGGTACCCTGAACGAGGTACCCCTGGACAAGGTACGCCTGCACGAGGTACAAGGTACTCAGGATGAGGTACCCCTGAACGAGGTACCCCTGAACGAGACCCCTGAACGAGGTACCCCTGAACGAGGCACCCTGAATGAGCCCCCTGGACGAGGTACAAGGTACCCAGGACGAGGTACCCCTGCACGG
>JAIEZT010001214.1:6060300-6150300 GCA_019594935.1 Periophthalmus modestus | reverse complement strand
GAAGCTTTATTAGATCTCAAAATATGTGAGAAATACTTTTAACTCTTAAAGTATCAGTTTAAAAAATTACTTAAATACTAAGTAGACTTTTTCATCTGATACTTTTACTTGAGTATTTTTTTTTTGTTTTTTTGTTTGTTTGTTTGTTTGTTTGTTTGTTTTTCTCCGGCATCTGTACTTTTACTTAAGTAATAACTTCTTCCACCACTGTACTTTATAGCCCTTAGGATAAATCGTCCTCATCTTTTGGCCCATGCCACCTGCCGTCCCCAGATCTTGATTTAGTCTTGGTCAGGACAACCTAAGCTGCAGGATTTGACCTATTATGCATGTTTTTCGTTGATGGGGGAAACCAGAGCATCTGGAGGAACCCATCCAGGCAGAGGTAGAACATGCAAACTCTGTACTGCAAGGCCTGGGCAACAAACCCGTGACCTTCTCGCTGTGAGACAAGGGTGCCAGCTGCTCAGCCACTGTGCCACCTGCCCACAAGAAATGACAGTGGTGGCAGTCAGTGACTAAAAAAGCAAGGGTAAAATTTGGAGTTGCACACAAATTGTTATAATTAGTTAAAGCAGGTTTGGGCGTAACAGTAATAATCAGTAGTTGTAGTAGTAGTAGTAGTAGTAGTAGTAGTAGTGGTAGTGGTAGTATTTGTAGTAGTAGTAGTTTAGTAAAAAATAATGGTATAACAGTTAACTGGTAGTGGTGCTGTCAATAGAAAAAAGTAGTCATAGTAGTTGTAGTAGTAGACAAATGCTCCAATGTTCATTCATAAACCATAATAATAAGCAGTAGGGATGTACCGATACTGATACTCGTATTGAATAGTAACATCGATACTGGAACATTTGCTAGATCCATGATACCCGATCCTAGTTGTGTCTTTAATTGGATATAATAAGACTATTTACAGGCTGATTTTGGCTTAGAATGTGTCATAATGTTTGAGCTTTTATTCATACAAAGCTGCTCAGTAGTATTTGAAAGTGAAAAACAGTTACATAGCAAAACTGGATCGTTTGCATAATAAGTTAACTGTGTTTTAAGGAAATAAGTATCATTTTCCGTCCCTACGATGGTATTGGTTCAGAACTGAAAAAGCTGGATCGATGCATCCCTAATAAGAAGTAATCTGCCGGTTCTCCGTCACCTGTCTCACCAAGGCCCATCTGGAGCTGTGTGCCTGCGCTAATTGTTTTCCTCACCCTGTGTCATGTATGCAGATGTGTTTGTGCCCGTGCTAACATGAGTCTGTGCACCGCCTCTATGGGAAAGTATAGGGGCGGAGGCGGGCTGCAGCTGGAGGGCCAGAGGATGAGATCAATAAATCACCCCATGTCTCTTTTCACTAAAGCCCTGACGGAGTGGAAAAACAGAGAAAAAATAATGAGATGGACAACAGGATGTGCTGGTGAGCTACATGCTTTACTGTTTCAATAATGTAGAATCTGGTTCAAAGGGCGATGGTGCAGTGGTTTCTAGTAATTGACTATGTAGCTGTGAAACCTGTGATTGTTTTGCTTTTGGCACCACTGATGGAAGAAGTCTATGGTCAAGTATGAAAAATTAGGTTAAAAGAAAGAATGTTAGAAAAAAAGAGCGATTATATTTACTTTAGGACATTTTCACTAGTCATTTTAATGTTTTGGAAGCAGCTCTAAAATAAAAGGCAATTTTATTTGTACAGCACACTTCATACACAAAGTAATTCAAAGTGTTTTACAGAATAAGAAAGACATTACATCATAAAATAAACTTTGAAAGAGAAGAGTGCAGAATAAAAACCTTTCAGTCATATGCACAGCTGAACAGAACCGTTTTGAGCCTTGATTTAAACATTGGCCAAGTAGAGGCCTGTCTCACATCTTCAGAACGAGTTTCCACATTTTAGCTGCAAAAAACTGAAACACTGATTCCCCGTGTTTAGTCCTGATTTTGGGCACCAGCAGGAGACTGGTCCCTGAAGTCCTCAGAGTGTGAGATGATTCACATGGCACTACCATGTTGGAGATGTACTTTGGTGCTAGGCCAATGGAGAGACTTGTTCACAAGCAGAGCTGCTTTAAAGTCTATTCTCTGAGACACAGGACTTACGTGCTTGTAGTTCCTGGTTCTAATCACGATCTAGTCTAGTCACTGACTTGAAGGTTTTAGAGAGAGACTGGAGGTGACTTCTGACACTTTCTCTTTATTTCTGTGGGCTATGACTTCATTGTGAGTTTAGCTGGAGAAAGTTGTTTTGCAACCACACACTGATCTGTTGGATGCAGTGTTTATTTCTTACTGGATGTTTTTATTGGATTGAAAAACTTTGAAAAACCTGTGTGTAACCCCTGACTCAAGTATATTAAAATAATCCAATAGGTTAGACCGTGCGCTAGGTTCGTAAGGGCTACAATAAAATAGTAAAGTGAGTGCAAATGAAATGGCAGGAGACAGGAATGAGCAATGAGTATTTAGTTATTTAGGAAAAATTAGAATAAAAGTTTACATTATGAACAGCCGGCAAACTGATAAATTCCCTTATGTACAAAATAAATCAAAAACCCAAGTCCTACTGAGCTCAGTGGTATTGTAGTCTTTTCAGTCACAGTCAATTGTAAGTTCCTCGTTGTGGCAGATATGTGGTTACCACTTGATGATCAACAAGAAGAACAGAGATAGTTGCTATTCTCCATTGACAGTTCAGGGTTCCGGGACAGGCTCGCCATCTCCTCTGAATCTTCTGAATCATCACCAACCATACGAAACCTAGCCTGTATAACAATAATGTAGACAGCTAGTTTAAAGTCTATTTCCATTCTCTAATCTTTGTAGTAGTAGTAAAAGTAGCTATAGCTTTGTTTCTTTCTCAAATTATCAAATATTGTATTTCCATTGCACAAATGTACAATATCAGTACCATACATGTATGTTTTAAATTCAAAATATCATTGTTGCACATGAAATGTGTTTCTAACAGATGCAAAAATAATAAAATGAATTGTTCCTTTAAATCTTAATCCATTAACCATGTGACTTGATTAATATTTTCATCCAATTGAATTAGTAAACTCTAGCTGGTTTAACATTACATTACATGTTTATGCAAAAAGAATCTACTTGTGCATTTAACATCAGAATGAACATTGAATCTCACCAAAAATAGTGCAAACTTAAGTAAAAGTACATTTGCCAACTTAATGGTGACTTTAAAACAACAAAAACAAACACAAGTACGTTTCTCATTGACAAAGTAGTATTTTACCACTCGCTATTAGCATTAGCATTTTCGTTAGCATCGCGCTAGCGCCGCGCTAGCGCCACGTTAGCACCAGGTTAGCGCCAGGTTAGCTTTTAATGAGCACGTGCGACTCACCAAGATGAGGGTTTTGCATGGACGTGACACAGCACACGGTCACGGCCGCTCGGGTTCACACATGGAATCACTTAAAATGAATAATTTTCTCAATTAGAGTTACAATTTGGTACAATATTTACATCAAATTAATTCGAGGTACACTCACCAACCTTATGTTAGCTTTTCAATTTAAACAGTACGTCAACCAGCCTCTCTCGTGTGTGTCCAAAGCGCAAAAGAACAAAAAACTAATGAGAACCTGGCATCACATCTGAAGGAGGTGGGACTTATTTACTTTTAGCGAATAAGAAGGTCATTATCACCCAACGTGACTGGCAAACAGGAAGTCAAACAAACAAGTGTGAGGATCACACTTCCTCTTTCCAAAATAAAAGTTTTCAAAATAAAATGAGTGCATTAACAGAAATAAGGCACGTTTTCTGTACTGGGTTACATGTGTCCTTACTGCGGGCTTGCATCTCCACAAACCTGACTCTTATTTGGCCTCCTGTTTTTCCAGGAAAATGTGTTCCTTTGGCTATAATTTTCTCCAGCATGGCTTAAAATTGATCAATCTCTATGGAGAATGTTCTGAAGTAAGGTTTTTACTTTTCATTTCCATGGAACCATGCAGGTGATTTGCAGTCTTCAGAAAGTTACACAGTGTTGTTTTAAGACAACACTGTAAAGGGCTGCTCGTATGAACATGTTGCTGTGTTAGATATTGTAATCCATCATGTGAACAGCACACAGGCTGCACTTTTCTTAATATCACTATCACTCAGATAATTATTGTGTTTAATCGCCACTATAATCACCTCGGCCATTACACCACACTGTTACAGAGGAGGCAGTTAGAAAAAGAGAGGGAAAAGAAAACCAGATAACATGATGTGAATGCATTCATACAGCTTTCAAAAAACTGATCCCAAACATTTAGACATTTTATGATTTGTGGGCAATCCATCTCGAGATGTTTAAACAGTGCAGCAGCTCAAGTGTGCTGAGAAACCCCAAACTCTGTGGTTCATTTGAATAAAAAAATGGTTCCGACTTCACATTCTGCTGTAAACATTTTGGTTAGAGATACTCCTTAGATTTCTCATTTCTAATTGAACTTTAACTGAAGCTTTTCATACTTGAGCTATAGCAGACTGATTATATTGTGATGCAAACTTTTAGCCGAGATGTTAGAGCTGCACAATACATCCCAAACACATCAAAATCACAATTTGAGATCGGACAATTATCAAATCGCAAAGTCTGCAATTATTCATGTGGGAGAATTGTTAGAGAAATGAAACATTGACAAATTCATGGGATTCTTGACTTAGTTTATCAGTTCGTATTTCAGTCTTCTCTTGAATGTCATTGTTGTTCATAATATGCACATGAATTTTTTATTTATTTTTTATTTTTTTCTGACAATGACTACTATTTTACTTTTTATATTTTCAAAAGTGTGTGGCCCTACCAGATTTCCTTCTCATTTCAGGAATAAGAATCAAACTTGCAGCCGGTTGATTAAAGGACACCTTGCCTTGCCCTTCGTCCCTAAGTCATCCATCCCATCTCTCCTTAAGCTTTTGTTAAGTTATTCTTGTTATTGTGCCTTTCACAACTGATCTCTCACTATTCCACATTGGTGTACTGATTGTATTTAGCTCACGTATTAACCTGCTCTCCATGATCCTGGTGTTTTTATTTTGCTATTGTGTCCATAACTTAAGATATGAACGTTAATAAGAGATAAATCAGCTGCCTTCTTTCCCTGAGGTCACTCCGATTAGCATTAGCAACAGGTTTGATTGACAGTGTTGCTAGCAGTGCGGGCAGGAAGGGGTGTTACCTTCACCAGCTTCGCTCCAGATTGCCTCTTTGGTTGCTATGATACTTGCGGTCAGAATTCCTGATATGGAACTCGGCTCCAAATTCACCCTATAACTGCTACCCTCGATGAGCTTCATTTGACTGGAGAAGAGCGATATAGTTGATGTCACACTCCCTTAGTTCACTTCTTTATACAGCTATAGCCTATAGCCTTATAGTCTATGAGTACAGCGCATCTCTTGTCTCCTCCTCATGTTAATGCTAGCGCTCTGCCACTCTCCTCCTGGCTGCACTTGTCCACAGACGCCACGGAGGGTGCTTGCGCCGTGACTGAATATGGCCCACCATTAAAAGGTTACTGTCATCAATTATAGTTAAAGGAAGGATGGTACATGGAGGACAGGCTGTGAAATTCGGTTTTAAAGGGAAGGAGCGTACAGCGGGAGATGTCGGGGATTTAGGTCACCACAGATTAAGATAAATGGGTGCCTCAAAGCGCAGAATCAGTGAGGCCAGAATGCTATTACATGTTAGTACATTCATACACACATCCTGTCTTCAAACATGTCTCTAGCCCTTACGCTAAGATTAACGTCTTAATTTGGTAGTTTGCAGTTTGGGAACAACATTTTGTGTACACTTTTTCTGCCGCAGTTTGGGAAGCATCCTGCCAGCTCAGCGTTTCACTTGAAGGAATTACCGTCAGATGTTCCCATATTTAACCCATGCTCCATTTCCAACATAATCAGTATTTTACCGGACTGATTAGCGAGTAATCACTTAATCATGTATTACTAATAAGCCTCTTAGTGTGCTGTCATGTCTGCAGTGGGGTGGAAGTCTTCAGGGAGATGTCAAAAGAGCACACTTGCCAGAGGTTTTCAAGGCTGCGTTAGCAGTAACACAGCTGACCCCATGTGGAACCAAAGGACTGTCAGCGAGGCCCTCGGAGGCCTATTAAAAACATGCAAACATCAGTCTCTGTGGTGAAGAAAAGACTGCGAAGAGGAGCGCTCTATGAAGGTCAGGAGATCAAAGTCCTGTGTGCCTTATGAGGTCCGGGGGGATTCATTGATTAGCCAATAAGGGCGGCGGGCAACGGCGTTCAACACATACAAACAAAGTGACTTGTTTTGCTTCAGATGTACAGAAGTTATTTTTCTTTCAGCCTTCCCATGAGATATCTGGGATTCTCTTTGGAAATCCAAGAATAAATGTGACTTTGAGTGGTGTCAGTGTTTGGTCCGCAGAGGCACTGAGATTGGCTACTACATTAAACTCTGGATCTAGTAAGCATTTTGGGGCTGGATGAATATTCAAACTATTTAGCATTTTTAAATCTGGCTGGAGGCATTTTAATGAGTGAGTAAGACACAGTTTATGAATGAATTCTAAAGATGTGGTTTGTAGCCTGCAGTAAATTGCTAGGAGATATGTTTATTCACACATTTTTATTTCTGTTTGAGTAAAAAAAAAAGTATTAATTTTATGTGTGTATGTATATTTTATGTATTTAGACGTTAATATTTTCAGTGCATGATTTATCTATGTGTAATTATCTATGTGTAATTAGAATTAGACCAGATTTTGAACACCTTTTCCCCTCGTTTTATTCCCATTTGTAATTGATTTAACTGAAACCTTGTGGACCACAAATTCAGCAAATATTTAAATGTACATTTTACTATGCATCTTATCAATTGTAAATGTTTTAACCATGTACTCAGGGCTCCCGTGAAAATGAGATGCAATCTCAAAGAGACTTCTTGATTGAATAAATAATTTAGAAATTTTAATATTTAGAGTGCAGGTAACATTAGGGCAAAATATCAAACAATGTGCATGGAACACAGACATGATTTGTGAAAATCATGTTTTGAAAAAATAACACAATGAGCAGAGCAAGACAGAAATATTCAAAAGATTTGTACTTTTGTCAGTTTTATTAAAGTGTGTGTCCTTTGTGTTTTTGTCACAGTGGGAACTTATACTCAAGTAAAAACACTGTTACACTGTGAACCATATTACTCAAGTAGGAGTAAAGGTTTGGTGTTTGAAACTACACTGAGAAATACAGTTCTATTAAAAAAGCACACCTCCGCCTTCCTTCATTAGTTATATAGAGAGGAGGTGGACGTGTGCTCCTCTGGTGAAACACTTTTTGACACGTAGCTCTATATCATTTACAGGAGCCTGAGCAGCTCCAGCAGAACACTGGGACCGAACAGGGACAGATATGACCCTTTCAACATCCCACAAGTGCTTTTAATTAAGTCATTAATTAGGCAGATATTCTCCTGGGGTGAGCTCCAAGTGAGGTTCTGATAATTGTACTGGATCAAATTAGACAGTTTTTTTTTTATTTTTTATGTCTGACAAAGAATTCAAGGACTGACTCTGTTAAAGTTACACATTTTCTGCTTTGGGAAAAGAAATGAGGTTCATTGATGAATTTGAGATGAAAGGATTGGTCATTTATTTATTTATTTTTTAATCTTTTGAAATAGCATATATTGTTCAAATCATAATTACTCTTCCAGCTTTTCAAACACTACAAAAGTACACTTATTTGCTGAGTCGTGGGGCAGTGTTTGGTAGAGTGGTTGTCCACTGATCTGAAAGTTGGCGGTTCGAATCCCGCTCTCGACGTAAACATCAGTGGTAGAGCGGCCAGATCCTTTAACCCACAGATGAATGCTGTCGTTGTGTCCTTGGGCAAGACACTTAACATACCTGGAGTTGTGTTTTGTTTCATTCACACATCTTTGAGTAACCTTTTATTATTAGCCTTTCTAGCTCTCCAAACCTGAGAATGCTCTGTTCCATCTTGGGATGTCATGTAGTGGTAGTTTTGAAGTTAACAGGTACCCTTTACATTTTGTCTAAAAGAGATCGGCAATTTCAGGGCTGAACTCATGCAAATGATTCTAGTAAAGGTACAGTGGAGCACCTGTATTACCACATGACATCACAAGGTGCCAGTTAGTAGAGTATTTGTTCACTGATCCGAAGGCTGGAGGCTCCAAACCCGATCTTGATGTAAACATCATTGGTAGAGTGGCCAGATCCACTGACCCACAGGTCGGTGGTGCGATTCCAGCTTCCACAAATGGATACTGTCATCATGTCCTTAGACAAGACACTTAATCCACCTCGCCCCCAGTGTTTGCGTAGAGTGGTGTATGAATGTGTGTGTGAATGGGTGAGAGGTGATATAAAGCACCTTGAAGGTGAAAAAAACACTATATAAAAATGTGACTAGTTACTTATATCGTCGAGTACAAATGTCTGAATGACTATTATAGATATAGAACTTATATTTGAAACACAAACACATATTTCCCTACAATCCTTTCATCCTTGTGTTTATTGAACTTGGTCCATGGTGAAAGTGATGCCAACAGCTTACACTGGTGAGCATGTACTTGTGTGTGAGTGTGGAATAGTAATGACGAGCTGCATATCTAGAGCTGTGGAAATCTCTGCAAATGAAACATGAAAATCTGCACACAGACGTTGACATGTGGGAATCGGCGTTCTTTCAGTGCGTAAGCCTCCAGTGAGATCTGCATCACGGAATGGATGCAAAACATTTTCACTGTTTATGGAGACGCGTGCAAATGCATTTCAGGCCACGCTCACATCAGCACTGGTCAAAATGAGGCCCTGGGGTATTGTTTAGATCTATAATGAGGAGAGGGGCTGCACACTCCAGCCTCTCCTCAAAGTCTGCAGTCTGTTTTAACTGGGATATGCATATTTAAAGTTTGCAGAGATGAAATATGAGCTCTACTAAGATGTTTTTAGTTGCAAGTTTTGACAAAGTAGACTGTGGTTTTAATATGTGTGATGATTTTAGCTGGGAAGTAAAAAGAGACTTGGAGTATTGTTTACCTGACTGAAATTATGTGCATGTTTTAAAGACGCTCACCTTGACTCGTGCTTTTTCAACTTAAACTTCTAAGTATTGAATATATGTATATATGTATATATATGTGTATATATATATATATGTATATATATATATATATATATATATATATATATATATATATATATATATATATATATATATACACACACACACACACATATATATATATATATATATATATATATATATATATATATATATATTATATATATATACATATATGTTATGTAAGAAAGTAGCAGTAGTAGTAGAAACATTTTGTCATCGCTGTCAAAATCGTTTTGACAGCTTTATACTGTAAAGCAGTGGAATGATGTGAATTACTGGGTTTTGTGATTTTATTCTATCAGACACAGTAATACACATCTTTTTTTTTATTATTATTTAAAGTTTTTTTTAAGGTAATTGTTACAATCCAGCTCGGTTAGGGTCAGGGAGGTAACAAAAAACAGGTGGAAATTTTGTAAAATAAAGTAGTAATTTAATGAACAAGATTGTAAACGGTCAAGTAAAAAAAGTGGCCAAATATTTATGCAGACAAAATAATAAGATGCACAAAAACAGATCAGATTTGTTTAAAGCAATCAAATATTTTTCTTTTTGTATGTTGTTGCTATACTATGTTTATACTGATTAACACTGAACCGACACACATCAGCGCAGAGCAGAGCGGGTAACACAAGTGAGAGATGTGTGCATAAAAACATACTTGACAGCATATTAATATTTTAGATTAACGTTAAAATTATTATTATTGTAATAATGTTTTATTTAGATTATACATCATTTCAAAGGGTAAACACACTTCCACTCTCAGTTTGAACCATTTTAAACAGATCTGAGGCTTGGTCGATTCTCTCTGTGATTAGTTTGTAGTTTAAATGAGTTCTCACATTAGCTTCTGTCATATAAATAGTAAAAAGAGCCAGTCTTTTGAATAGCTCTTTGAAATGAACAAATCCACAAGAACCAGATTCCATAAAAGAGTCAAAAGTCCCATGACTAAACTAAACCAGTGTCTTAACGCACAGAAACAAACAAGTGACTAACAGACTAAATAAGCCACAAAGGCCAGCAGCCCCGAAGCAAGTGTGGAGAATCTACTTAAATAGGGGAGGCGGCTGCAGGTGATTGGCCAGACGGGAAAACAAACCTACACTGGTCTGTGGTGTTTTTCTTTTGTTTAGTTTTTTTAACTGTAAAAGTGCAAATTACAAACTTAACTGTGCATTTCATGCAGTCTGCTGTTGAGTAAAAGAGTGTAAAAACTTGAATTAGTTCAGTAAAAAGAAAAGTGTGACATTCATTTCCATGTAAATTATACTTCTCTTTAGGGAGTGAGACTTGTTAATAGATTTCGGGATGTCCCTGGAGGTAGGAACGTTTTTCATTACAGCGTTAAAAACTGTCAAAACTAATGTGTTACCAATTTACTCTGGTCTTGTGGTACACTTCTTTCAATGTTTCTTCCATATCTCCATCGCTCCTATTTAATACAAAAAAAAAAAAAAAAACAAAAACCAACAGAAAAGAGTGAGAGACACTCCGCCAATGTCTTGCTTTCACTTACATCAATCTTCTCTCCTCCAGCCTTTCTGTCTAACAACTAAATTCTACTCAATGAAATTCAGTATTGATTGCACAAGTTTTATTTTGAGGGAAAAAAAAATGTATTAGCTCTCCATCTATTTGTAATGTCACTCTCTTATTACTCTGCTGTACTCCCTGATTAAAGGTTCTATATTACACAAAATTGACTCTTGTGAGCCTTAAGCCGTGTTACTGTTACCTCATCAAAAACATACTCTGTTCCACCTTGTGATGTCATGTAGTGGTAGTTTTGAAATTAACTGGTACATTTTACCTTTAGTTCGGAAGACATTAGCCATTTCAGGGCTGAAATTATCCAAATGATTTTAGTGAAGGTGCATGGAGACAGTGGAGCACTTGTATTACCGCATGACATCACAAGTGTTTGATTTCTGTGTTAAACATGTGTGAATGAAACAAAACACAACTCCGGGTATATTTGTGATGAGGAAATACCATTATAACAGATCAGAAAATAGTGTAACATGGGCCCTTTAAGTGAAACACCAGATCGACTGAATCTCTCATTATCTTATTTCTTTGTTTTAGCATAACTGACCCACCCTGGCACTGATAGAATATGTGTTATAACTGCAGTATCCGTTTAAATGAAGAGCTTTATCGCTGTGACAGTTTGAGAAATAACCCGTAACACTGTTAACATGCTGCTGGCTCCGGGGACTAAGTGAAAAACTTGTCCTACATGTACAAATGATAATGAAGGCAGGCAAGGTGCAAGAATATGCAAGATAATCAGACCAGCCTCCATAATCTGAGTGAGGAGCAGTAACTTAAATATGGCATGGGGTCAATTTAATGAGACACTGAGTTCCAGCTTGCCAACCTTAGCTGCTCCTGCCACGTTTGGATGGCAGAAGTGGTGTACAAATTGATTTCTTACTTGTATAACTGACAAGCTACTAATGTGCTGTCCTTGTGAGTAACTGGTCAAACACGGGAGTCACAGATGTTTTTGGGCACTCTGCGAAAAAGTGAAACTGAAATACGGCTCATTTTGGCCTGGTGAAAGTACAGTCTACTATTTTATTTTTGCACAATCATATGACCTATCTCCAAGTCTTGAGCTATAGGCTTGGCCAGAATCATAGGCTGTATATATAAATGGACATAGCTATCCCGCTAGCTGCCGTGTGAGCATGGGCACGCTATTGACTACATTGACTCTGGTTCCAATTCACTTTCTATTGAAAAACGGTTGGCCCTATCTCTGTAACTGCTGCTGTCAGGCTCATCATTTTGCTCTTAAAATGTTCATATTAACCCGCTCTGCATGATCCAAGTGTGTAAATTAAGATATCAACATTAATAAAAGACAGATCAGGCACCTTTTTCCATGAGGTTGCTCCCACCTGCATTTGCGACAGGTTTGATTGACAGCATTTCTAAGCACCAACTTCCTGCTAAACCAGTGATGAGGTCACTGGTGCGCAGTTACCTTCAATTGCCTTGCTATGGATTGGCTCTTTGGTTGTTATGATACTCATGGCCGGAATTCGAAAAATGGAACTTGGCTCCAAATTCACCTCTTTAACCGCTAACCTTGATGAGCTTCATTTGCCTGGAGCCGAACGCTATGGGTGACATCACGCTCCCTTAGTCTACTTCTTTATACAGTCTATGGCCAGGACTACCTTAGCTGGAGGGTTTGTATTGGAGTGATGGGGGAAACTGAAGTGCGGAAGTGAAGGAAACCCCCTCAGAAACGAGGTATAAACATGCAAACTCCACACCAAAAACTCCAGGCAACATGGGAGTCAAACCTGGAACCTTCTTGCTGTGAGACATGAGTGCAGATTAGATTAAATTATCTTTTCTGGTTAGTGGTCACAATCCATATCCAGAAGCATGCTGTTCTGTTGATAATGTTTTCAGACCTCACAAAAAATATGTGACAATGGAGAACAAATGATAACCACTCTTCTAATATGATGCACATGTTTACAGTGTCCGCCATGAAGATGTCAATCACATAAATGTAGCGTACTGTCCAATTAATGAGGCACTAACTTACAGCTTGCCAGATACATCATTTTAGTACAGAAGTAGTGTAAAAATGATTTCTTCCTCACTATATAACTGTACATACAAACTGCCAGCCCACTAATGTCCCTCCTTGTGTGTAACTTTTGTCACTGGTCAAGCAGAGAAGCACAAAAATCACTCGCTCCAGACATGACTTTGTGCCCTCGGCGATGTCTACTGACAACCCAATGACGAAAGGTTAAAGTCTAAAGTTCCAATCGGATTTGACTGGATGCCAAAACAAATGCAGCAAATGACTGTCTTTCCGGAGCAAGAAAAAAGTGTTGATTCCAGTGTTTCCATAGCTCATTAGAACAGACACCGAAGCTAATTGCGTTGTTGCGCCGCTGTCTTGATTTCATTGGACACTTTCGAAAGCTGCCTCTGTGTTGACATTATAGGCAGGTGCAGCCGGAGTTTCCAGGTCGTGGGCTGAAGGCCTGGAGTTGACAAGACGAGGAAGTGTAATTAGCACATTATAAAGAAGAAGGGAAGATGCATTCTCCGCCAAGACACACCTGAGAGAGCACGGCTGACACCTCGCTCTAATGTCCTAATTAGATGAGAACAGTGACCAAGTGTTATATGTGGAGCCCAATGGAGCTTCAAAGATGCAGTCATAATAATATTTCAATTGGAAGTTTTCTTTTGTTATTTTTGTAATTTTACATCAATATTCATTAAAGGTACAACATGTAACTTTAGAGGAGGGTCTGCCATCTGCTTGTCTCTAGAAATGTCATTGCTTTGCCTGGAATGTTCAATAGTATGGTATTAGTGATTTTCAGATCCTTGAATGTGATGATGTCATAGTCCCAGATGGGGGGCAAAAGTCAATTTTCCCTATTGATTACATTGTACTTTACCATGAAATATCCAATAGACAAAAGGACAAATGTTGAACCTGATCATTTTTATCAGTGACTAGACCCAAGAACTCACTATATTACAACAAAAATCTGCATTTGAACAATATTAATTTTAGTTTCCCCCATCTGTATTAAATATTATTGGCCTATAGAATTCGGTGATGTCATCTGAAACCTAGCAATTAAATATATCTCACAATGGAGCCAAGCTGATGACGCCACCAGGTTAAGTTACAGGATGCAACAGTGCGCACACTAATGCCATAATGTGGAACATTTCAAGCAAAGCAAACCCCCAACTAGAAACAAGTTGCAGATGTACCTTTAACTGTATCATCCAGCCCGATTACTTAAGCTTATGCCTCTGAAGCTACTGCTGCTCAATTTGAAAGTAATTTGCCATAACAATTCAATAACTGTGCAAATGGTTTGGATGCATTTAGAAGTATTATATGTTTTCTTAGCTCATCTCTTCTATTTATTTCCAACATTGGCCTCCTGCGCTCAGTGTTTGAGGTGTTTGAGGATGAGATTCAGGATTCTTACCCTTTGACCACACCCTGTACCGTACATTTTATTTTAGGGAGAGCATCTTATAAATGATAACGCTTGGCTGTGAGGGTCGGCTGCCCTTAGTGTACTTCTCCTATAGTAGAAAAAGAAGGTCACACGCATCTGTAGGACCAAGGGCACTTCTTTCATGTTTTATAATGTATTTCCAGAATGCGAAATCAAAGAGTGAACAGAAGAGAAAGCATGAATGTTTTCTATGTGCTTTTTAAGCGACATCATTACGTTACATTATTTGTGTCTGAATACACTGAGTTCATGGACAGTAACCTCCTGCTGAATTATCCAAGAACAGAATCTGATCCACACTAAATTATATCAATGGGTGTAAAAAAAAAAAAAAAAAAAAAAAAGTTTCATTTGATTGATTGATTTTGAGTTTTTAATTATCATGATAAAAGATCAATAACATCTCTCTGAAAAAAGCAGATGGATCAGGGAGGTCACTAAATGTTCCGCACTAAACTAGTTATATAGTGTACATTTTAACATTTGGAAATATATCATAAGATCAAATGCATATAGCTTTGATATTGGTTATTTTTTGTTATTTATTTGTTTCTTTTTTTCTGCCAGACACTGAAGGCCTAACATTTACAATAGTGTATGGTCTTGAGTGTATTTCAGGTTTCAGGAAACAAGAGGAAGTTTGTTTCAATCAAATGTGTAAACAATGAAAGGATGTCAGCTCCAAGGTTAACACTGATTCAGTCTGCTCCTCCTCCGAGTGAGACCTTCATTTCCTCAGCTGTATTCACAGCGTGCACACTGAGACAAAAACACTCCAAATGGTTTGAGTGCGCCTGTTTATCATGTTAAACTATTGTGGTAACGATACTGTTTGCCATTGGAACATTCATGGTTACATAATGGTTTTAATACATTTTTATATTGTCATAAATTAAAGGTACAGTATGCCACTTTCTGCATGTGGCACGTTGTCTGCATGATAGCATGGGAATAGAAAGCTAAAACCATACTTTGGAACATTCTCCATGGATGTTTTATGCCATATGTAGAAGATTATTGCCAAAGGCACAACATTTCCATGGAAACAAGCAGGAGGAGGCCCTCCTCCAGGCCAAGTTACCCCAGGCGCAGACTGGTGCAGCAGGAGAGGAGCTGAGCTGATGCCCGTGCAATCCGGGGGAGGTCCCAGTAGAGGTGCCGGTGGAGTTGGAGGTACAGAAGGAGGTGCCAGTGGAGGTGCCAGTGGTGGTGCCGGTGGAGGTGCCAGTGGTGGTGCAGGTGGAGGTGTTGGTGCTCCTTATTATGTCCAGTGGGAGTCTATTTTTGCCACTGCAAGCTATTTCAAGTCACAGCTGGACCGGTTGCAGTGTGAGCAAGGCTTAAGAGTTTGTTTAAGTTATTTAAGTTTTTTTTTTTTTTTTTTTTTTTTTTTTTTTTTTTTGTGTGTGCAATAAGCACCATGAAAATTTTGTCTAAACATACAGTGGCTTTAATTAGCGTTAGAAGTTTGGGCTAGGGTATTACATAAAAACTTACTAAGAGTGAATAAACTATTAGTTCATCATGATTTAAGTCTTTGTTCAGGCTCTATTTTGCTTTAAGGCAAATTCAAGTGCAGCTACCAATGTTGTTATTTTTTCATTTATTTTGATTTTGTGTTGTCAGCAATATTTCAACTCCACAATTTCCTCCCAACATTTTGGTTACACTGCAGCAATTCTGTCAGCTGCCTGAGACAAATCCACTGAACTGCATCCCAGTTTTATCACAGGAGACCAGGGGAAATATATGGGCTTGGACTTGAGTGTCAAACAAAAGCGTGCCAGCATCATGACTAAATGAGGAAGGGTGTTTGTAAATCCCTGGAGAGGTCTATGACACTGGTTATCTTACACCAAAGGTTCCCTCAATGACAATTTATTATTACACCCTGCTCTCTCCCTCCTTCTGTCACCAGCTTGCTCTTTTTGCTACCTCTTGCGGTTGTCCTACAATCTTTTTTCTCTGGAAGTGCTGGTGAACTGACCTAAAAATACTCGTGGCCCTTGACGCGTTTGGGTGACATGTCTCTGTGCCAGCTACCTGATCCATTTGAGCCGTACTTTCCTGGCTCATCTTCACCGGTCCCCTCTATGTCTCTCCTTGAGCTGTGTCATAGTAACCTGCCACTGCCAAAAATCTAATACCACTCTCAGGACTTGGGCTCACTCCTTTCCCAAAGTCAACCACGTGATAGAGTCAATATGGAGTAGGAGCGTAACAGGCAGAAAGGAGGAGAAGTCAAAGGATTTAAACATGAAAAGTACAGTAGGTGTATAAAAGTAAAAAAAAAAAAAAAAGTATAAAAAATAAAACTATTTTCTAATTTTGGTCATAAACATGAAACATTGCATAGTGACAATACACTTTGCAATGTTTCATGTCCAAATAAAGGAGACATTATTTTTAAATCACACTAATTAAGAAGAAGTAAATATAAGTCATTGTAATAATTACTTGAAATTGATAAAAATCTATGAAAAAATCAAATGACCTTATTCCAGAAGTTCTTGTGGGTGCTGTTGACTTGTTGGTCACATGAACATTGAACATTTGACACAAATCAGGCTACTTTATATCAGATTTTAGCAGCAAAGCTTTTCCCAAACTCTCCATTGAAATAAATGGGATTCCCATATAAACGGAGGTGCTACCACAAAGAAAGCATGGTTTAGTAGCATTTACGGCAACAGTGGGCAGGCTGAATAAGGTCAATAGTACAGCACAAAATTTTAATTCAATGTATGTAATGTATGTAACAGTGAAACAGACACTGGCCAGTAATAGACAGATTAAACCAATGTCAACATTCATAGAAAACAAGCAAATGGAGAACTGTCCCAGGACATCCCCTGTCCTTAGACCTTTCTTCTCGGCAAAGAAACACTGAAGGAAAAAAACAGTGGGAGGAGCACAAAGAAGGAGAGGTTCATTCCCATGGATGGGCAGGCTGCAGATGTGTCCAGGACTAAACCAAGACTAAATCAGGACTAAACCAGGACTAAACCAAAAGTAAACCAGGAGTAAACCAGGACTAAACCAGGACTAAATCAGGACTAAACCTGGAGTAAACCAGGACAAAACCAGGGCTAAACCAGAAGTAAACCAGGACTAAACCTGGAGTAAACCAGGACTAAGCCAGGACTAAACCAGGACAGGCAGACTGTAGATGTGTCCAGAACTAACACATCCATTTGCAGATAAAGTTCAAGTCTGAAGAGCCAGAACCCACTCAAGACAAAGGACAGAGGGGGGCTTTTGCAGGATATGGTCGGGGTCAAGCCAGCCAGGTGAGGGAAGGGGAGTATCCGGGGCCACAGCACAGGATCAGGGAGGGGCATCTAGGATCCAGTCATCACCGGGCCGTCAGTGGCCAGGCATCTGAAACAGTCATCGAAAAAATATATAACATTTCAAAACATTTTCTAAGCTAAATTAAACTGCACCCATAAAAGTTCTCTAAACCATTAAGCTAATCTTAAACTTGCAACCTTTCAAAATTATTATCTAGTTATTTCAGAAGGTTGTAAAATATTGAACTTGCAGTAGTAGTAGTAATATTTTATCACTGGAAAAAACAGGCTACAGGATAAAAACAAAAAAGTACTTCCGGTATTAGAGCGTCTGAAACACAGTCTTCAAAATCAAGTGAAGTGCATCCATCATTCTGTCTCTTTTAGCCCACATACCAGATACCCCATTCCCTTTGATTCGTTGTATTTAGCGCTCTTGCCTGCTGAAATCAGTCAGCAAATATCAGAAAATGGAGACAATTTCCCCTCCAACAAATGTCATTGGCAGGGTATTCCTGTCTTGTTACGGTTTCAGGTTTCACGACACAAGTAATTTCCTGGATCGACAAATAGCATTGATTTGAGTTGCATTGAAGTCACCATTCAATTGCATTTCTTACAGAATGCAATCAGGCGTCACCGGGACTATTGATTTAAAACAAGTGCTGGTTTGAATGGAAAAATCAAGCACTTGTATCTAAATCCGATGAGGGGAGCCTTTTTTGTTCGGCAGGGGGTTTGACCTAGATAAGGCTTAATAAGGACCAAATAGAATGTAGTGTTGATGTGTTAAGTGCTTAATGAATTACATCCACGTGCTGTGTAAGCGTTATCTGTGTCTTCTTATATCGAGAATATGTGTTTTTCAGTGGTGGAAGAAGTACTAAACTCTGTTACTTAAAGTACAGATGCAAAAAAAAAGAAAAAATATTCAAGTAAAAGTATCACATGAACACATCCACTTGAGTAAAAGTATTAAAGTACCCGTTTAAAAAATGTACTTAAAGAGATAGTAAATGCCAAACTGTGGCTTTTACTATGGATCAGATCTGGACGACAGAGGGATTACACTGACTACTTAAAGAGATCTAATGAAGCTTCAAATGCAATGATTTTGATACAGATTTGTGCAGAATTTTGTTCAACAGGAACAATTGAATAGCTGTTTTTATTTGTATATTTTTGTTTGCTTAAACTATGAGAAACCCGTAAAATCTTTCTGCCTTTTCAGCAGGTCTCAGGCAATGATTAAAAATACTTTTACTTTTCAGTCCAGTTCAAAAATGGAATCGAGTAGAAAGTACAGATACCTGCTCTCAAATATAAAAATATCAACTTTAAAATCTGCTAATCTACTAAATCTACTAAGTAAACTATACCTAAAATTTATACGCAAGTACATTACTTTACTAATTTTACTTCGTTATGTTCCACCACTGATGTTTTTCACATTTTAAGACAGCAAAAATCAGGTACAGCACTTTTGAGTGACATTAGTCTGTACATTAGTCTGTACCTTGGCCACATAGAATGGGTATTGACTCTATATTGATTCATATGCCATCAGTTATCCACAAACTGCATGTCTTGGATGGTACGCAATCACCAAGCCCAAGCCTAAAGACGGGAAGAAAATATAAAAATGTAAAAGGTTCCAAAATCGTGACACAATCTCGTTCTTTGGGTCCGACCTCAGAGAATTGTTTTGTTTTGCTGTGACTAATAACGGCAAAGAGGAGCCTCTGCAAACGGTAAAGGAGAGTTGTTAAAACAAGATGGCTGACCTTTCTGGGATAGCCTTGATGCCCGTACTGTATATTATGTTATTTAATCCAGTTTTGTTGTTGCGCTGAGAAGATGGCTGCATTTAAAGGCTAAGGCTAGTCAGATTTCAGTTAATAGTTCAGTTAGTTATTTTTTTATAGTGTATACATAGATCTTGATTTGTGATATGCAATAGAAAATATAAAACATAACAGACCAGCAAATCCATAGTAATTAGTAAAATGAGGCATTAAACAAGATATTTTGGTTTGGTAAGTTCATGGACTAATAATGCCATGACTTTTCAGGTAAAACACACCAGATTCATACTAGGCATAGTGGGTGAAGTGTTTTGTCTAAGGACACAACAACATCTTTTTCCACTGGCACCTCTGTGTCACAGCGGTTCTCCCACCCAAGTATTAACCAGGCCCAACCCTGCTTAGCTTCTGAAATGTGACAAGGTCGGGCTTTACATTCGCATCATAGAGTGTATAAAGAAGTGACATCACCCATAGCATTCTTCTCCAGTCAAATGAAGCTCATCAAGGCTAGCAGTTATAGGGGCGGGTTCTACATTTGGAATTCCGACCTCGTATCACAGCAACCAAAGAGCCAATCTGGAGCGAGACTGTTGAAGGTAACACCCCTTCCGGCCCTAACCTGTTGCTAACGATAGTGGGAGCAATCTTGGAGAAAGAAAGCATCTCACTGGTCTGTTATAAATTCATTCATTATTCGTATATATTGAATCATAGACAAAATAGCAAAATCAAAATAGCAGGAACATGTAAACCAGGTTAATACAAACATTTTAAGACCAAAATGACGAGGCTCACTGCAGCAATTACAGAGAGAGGGGTGGCAATTTTTCAGTGTAAAGTGGAGTCGACGGAGCTGGAAACGCGCCCATGCTCACTTCCTATTTGGAATGCGGCGCCTAGCAGGGTAGCTATGTCCATTTATATATACAGTCTGATTCCAATAAAATTTAACTTAAGAACTGTGAAAATGTGTTATGCATTCACTTATTTTTATGTATGTTTACTTACTTTTGCTATTTATGTTTGTATTTACATATTCATTTATATTTATATGCCTTTTAAGACGCAGCTCTGAAGGACGTGTGCATGCTTGCGTGTGAATGCGTGTGGTCCTACGCCTTTATGTGTGTGAGAAGGAGGGGGGCTGTGGGAGAGTGCTAGTGGTCTTCAGAGAGCTTCTTAATGAGCCAAGGTAATCAATGCCAAAGGAGATGGCTTTGATGGATGCCTTTGAGAAAACAATGTGTCGTGATGACCTCTGTCTAAAGCCAGCACAAAGCAAACACTCCAAACCAGAACAATGACCTTGGCAGCTGCGGTGGGCTGCAGGTGACCCTATAAATTACTATTTGTCCACACATGTTGATCTAAGCAATTGTTGATCCGGCCTGACTTTGGTGCTAGAGATAGGACCACAAGAGGGCTCTGATAAGAAAATGGGATCGTCCTTTGAGTTTTATCTATTGGAATAAATTTTCTGATAAAGCTTTTTTGTGGTGAAGCTGTGTCGATTTCAATAAGAAAGAACAAGGTCATCAAAGGGCTGTCAATAACTGTCATGGCCGACCAAAGATTTTTTTTTTTTTTTTTTTATTGATTGGAGCATTTAGTTTGTTGAAGTACGTTGGCTTTTGTGTGTAGAACTAGGGCAGCTGGGTGCAGGGACTCGTTGCAGCAATGCATACTGGGGAAGTGTCCTTGGGCAAGGCACTTCACCGAAAGATACTTCACCTAAATTCCATGCGGGGAATCTTAAAATGTCTTTGTGTGACTGTGATATCAGTGTTTGGAGAGGCTGTAGAGTTGTAAAGTCATTTTCATTCCATTCATTGAATGTATTTATTTAATTTCGAGCAGATTAATGAGCACATGTATCCAGTACACTTAATGCATATTTCACATATTTTTTCTTATTTAAGCTCTAAAAGGAGTGGGAAGAAGAATGTCTGCTCAAAGGTGTTTATGTGCACCATTTTCATAATTATGTTTGTTATTTCGAGTGTGGTCGTTGAAAACCATTGTAAGGCAGGTTTATGTGATGCATCTGACTTATAATTCAACTGTAAGAAAAAACGGCAATCCCTTTTGGACTCTTGCCCACCGTACTGTCCTAGTAAATGCATCTGTGCCAAGCTGTAGCACTAAAACGCCTTATTAAAATGACCAGCCCCATATAACATAATGTATTCATCTCAGGTTTGTGTGCTCATTTGATGATGGCTTCCACTGACCCACTCTAGTGCCCTTTTCATACACACTTGTACTGTATATCCATTGTCTTTCTGCTACATTGCCTTTTACTTCACCCCGCGGTGTTCCAATTGCTACATCAGGGATTCCCAGCTGTATATCTCTATTGGCTCTGGAAATGGTCAAATCTCACTGCACTGCTGCCATTATGGGCTGGAACTCATCCAACTTCCCACAACTGAGCAGGGATCAGGCTGTCCGAGGTCCAGACTGCTGCTTAGACCACTGGTAATTAGCACAAAATACACAGCAGCTAATGTGGGGGAGGACTGAAGAAGATACTGTCATGAACCAGCTTTCAAAAGTCTTCTTGGTTTCTGTATTTACACAACAAAGTTATATAAGGATAAAATTAAAAGCGTTTGTTGATGTGATTCTGTTGGCTAAATTATAGTGCCAAGTTTATTTTCAGCTTAATCAAATGTTCTCTTTTCATTTGGGACAAGATGATAAAAGTAATAGCTTCCTCACAAAAACCATGGCAACAGAAAAAAGCTATTACTTAAAATGTCTTTCAAATGTGTCTTCATTTGGAGGAGATACTTAGTAAATGCTTTGGGGACTTTTCTTGGAGGTTAACAAACTACCTTGTTATGTTGTTGTGATATCACATTATAGCCTATGCTGCTTTGGATTTTCACTTTCACACTACACTACATTTTGAATTGGGTTTTGAGGGGCTATTTTTACCATGTTCGTGGTACTGTCCTAACTAAAGTTTTCGAGTTCAAGCTTTGGCTTAGAGCAAACAAAAATAAATATACAAAATTTATAAGAAAAATAAAGAAAGTGATTCGTATTGTTACTGTTGACCAAAATATGTATACTTTTTAATCAATGCCGCTACATTTAACACTTTAACAAATTAACAACATGTGTGAAATACTTTTACTTTTTACTCTTAAAGTATATTTTTAAATGGATACTTAAATACTTTACTTAAGTAGATTGTTTTCATGTGATACTTTTACTTGAGTAACTTTTCACCTCTGTATCTGTACTTTTACTTAGGTAACAAAATTGAGTACTTCACCACTGTCGCTTCCCCACCAGTGTATACACTGTAGAAGTAACATGTTTATTCCCACTGTTCACAGGTTTCAGTTTCCTGATCTCTCTCTGTATTTTTTTATACAGGTTCATATCAGTCTGGTCTCCACGTCCTCCGCTGCATCTCAAGCCCGGTCAAACGTGATCCTGCAATCAGATCTATTCTTTTCAGTGACATGTGAAATGAAGGAGCTCATTGGTCACCTGTGATTTACAAATAAAATCAAATTTATCACACCTCAGATTGACAGAGTTTAGTGCTTTGATTCTGTAGACATTCGTGATGTCTTCAGCCCCCTGTGACTTATTTATTTATTTATTTTTTTTTTCCTTTTTTCCCATTATTCTACCACAGATAGACCATGCCTGTCCCTGACTGGCAATCTGATAATTTAAAAATGAAGAGATTCACCGGTGACCACACTCACATCTTTGTACTGAAGAAGTGTGTGTTCTAGAGCCGAGGCAAGTTATAGGCACCATTTTGAAGACTTGTGATCATTCTTTTGAATAATGAAATCCTCTTTCTTCAAAAGACAGAATGGTTTGGTTGATTTTGAATTGTTAAGATAAGAAAATGTTTATTTGTCCCACAATGAGGAAATCCCAGTTTTTGTATCGCAAAATTCAAGCAGAACAGGAGGATAGGAACTGCTATAGCAACAATAATTTATCTTTCTTGGTTCTACCATTTTTACTGATGTTGACATTCCCTTCTCCGCAAATGCATGGCTACTTTTTGAATAATCCTACTATGACATGGTGTTGACATGCCTTACCTAAAGCAAGTCTTCCTGATAGATTCTGTTCGGCCATCTTGCTCAACACATCCATATGTTTTGGCAGTGAAGAGATGCCATCACATTACGCTACTTGTCAAGCTTCTCATCTCACAAAATTATGCAAGTTTAATAGAAGGCTCACCGCAACTTAATGGACTGCATGCTGCGTCTGGGCAATTATTCTGCCGTGAGTGATGTATGCATTCTGCAGGCTGTCTGACAGGAAACTGGAAAATGGCAACACCAAGCATTTAATCACAGGGATTTAGATTGTGTTAGAAAAGGGTCTACACTTAAGCACAGATGTGGATACCAATTTGAATATCTATGCAAATATCTCACCAGAGCCAGCATTCAGATGACACGGAGGCCTATGTATTTTAGGTCTATTCTGTATTATTTTCATTATATTATTGTGGTTGATAATAAGGAGCATAAAATAATCAAAAACCGTTGGATTTAAATAGCACCTTTCGAAAAACTCCATGTGCAGTCATAGACTATATATATATATAAATGGACATAGCTAACTTGCTAGCTGCTGCATTCAAAATAGGAAGTGAGCATGGGAGCGCTTCCAGCTTCATCATCTCTGGCTCCAGTTCACTTTCTATTGAAAAACTGTTGACCCCCTCTATGCAACTGCTGCCGTCAGGCTCATCATTTTGGTCTTAAAATATTCGTATAAACCCACTCTACATGATCCTGGTGTTTTTATTTTGCTATTCTGTCCATGAATGAAGATATGAACATGATAATACCAACAAATCAAATCCATTCTTTCCCAGAGGGTTTGATTGGCGGTCTTGCTAAGCGCCCCCTCACAGCCTTGCTCCGGATTGGGTCTTTGGTTACTATGATACTCGTGGTCGGAATTCCAAATATGGAACTCGGCTCCAAATTTGCCCCTGTAGCTAGGCTCAATGAGCTTCATTTTACTTGAGTCGAACTGTATGGGTGAAGTCACACTTACTTCTTTTTTACAGTTTATGTATACAATAGTGGTAAACTACTGTAGCCACAGCTGCCCTTGGGTGCACTGACATGAAGCTGGCAGTGGTGCCATTAGCCCCTTCAACCCCAACCAGTCACACACTATATTCATACTAGGCAAGATGGAGGCGATGTTTCGCCAAAAGACACAACAACAGTATGCAACAGTCTGGAGTCACTCTGGTTTGACTTCTATAGTGTCACAAAAGCCATGCTATAACTTGAAACTAATCACTACAAAACACTCACTCCTTGAGGTGCTGTAATAATAATGATACACACATTTGGTATGACAGGTATTTCTTTCTCTTATATTGACCTTGCCCATTGAAATTTTCAGTTTTTTATTAATAAAAGACTGTATTTTCTGATTAAAAAATAGCCTGCTGTTAAGTTTATTCCACAAATCAAATGAAAAGCTTCTACAATGTCCTAGATGACATTACTTTGACACTACAATGCAATTAGCTTCAAGATCTATAATTTTTATTACCTTTCTTTGCAATTCCAATGCACTCTTGCCCACAAAATATTCTGCTTCCAAATGGCTGCATTAGTTAAAACCTTGAAAATCCACAGACCCATCACAATTTTCTCCACTCACATTAGACCATTAGTGCTACAGTAATTGGCTACAGGGCATTACAGCCAATCAACATAAAAGTGTTTTCTTGCATCCTGTGACTACTCTCTTAAGGTGCACAAAACCATGGACATCTTGTATTCACATGGCCCTGGTCAATTTCTAAAACAACCGTGTAATGAAAATAAATGAATTTATACTTGAGGGTCAGAAATAGCAAGTAAAACCACACATTTTAAATACTGAGTTTCCATTTGCAAAGTTGAGTGTTGAGTGTACTTTCACTGATCCAAAGGTAGGCAGTTTGATTGATGCTCCCACGAGTGTTTTCTGTTGTTGTGTTCTTGTGCAAGACACTCAACCCTCCTCCCCCCAGTGTGTCCACGCACTTATGTGTGAATGTGTGTGCGAATGGGCAAGTGATTCCTTGATGTAAAATGATTTGTGCTCCCAATGAAAGTAGGGAAGCCAAATGTACACATGAAACCAGAAGTTTACATACATCATTTACATAATAATGAGAGAAGGATTTTTTAGACAATTTTCCCATCACTTTCTAAGTGAGAAGTTTACATACATTGCATTACTATTTCAGTATTAGTATTAGTATTAATTCAACTTTCTTTTGAACAAACTACCCAATCCATTTGCATCTTTTTGCATCTTTTTGCCTTGGCCTTTTTCATTTCAAACCATCAGACAGTGGAATCTGCTTCCAAACAGTCTGAAATTGTCTGTAGATTTGAATAATTTGACCAGAAATTTGAAAAAGTACATTTTAGATAATCAAATGTGTCCACATCAGCCTAGTTAAATTTTAATATTGTGTATTCACTGTAAAAACCTGCACATAAGTGATTTTATTTAAATTGGTATGGACATCATGTTTTGTACATGTATTTTACTGTTAATGTTAATGATGAACTGTTAGTCTTATAATATATTTGTAATGAAATGTGTATTTTAAAGTGTGTTCACCTGCCCAGGGACTGCAGATGGAGAGCAGAAATAGCTAAATCATCTTTTTTTTTTTTTTTTTTTTTTTTCTTTTTTTGTAAGATTAATGAATTTGTACATGGTCCCTAACAAATAAAGAAGAAAGAAAGAAAGAAAGAAGTATTTGGTACCATGGTCTTTAAACCGTATGACTTGGGTCAGACGTTTTGGATATCCTTCCACAAGCTTCTCACAATAGTTGGCAGGCATTTTGGCCCATTCCTTCTCACAGAACTGGCATCACTGCGCCAAGTCTGTAGGCCACCTTGAAATCCTTCTCATTATTCTGGCATTTAGCAAATAGAAATAATTTTTGTAATACTAACTGACCTAAAACAGGAAAAGTTTAGTTTGAATGGTGATAAGACAGTAACCAAAAAAGCATATATGTCTTTTTATATAGTGTATGTAAACAACTGGTTTCAACTGTAAATGTGGCTATTTCATGTGGGCTTTTAACTCATCTCATGATTCAATTCTCCTCTAGTTTAGCATATGTACAAAATGTTTGGAAAATTAATAGTGTAACTTTTCCCCATATACAAGAATTTGTATCCATGAAAATAAAAACACTACATATTCAGAATTTTGCATTGGATGGAACATATTTTCTTTAATTATCCAGTTTGAAATGTAGAATAACCCTGATTTGAGTAGAAACATCATTGTAGTGGATGGAGCAGGGTGATATATGGTGCCAGGTTTTTGGAAATATTGGCGCAGTGGCCAGTGTACAAGAGCTGGGCTGCAGAGACCGGTAAAAGGCTGGCAGAGCTGCTGGCACAATACAAGTGAATATGTTCAAATCTGTATCAACATTTGTTACATATTGCAAATACAACATAAAAACTGAAATAGAAAATCATATGGCAATTCCAAAGGGAAGGGTTTACTTAAGGTAACATGAGGGTTATTTATCCCACAGTGTACACAAAACGGTTGTCATAGGCTACAAAAAATATAGATTTTTCCTTAATTTACTTTTCATTATTTGATTTTTTGGGACAGTCACTCGACCAAAACAAAACTATGATGGGAAAGAGATCAAGGCATGGCAAAAAATATGCAAATAAAAATCATTGTTTCATTTTTTTAGGTTACAATTTACAGTAGCAGTTTAAATGTTAGCCGATAGTAATGTATGAAATCCCAGCCACATTTGTATTGAAAATGGACTGGGTCTCTCTATTGTGGGTCAAAATAAATCCAGCACCCTGTTTGTAACTGTATGTGAGCTGTAAGGAAGGAGGCTGAAGACTAGTGAGCGTGAGAGCCACTGTCCAGGATGAAACATCCAAGATCCATAAGTACATCAAGGACAAGTCCCCAACAGATGATGTGCTCAGTGATGTGACCTACAAAGGAGGAGGTGCTGGAGGTGCCATCATGGGAGGACAAGCCCCTACATGGGATGTACCACCGGAACATAACTGACTGAAGTGGCTGATATCAAGAAATCTTCCCAATGGCCTGAGTGAGCTAGACTGAAGGACACTCATCCTGGCTGCACAGGAGCAGGCCTTGAGCACCACCGCAATAGAGGCCCAGATCTACCACATCAGACAAGACCCAGATTTCCAGACAAGAGTCACATCTTCCACACCAGACAAGACCCAGATCTATCAGACAAGACGCAAGGTGTAGACTGTGCAAAGAGGCCCCTGAGATAATCCAGACACATAACTGCAGGGTGTAAAATGCTGGCAGGGAGAGCGTACATAATCAACCAACATCAGGAAAAAGGAACCAAGAAACTTGAGAAATACCAAGGTATCAAAGAAAATAACTGGATAATTATATATTTCATATACATGATTTCATGTTGCATCATTTGTATAATGTCTTCTGTATGTATATAAAGTGCAGAAAGTGCTCACAATAAAGAAAACACATATAACACACACACACACACATATATATATATATATATATATATATATATATATATATATATATATATATATATATATATATATATATATATATATATATATATATATATATATATATATATATATATATATATATATACTGCCCCAAGTGCTCCAATGACCATGGGCACCACTGAAGCCTTCACCTTCCAGGCTTTCTCCAGCTCCCTAGTATTTCTCTAGTTTCTCATGTTTCTGGTACTGCAGTGTCCACAACTGCTTTGCTCTGTTGTTTATCCACCACCACAATGTCCAGCTGGTCCCATCACCATTCTGTATCTGGAAGCCCCATAGGATCTTGCCTCGATCATTCTCCCCTAACACTGGAGGTGTTCTCCACCTTGATCTTGGGGTCTCCAGTCCATACTCTGCTATGCCCGCCACTTGGTTATGCCACTCCATGTATGCTTTCCCTGCAGCATCTTACACCCTGCAGTACACACACATATATGTGTACACACACAAACACATATGTGTGTGTGTCATTGTTGGTGGAAATGAATGTATACTTGTTCATTATTATGGTATGCCTTGTGCAGTAGGTATAGTCAGTAGGTGAAAGGTTTATGTGTGAAAAATGAGAAGTGCATGCAGTATACAAGCACTGGATGACACCGAGATGATTTGAACGTCAGAGTTCAGGAAGTTCCCAGTTGTGCTGCTCATATGCTCAGCTCAACAGGAAAGTGCAGACAGGAGACAAGTGAACATCCACATACATCTAGTGAAAGAAGGGTCTATTTCTGGCCATGAAATTGAACATTGTGTCATTCTCTTGCTTTTATCATACCTTATATAAAAGGCCAAGACACCGGATATTTTAATTTAATTGTTTTGAATTATGTAGAAAGTAGAGGAAGGTGACTTGATGAACCTTGAAAGTAAAATGCCATCACATAAAGCCATTTTGAATTACGTAATCGAATGTGACAAGGAGGCGCAGGGTTTTAACAATTTAATTTGATCTTACCTCCCAGTGTAACCTACAGAGCAACTCACAATATTGAAGAGGTTTCAAATTCTCACATGTGAATCCTTTTCTTTTTATTTATTTATTTTTTTTTTTTTACCAATGGTGAGCCATGGCACTCTCACTGACAGGGACAAGAGAGCAAGAGCACATTGTCTCTGTGCTGGCGTCTCTCCATTGGCTCTTAAGGACATTTAGGATTGATTTAAGATATTGATGTTTGTTCTTTAAACCAGCTTTATGTCCAGATTTGGACAGAGAGCGTGAGGTGATAGGGCTTTTGCTGTGGCTGCGTTCAAACAATGGAACAGTTTACTTCTGCACATCAGAGCTGCTTCCTCTCTACAGTCTTTTAAATTTGATATCGAGACCTATTTCTTCATGTCTGGCTTTAATGCAATTTAAGCTGTACATGTATAGCATTTTTTTTTATATACAGTATGTACTTATCTTAATGCATGTTCTGCACTATTCCGGTATGCTGTTTTTATTGTGCATGTGAATGTGCAATTGAAATAAAATATACATTGACACTAACTACTATTGTAATCTTTGGTCCATTCCATACTGTATTGTGGTTGGACCTTTTGGGTCAGGGAATCTAACCTACAATATGAGGTTATTTGATTAACAGGTGACTTGTTTTATCTGGTTGGATAGATTTTAAACAATGTGTATGAATTCTGTCTCTTTCCTGTTAGAAATGTCTTTGTACATTCCCCTGGTGTGATGAGGAAGGTAGACTGCAATACAAAGATTTAATGATGTTGCAAAGAGCCTTGTTTACAATGTGCATGCTGCTTCTAAGAAATCAACTCACCGAGATCCTTATAATAAAACAGTGCAAGCTTCACATTTAGACTTATGATAGCAACAGTGCCCCCTACCACCTATCATGGTCGTCTCTGGGTTTTTTAAGAAACCAAATGATTTTGTAATATTTTCTGTGTAACTTTCATGCCCACAATAACCTCTAGCTTTTGATCAAATTATGTCTTAACCGCACTCACACTGTACACATTTAACTGGATAACCTTCAGAGATCCAAATAAACAACAGCAGCCTCTGGCCCTCATCCAAATTAGGGTCAATAACTCTTCTGTGGCCGTAAACAAACTCAGCTACACAGGCTTTAGTGGTCTTCGTCAAGTACAGCTTCAATTGATGGTTAAACAGATCAACCTGTGACAGACTAAAAACAAGGCCATGAAGTACAGGAGCTATGGAGGGAAAGTGGGAGAAAATTATAAGATTTGACGGTTTGTTTCAACATAACTAGAGTGCAATAATGCATCAGTGTTTATCTTCCATCTGTGTAATGCGAGTATTTTGGAGTGAATGTACATAAATATACAGTATATTGTGCCCAAACACTGGAAGAGCACACAGGCAGCTGTTGAGGCTACCGACAGCTGCTGGGTAATCCACATTCTTGTTATTTAGTGCTTCCGAGTAGGACTGTTGTTTTTTATGAACTTATTATGAGAAGGAAATGGCAGCCAACTTACTGCAGGTCCATTTGTGTAACAGTGGGGAAGCTTTAGGGCCCTAAAGTTGACCCATGAACACTTGTCCTGTTTTGGTTTGAACCTGTTCAGTCTTGACGTTCACTTGGTTTGGTCCTGGTTTGGAACTGGACCAGCAATATAATGAGTAAATAAAAATGTAAGAGTGAAAAAAATGTAATTTCTCTCACTTCAGGTTAACAGAGCTTAGTGCTTTGCTCTTTCATTCTACCGAAATCTGCATGTTTTTCAGTCCCTTGTTATATTTCCCTTTTCTTTTGTTTTCTTGTAAGCACCCATATTTGCTTTGATACAGACAGATCATGCCTGTCCCTGATTGGTGAATCCACCTGTCAATCACACCCATCTGAACTTCTGAGATTCAGCGGTAACCAGACTTTACATCTTCATGAAGTACTGAAGTATGTGTATCCTGGATCCCTGGCAACATGCTGCAGCTTAATTAGGACGCCAAGGCCCCACTTAGACACTTACACTTGATGGAAATATACAAATTAGCATTTGTGTTCATCAACTTTTATTGTTCTTACACTTCAACAACCCACAGCTCCTAGAAAACTCCAGAAAAACCTATGAAAAGGTTTGTGATGTATTCAGATAAATAAGCTATAAATAAGATGATGCAAGAGTGAGCAAGCTTTAATTATGCCCCTTCATCAGTGTTGGAATGGTTATTTCTGAACTTCATTTGAAGATAATAGTTTTTACTATAACGCTTAATGACTTCAGAAGGAGTCATATTATACTCTACAGCTGGAAAAAAGGAATATAAAAAGTCCCTTTTTCGTGACAAACTCTGCACAAACACACTGATTAGAACAGATTTGGTAAAATGCTGCAACATTGAAACACTTCACATAAAAAAAGGCTGTAATGATTATTAATCTCAGCTGCTGCTCACTGCCACTATATAAGGAAGCTTCTGGTGATATAGATTTTGGATAACCTCTAAGTCTATTAAATATCACAGTTTTCTATAGTATTAGCCAACATACTGTTTGTCAGACATCAGCTTGATGCATGCCTGACCGCTCCTCTTCGAGGGCGTACAGTTCCAAGTGCAAGGATAAATGCATCTGTCTAAAATGACATGAGCTTTTTTAATCAACAGCCTATTTAATGGAAGCAGGAGTGATGCTTAATAGAACAAATTTGGTTTCATGAAAATGTCATTCTTAATTGAAATCTGACACTGACACAGAACATCAGCTTTTAAGATAAAGATTTGATATTTTTGATAAATTGTATTTCCAAATAAAACATGAAGGAGATATAATCATAATTTCCTGTATAATAGTCATTATCATGTACATGTCCTGACAAAGGACAAGGCACATGTAAATACAGTAGTGTATATGATGCATTGTTGTGGCTTTAAGTCCCTTTTAAACATGGTTTTGATCACCTTGGGGTTAGCATTTCACTTTTCCAACTTTTTTTTTCAACTTAATATAATGTCTGTATTTACGTTGCTGTCTGCAACGAGGATCAACAATGGGAAAATAAACTTATGAAATCCTTAAACCACTTGAATGCTCGACTTACAGAGCTATGTGTTCATTGTGAACACAGTTTGATCATAGGATTCCAGTGGTTTATGAACTTAAAAACAGCATAGGAGAAGTCAAATTTTTTACCCTGACGCAACAATCTGGGCAAAACTAACACAGATGTACTTACAATAATTTAAAGAACACATATCTTTTAATGTAAAAGTAATAATACTTAAAAAAAGAGTGTTTAGTCATAACTCACATTTCACATACACATTTTTAAATTCTCAAAGTTTCTAATTCTGAAACAGTTAAATGACCTTATGGGCCTTGGGAAAGGCACTTAGCCTCAGAGCAAGATGGTTATATTGTGTCTTTCCGATGTTCTCTTTGTCTGTCAGGCATGGGCCTGGCTGGATACAGTGCAGAGGTCACTTTTTCAGGAGAGATATTGGTAATATAGGGGAAAATATTTTAACCAAATAGGCCTAATTTCATCAAGTACTAAACCAACTTTCTGTCTCTAAGAAGAAAGTGATCTCTGTTGAACCTGGTTTGTTTTTGATTGATTGTACAGTGAGTGACTGGCAGTCTTCACAAACTTTTTAAATATATCTTCCACTTGTTTTAGAAATTTAGAAAGTACCAAACAACTTCTCTGCAAAAACTGACAAAAGATCATTGTCCATCCCCAGGTTTGTGTGCCATATTTTGAGAGATGCCAATAAAGTTTTTACTGTTGATGTCAGTTTGGCACAGACAAAAGAATTAGCATAAATTCAGTATTCTATTGGTGCCACATCTGGAGCTCAATGCTAAACCCAATCTGCACCATATCCAGCACTGGCTCTTCCCACATGAGTGACAAACAGCCCAAAGCTGGTGGCTGGTTTGGGCTGCCCATTAGCGCTGCTCTGCTGTTGTGATGGACGGTGTGGAGGCTGTGTGGAGGTGGATGTGCACCAACTGACAGCTGCTCCCATACATCACCGGACGACGTATGTTTTTAATGTGGGACTCACTAATCTGAAGAGATGGAGCACGCTGCACTGGCCCCGCACCAGCCAGGGCAATGGCCGGATGTGGCACAGCAAAGCACCTTTACCAAGGCAGAATGACCTGCAATAACAGTATAATGACCCGTGATTCACTTTTACCATTTCACAAATAAACTGTGATTGGCAAAAGTTTAAAATAAGTCTTCCTGAAAATAAAGCCAGACCAACAGACCAAAGAGTGGGGCACCTTTAAAATGGTCACAGAGCAGAGCAGGTGAGGTTGTGATCAGACTGATAATGAGGCTCTGAATGGATTACAGGAAGAAGAAGGTGACACTGTTCCTGCTTCAACTGTGCTCACAGAAAACCACATGGAGCATGCTCCGACTAAAGCTCTGTGCTGGTCATGTTTCAGGATAACATGTTTTTTGTATTTTTAAGTTAATATTGAAATTTGTGGTTTTGAGAGGTGTGACACTACAAAGCGATAGACTTGACTTTTGCTGTAGGTGCAATATTAAACTATAGACAGCAGTACTTTACATTGTTTCCTTGACCACAAACCAGTCATTGCAAATGCATGGGAGTATTTTTTTTTTTTAACCAAAATATACATTCATTTTTATGTCAGCGCATATGCATAACCATGTTTCTAGTTGGAGAAGTGTTGTACCCTGATCTCAGAAGCCTGTATACAAGCCTGCACTACTTATGTGGGCTGTGTGTGAATGCCACAGCAAGTGATGGGAAGCAGTCCATCTCCATTTATGTACCCGTGCATCTGAAGCGTGGCTGGCTGCACGTTTCCATCCCAGCTGCACCGCCACAGATGATTTAAGAAGTGCGCGCTCTGCAGGTGCACGCGGCCAGGACTATCTGTAAGGAGGTGCTGGGGTCATTAGTACACTGATGGTATCTCTGACTGTATGGTCCATGGTGTTAGATGCAGTTTCCACATGAAGGCACAACACAACTGTACATTATGGAGAGGGAATCAATCTGAGGCTATTGGGCTGCAGGCTGCATTATCTACACCCACTGAATACATGTGTACTTTAAATAGGATGCATTAAGCTTATGCTACTGTGGCACAGTGCTGGCAGCTTGTGTTGTTACAACCCACTGAGACATGGGATTTACATTTCTGAACCAGAATTTGGTTCAATACATTTGATGCATAGTCTGCATATGATGGTAAATATGTTCCCCTGAAGTGTAAATGATACCCACAAAAATAAAACTCAGTATATGCATAGCTAATTGGTTTGGTTTTTAAAGAGCCTATATTCTGATCAACATTATAATACATTACAGCATGATTTAAAGCTCGCAAGAATCCACTTTGTGTAATATAGAGCCTTTAAACTAAAGCCCTGAACATTTATTTAGACATTTATTGGAATTGCTTTTATCTCTACACTCTACCACAATGACTCTATACTCTTGGGATATGAACTGGTGACCTTCTGGTTTTCAAACAAACACCTAAATACCCTGCGACCCCTCCATATTACCCCTAATGCGTCTCAATTACAGTATACTTCAACACCGATGACAGTCTTGAACTTTAAAGTCACACATTAGGAGTTTTTTTCCACTTCACTTTTTCATTCGGTCTACAGTGGACTAACCTATAGGGAAATGCTGCTATTTCTGTTTGCATTTGACCCGCTTAAAAACATTAACTTCTCCTTAGTTCCCAGTGGAAGCAGCGAAGTACTCCATCTGTAAACCCGGGGCTTGCTCCCGACCTCCCGCCCGAGAGCTTTACAAAACAAATACCCACTTGAGCCTGCTAACTAGCCAGCGCTCTCTGATGAGTGGAGGTGGATAGGCCTCTTTCATCTGTGCCACTGTGTAAAAAATGACTCACACGTCGAGTGCTTTATTAATTTCCTCTCCTCCACCGATGTCCTTGTTTGTTTGAGAAAGACAAAGACCGCCTGCGAACATACAGCCTCCGCCTTCCGCCAGTGTGCTGCTGCTCTCTCCAGCTCCCTCCCTCGTCCCAAATGCAATCTTTATTCCTGAGATGTTGTGGCGGCCATGACACCATCAACCTCACGCAAAGGGTCATTAGCACAGCCGTCATTAAATAAATGAAATCAATCCTAAAAACAGCTGGCTCCTGGAGAGAAAGGGAGAGAGATGAAGGGAGCGACGGAAAGAGAGGAGGGGGTTGAAAGTAGATGATGATGTTGTTTCAGTGGTTTCTAAACAAGGTGCCTTCTTTTAAATGGTCTTGGAAATGTATCAAGGGCTAAGGTTGAGGTTATGGTGCACTATGAAACTTTTCTGCATGGTGGACAGCCCGTCACCTGCTTGTTTCCATGGAGACGTGTTTTTAATGACATTAAACGTATGGAGACAAGCTGCTGAAGCCACAGGCCATGATACAGGTCAGCCTTGTGGGAGAGATGACCCAGCTCACACTAGGAATGTTTTACAAGGTATTTTTTTTCCAGAAACATCAGCAGCTACAACACAACACAGTGGAACATTCTAAAGGATTAGCATCTCCATGGACAAAAGCATTGCTGAGCCCCCATCTGAAAAGTTACATGCGCTAAAAAAAAAAAAATTTTTCAACCTTGTATCCAAATCGTTATAAAGTCCAAAGTCTCCTATAATGTCCATATATGGAGATATTCTGTGTGTCCATTTCTCCATATTCCATTTTACATCTTCCAAAATGTAGAGTATTCATTAGCAAACTTTTAAAGAGTCTCCCTATAGCGAAACCTATTTCTGGTTTTTGGTTCGACAAGATTTAGGGTGATTTAAACCCATTAGTAAGAGTAAGGCGATAAGTTCATTAATGATCAATTAAGTAATCACGATGAAGAACGGCAAATGGATCTATTTTTTAGCGGTGGTTGAAGTCTTGTATATAGTGCTATGCTAGGTTCACATCAGGATCTTTACATTGTCCCTGATGGTGGCCGCTGAAATAATTATGATGTAAATGGAACAACAGCGTGAGGTGTGTGCTTGGTAATTAACCCGAGGCAGCTGAGAAATGGCCCTAATGAGGAGAGCGGGACGTGGAGCCGGCTCAATCAATCCTTTCGCCTTTCTCCTCCAGAGCTTTTAAATCTACCACTGACCTTCTAATAGTTAACTGCCACACTCATTTGAACCCATTTAGCAGATTGTTGTCTCACTATTTATTTTTTTTTTCATGTTTTCTTTCAAACAATTGTGGTATTCATAACTTTTTGTGTAATCTGAGCAAATCCTAAGAACAGAAAGTCAACACTCGACCGCACAGAAATTCTCTCATTTCAAAATATTATTACTTCTTAGGTCCCTTGACTCTTGTGAGCTGATAGCCTTGTTAGAAAATCACTACCTCATCAAAAACATACCTGGAGTTGTGTTTTGTTTCATTCACACATGTTTGAGTAATCCTGCATTATGAGTCTGTTTACATCTCTAAAGCTAAAATGCTCTGTGATGTCATGAAGTGGTAGTTTTCAAGTTAACAGCTACATTTTACCTTTATTTCAGTAGAGATTTGCAATTCCACAGCTGATGTGCTTTCTGTTTGAGAGAAGAATTCAGCCTAAATATGCAAGGTGCATTTGTGAAGGCAATGCAAAGCAAGTTTATTTGTATAGCACATTTCGTATGCAAGGTAATTCAAAGTGCTTTACAGAATAAGAAAGACATTCAAATCATAATGCAACAAATCAAAACATAAATAATCACAAATAATCTTAATAAAATTAACATTAAAGAAGAAAAGTGCAGAATAAAATCATTTCAGTCATATTCACAGCTAAACAGAACTGTTTTGAGCCTGTAGAGGCCTGTCTCACATCTTGAGGAAGATTGTTTTTAGCTGCATAAAACTGAAACTCCTCATGTTTAGTCCTGACTCTGGGCACCAGCAGGAGGCTTGTCCCTGAAGTCCTCAGAGTGTGAGATGGTTCATATGATATGAATGAAACAAAACACAACTCCAGGTATGTTTTTGATAAGGAAACAACATAAACATAGATCAGAAAAGTGTGCTATATGGGTTTTAAATCTACTTCCTGCATGATTGTAACTTATTGCAAATTATTTCATGTTAAAAGAACACTGTATAGAAAATGAGTGATCAGGCATGAGCAAAAAAATGAAATCTGTTGTGGTCAGGTTGTTGTATTTTTTTTTTTTTCAGGCTAGCACGATTAAAAATAAAAATAATGATACTTTTTTTCTTAAATTACATGCGCGATACACTTACTTCATCATAGTAAGATGGTCAGTCATTAGAACTCGCCTATATGTCATATTAGAAACCAAACTAATGGAGCCTTGAAAATGTTGTTAGTCGATTAACATGAAAATTGAGTCTTAATTTGGACTCTAAATATAAAAAGAAGGGGGTAATTGGGTGGATCATATTAGAGGGTCATTGGATGAAAGTCATTATGCTTACAGTATTAGTATTTTAATGAAAATATGGCATTTATAAATTGGTTGGTCATAATGCTATCAACAAGGGGCTTTTTACACTAAAAGTGATGCTTAGTTCTTCACAGATAAAGACTGGATAAATGTATATGTAAATGCATCTTACAAGACTGAATATGCCCAATAGAAGACTGTTGCAAGAAGTAATGTAACAGTGTTGTTAATGTTAACAGCTACCTTTTACTTTTAGTTCAGTAGAGATTAGCAATTCCAGTGGTGAAATAAACCAAATGATTCTAGTGAAGGTGTACTGTATGTATCCACTGAGTTTAAGTTTTTGAAACTTCCTGTTTTACCACATGACATCACAAGTTGGAGCAGAGTGTTTTCTGTTTGAGAGAAGAACGCAGCCTAAATGGTGGGTTTGAAGCAAAAGACAACGCCAGGTATGTTTGCAATGAGGAAACAACATTATCACATAAAATAGTGTGATTTGAGCTGTTTAAACTGAAACTAAAATAATATCATACTAAGCCTACAAATATCTAAGTATGTGCCAGTGTTATTCTGTGTGTAAGTAAATGCGTACTTGGTTTCCCCTGCATCTCAGAGGATAGAACAGGTAATGAATATATTGATTAAATCCCCTCAGTTCCCAGACAGAGACAGGTGTAGCGCAGGTTCATTCTCAGTGCAGTGGATGCAGTGGGACAGAGCAGCAGACACTTCGCCTGTGTCATGTGCCAGCAAAACACATCGGGGTCATACGGGTTCCTGGCTGCGTCTCATCTGTAGCAGAGGTCAGGAGGGTGCGCTACACAACTCTGCACCCCATGGAGAAGCGGGCACATTAATCAGTGCAGTAACATAATCTGTCACAAACTGGGCCCGCATACTGTCGCCAAACTTATGATTAAAGGTGCCATTAGCATCGCCAATCAGTGCAATGTTCACTCAGAGTCTAACCAGGACGACCTGCCAAATTGCACTGCTCGCTAGCACAATGAGAATGCATCGATATAATTGGAAACCTCAAACCTGTTATTTTCAGCCATGGTGATGCTTCGAGACATACTGCCAGTGAATAGATTGAGTTGATTATGTTGCAAGGTTGAGTGTTCGATCATGCAGACAAAGTATAGTGAGCGTATTGTGTTGAATTCAAGATGGAGCGCTAATTAGACAGTTCAAAGGACAATGCTATACTTTATACGAGGGGTAAGGTCATCCCACAATGAAAGTTGTAGTTAGACAGTTTTTTTGCATGGAAAAAAGTTTGGTAGTTGTCTGTAGGGTAAAATCTCTGTCTCTAAAAAAAAAAAGATAAAAAACAGAGGATTGTGTTACATCATAACATTTACATTAAAAGAGAAAAGTGCAGAATAAAAACCTTTCAGTCATATGTACAGACAAACAGAACCATTTTGTCAAAGTAGAGGCCTGTCTCACATTGTCAGGAAAACCGTTCCCGATTTTAGCTGCATAAAACTTTAAGGGATTTTTATGAGACTAAATGTTATGTAGAGCGCTCTGGTTAGTCCCAAAAACTATAAGCATATTCTGAGCATACATCATCAATGTGTTCAAATCCAATTGGCAATATTTACATTGTAGTCATCATTATTATGCTAAGCTGATGAAATACTGATACACTAATGTTTTCTAATCACTGTGTTTTGTAATCATCCTCCGTCACTACACAGATCAATTGATATTTGCTAATTTAGTGGCAATGCTAATAGTCATTTTGGACATCAGAGGTGCTATAAAAAGCTCTGTACTTGATCTTTACTATCTCACAAATTTCATTTTAAACTGTTTGCAGTTGTTTTTTCTATTCCATTCCTAGCATTCTTATTCACGTTGATTAGTTTATAGTCGAGTTTCATTACTTTCACAGGCCAGACAGGCAGTCAAGGTAATAGCAAAAGAAAAGAAAATTCTATCAACTGGACAAAAGTAATTTTAACAACAACTAGCAGGCTAACAGTGCACCAGTTCTATTTTCTGGTTCACCGAGGACAAAAACACAAATTAGATTCAGACAGCACATAGCCTACTTGTGTTGATCCCACAGACTGTATATATAAATGAATATAACAAGTGAGCACGGGCGCACTTCCGGCTCCATCCACTCTGGCTCTAATTCTCTTTGTATTGGAAAACTGTCACCTCTATCTCTGTAACTCCTGCTGTCAGGCTCATCGTTTTGGTCTTAAAATGTTCAATTTAACCTGCACTACATGACTGTGGTATTTTTATTTCGCTATTGTGTCCGTAAATCAAGACATGAACATTAATAACAGACAAATTGTGCGGCTTCGTTCCCTAAAGTCACTCCTGCTAGCATTGGCAACAGTTTGATTGACAGTGTTGCTAAGTACCCGCTACCTGCTAAACCAGCAGTGCAGGCGGGAAGGGCGTTACCTTCAACAGCCTCGCTCCAGATTGGCTCTTTGATTGCTATGATACTCACAGTCAGACCCAGCTCCAAATTCACCCCTATAACTGCTAGTCTCAAAGAGGCTTAAAATGGCTGAAGCTGAAGGTCTATGGTTGACCCTAAGAACTGCTTTTACAATATATATGAAATTTACTTTTATTACCATGAAAAATCAGGTACAGTCCCATAATTAAATCTAACATCTAAGTAGCTAACTTACTTAATTTCCCCCCCAGTCCCTCATAACATTTTCCTTTTACGAAAACCTACCTAAGTTTTATTATTTCCTAAAATATACCTCAGCCTCCGGTTACTCACAATAACGAAAACATTTAGCCTAAAACTGTGAAGCTAGCCACAGAGTGAACTCACGGCCTGGTGTGGATGTGGCCTGTGCTCCCTGCAGGCATAAAACAAGAGAAACACACTTTACAGTATGTCAAACAGCGTGTTGCTCACCTTTGGCCCACAACTCTTTAAACAATGGGACCAGGGGGAGTTACTTTCGTAGCTCAGAGATTTGTGCTCCTCCAATAGAAAAATGCAGCTACATTTTATTCACTCACCTCAGAACATGGTATTACTTACTGCAAATTGATGATGAGTGGAGATGAAGAGCAGGCAGCTGTTTTTTTTTTTAGATAGTGTGTCCAGTCCTTGACCACGACAGCACAGCCGACCCCACTCATCCAAAAGCGTAACATTGTGACCTATGAGGCTCTTTCTTCTGGGATTGAAATCGATCAGATGTTTTATCACTACATGCAGAGAGCGCGCAGTGGTCTGATTTTAACCCTGCTTTAAAGGTGCACTATGGAACTTTTCGGATAGTTTGCCTGCTTGTCTCGATGGATGAAAAAAATAAAAATAAAATTAGAAAACGTGTTTGAAGGTATTTCTGAGCAATAAACACCTGTAATTGACAAAAAGTAAGATAAGTTTAATGCTACACTAAACAGAAAATTACACAGTGCACTGTTAGCATGGTCTTCATTTGTTATCATTTGCTCAAACCACTTTCATTAAAGGGAACATATTACGATATTTCTTTATTCATGTTATAGTACTCTTTCCTTATCAAAACATACCTGGAGTTGTGTTTCGTTTCATTTACACATGTTTAACACACAAACCCTGCACATTTAGGCTGAGTTCTTCACGCAAACGGAAAGCACTCTGTTCCACCTTGTGATGTCATGTGGTAATACAGGAAGTGCTGTGTTTTTAGACTCCATACACCTTCACTAGAATCATTTGGATGGCTTCAGCCCTGGAATTACCCATCTCTACTGCACTAAAGGTAAAAGATATCTGTTAACTAGAAAACTACCACTACATGACATCACAAGGTGGAACAGAGTATTTTGAGCTTTGGAGATGAAGACAGACTAATAATAAAGTGTGACTCAAACATGTGTGAATGAAACAAAACACAAGTCAGGGTATGTTTTTGATGAGGTAACAGCTTTATAACATGGCTCAAAGCTCACAGGAGTCAATTTTGCATAATATAGGACCTTTAATAAATCTTTCTTTTTTTTTTCCAGTTTATGGTTGCGGAGACTATTGTTCCATATTGTTTTGTGTGCAGTCATGTCCACTGGCCCGTGTGCAGCCTGAGACTCTTTATGTACCGTTCCAGGTTGTTCCCTTGGTGCCTGGTGTTCTTGGATCCTCTCTCGTTTGTGGTCTTGTCTGTTTTTCTGCAGCCAGCCTCCTAAGTGTGTGCCTGAGTCTCCAGCTGCTGGCCCACCACAGCACAGAGGGGTGTCTGGCTGCGTCCTGGATGTCTTCCCAAACTTCCCAACCTCACCACCTCTCTCATATCCCGGTACCATGCTCTGCCAGTGGCTCCATTTCACAAATCCAGTCCAGCTGGATTCTCCGGTCCAATAATCACCCTTCTGGCAGTTTTTTTCTGGAAGATTGAATCCTTGTTACCATGGCCGCCCAAGACCTTGGTTATGCTATACTTGTCTTGCACTCAGCTTTAACCTCTTCCTTCAAAATTCAGCTGAAATTCAGTTTGTATGACCACGCACCCAATTATCTGTGAAGGTTCTCAGTCATCCAGTTTATGGAGCAGTAAAAACAGTGTCAAATCTATATGCAAGAAACAAAAGTGTCTTAAAACAACGCATTTTAGATGAGGCAAGTTTAGTCTGAGGGAACTTACTCAAGGCCCCAAGTGAAACAACATTAAAAAAATATAAGGACCTTTTGGATCATTTTTGCTTATGTCTTTTTTTCTTCTCTAGTTGCAACTATAGAATACTACTTTTGTGATAACAAATTTTGAGGCACGTTGTATTGCTATAGAAATATATTGCGATAAATGATAATATTGAAACTATTTTATGCCACTAACACGATTAAAATAAAGTAAGATGATCTCAATAAACCATTTTTAAATATAAAGTATCTTTAAAAGCCATGAGCTGTGACAAATAAATATCAGAACTAATACTTATCCATAGAAGTGACTTATTCAACCTTCTACACATCAAATCTTACCACATTACAACAAAATTACAAAAATTTTGACAATTTTGCAAGAAAAAATACCCACGATAAATATTGACCCCCAAAATATATTGCTGGAGCTTTCATATACTGGACTGTAACTCAATATTGATAGTAATTATTGTAACAGGCCTAAATACCACAGAATATATACAGTCACCGGTGCATCTCCCCCGATTGTAATTGACAGATGAATTAGCCAATCAGGGACTCGTATCATGTATCAAAAAACAAATATGGAATGAAAAAATATATGTAGGAAATATGGAGGTAAAGTATGTTAATATGAGATGAGACAGATTAGTTTTTTGTAACTTGCTTTATTTCACACGTGTCACTAAAAATACAAAGATCAACCAGATATTCACTATAACCAAAAAGGAAAAACCATCACCTTTTTCCTCAGGTCCCAAAAATAATGCATAATCTCTACATCTCTATAAAATAAAAATCTATGTATTGAAACAAATGTGTTGTTAGCTTCTACCTGTGAGCGCAGTTGAGAACAATTGCCTTATTTGTCAAATTTATGAAACATAATTTATGCAAGCAGTGGAACAAATATTCCCCGCAGATATCGTTGAGAGTCCTCTAAACATTATGTAAGCGACTCGGCTCCTTCTTGGTAAATTCTGATCCCACTTTAAAGCATTTCAGGTACACACTGCACACAAACTAGAACAGAGAATGTCACTGTGAAATAAATAAATGCAAATCGGCCTATTCCCTAAATGATACCAGCAAAAACAAGCAGCGTAATATCCCCACGTTTTCCACAGGTCTTTCATATATTAATTACCCAAGGAGGAGGGCTTCTCATTGGGACACGACAGCGCCGCTTTCTCCCCTAGGGGTGGAGCTGACAGATGAAGAAGTGATTAAGAAGGGGAAAAATGTCGCGTTCTCGTGTTGCTGAAGATCATCGCCGCTGACAGCTGGGGTTGTTCCGTGCTCACACAACTTGAAACAGTTGCCACGGGCGATACGCACCTCATCAGTCTTCACCTGTCCAAATCACTTTCAGCTTCAAACCACTAAAGACCAGGCTAGTTTCATTCCCCAGCAAAGTACGACCCGAGACTTGGAACTATTTCTCTTTGATTCAGGCCTTTGTTCTGTCTTTTTTTACTCACTTTTGGCTTGATGTGGTACACAAGGATAACACAAGAAGATTACATCAGCCAGCATTAGTTATCGTGACTGGTCTATAGAGCTATTTGAAGTTGACCAATCAACTCTGACGTCAGGCCAGTTTCCAGACTGCGCTAACAAGTATAGGAGTAGCTCATTAGTGGCCAGGAGGTGCTTAACGGATCTGACACAAAACACACTTCACTGTAGGGGGTTATATAAAGACTGAAGGCTGCAGCACTTAACCACATCTGTATGAGTCCACTCAGGAAGGATGTGGTTGCCTCTTATTAGTGAAGGCTATAGGTAAATGATTCATATGCAGTATAAGTCCATGCGCAGAAAGAACCAATTAAGTTGTTAAAAGCGTTTGCCTATGTGGATCTGGCATTCATAATGTAACTCATGGAATATACCATTTATTAAAGGAAAGAGGAAAGTGTGGTTTTATGAGCAAAAGGGAGGTTGTTCAAAAAGTGTAGGATTAGATAACCATTGTTAGCATTCAAACATTTGTGAGAGTATGGCAAAGGTAATGAGGGTGATTTTTAATCTCTCTTTTGAACAAACCTTAATGCATTTATCATGGCATGGGTCTGGCTCAACTATAACCATGTTGTGGTCAAACTTCAGCTGTCCACATAGAAGGAAATCCACATTTTTAGCTAATTATGTACTAAAATAAACACAAGCACTTGTTATCTACACACACAAAAAAAGTATGCCACTCACCCTGAACCCAAGAAATAGACTTAATCATACTGGAAATGCTGTTATAGACATAAACCATAGACCATAACCAAGTGCTAGGTTTTGCTTCCACGCTTCTCCAGGATCTTGGCCATATTGTGCATATTTTAGGATGATGTTGACCACCAGCGGACTCCCACTCATAGATGGTCCGAGCATCAAACCCAGGGCCTTCTTGCTGTGTGGTGAACGTGCTAACTACACTGCACCACTATGTCGTATGCTAGCTTGTATTTGTTTCATCGAGCTGTTTGTTTCATAAGAGCTGAATGAGAGATGAGTAGTCGTACAAACGCACACATTATCTTCTTCATCTCCACACTTGCTTTTGAAGCGCAGAGTACACTCACTGCTGGCATGGCTGAATTTCTATTCTTAACAGCACAGACGTGGGGTGCTGTTGCTTTCCTCGTCTTATCTTTTTTGAGCCTTCCTAATCTCTTTAAAACTTCTCACAGCTCACCAGAGTCCACTGGGGTGCCACTAGAAACCAATAGCTTAATTCATTGTGGGTAAATATCTACAGTACGGAGACTTCTCCACATCCATTTTGTGTTTAGACGGTTAGTGAGTAATGCGTGAGCAAGCCGCTTTCATTCTGAACTTTAAACCCCATTTTAACAGACTTTAATATCCCATATGGGTTGCCAAATTGGGTTAGGTTTTGAAATGATTAGTAATATCATGGTGTGTTTGTTTCTTTTTTATTTGCTGAGCACTTCACTGTCCTGAACAGCAAACAGACCGACTCTGACTTTGAGCTTGTCACATACGCCTTCAATTGGCAGACAGACTAATGAAAGCATTTGTAAATTGCAACCCCATGCAATCGCTACGCAACACAATGTCTCAGTTTACACTGTTAAGAAACACAAATGAAGTACAGGAATGCAAGTTCATGAATTGGGAAACAGCAGAGTTTGTTTTTTTTGTTTTTTTTTTTTTTCTTTTCTTTTACTAAAAGCCAACTGGTAACTGATTCAATGTATGTTTTGTGTTTTACTGCAAATGTAATGGAATCTTCAGCTAATCTATTCACCAACAAAATATGTGTATGAAAATTGTGTTTAGTCTTTATTTGGCGGGACATTGAGGACATTACTAGAAGGATTCATATTACACTGTTTTCTGATCTATGGAATAAATTTGTTTCCTCATCACAAACGTACCTGGAGTTGTGTTTTATTTCGTTCACAAGTTTAAATCTCCCAAACCCAGCATATTTAGACTGTGTTCTTTTCGCAAACAGAAAACACTCTGTTCCACCTTGTGATGTTATGTGGCAATACATGAAGTGTTCCACTGTGTTTTGTAAACTCCATACACCTTCATTAGAATCGTTTGGATGATTTCAGACCAGGAATATCACATCTCTACTGAACTAAAGGTAAAAGGTAACTGTTAACTGTTAAACTACCACTACATGACATCACAAGGTGGAACAGAGCATTTTGAGGTTTGAAGATGTAGACAGATTAATAATAGTGTTACTCAAACATGTGTGAATGAAACAAAACTGAACTCCAGGTATGTTTTTGATGAGGTAGCAACATTCTAACATGGCTTAAAGTTCACAAGAGTCAATTTTGTGTAATATAGGACCTTTAACATAAGTCATGTTGGTGACCAATTTTCCTACTTCTTTTCCTACATCTTGACACACTTAATTAGTTAGATAATTTTCTATTTCTGCTGTTCTACCACTTTTTTTTCACGTTTGAGGTGGCTCGGGCATTTTTTATTTCCCTATATATGTGTTGAAAGAATTTGTTCAATACAAATATTATCTTCATTGGATTTGGGGAGTTTATATTAAATGGTCTTATGTCTATAGGAACAACAAGGTTATTCATAGTTTATCTGTATGGGTTTGATGACCACAAAAGGCAGATATACAAATCAATTGACTAGCAGTTGAGAAACGCAAATGTTTTCGAAGTCGGAGTAATGCAGAGCAGAGCCATGGGGCACTCTGACAGATGACAGGGAAGACTGGCATTAGCAAAAGTACCCTTAGGCCAAGTGAACAGACCTGGGGCAGTGTACCACACCAACTCATTTAAATGAACATATGATTAAAACATATTTCAGATAAAAAATTTTTATTCAGAAACAAACTCAATGGGATAGACATGGGAGGAGAGGGTGCTTTCTGAAGAGCGCTCCAAACCTTTCAAGATAAACTGGCGACTCACGAACCCACACTTTGAAGCAGTTTGGCCCGAGGCTTTCATCTCCACCTGACTCGTGATTTATCATGGCCTCACAGCCTCGAATTCAGGACCCCTCCCTCCAGCACCAAAGAAAACACATGCCAACTCCCCACACCACTCACACTCTGTATTCTCCTGCAGGGGGAAGGCACATCCACAAACATGACTGTCGGGAAGGAGGATTTCACTCCACAATGTATTTTTTGGCATATTTGTTCACCGTTTTCTCACAACACAGTGGTTTACTTAAGAGTTTTCACATATGGATTATAGCAGCAGCAAAAATCTAAAATCTAAACATATATTATTATAGTATAGCGCTTTGATTTTGGAGGAAAACATTGCTTGATGGTAATGCAAAGCTGTACATACAGCTCAGTTGATTAGACCACTGGTTGGTGGTGCAATTCCAGCCTCCACAGATGAATGCTAGTGTTGGGTCCTTGAGTAAGACAGTGTCCCTCACCCCCAGTGTCTGTGTAAACTGGTGTATGAATGGGTGAGTGGTTTGAGTGCTTAAAAGGTGGAAAAGTTCTATATAAAAATGTGACTATTTACCATTATTGTCACAAATCAATTGCCAATACAGAATTTCATGATTAAATTAGTAAATTATGTTGTTTTTTTTACAACATAAATCTTACAAAACCAATTCATATGCAACACACTGAGAATTAGACAGACGCTTATTTTGATCCACAAGGGAAGCCCACTAATTACAATGCAAGAACAGTTCTTAATAGTAATAGTGAGCACATGCTAAAATGTAGATAAAAAGCCAATAAAAGATCAAACAGAATGCACCTATAATTGTCAATGGCATTCTCTTCAAGAGTTACACTGATGTACAAGTACTTTTGAAAAAAAAAACAAAAAAAACCCAAAAACATTTGGAAAACAGAATGGTGGCTTATGTTGGATAACAGAACATATGGATACTAGTTTACCGTTTTCTGGCATTAAAACAAAGGAGTACAGCTTCTCTTTTGCATGGAGGACTTATTTTGCACTACCGTTACATATATTTGAGCAGCATGTTGGCTTTCAAATCCACTTAAGCACCAATACCACCGCTGAGTCTCACCTGCCCCTGGCTACAAGTGGTCTTCAAAGGCACACAGCTCACCACGTGCATCTTTTGTTCACTACAAAATATACCAACACATCACTGAAATATGCTAATCTCAATTCAAAAAGGTCTCTTGACATTGACCCACAAACGTTACATCAGAAGCAGCTTTCATCACAAATAAACAAAAAATAAATAAAAAAAAAAAAACCGTCATTGTGACATGTAAAGTACCCCCTTGAAAAAAGATGGGACATCTCAAGGGACTGTCCTGTAACAATTATTTTATTACAGGCAGAGCAAAAGGTGAAGTTTAAATCTGTAAACTGGACAAATTGTTGTAAGAGTGAAGTTCTGGTCAGATTGCTGTTGGACACTGCCTTATATCTACCTGAAGGGAGGGGCTAACTACACCGAAACTGTAAACAGCTATTGTCTCCAGTTTCAGCTGAAACTACCCTATTCAACCTTTAACAACCCTGCTATTGTCTTTGGTTTGGATCTGAGGATGGAGTTATAGATGGTAGAGAGATTATGTCTCAGGCCCCCATTTCTGTTTAAGGAAGATTGTCTTTCCAAACAAAAGTAGCAGAGGAGTGTGAAAGCTCCTCTGGACCCCAGTCCACCGTACATCTCCATCTCAGAGCCACTAACCACTCCTTTGAAGATAGTGAGGTTCAGATTTTAGCCAAAGAAAAGAAATGGATTGAGAGAGGAGTTAAAGAAGCTATTTTTGTCAGGAAAGACAATCCTTTCTTAAACAGGAATTGGGACATAATCCCCCCCATCCTCCATCCTCATTAAAAACAAAGAGTTGAGTGTCATTAAAGGTTGAATAGGGTTGTTTCAGCTGAAATTGAAGACAATAGCTGTTTACAGTTTCAGTGTAGTTAGCCCCTCCCTTCAGATTCATATAAGGCAGTGTCCACCACCAATCTGACCAGAACTGAAGAAGCAGCTTGGATGAGCAGCCAAACATTTTCACTCCTACAATGATTTGTCCAGTTGACAGATTTAAACTTTGTATTTTGCAACCTGGACGACTGAAAGATTACACAGACTTCGTATTACAGACAGGAATGACTGGCTAGCAGGAGAGGAGATGGCTGGAGGTGAGCAGAGGCAGGTCCCAGTAATCTGAAGACATGTAAAAAAAAAAAAAAAAAACAGGTAAGTATAATATGAATGCAAAAATTACCACATTGGGGAAAAAAAATCAGAGGCAGGTTATCTTGAATTAGGCTTTACTGTGAAACCACAGTCTGGCAGACTTTTGTGGCAGAGCTGCTCCTTAAATACCGAATGGTGCACAGGTGTGGTGGGCGGAGCTCCAGCCTGCAGGTGACCCAGAAAACATTGGAACACTGGAACATAGGGCAGTGGAAAGGACTCACAGGTAATTAAGTACAATAAATATTTATTTTCAAAGAGCTGTGGGGTTGTGATTCATAGAGTTCAAAATGCTCTGTTCCACCTTTTGATGTCATGAAGCAGTAGTTTTCAAGTTAACAGCTATTTTTACTTTTAGTTCTGGGTAATAGAAGAAAACACCATATTTGGATGAAAAGTGGAGCTGCATTTATTGTAATTGTATGATAATGAACCTAAACAGGATCTCAAATGTCAAGTGTTGTGCTCAAAATAGACATACTTTGGAAATGTGTTTATTTATGTGAGAAATTAACCAATTACAATATGCTATTATATAACACTTTACAGTGACATTTAAATGAAATTACATAAGCTCAGATGTGTTTGTTCTAGTCTAGTCCTTTTTATGACAATAAAATAAAACATGACACAATACAATACAATACAATACAAATACAATAGTACTAAAACTCAAACGACACAAAATGCACTTGGGTTAATAACAGCAGTACCTTCCCTTTGATATACGTAACCAGTATTTTTATACCTTCAACCTCATATAGATTTGACACAATTTGTTGATTCTAGTATATATATTTAAGCAGTACCTTACCCTTATATATATATATATATAAATATATATATATATATATATATATATGTATATATATATATATATATATATATATATATATATATATATATATATACCATATATATATTTAATATATATATATATATATATATATATGCCAGAGAGAGGTTTCAGAGTAGAGAGTAAAATTACATAAAAAAATAAATATAAATTAAAAATAAAAATAATTAAAGGATATATATTTTGAAAAAGTAAAAAAAGTATAGCTTTCTCTCAAAAACAATTTAATATCTGACATGTAGAAAGCAGAGGTCTATAGCATGTGTGTCAAACTCAAGGCCTGGGGGCCAAATGTGGCCCGCCACACCATTTTATGTGGCCCGTGAGAAGCTAACCTAAGGCCAAGTGACATTTATGGCCGACTGTCATTTTAAAAAAGCTCTATAGGCCCTCAGTTTTAAATAAGTTTGACGCTCCTTTGGTGTAAAACTAATGAGATTTTTAAACAAGTGGAAATGAGAAATATTTGCAAATAATGATCCCAAAATCTTCAGGAAGAGGAAATTGTAGGCATAAAGGGCAGTTTCAAGAAAGGTGAAGGTGAGTACAAGTCTGTGATTCAAGGAGAAGAGCATGTATGTTTTTGTGTTATGAGGCGGGGTCAGTTGTGAAAGAGTACAATCTACGTCGGCATTTTGACACCAAACACGGAGCTAAGTACGCAAAAGTTAGCCTTTTTAAGAAAAATAACAAATTGTCCAATAATTAAAAGGCTATAAAAGGCTGTTCTTGAAGGAGTGCTGAAGGTCTGTGAACAGGTGTGCCCCAATACACTTTTTAAAATGTCAGTTTATGGGGGAATATGAAGTTACACAGACATGTAATATTTGCAACTTGAATATGTAATAAATACAGAAACAGTTTTTTAACAAGTTAAAAAAAAAAAAAGTAGTAACATTAATTTTATGTGATATTTGGTTATTTAGTGACATTTATACTGCCTTACAGTTACATCTGGCCCTTGATGGCAGCCATTTCGCTGATATGGCTCTCAGTGAAAATGAGTTTGACACCTCTGGTCTATAGTGCGGCTGTTTGAAACATCAGGACCGTGCAGTTCCAATGTCAGACGTCAAAACTCTCTCCATCTTAAATGGCAGTATTGATCAGGAACAGCTTCAATTAAGACGTAAAACCCTTTGCAAAATTAATTAAAGACACAGAAGTCAACCTCAAACTCCACAGATCTTAAAAGCACTGTACCAAAACCAGTTCATTTTAAACAGTTTGCATTGTTCCAAAGCTATTTCTTAGTTATTTTATGCATTCTGAGCATCTTAATTATTCACAGCAATGAGTTTATAAGGTCTTAACACAACTTTCAGAGGCCAGGGCAGAGTTTTGCTGTCACGAAAACGACAATTAGCATGCTATCCTTATGACAACAAAACGCTCATAATCCGCTCATAATCAGATGGAGACAGTAGACAAAAGACTTATTTAGACCTTAAATCAGACCTATTTCACAGCTTTTAACAATGTTATAGTTGTTTCCCATTCTCATTTACCCTCTCGAAGTTGTATTTGGAGTGATTTGTGCATTTAATGAAAAAAAAAACTTAAACAGCACTAGTCAAATGTTTGGACACACCTTATCAATCATATCATGTTTTTTTTTTCTTTTTTTTCTTTTTTTTTTCTTGGTACATATCTTTCCCTTTTCCCCCATTATTGATAACACTTAAAGTCGCCAGTATATTTTTTACCATTTCCCTTTGTTTTTGTTTTTTTCATCTAACTTTTGTGTACCTCTTTCTTCCTGTACGATGTGCTTTGCTATGCCTCCCTCGGATCCTGTAGTTCAGAAACCATTGTCCGGGGGTGAGGTAAAGAGAAGTATTTATTTTGTCTGAGCCGAGCTTCAGATGTCTGCAGGCCAAAGAGCAGGGCTGTCAGACTCTGGGATCTACAACCAAAGACTTGTAGTAAACTTCTGCCCTCCACACATCTTGTCAGCAGTGCTTCATAAAAACTAGAGTGAAACTGTGTGGACTTGACTTTCAGGTTAAAAGTGTAAACTATAGTGTCTGTGTAAGGATTAAATGAGATGTTGTGGGAATAATACAGCCTACTGCATCGCCCCTAGCAACTATGAGCAAAAAATAAATCGACCTGGCGACAGCAAGTCTTATGACAAAAAGTAACACTGGTGTAAAGGGGTTGGCCTTGTCCTTCAGCATCAAGAGAGTTACACATAGTTTACTGATTCACAGGGGAAATTAGTTGGACAGTAGCTCACACTACAATATAAAAGTCAAAAGCGAAAAATACATGAGAGTAAAATAAAATGAAGAAATCAAAATGTTTAAAATAGCAAAAAAAGAGGGGAAAAAATATAATAATTAAAATATATTAAGGCTAGCAAGAGTGTGGGGTGAGGAAAAACACTGCACACATGAATATGGTCAAATATCATCTGAGTGTATACATGAAGGATTTATAGAATTAGAGGAGGTTTCAGCAGGAATGATTGTAAACAAGGTTTCAGCAGGGGTCATCTGGACTTAAACTCAGCGTAAGATAAAGCCCAGTGTTTCAAGCCAGTTCCTTCAAATGCAGCTCAACAGCAAAAGCCTAAATTCCCATTCATTTTTCCCCCAAAAAAAGTTTGAAAAACCTTCTCTAAAAATGAAATCTGGATATGTCATAACAGGTGAATAGTAGAAATACGGTGATGGCAGCTTAGTTTGTGGTGTGTTCATCCACGGATCCAAAGGTCACTGGTTCGAATCCCACTCTCGACAGGATCACCACTGGTTGAACGGTCACATCCACTGATCGCTTTTAGTACTTTGAAGATGGAAAAGCACTATATAAAAATGTGACCGTTTACCATTCAAAATACCTTGTCTTGCCTTGAAAAATGTCTTGCGTAAATCCAAGATGTTATATAGCAACATTATCTGCCAGATGAAAGCTCTTTGTTTGAGGCCTATATTCACTTTAACATTTCAACAAAAAGAATACAAAACAAAATACAATCAATGAATTGTTTTGCTGGCATTTGAAACGGTTGATTTCTAATTGTAACTAGCATAGCTGCATACTGCGCACCCCTGCAGTCTTTCAAACTCTAACAAAGCCTTTTTTAGACCAATTTCTAACAGCAACTTTTACTTATGAGGTCATGAAGCGAGGCCAGATCCCATGGGAGTGCAGGTGAAGACAAGTTAAAGGCAGGTGTTAGGGACCTACAGTGCAGCACATGGGTCAGCTTGCCAATGCTGTGAAACTGAAATACTTTAGCTCATAAAAAATAACAGCATGCCTTCTAACACATATTTTTTGCTTGTGGTTACTTGGTAGATTTCTGAGGTCACCTAATTGATTTGTAGGTCTATAGTGTGGCTGTTTAAAACAACAAGACCGTGCAGTTCCAGTGTCAAACGTCAAACTCTACATCTTAAATGGCAGTATTGATTAGGAACAGCTCCTTCTCTTTCCAGTCAAGTTAAGAAGGAAAAACCCTTTGCAAAAATAATTAAAGACACAGAAGTCAAACGCAAACTCCACAGATCTTAAAGGCACTGTACCAGAACTAGTCCATTTACATTCTTACTTACGTTACGCATTAAGAGCGTCCTAATTACACTGCACTGCAATGATTTTATAAGGTCTTAACACAACCATCAGTGGCTGAAGTGGAGTTTTGGCGTCACGGAAAAGACAACTAGCATGGTGTCTGTGCACTTCCTGATAATATGACAACAAAACATTGATAAATAAATAGATGAGGCCTTAAAACAGACCTATTCTGCAAAATTGACTTTTCAGAGCTTTTAACCATGCTATAGTTGTTTCCCCTTCTCATTTACCCTCTTGAAGTAGTATTTGGAGTGATTTGTGCATTTAATGAGATAAGAAAAAAAAAAAAAAACACTGAATGAGAGGGTGCGTCCAAACTTTTGACTTTTTGACTGGTAGTGTATGTTTAAACAGCACCAGTCAAATGTTTGGACGTACCCTCTCATTATATGTTTTTTGTTTCTTTTTTTCTTTCTACACATCTTTTCTACACAGCTCATTTTCTTGAAACAGACCTATTATGCAAAATAAACTTTTCAGAGCTTTTAACAATGTTATAGTTGTTTCCCCTCACTATTTACTTGCCTGAAGCTGTGTTTGGAGTGATTTGTGCATTTTTGAACAATTTCTAATCGCTTATTTTCAAGACTTCATATTGCCAATCAATCCCCGTTTCACCGCCACCGCCATACACCAACTACTTTGTACTTACTAGTTTTTTTTTTTTTATTGTATTTATTTTAGTTTCTTAATCAATGATACACATAGGATTCGGCGACTCTTTGTTGTGATGACATTTACGGCAATGTCAACTCCCATTAGGCACCACAGTTTTCTAAGTTGTTTTAAATGAATATTTTATTTCAAATGTGCTAATTGTAATGTGATCCACAGGTGTCATAGATTATAACTATAGAGCAGAGACAATAGGTCTGCTTTACGAGCTGCTTAAACAATATATCTGTAGTGGGACAAGACATATTTGGCTCGAATACATGGAGAAAATGGACTACAGGCCCTTTAACTTCTTTATAATTTCTGCTCTTGTCTTCCCCTCCCATCCCTCTTCCTCCGTCTCCAAATTATGATCCAATAAACCCCACAATGACGTTGAGTGGTCATCGAGCGCTTGTAAGCCTCTCATTAAATGCCACTTGAGCGATATACGATTCAAAATCAAAATATTAATTAAAAAGCAATTTCCCCCCTCCGCTCCTCCACTCCCCCCAGCATGACATTTGCCTCTCTGCTTTTGTTGATTGCAGTGTTTTTGGCATCGCCCAGGCTGCAGCTGCTTCTCTTGTTTCACACTGTGCTATTGTATTCTCAGTTTCCAAAAAGACATGGTAGTAAAATGAGTCTATGGGCAGTAACATGGAGACGGAGAGGGGAGGCTGGGAGTGTGTGCTGGTGTGGAATGACTGCCCACTAGTGTTGGAGATTGAGATGTTGAAAGAGCACACAGTCAGCAGCGCCGCGTGACAAGTCAGCGCTGTATAAATAGGATTGCAACAGATAACGGGCAAAATTATGTTCTGGAAGATACAGCGCTGATTCTTTGGTGCACAAAAAAAAAAAAAGAGAAATATTTAAGGTCTTGAAAAATATTATGTTTTTTGTGTGTGTATATATATCTGATACTCATTTCTTGTCCATTTCATATAGCATAGACCTTATAGTTTCTAAGAGAGAGAAAATACTTGGATACAGTAGCTCAAAATTAATTAATACGATTCCAAATAGACTAATATGAATAACAGAGTGACTAGTCTTCCTGGGGTCTATGAAACTGCATGAAAAAGGCATTATAAGATAGGCCTGCATAAATAGTCAAATTTTTAGATTGCGCTTTTTCAACTTCAAGGCACTCAAACTGCTTTACATCAAGGAATTGCTCACCCATTCATACACACATTCATACACCAGTGTACACAGACACTAGGGGCAAGATGGGCTAAGTGTCTTGCCCAAGGACACAGCTACTACATTCATCTGTGAGAGCTGGAATCACACTGCCAATCTGTGGGTCAGTGGATATGACCAATGATGCTTATGCTGAGAGTGGGATTCGAACCGGCAACCTTTGGATCAGTGGACAAACACTCCAAACTGAGCTACTCAGAATAGCAATTAAATACATCTATACTTTGCAACATTACAGTCACTCCAACAGTAAAATTTAGGACAGTTCATTCGTGCATTATTGTCTTTTTAAACATCTGAATATCTGTATGTAAAAGTTAAAATATTACCAGGAATAGCATAAAGAGGTACAGTAAAGAAATACAGTGCCACGATGAAAGGTTTTTGTAATATTTGAATGTAATTTAAGGAGTTACCTGAACAGCCCTGTGCTGTGTGCCTGTCCTGAATCCTAATGATCCCACTGCTGCTGCTCTTCCCGGTACATCTCATTTGACGGGTACAGTAAACAGGCCAAATTTGGTTTTCTTTAGCAACCCATCACTTCCTATTCTCCCCCTCTCTCACAAAACACACCAAAACAAATTTGTGTGTGAGTGTCTGCAGTTTTCCCGGGATATTTCCATGGCGCTGTGGAAGTGTGCTCGCTCATCATTATAAGGAGAAAATGGCGTTGTGAGCCGCCAAGTTGTGATAAACACATGAATACATGAATATATGAACGCGGGCAGCAGCGGTGAGCCAATGTGTTGTTGAGTGAAGAGGGTTTGGGGCCTCGGCTGTTTACATTGTTGGGAGCAGTCGCGGTGCTTTCATGGCCCATGTAGAAAACTGTGTCTTTCCACGCTCTCAGTGGATGTCATTAAAGCCCCTTTCTCCACCAACCTTTTGTTTGTATGTATACAGGCCATGAAATAAAGATGGAAATCTCCTCAATGACGCCCAAAAGCAATCAATATGATAATTTCGTATTTTCCCCATTCACCTGGAGCCGTAATGCACTATATTTACGTTCACTGTAAGAGTAATTCATTTTAATGTGTGCACTGGAAGCCATTGTTTCGCCTCTGACAGACACAGAAACACAGAGTCCCATTCATGTTATTCTCCAGCTGTATTAAAGGAGCAGGAGGTGATGTAAATATAAAATTGACATGCTATTTAAATTTCACAGCATTTGGCTTAGTATCCACAACAAATAGCTGATATTTATGCTTTTTCTTCAATAGGAGGAAAACTGCTTGTTCATCAGATTGCGCATTACATTAAGATATTGGTGGAAACAAAACAAGATCTTAAGGAGTGCCATTTTTAAAAAAAAAAAAAAACAACACACCCGTATATGATAAGACAGCTGCAGTACATCCAGAATGCTGCTGCTTGGTGTTACGGCCCTAGGTCCTAAGCTCTTTTCATTTGTTAGTATCTGCCTGCTAGGTTTAGTGTGCGACTGAATCTGTCCCCTTTCACCAATGAAACAATCGCTGGTGATTGGAGGACTGTTTCCCACCTGGCCAATCCTGTGGCCCACCTGCAGCCACCTCCCCTACTTAAGGATTCAGCACACCAGCTCGGGGCTGCTGGCTTGTATGCTGTTCCGTATGTGTCTCATTTTGTTAGTCACTTGTTTGTCCCTGTGTCTAATTTTGTGTGTTTGTTTTGGGACGTGTGTTTTTTTTTTTGTTTTTTTGTTTTTTTGTGTCCCTTAGTTTTGTCACTCGTTTTTAATAGGCCTACGCAACCAGTTTTCCGAGGACACAAAACTCAGACGTGTTATTTTTGGTTTCTCAGTTTGGGTTCTTTTGTTTTATACATTTACATGAATATTTGTGTCCACTTTGTTGCTTTGCCTTTTACAACCCTGTGCAGTAAATTACTTCTTTATTTCAGTTTTTCCATGTGGTTTTTGTTACTTCCCTGACCCTAGACAAGCTGGGTCATAACACCAGGAAGTACGAGCATATAAGTCCTGTGCTCAGATCTCTGCACTGTGGCTCAGAGAATAGACTTTAAAGCAGCTCTGCTTGTGTACAAGTCTCTCCATGGCCTAGCACCAAAGTACTTCTCCAACATGTTAGTGCCATATATGAACCATCTCTGAGGACTTCAGGGACCAGCCTCCTGCCGGTGCCCATGCCTGAACATGGGCTAAAGCAGGATTAAAGCAGGACTAAACCAGAACTAAACCAGGACTAAACCAGGACTAAACATGGGCAATCAGCATTTCAGTTTTATGCCACTAAAACCCGGAACAGTCTTCCTGAAGATGTGAGACAGGCCTCTACTTTGACAATGTTTAAATCCAGGCTCAAAATGGTTCTGTTTGGCTGTGAATATGACTGAAAGGTTTTTATTTTGCACTCTTCTCTTGGAATGTTAATTTTGGGATTATTTATTATTGATGATTATTTTTATTTTTATTTCATTCTTATCCTGAAAAGCCTTTGAATTACATTTTGCACCAGTTGTGCTGTACAAAAAACTTGTCTTGCCTTACAATAGTAAAAAGCAGTGAAGCAGCTCCTTGATTTCTTAAACAGAAGGTTACCCTCTAAGTGTACTGCATTATGTAGTGACCACACAATCTTGCAGCTTCCAAATGTGATTTAACAGCGCTCAGCAAGGCCTTGACGAGTCTTTTAATTGGCATGACTCATCTCTGTTCGCTTGTATAGAGGTTATGCACTGACATCATTTTATTTGAAAAATGCCCCTCTTGACTGGCAGAACTATGTGTATACTGGCAGAACTATGTGTATACTGTACTAACAGTATAACTAACAAAATGTTTCTTTGCTTTTTTATTGCATCTTTTTTTAATAATTTAATAAGTATTTCCTCAACACACAGTCTGCACTGTGGCTGTGGTTTAGTTTACTGGTTTTCTGCTACTACTACTACTTTTTTGTGTGAAATGTCAAGTGTGTGTGTGGGTCCCCCACTTTCACATGGGGGACCCGGGTTCGAATCCCCCCCCCCAAGGGCGCAATGAGCAATTACCAATGAGCAATTACCAACAACCAGTGTGGGTCCTTAGGCAAGGCCCTTCAAGCTACTGCCTACCTCATACAATGATGAGTGCAAATGAAACTTACGAGATGCCGGCTCAGACGTCTGCGTCAGGTGTTGGGGAACCAGAGCACCTTGATGAAAAATGGGCTACTGGAACAAGGCGGAGATGGGCGAGATGCGAGAACAAGGCTCTGTTGGAATGCTACTACTCCAGTGACCCTAGTCAAAGCAAAGCAAAGATACTGCGCAGAACCCTCAAGCTCCCAGGCCTCTGGTAGAGGTCCCGAGCGTGGAAAAAGAGGGGATAAAGACCACCCGCGGAGGGTGAGGAGATTTTTTTTTAATATATATACACATACATACACACACACATATTGTGTGTGTGTTTTCTTTTTTTTTTTTTTTTTTTTTTTTTTATATAATAAGATTAATTACTTATTATACTTATATTAATGTGTATTAATATTTCACATTTTTTCACATTTTTGATGTATTTTGAGGTTTTACAGAAGAACATTTCATTGTACACTATTGACACACGCTCCAAAGGTTGTAACGTCATCTGCATAACCACTATTCTTGAGTCCTTCTCTGTGATTGACAGCTAAGGAATTGAGGACTGGAGACCTTGAGGAGGCATGGGAACAGACATGGAGCACGCCTTAGATAACACGTTTGGTTTGAAATGGTTTCAAGTTGCTTTTTACTTGATGTTTGTTTACTTATGTATTAATTAATTATTATTATTACTTTTGTTGAACATAAAAAGATGAGTATGCTGTTTTGGACAAAGGACTTGTAGTGCACCAGTTGTAAAGCAGACCTATTATGCAAAATTGACTTTTCAGAGCTTTTAACAATGTTAACTATGCTGATCAATCCCCGTTTTCACCCCCAGCGGCATACGCCCACTGCTCTCTACTTACTTCGTTCTTCAATTTTGTCTTAATCAATGATATGCACAAAATCCGACAGTGTCATTTTAGTACAAAAGGGAAAAAAAAATCCACTATTCACTTGTGTGATCTGCAGTTATCCATAGGAGGTGCCGACAGCTGCATGGCTCTTTGTTGTGATGCCGTTTACACTGATGTCAGCTCCCTTTGGGCACTGCAGTTTTCTAACACAGAAGTCAGTGGACTTGATTTTTTATTGAGCTGTTTTAGATTAATAATGAGATTTGAAGTGTACAGATGATAACATAATGATCAACGAGTGTCATAGATTATAATTATATAGCAGACACAAGCACAATAGGTCTGCTTTAAAGCCCAAAAACGCTTTGAGTTCAACACGTCAATCAATGCAGAATGTTTCCTTTTATTTAACTACTTATTAAAGAGTTCATCTTAGGTTAGGATTAGGGTAGTAATTAAGTAGTTACTAAGCTTGAATTATTAAACATGTGATATGATTTATGTCTTTATTCATGTTTTCTTTTTTGTTTTGTTTTTAGGATTTTTATTAAGTGTAATTACATAGTGTTACTGGTTCAGTACCTTAGCAAACTTGTTTTGACCTCAAGAGATAAGGCACAGTTCAATTTCAATTCAATTTCAATTTCTTTTTATTGTCAAATGTGCATATACATACAAGATGAATAGCGCAGATGAAATTGCTGTTCTCTCCCACCTCAGTGCAAACATATTAAATGTGCCAAAAAAAATGTAATAAAAAGAATAAATTAAAAATTTGCAAACAAGAAAAAGAAGAAATGTGCCAACCACAAAAGAGAAATGTGAAATATTCAAATATTACTACTGGTCTTTTGTTTTACGTCCACTTTCTTCATGGTTCTGTCCAACAAATGACTCTTCATGGAAATGCATTGAAGAAAACCTAGTTCATCCTCATAGATTAAAGGACCTGATTTACTCCACCATCCCACTTAAACAAAGCAAAGACTCGTTTTGGCCCAATAATTACAAATCTACTATCAGTCTGGCGAAACGTGGAAAAAGAATCTAAAAGTATACAAAAATGGCATAAGAACAGCCCACTTTTTCATAACTATTCATTATTATCTGGGGCCAACCCCTTTGCATTTTCACAATGGGAAGAGAAAGGGATTCATGTACTAGGAGAGACATGTTTGGTGACTCTGGGCTTCTCTCTCCTTTAATGATTTACGTGCCATTTTTAACCTGCCAGCATCTTCTTTTTTCTTGTACCTCCAGTTGAGATCCTCCATGAAAGCTTATGGGGTTCCATGGACTGAACCTCTCACCACACACAAATTACACCACATATTAAATAAAAAATAAAAAATTAAAAAGACTTTGTTACACAAATATATTATTTATTATTGATCGCTAATTATAAACCACTGAAAATTGAAAATGTGTGGACCAAGGATTTGGATGCAGTGATGGAGAATGACGACTGGAAAAGAATATGGAACACAATTACTTACGCATCAAAAAATCCAAACCATCAGATACTGCACTTTAACTTTCTACATAGAACTTATTTTGAGGCCAAAAAGAGGTACTTGATGAAGCTCACTTCTTCTCCATATTGTGATAAATGTTCAGACGCGATTGGTACTTTTATCCACATGTTTTGGGGACTGTAAAGACGTCAATATATTCTGGAAAATGGGTACATTCTTATTTAACTAAAATGTTAAAAAAAAGATTTTTGTTTTTCCCCATTTATCTTTTTAATGAATGATTTTTTCAAAATTATTAAATTGGTCCTTTTTTCACAAAAAAAATACTACTGGCAGGGTTGACAGCTGCGAAAAAACTTCTGGCTCTTCGCTGGCAAACATCCAACAACTTGACTCTGAGTCACTGGATCAACACCTTTCGTTACATTATTAACATGGAACTATCAGTAGCTAAAATGCATGGAGCCAAAACAAAAAAAACTATCTCATTATGGAGTAAAAAACTTTATTAGAACTGGGACAATCTAAATAAGCAAATTTCATTAACTGTGAAATAAGTGGAAGAGATATTATAAAGCAAATATTCTGTTAAATAAAAGGTATCTATGTATGTATGTATATATGTGTATATGTATGTGTATATATATTATATATGGGTATATGTAGGTGTATATGTATGTATATATGTATGTGTGTATGTACATGTATGTATGTAGGTGTGTATGTATGTATGTATATGTGTATGTATATATATGTGTATGTATATATATGTATATGTATGTTTATATATAATGTATAGGGGTATAGAAACACATACATAGTGTGCAAGTATATGTTTTATGGAATAGGTGTGTGCATATGTATGTATGCATATATATATTTGTATTTAGTTTATGTATTTTTTTTTTTTATATAAGCATATGTGCGCATAAACCCCAAAAAAATATTTTGATCTTTGTACTGTGGAGCCCAGGGAGGGGGGTGGGATATCACCATGAGCTCGGGACCAGGGTTTTGTTTTTGTTTTGTTTTTTTTGGAGGGGGGGGGGGGGGTATTTTTTTTTGCTTTTGTCCTGTTTATTTATTTGTTTATTTTATTTTTTGTTATTATGTAAACAATAAAAAATTTGATCACAAAAAAAAAAAAAGAGAAATGTGCAACCTTTCAAGTAACATTAAGACAAACAAAACAGAAAACATTCAAAAGAGACATACAAGTGTAAACAGCCGGAGATTGCGGATAAAAGTGAGGTAGTGCTAAGTACATATGTGGAGTAAACAGTTATTGATTGTCCATGTAAAAATAAATACCAGATATGTGTGCAAAAAATTAAGTAACAATTATTGATTGTCCATATAAAAGTGAGGTAGTTATTTGTATAGCACAATTTGTGCTTTAGAATATAAGAAAGACATTAAAATCACAATGCAGACAAATCAAAACCTAAATAATCATTCCAAAATTAACATTAAAAGAGAGAGTGCAGAATAAAAAACTTTCAGTCATATGCACAACCAAACAGAACTGTTTTGAGGCTGGATTTAAACATTGTCAAAGTAGAGGCCTGTCCCACATCTTCAGGAAGACTGTTTCAGGTTTTAGCGGCATAAAACTGAAATGTTGATTCCCCATGTTTAGTCCTGACTCTGGGCACCAGCAGGTGGTCAGTCTCTGAAGTCATCAGAGTGTGACATGGTTCATATGGTACTAACATGTGGGAGAGCTACATGCAATACAGTACTGGGGCACACAGAGCCCCCGTGTTTTATCTCATTTTAAATATACATTTTGGTGGGACTGGCTGTGAGCTTTGTTATTTGGCTCACATTTGCCTTGTCAATCTGGCTCTATGTTGTAAAATAACAGCACATTTTTTTCAGAGGCAAAAAGCATCATGATGATTTATACCCTCTCATAAAAGCACTGTAAAACTCCAAGGTGAGTCAAGGGCACCCAGCCTTTCTGCCTGGCTTAGCAATCGAGGTTAGCGCCGGCTGTCCCTAAACAGACAGCCTTTTTCATATCACATTTTATATACGTATCCCACAATGCAATGGGCTGTGTGACCCTGGCGTAGCGCTACTGGTGGGACAGGTGATGTAAAAATGCACCTTGAAGTCTTAATGTATGTCTTTGCCGTGTGCATGTATATGTTTATGTCGGCAGAAACTTCAGAGGACATTTTTAGGAGAACGCGTCACACTCCAACATGCTGTAGCCATATTTGTGCGTCAACTCCATGGTGAAAGTGCCTCCTGGTGACTATGATGTATTGCATGTCACTGCGATACATCCCCGCTGAATACTAATGCCGGCATCTGTGAACGCAGAGGCTGGAGTTTGTGTGCAGCAGAATTCCTATCAAGTTTTTAAAGGACGACATGGCCTTTGAGATCTGGTCCAAGTATGGGTTTTACAAAAGCACGAGTGATGTGATGTTTATTTTAAGTGTTCTGGAACCCACAGAGAATGAGTGAACGTGAAGCTGCACTTTGTACGTGATCTCAATACGTGCTTTTGGAGTTTCTGATTCTATTTACTTATGGCTCAATATACAACAGAAACGGACGCCTCCTACTTCTGCATAATACACCTTCACATGGTCACATCTTTATATAGCGCTTTTCCACCTTCAAGGCACTCAAAGCACTTTACAAAAAGGAACCAGTCACCCACAGCACACACATGTGATACACCAGCCGTAAGCCATTGACACTCAACCAATGATGTCTATGTAGAGAGCGGGATTTGAACCGGCAACCTTCGGATCAGTGGACAAACACCCAACCAACTGCGCTACTGTCACCTCGTACTAGTGATGTGACATTTGTGAACGTGCTGGCTCTTTTGAACGGTTCCTGAACATGAATGGTTGGTTAAAAGAGATTAATCTTTTCTTTCTAATTTGTGTGCATTTTATACTTATTAACACTGAACTGGCACAGGAATCAACAGAAAAGCAGAGCAGGCAACATGAGTGAGAGATTTGAGCACAAAAAAATGCATTTGGCATCATATTAACAGTTAGTTTTTAAATTTTATTTAAACCATCCAACACACTCCCACTCTCAGTTTGAACCAGTTTAAATGCATTTAAGCCTTGGTCGTTTCTTTGAGATTAGTTTGTTGGTAAAATGAGTTTGAACATTGGCTTCTGTCATATGAACAAATAGTAAAAGAGAAGAACCGATCTGAAAAAATCCATCACTACATAATACAACTAAAGAAATGCAGAGCTACTACAATGTGCTTGTAAGAAACTGTTACTGAAAAAATCCACCATTGTTGTAGTACCAGTGCAAAACGTCCATAGAGATGCATTAGCCAAAGCAATGTCATAAAAGCAAACAAGAGAACAGTGGAAAAGTGTCAGAATACCTTTGAATACACTCACTTAAAATCTTCTTTGGTTTAGCATATGGCCAGCTGAAAATTCCTATATGTGACGACATAATTGCAAGCTCTGCACTATATAGTACCTACATTTGACAGTGCGCACTACTGTAAACTTGTATCTGGATGTACTATTGTTACTGTTAATAATGCGTGAATACAGGTAAAATGCAGAAACATAGAATACAATAGGAGACATTGTTGCTCGGACTCAAAGACAGAACTGTGAGTCCCCGTGGCTCTGCCGTTGCATGGGAACTCAGGAAGATAACACTTTGCTAACCAGACAAACCTCCTTCACACACACACACACACACACACACCATATGCACACACACACACACACACACACACACACACACACACACATAAAAAAGTGAAACATACACATCTCAGGACTCATAATCATCCTATCCTTTTCATAGAGTCCTTTGTTTCATTTTTTTATTTACCTGTGTGAAGCTCATTAAATCTTTCTGACTTTATGTTTCAGACTCTTGGTCCTCTTTGGTGTATGCACTAGAAACAAACATTCTTACAATGCTTAGGGCAGCAGTTGGCCAGTTGGTAGATAAAACTAAACTTGTTGCTTTGATCAATGATAAAAAAGCATTGCACTTTGTATCCACTGACCCAATGTGTTTGGTGGTGAGTTTGCACAGAATACCATGTTTCATCACTGCACAGTCTGACACACTTCGGCCATCTTACTTTGCTTTCAGTATCTTATGCACTGTTTTAACTTTACAAAGTAATTTTATTCTCTTGTCTACAGAAATGCAGTTATAGAGTCTAAGGGGAGCTTATTTACACCGATTGCATTGATTTAAATGTTAAGAGTAAATACAAGGTGTTGTAACTGTTTATTTTTCGCACTATTTTTTGAATAGTGCAGAATGCTCCTTGTTCTCTTTACTTTCTTACTTTGAAGTAAGCAAGGTGTCTGGCCAGCTAAAGCCTGGCTTTACGGCTGTGCAGTTGTGAAAGAGACGGCTGGAGCTGTGCAATAATAGTGATGTGAAGGATGGAAGTCACTGTTTAAAACGGCTGCAAAGGTTGTGCGCACAAAGCCTGTAATTTATTCTGCCTCGTGTTGCCTCAGAAGGACACAGAGAGGATTTGTGGTGATGGGAGGTCTTAAACTCCTCCTGACCCTCCAACCCACCTGAGAAAGAGCGCAGAGTGTTGTGAACATTAGATATGCAACTTGTGCTGCGGGCCGATGATAGCGTCGAGGGCATTAATCACAGCGGAGGGGTAGGAGGAGGTGGAAGGATACGGCAGGACTAAGATGTGCCAGTCGGCTGATTTGTTGGGAGTGTTAAACGGTGTCAGAACAAGGCGGGATTTACAGGCGTCGTGAGCACACATTATTGTCGTTGCCATCGCTGAGTGGCCATTAGACGACTTAGGAGCCATTGACAAACAAGGCAACAAACAAGCAGTTTATCAATCACTGCAAAGGCACCGGGTCAATGGCTTTGCTAAACATGTAATTTTAAATGAAGTGAAGCTGTTCTGTTGGATGTTGGACACTGTTCTTGGATGGTTCTGTGCTGTTTTAGGGATAAATCTTTACTATATAGTTCATTTAAAGTTCATATTTTACACTCTCAGTAGATGGTGACTGTGGGTACTTGGCACAATTTGGAATGATCTTTTTGTTTATGCCAATAGTCATTTTCAGAGAGAGAAACTATTCTAAATAATCTGATTCAGAAATTTGACTTTCCATATTATCATTCACTTCTTTATTTGTTCAGGACCCATTTTTCATTACAATTACATTATAAGACTAAAAGTTCATCATTAACACAGCAGTAAAATACAATAACAGGTCACCATATCCACTACAGTATGTTTCCTACAGTCCATACAGATATTAAAATCATTATGTGCAAGTTTTTATAGTGAATACAGAACAATACAAATGAACAAGACTGATGTCGACACATTTGATTATCTAAGATGTGTTTTTTCAAATTTCTAGCAACATTATTAAGATCAACAGACTATTTGAGATTGTCTGGAAGCCATAGACCGCATATATAAATTGACATAGCTAATCTGCTAGCCAGATAGGAAGCGATTCTTTTCACAGGTTTGCTCCCGCTAGCGTTAACAACAGGTTTGATTGACAGCATTGCTAAGCGCCCGCCCCCTGCCAAACCAGCGGTGCGGGCATGGCGTTATCTTCAGCAGCTTCACTCCAGATTGGCTGTTTAGTTACTGTGATACTCGGGGTCGGAATTCCTAATATGGAACACGGCTCCAAATTCGTCCCGATAACTGCTGGTCAATGAGCTTCATTTGACTTTAGCCAAACGCTATGGGTGATGTCACACTCGCTTAGTCCACTTTTTATACAGTCAATGCTGGGAGCTGATTCCACTGTCTGACCATGCACATTCTACATTAATACACTCACCAGATCATGAATGTCGATGTTTGAATTAAAAATCATTGTGGGATGATTATCCAATGAACTGTTAATAAAGAGATTCAGAGTAATTCCAGTAGTTTCATTGAAGTAATGTTGGCAATTGTTCTGAGAAAGTCTGACTCATGTGAAAACATTGTTTTTTCAGTTTGAGCCAATTTAGGTTTCAGCAGCAACTCAGCTGGACTTTATAATGTGACTCACTGATCTGTAAGTCTCAAAACAATCAACACTGATTCACTGATTTAACACAGATTTAATAAAATATCTGTCTAATTTTGCTCAGCACATAATCAAATATTCTTCTGCAAATGTTTTGAGAAATGTAAAATTCTAGGATGTTGCCCCAGTGCTGTGGGTTTAGTGGCAGCACTTACCAGTACATTAGGCTCAATGCTGGCCTACACATGGTTAAAGGTGCTGCACCGGATTTTTACTCTCTTAAAAACAGAAAATGAACCAGTTCATTTAAAACAGTTTGCAGTGGTCCAAAGTTATTCATCATAACTTTCAATGGCCAGACAATAAAGCTAAAAACAACAAGCACACTTCCTGATTATCTGACCATAAAACACTTTATAATTAGATGCAGACAGGATGTGGCAAGTCTCTCCATGGCCTAGCACCAAAGTACATCTCCCACATGTTAGTGCCATATGAACCATCTCACACTCTGAGCCAGAGCACTCTGTGCCCAGAGTCAGAACTAAACATGGGGAATCAGTGTTTCATTTTTATGCAGCCAAAACCTGGAACAGTCTTCCTGAAGATGTGAGACAGGCCTCTACTTTGACCATGTTTGAATCCAGCTTCAAAACAGTTCTTTTTAGCTGTGCATATGACTGAAAGGTTTTTATTCTGCTCTTTTCTCTTAATGTTCATTTTATGATGATTATTTGTTATTATCTATGTTTTGATTTGTTGAATTGTGATTTTAATGTCTTTCTTTTTCTGTAAAGCACTGAATTACTTTGTGTACAAACTGCGCTAAACAAATAAAGTTGCCTCGCCTTGCCAGACATTTGCCAGACGTTTGATGCAAGTGCTGAAAAATCTAAAAAAAAAAAAAAAATCCATAATGAGAATGAGCATTTGAGCATTCATTCACTTTCTGTTCCTTAGTAGTATTGTTTTTACCTGTCTCTCTGCAGTACTGCAGGAAACTGCCTGTTTATAAAATGTGCTATACAAATAAAGTGGATTGCATAAAACTCCTATGATCTTTAGTCTCTACCAACAGTGGGATCCTTGTGGGAGCGGGAGTGAGGTGGTGCAGGAGTAACTTTGCTAATTGAACTGTCTTAGATGTTCTTTTGACTATCTAATTCAGGTCAGTTTTCACCCTGCCTCATCTCTGGGCTCCAGAGCATCTGCAGCAAATCAATGGCATGACCTCCCACAAACCAGTCTGTCTTTGAATGCCTTTAAAAGGGTAGCAGCACAGTGAAAACTCAATTTATTCAACAATTTATAATGTTTTGGTTTTGCATTTTCACAAAAATGAAAATTGAACAAGGTTGGAGAATTAGAGGTGAGACCCTGTGATGTTCCGCTCTCTTTTTGCAATATGCAGCAGAGCAACGTGATTAAATGGTCATAATAAAATTTATGGCTGCAGTCCATGAAGTACTGTGATTTCCATAAAGGGAATGGCAAATCAGGCGAGGCAGCTGGAGGTATGGATCGTACAGTGTGTGTGTGGGCTGGTTAGATTAGTCACAAGCTAATAGTGCTGCAGTCCAAGTCAGACTGAATGAGTGGTTTTGTCTTAACCTACACACAATTTACCAAATCACATTACGTATCTGACACCTATAGTTAGAGTTTGGAGCGACAAAGGGTATATCCTTTTTCTCTTTTGGGAATAAAAAAGCAGGGGTGTAGCACCAAATTTCAGGTAAAAATCATCTTGGGGGCCCGCATTACATATTGTTTTATGAAAAATGCATCTCACAGACTTTGTGATGGGGCCTACTTGCAATGGGCCCTAGGTAAACAGTGCCCCGAAACCCTCCCCAGTCCGGCGCCCGTGTGAGAAAGGACCTTCCTTCACATTTGCATGACTACCAAATATATTTTTTGTTATTTTTTGAGCAAAAAAAAAAATCCATTCATAGATTTTTTTGTACACTAAATGTTTTTTTTTTCTAATTCTAACAACTTTATTTTTTACTTGCTAGTAAAAGGACATGTAGAGACACCAAAAAAAACATATAGTTCCTTGTAATGATGGCAGATGTTTGAAACAACAACACATTAGCGTAAGATTTTCTGCTTGTTTTGTTCCTTGATTTTTTTGTGTGTGTCATTGACTTTTAAGGTCATTGTTGATTGGCTGTTTATCTTTGAAGCAGGCCATTCTTTAGATGGGCTAATCCCAATAATCTCCTAAATCTTTTGAATATTGATTATTGGCCACTTGGGTCATTAAAATGTGTTTAACTCCATGGTGCACCTTTTCGTCCCTTTGAACATCTTTTAGTATTATTCTAAAGTCTGAGTAATTCCTGAGTCATCCAGGTATGATCCAGCACATGAAAAATTCAATTCTGTCCACTGGAGAAAAAGCTTTGGGCTCATCCAAGTAGCTTCTCCAGGTCTGGTCAGATTGCTGATGGACACTATATACTGCTGATGGACACTATATATATATATATATATATATATATATATATATATATATATATATATATATATATATATATATATATATATATATATATATATATATATATATATATATATATATATATATATATATATAAATCTGAAGGATTAGCTATGACACTGAAACTATGTGTTTACAGTTTCAGTTTGTTGGCTAGGTCTATTGAACTAGGTCTAGGCTAGGTCTATGTGTGAAATGTGCCTGAGTCATATTTTGCATAATCATTCAGGCCCTTAATGGGTGCTCTCACACCTATTAGCACTGGCTATCAGTATTGTTTCCCTTGTTTTGATGTAGGTCTGGGGATGGAGTTACAAGGAGGATTGTCTTTCCACACAAAAATGCCTCTTTAACTCCCGTCTCAAACCATTTCTTTCTTTGGCTAAGATTTGTACTTCACTATCTTCAAAGGAGTGGTTATTGCTACAGTGGATGGTGTGATTTGAAGAGCAGGTATTGGTCTGTGTGTGGCCTACGTGAAGACTTCTACCTGGAATCACAGATCCTCACCTATAGTTACTGCACAATCTAAGAAGAATTTCTTCTCCTTGGTCTCTGCTCGTGTGAAATTGATGTTCGGATCCACCACATTAATATGTGCAGTAAAGGGTTTGAGATTTTGAATTTTGATTTTGGTCCAGTCCATGCCAATATGTGGATGGAGTGCATGGAAAAGAGGCCAATGCATTCTGTTTAAATTGTTCCATATATAAGTTAGCAATGACAGGAGAGACTGTTAAGTCCATAGTACAGCCATGGATTTGCCTGTAGAAGTTTCCTCTGAATTGAAAATATGCAGAATTTAAACACATTTCTAGCGGCTGGCAGACTTGGTCAAGTAGTTTGTTTATCTCTTTTAGCTTAGTATCCCGCAATAGTCTCCTCCTTCCTGCCTTCACCGGTTTACTCCACCCTTTACTGCACATATTAACGCTGTGGGCCCAAACGTCAAGTTCACACAGAAAGAGACCCCAGCTAGGAGTCCTCAGTCCTTATCTACCATACATCTCAATCTCAATCTCAAAGTCACTAACCACTCCTTTGAAGATGGTGAGGTACAGATTTTTGGAAAAGAAAGAAATGGTTTGAGAGGCGAGTTAAAGAGGCATTTTTTGTTAGGACAGACAATCCATCTTTTAACAGAAATGTGCCGCCTAGACATCATTTATCTCCTATTTATAAGTCCATCCTCAGACATAAATCGTAATAGTGCTAGCCAGTATGCAAATAGTTGTGAGATCACCCATTAGGGGCTTGAATACTTATTCTAAATATGACTCAATAGGCCTAGTCATCAAACACAAACTGTAAACAGACAGGTGTGCTAGTTTTAGTGTAGTTGGCTCCTCCCTTTAGATAAGTATAAGGCCAATTTCCACCAATCTGACCCGAACTGAAGAAGCCACTTGGATGAGCAGCTAAATGTCTTCACTCTGAAACTTTTGTCCAGGTGACACAATTGTTGTTGTTTTTTTTGCTATTATTCTAAACTCCACTCAATCCTGTAGTAGTTTTGCTCACGACCATAGGCCCATTTAAATACCCATTAAGCACTTACATATTACTTATGCATCTACGTAAAGCTATAAAGTTGAACCAAACATTGGACTTGCATTGCTAACATTACCCCATAAGTCACCACCGTGTCAGATTTGTGCTTACAATTACACTTTCTCTGCGTGCTAACCTATTCCAAGGCCATCCTCCAACACCCTCCGGTTCTGTCTGTTCTCCTGGGAAATGCATAATATGAATGGGCTGTAGTACCATATAAATGTAGTAGTAAATAACTGCCCATGCAATTTATACTCCACATAAAAAAATGCAGCAAAGATTTCCTCAAGTTGGAAAGGCAAGGGAAGGTGGAACACTAAATGATACATTTGAACTAAGATTATCAACCATATATATTTGTTACTCTATACAGGGATATTGTATTTTCTGGGAAAGAGTTGTAAATCAAAATAAATGTTGCTAATAATAACCTTGGTGCTCGTTTATACATTCAATCACATAGGCTTTTCTTAAGCGGTAGCACATAGCAGCTCATGCCGGAGACTCTGGCATAGGCAGAGTATAGCCAAAAGAATTACACCCATTACTTTGTTAATTAGGATTAGTTTATGGTTGCTAACTATACATATAATACAAACATATCCCAAATTGACTATCTATTTTTCACATTAAAATTAATTGTGTGAAGCCGTAAAACTGAGTGGATTTGTGAACACTCTCACAAACAACAAGGTGCATGATTTGACCACAATCTCATTTTTGGTATTACAACATTCTGTGTAAGGAAACATGGCAAAGTTCTTTTGGTTGTTTATTTCTGACCACAAGGGCTACTGTAGGCCATAACCACACCAAAGCAAGAGCAAAACAGCAGGAGTCTCAACTCACTACAGCCAGTCTCCAAAACAGACAGTAACTGACAGATAGATCCTTCACATCAACTTGTTGGCATAGCAGCCAAGAGTCACTTCATACACTGGATAAAGAAATGGACTAAGTGAGCATCACCCATTGCGTACGGCTTCAGTCAAATGAAGCTCAGCGAGGCTAGCGGTTACGGGGCGAATTTGGAATTCCAACTGTGAGGATCATAGCAACCAAAGAGCCAATCTGGAGCGAAGATGTGGAAGGTAACACCTCTTTCCATCCGCACCAGTGGTTTTGCAGGGGGCAGGCGTTTAGCAACACTGTCAATCAAACCTGTTGTTAATGCTAGAGGGAGCGACCTCGAGGAAAGAAGGCAGATGATTTGTGACTTATTAATGCTCATATCTTGAGTTACGGACACAATAGTTAAATAATAATACCAGGATCACGTGGAACGGGTTGACATGAACATTTTACTACCAAAATGACGAGCCTGACAGAGAGAGGGTGACAGTTTTCTAAAGTAAAGTGAATTGGAGCTAGAGTCAATGAAGCTGGAAGAGCAGCCCATGAGCACTTCCTATTTGGAAAGCGCTGGCTAGCAGGTTAGCTATGTCCATTTGTATATACAGTCTATGTGTCACATACAAAAGCAGTTACATTAACAGCAACACATAAACAGTTACAAGAACAGCAAAAGGTGTCAACTCTGAGCTAAGAATAAAATATCAGATAATTACATTAAGTAGGGCATTCAAAAAGTTGTTCATCAATCATCATCCCAAATACCTATATATATATGAAAAAAGCCATTTTATATCTGAAGGCCATCATATCAGCTGTTGCCATATCCAGATAGCAAAAGTAGAGAAGTGACCCGCAAGCAAGGTGACACCCTGACTTCCCCCTCCACACCCTCCCCACCCCGACCGGCCCGGGACGACGGGACGCAGCAGCAAAAGCCTTTCAGCCCCAGCCAAGGTTTTGATGTCCTGGGCCAAACACGGCTGCGCACTAAAGATAGAAACCTCTTATCAATTAGTGGCTGAAGACACCCCACTCCGCGCACCTTGGTCAGATAATTTGCCCTTGTGTGGGGCGATTGGATTCCCACCTCTCTATTTGTCTGCCCCTCCCACTGCCCTTCACAGTCTGGCATAAACACCACACTCTCCCAGGATCGTCTTTGATACCAGCGGTAACCTTTAAAACTTCCACAACAAACTAGGGAAAGAGAAACTGTTGTCAAAATAACTTTCTGACAGAGTGGGAGCAATGACGTCTGGGTGAAACGCTTCAAATTGATCTTTATTTAGCCTCTTCCATCAACTGTTAGACTCTCCAAGTTAATATGGGCTTTAGGTGACATGTGGCCAGAACACGCTGCTATGTGAAAGGTAGCTTAAAAAGTGAAAAGGAAAATTATGAACTTTACAACTTAAAGGTGCTGTACCTGATTTTTACGGTTACGGTTGATTTTAAACTGTTTGCAGTGGTCCAAACATATTCCTCACTCTCCAAATACATCCCCAGTATCCTAATTATTTACTACAATAGTAAAAGAAACATTGAATTGTGGAGATGCACAGCAGATTGGGGTCTATTATTACATCCACTATGGATCACACCTGGATGACTGAGGGATTACACAGATATTTACTGCAAAGAGTGTATAAGCGCTGTTATCAACATCGAGAGGCCAGAGCTTACTTCCTGGTTTGCTGATGATAAAAAAATACTTTAGAATTAGATGCATGCAGCTCGTTGAACAGAGATGCTTTTAAAATTTAGCTGTACAGAGCAAGACAATGTTTTACTTTGTTGCATAGAAACAAATTCGTAAAGCCCATTTAATTCATTAGGATAACACCAGGGAATAAATACTAAGATAAGATTGTGATTCAAAAATACCCGTTCCAAAACCAATTAATTCATTTAATTGATAAGGTAAATTAAAATGACACACCACATTATAAACCAGATTTAAATTTGAAGAGTTAATTTGCAACAACAGATAAATACCATTTGAAAAAGTCATCTGAGGCTAGAAGTTTACTCATAGTATAGTAATATTTTCAAAAGCCAAATGTATTTTACTGTGATTGAAATATTATTCTATCCATCCTTGATTAAAAAAAATCCATGGTATATTATTATCATTGCTAATATCTCAAGAACATTTTAACAAAAAGAAAACTTTTGCCAGTTTTTCAAAAGGGAGATATCTGGTTTTGCTAGTGAACTCGTCATTTGTTAGCGATGCAATTAAAAAACTGACATGAAATATAATCAGGATCATTTATGTGGTGATAGATTCATAAGTGAAATGTCTTCAGCTATTTCATAATTAAAAATACCATAGCATTTGGCCTTGATTGTATATTCATTAATTTACACTATGTAGGAATATATTATACTGTTATTCTTTCTCTCGTCTTGGGGAAAAAAAAAAAAATAAATCTTGCTAATATTGCGTGATACATCCTTGTTCAGTAAAAAGCTGAACATTGTATTATTTATTTCATTTCTCTTTATTTATACAAGAGGAGAGCCCAATGTACCAGACTTTCTTTTTCATGGTTGCCCTGTTAAAAATACAGACCAATACAAAGAAAAGAAACAAAACACATAACTCTTCAGGTCCATTTATAACATTAAAAACAGGTGCAGGTGTGATTATAAAGGATTATAAGCAGAATATTAAAGTGCATTAGTGGCACCAATGTATGCAGTTTTGAAATATATTCCATTTTTGGGAAGCAAAATAACCCAAAGCTTTTTTTGTTTTTCTATTTCAGTTCTAGTGCGGCCAATTTTTTTATGTAGACAGTCATGAGACCTTGTATTAAATTTCCCGTTGCAAAGTTCAACAAACAAGTGTAGTCTATCAAGTAGCCCCTTATAAAGACATTTAGACTGTGTTGTTCTCTTCTGACAGATAGTGATGGCCAACCTACTTTTTCATAGTACAGTGATGGGTTTTTAATTCATCACCAGTTGAAACATGAAACAAAGGTACAGTTTAACATGCTGCCACATCGCCTTTCTCATGTTTCTTCCTGTAAGTCTTGTCTTTACTCCGAAGCAAATGTGACAAGTAAATATTTCAGTAGATACAATGGATCCATCCCACTCTCTGTTAAGGATACACGCGTGGAAGAGCCTTGTACGAGGTTGGAATAACAAATCCTCAGAGAATGAAGATTCCGTGTTCCCCTTTACCCCTTTAATAAACATCACAGGCAGCTCTGTTATGGCAAGTGGCTCATGCAAAAAACTATAGCCTTTATCAGGAGAACACATTCAACCCACTCCTGTGAAAGATTTATACATTCATGCAAGTTTTACGCCGCTTGGAGCTCTAATGGCTTTTAGTACTAGGGCCCCAAGGAGTCATTGTGCATGAAAACCAGAAAACGCACACAGCACTTACAGCTATGTCAGATTACGGTAAAAAGAAGAAAAAATGGTGTTGACTTTGGATACTATTTCCTTGTGCATTTCTGAATGAGAAATGACAACGTCCAGGGCAGTCAACGTCTTTTCTGTTCTTACATGACAAGCTTCCATAATTTCAGATGGAGCTATTCGCCAGTTTTAAACATTTATTGATTCAGTTCAGGAGGGCGGGGATTCTGTTGTTATGAACTTCTTCAACAATTTTTTATTTATTTATTTTTTTTTTTTTAATTCTTAATTTTTATGAAAACAATTTCTAATTTTGTCAGAAGAATTTTAAGAAATTATCTTTCCAAGAAATCAATGATACTTCTAACTGAAAATAGCTATTGTTAGATAATAAATAGGTAGTAAGTTTCAATTCGACAGCAACTGAAAACAAGGTCAGATCTGTGGAGAGGTGAGTCAACGCACAGTAAAAATGCATGTTCTTTGTTGTTTGTTTTTGTTCTTTTTTTTCAAAAGAAAAAAATATATACTTGCAATCGAATAAATTTGAGATCAGTGGTGAAAGAATTTTGTTACTTGCAGATTTTGAGATCTAATAAAGTTTCAAATATAGTGATTCTCATACAGATCGGTGCTGAATTTGGTTCAGTGTTGATAAAAAATACGCCTCAGGCGTTTCAACAGGTCTCAAACAGTAATAAAAAATATCAAATATAGTGAAGTAAAAGTAAAAAGTGTCAAGTTTGAAATTACTACTTTTACTTTGTTACTTTCTACCTCTGTGTAAGAGACATATGTACCACTGCTCAACAATAAGACTATGTCTTTAGAATAATTAGGAGAAAATGCTTGGATAAAATATTTGTATTACCTTTTGTGCATGTTTGGTACAACATGTATGTGTTTAGACGCTCCATTGTGCAGACTTGTTTGGATGGCTATAATTTTCTCAAAGATGTTCCTTGGACTCATGCATTGCACTGCATACATACAGGTTAGCGTGAATCCTATACCTATTTTCCAGGTTGTCTTCATATCACGTTGCAACCATTCACTGAATTTCTAGTAAAACATGTAAAATACCATTCATTACGCTGGCAGCACGTGTTGTGAGCAGAGAACCCGGGAGAGCGATGAGAGAGTGGCTAAATGTCTTTCTAAGAAGATGGAAGTCAGACATGCTCCACTAGAACCTGGAGCACCCAATAAATCAAGCAGCGTCTTCTGCCACAAACCTGTCAGCCTATTAGGGACACACAACTGTGAAGACAGAAGGTGCGCATGCATGAGATGTGGCCAGGGAATCGGAGAGAAAACATCAGACAGAGAGGCAAGGGTTGGACACACATGACAAAAGTTCTGACATTTACTCAGTTACATTTACTCAGATTACCCACATCTTCTTTTAGTGTGTTTTTGTCTTGTTTTTTTCATAATCAAATCAATCATTTATTTTTATCTAAAACATAGTTCACATAATTATATTTAAGATATATATATATATATATATATATATATATATATATATATATATATATATATATATATATATATATATATATATATATATATATATATATATATATATAGTATACATACATACAGGGGGGTGGGTGAAGTGTCTTGCCTTGCCCATAGACACAACATCATTCATCACACTGCCAACCTGTGAGTCAGTGGATCTGACCACTCAACCAATGATGCCTTTCAGATCAGTGAACTAACACTCTACCAACTACTGTCGCTGTGAAGGTAAAATCCCATAACTGTTACCTAGCAACTACAATGTTTACAAGGGCCAAAGCTAATCTAAATTGCACAATAGTTAATTATAAAGAACAAACAACCTTTGTAACCTGTATTATGTTAAACTGATGTTTTGCATTTTGGATGGAATTTTCTGTGTTGAAGACGTACTTAGAGGTATTCGGTTTTAGAACTGAAGCTGTACTTTGTGTATTTTTTTTTTTTTCCTTGTCACTATGCACTTTAAGTTTCCTCTGTTTTACAGAAAAACACCTGTGTTAACATTCACATACGGTATAGGTTAGTGGGGTAAATGTATGTATAAAGGTGCAATTTCTCAAGTTATTTTTATGTTACATCCAATATACAGTATAATCATATGATTTCAAGTTCACACTACCTTAAAAAAATCTCCTCCTCACCCTCCACGGGTGGTCTTTATCCCCTCTTTTTCCACGCTCGGGACCTCTACCAGAGGCCTGGGAGCTTGAGGGTTCTGCGCAGTATCTTTGCTGTCCCTAGTACTGCGCTTTTCTGGACTGGACTTTATATATATATATATATATATATATATATATATATATATATAATTCTATATATATATATATATATATATATATATATATATCATATATATATATATATATATATATATAATATATATTTATTTATATTTATTTATTTATTTATTTATATTTATTTATTTATTTATTTTTATATATATATATAGTATGTATGTATATATATATATATATATATATATATATATATATATATATATATATATATATATATATATATATATATATATATATTTATTTATAAAGAGAGGAGAGAGAGACAGATAGATAGTTAGAAAGATGTGTGTATACTGTATATTCAAATCCTGCTTTGTCCAAAAAATTCTATTCAATTTATTTTTGTAGAGCCAAAAAATCACAACAGCAGTCGTCTCTTGGTGCTGAACATGATAATTTGTTTAACCAACAGAAAGTTTGAGAATCAACAATGTAAGAGAAACTGACTAACAAATTAATCAACAGAAAACAAGCAAATGGATAACTGTCCCAAAACCTCCCCTATCCTTAGATTCTTCTTCTCAACACAGAAAAACTACAAAAATCCCAGTCGGCAAAAGAGAAACCTTGAGGAGAACCACAGTGAAGGAGAGATCCACTCCCATGGACAGACAGGCTGCAGATGTGTCCTGGACTAATGCACATCCATTTGCAGACAGAGTTCAAGTCTGTAGGGCCAGAGCCCACTCAACTAAGGGACAGAGAGGGGCCCACCCACAGCAGGATGGGAGCCACCCCAGCCAGGCACCAGGTCATCCAGCCAGGTGAGGGATGGGAGGATCCAGGTCCACAGAACAGGATTAGGACACGAGGGCATCTAAATAGTTGGGTTATTTCTTTTTTTTTTTCCCTTTACTACATAATTCCATACATCTCACTTTATATATTTGATGTCTTCCATATGTATTTATGTAATATACTGAGGAGTAAAAATAAAGAAATTTTTTTTATGAGATTGCATGTCCAAACTTTTGCCTGGTAGTGTAGGTGTATGAACAATAAAAACATCACCAATTCATACCTGTCTCATTTCAAAACACAATGTAACCTTACTCACAACAGCAATACTATTTTTGAGCACAGTCTTTGGCCTACCAACCTTTGCAAAAAATATATAAAGGTTTTTCCGCTTTTCCTTCTGTGCCTTTCTGAGTGCTGAGTGAAGCCTGGACGAAGCATGGCATAAAAAGTGCCACTGCTGATTGTTAATAATTCAACACTTTCCAATGGCTCAAAAATAACTGTTGGAAAAGGCTGGATCTGACATAGTTCCAGCATGTTCAGAGCTTGTTGACTTTAGAGCTTCTGAGTCAGTCTGAGTGCTATGCTGCTCCCTGCGTCAGCACAGTGACCCCATTCTTCTCACAGGGTTTTTAGATTGAAGAAAGGAAATCAAAAACAAGAACAATGCAATTTCAATTCACAGTTGTAATGTGCACAGAAATGGTTAGTTTATTGCAAATGGTGAACATGAGTTGAGTGTAAAAATACATTATTAGATTATCAAGGGAATCATGCAAAATGTGTAATCTCACCACTACTGGCTTAATTTTATAAAGCATTTTTGAAGTTTTCTAAAGCAGTTTACAATGTGTTATTTATTCATTCCACATACTAGGCTGCAGTAAGTTACCAATCTGTGCAGCACCAACAGCCTCAATCACCAATCACCATCACTCACTGACAGATCACAGTCTTACCTATTCTGCAAAATGGACTTTTCAGAGCTTTTAACCATGTCACAGTTTTTTTCCTTTCTCATTTACCCTCTCAAAGTTATTTTTGGATTGATTTGTGCACGTATGAGTAATCTTTAATCGCTTATTTTCAAGACTATTTTATCAATTATACACGTATGATTCATAAGCGTCATATAGTTATTTTGGTAGAAGTGAAGAAAAAAAAAAAAAAATATCAGCTACTCACTAGTGTGATCTACAGCTATCCACAGGAGGGGTTGACAGCTCCATGACTCTTTGTTGTGGTCACCAGGGCTGGCCCAGCCTATAAGCAGACTAAGCAGCTGCTCAGGGCCCTGAGGACACCAGAGGGCCCCCTCGAAGCCTGTACATTTATACTGAAATGTCTATAGTAGCAAAAGATCTACTGCTGCCTACATTTGTTTTTGAGTTGGGCATATGTGAGGGCAGCTATGTGTTTACACCGGTGCAAGGACCTTTATAATGTAAATTTAAGCCCACTGTCGCCAACTGGAACACATCAAAATCCACCAGAAATGAAGAAGGCTAGAAATTTAAAAACCTTGACCCCCCCTTATATGTTTGTCTACTGTTCTTGTGACTACAGTAGTTGTGACATTCTGGATGTTTTCAGTCTGATGTTGTTCATATAAATACAAACACAACTGATCAAGGTGATGAGGGGGCCCCACAGACAAATTCCGCTTAGGGCCCCCGGAAAGCTAGGGCCAGCCCTGATGGTCACATTTACAGCAATGTCAGCTCCTATTGGGCACCACCATTTTCTAACGCAAAAGTCAGCAAACTTGTTTATTTTATTAAGTCGTTTCAGATGAATATTGCAATTTAAGTTTTAAGCAATTTATAACATAATGATCCGCGGGTGTCATAGATTATAACTATAGAGTAGACAAAAGCACAATATGTCTTCTTCAAGTGAAGTGTCTTGCTTATGGACACAACACCGACATTGATCGCAGTTTAAAGAAGACAACACTAGCGCCTCAGTGGTTCTTTTCATGCTTTCAAACAGAAATAAAATTCATTTCTTTTGAACATAATTTTTGAAGTTGAAGCTGGTTTCTTTCTCATACATATTTACAAGTGGTGGAGAACAGGAACAGCGTGGACAAGTGCTCAGTCGTGTGCCCTGGCAGGATCTAAAAGGCTCAAGCAGATCTTTTGTTCTGGCCTGAATAAAACCTTTACTTAAACAAACCTTGGTTCATTAAAATGTGGAATAAGCTGAGTAAATAAATGAACTGTGTGTTTTTACTGGAGACATTAAGAGTTCAACACAGAAAAAACTAAACAAAATAAACACTAGAAGCATCATTTAAATTCACAAACCAATACCGTTTTCCCTGTAAGCCCAGACGAATGGACAAAACTTGAGGTAAACGTGTCTTCTGCTGTCTGTGTGTGAAATAATTCTTTGCTATAAATGTTGTGTTTTTCATTTGTAGTGTGTCTTCGCTTTAATCCTGCTGTCTTGTCTGTGTCTGTGTCATAGACTATATATACAGTATAAATGGACATAGCTAACCTGCTAGCTGCTGTGTTCCAAATAGAAAGTGAGCATGGGCGGTGCTTCCGACTATATTAATTCTGGCTCCAATTCACTTTATATTGGAAAACCGTCGCCCCTCTCTCCGTAACTCCTGCTGCCAGGCTCGTCAGTTAGGTCTTAAAATGTTCATATTAACCCGTTCTACATGAACCTGGTACTTTTCCTTCATTATTGTGTCTATAAATCAAGATATGAACATTAGTAATAGACAAATCAGGCACCTTCTTTCCCCGAGGTCGCTCCCACTAGTGTTAGCAACAGGTTTGATTGATAGTGTTCCGCTCACTCCCTGCTAAACCAGCGGTGCGGGTGGGAAGGGGCGTTACCTTCCGCAGCCTGGCTCCAGATTGGCTCTTTGGTTGCTATGATACTTGCAGTCTGAACTCGGCTCCAAATTAACCCCTGTAACTGCTAGCCTTGACTTTGACTGGAACCAAACTCTATGGGTGACGTCTCACTCACATAGTCCACTTCTGTATACAGTCTATGGTCAGTATTTTATATATGAAGAGAACAATGGCATAAACAGATATCTCTGTTTAAAAAAAATGCCAAAAAGTGTTTTTCTTTTTGTTACTACTATTTTTATTTTTATGCTTGTTTTCTTTTGTGCCCTGAAGAGGACTTGGTTTCATGGCGGACCATGTAAAGTGTTTGGTTACTTCTACAGCTGCTCATATACTAAAACATATACCTATTTTAGATTGAAATGCTTAAAATAGCCCTTATTTTTATGCTTTTTAGATTACTTAAATATAGAGTCATTAATTACAGTAGCATTCAAACACAACTTGGAACTTTTACAACTTTGATTTTGAACTTTTTTTTTTGGAGCTGGTGTCTGTAACATTCCATAAGCTCCAGTCACACATGTGGAGTGAGTGTGAATGTTGAGCTCTCAGGAATCTGTGACACTTATCGACTTGAGACGATTCTGTCAAAATGTCAAAGTGTGGGGAAACTGCTGTGTTCTCTCACATTCAAACTACTGAAAGTTCTGTATATTTAGCTTGGTAAATTCAATTCTGCCTTACTTGCTTACTGCGTAAGATTGAGGGTAAGGGCCAGTTTCCTCTTTTCATTGCATGGAATATTTGTAAGAAATGTCCCAAAATCCTTTAGAATGTCATAATAACCTCTGAAATACATGGAATTGCACTGTAAATGGTCAAATTAGTGCTTTTCACCTTCAAGGCAATCAAAGCTCTGTATATCAAGGAACCAGTCACCCATTCACACACATTCATACAACAGTGTACACAGACACTGGGGATGACGTGGGTTAAGTGTCTTGCCCAAGGACACAACGACAGCATTTATTTGTGGGAGCTGGAACTGCACTGTCAACCTGTGAGTCAATGGATCAGATAGCTGTTTATGTCGAAAGCAGGATTCAAACCAGCAACCTTCGCATCAGTGGACAAACACTGAGCCACTGTCACCCTGTGATAAACATTCTCAAACATTTTGATAGTTTGTAATCCTGAAGTACCGGAGTGATATTTACTATATTTTCCTGAACAGCCCAAAACACATTTCAGTCATGTTATATCCCCAGCTCTTCGCCTGTCCTCCATTTTAGTGTCTGTCTCTGTCTTCATTTGCGTCCATCACACAGACTAACTCACCTGGGAGAGTGAGGAGAGGAGATGCGTTCCACTTTGGTGCCTCCCTGATTGCACTGTTTACAGCCAAAGACAACTGCAGATCGGAGCACTGGACTTTTTAATTAGGTCTAAGCTTCACATTGTGCAATATTACGACATGCTCAGGAGAAGAGGCAAACTGCAGTGAATTATTTATAATGCAGGAGGAAAAGTACAAAAGTAAAGTTGCAGTTTTTGAGGAAAGCAGGACTCATCACTTTTTAAGAGGTGGATACAATGTTAGTAGGCTAAAAAATGTAATTTTCTTACGACAGTGTTTCAATCATGACATGGCTCTTTGTACTGATATTTTCAGATCCACTATTTAAGTGAAAGTGAAAATGTTACTAATGGAAACAGAAACTACAAAAAGTGACATTTCCAAATCCCCATTGCCACTCACAGATCACATTTGTTTCATTCAAACATTGCATTTAAATCCTGCCAATTACAGAGTATGGAGACTTTCTCAGAACAAATCTACTCAAATGCAGCAATCGTCATTTAGACTGACACAAATATATAAGATTTCTTTGTGGCCATATCATCAAGACCTCTGAAGCTAAGCAGGTTTAGGTCTGGTTAGCACTTGGATGGGAGACCACTAGGATTTTCTATAGGTGCCACAGAGGGACAGTGCAGGCTCTAGTGGAAACTGGCAGTTTGTCATTAGCCAAGACTCTTTATTCTTACCTAGTAAAGTCTACCCCAGGGCAGCTGTGGCTACAGTAGTGGCACCATTGTCATCAGTGTATGAATGTGTCATTGATCACATTTTAACATTGGAGGGTTAACATCACATTGGAGGGTTAAGTGTCTTCCCCTAGGACACAACAACAGCATTCATCTCTGGAAGTAATTATTAATATTAATATTAATATAAATTAATATTAATATTAATATTAATATTAATATAATATTATAATATTAATCACATAATAATATGGTGGTATACAAGCATAAAATAAATATATTCTAATAATGATTTGTCAATAATAAAAGCTGTCTCAATAATTTTTGATAATCAATCTGCAGCATGTTTGCTTTACAACATCTGCTCTTCATTCTGCCCTTAAGTCAAAGCTTTGGGCTGTTGTTGAGCTGCTGTTGAACTGTTGTGGAGATGTTGTCTTGATATGGCATACAGTGAGACTTCATGAGGATATCTGCACATAATGAAAAACAAAACGATCATCTTCATTTCCAGTATACTTTAAATGCCCTACTACACACCTCTATAACCTGAGGTGGGGCATAGCCTATTGATGTATGAACACAGCAAGGTATGCAAGCATCAAGACATAATTTTTAGCTAGTTTACCTATGCACTGGATGGAGATGGTACAAAGGGAAAGAACCCACAAATGTTCCAATTGTAGCTTGGCTTTCTGTCTAAATACTCCATTACCCCCAAAACAATGGAATCTGACACGTTGGCTGGTGTCCTCTTCAGCCCCACCAGTCGTAGCATGAGAATGGAGCTGTAGCCAGCAGAATGGAAACCCAACATATTTGCACTTGAGATTTGGCGCTAACAAAAGCAGAGTTACCTCGGCGCCTCTAAAGTGCTGCCTTGGCGCTTGTGTTTATTCAGTCTTTTCAAACAAAGATGATTTCTGTGGAAAGGGCAGCTGTGACAGTATTATGCAGCTCTGAGGGGATCGTTTTGATGAAGACAGACCCATTTGTGTTTAGACATTCACGTCACACAATAAAGGCGCATTCTGCTAACAATGATCCAACCCATTTGGCAACATGGCTCTCAGAGGCTGATGCCATGTCTGTTACTGAACTGCCAAACGCACTGATGTCATTTCCTGTGTCACTTGTTTGTTGGTTGCACAGAAACTGGAGCACTCTTAATGGCATTTGTGAAAGTGAAAGGATCAGAAATGTCACTTGTCAATGATAATAATAATAACAATAAGAAGAAGAAAAAGAAGATGAAGAAGAAGACTACAAAGTACAAGAAGAAAAAGACGATAAAGTACAAGAGGACAAAGATGACAAAGTAGAAGAGGACAAAGTAGCAGAAGAAGAAGAAGAAGAAGACAAAGAAGAAGAAGAAGAAGATTAAGTAGAAGAGGAAGAAGAAGGAGGAGCCTAAGACCAGACCATAGCAGTGAATATGCCTGACAAAGTGCTGAAAAACAAGACCCACAAAACCTGCCTCCTCAGAGATATGGCTGTCTCCAAAATACAACCCCCCTGGGCACGGCACATATCCTTAGGAGGGCTCTGTCCATGAAATAAACTCTCTCAACACCCCAAGGTCCATGGACTCGTCTCGGATGCTGACCGATAAGAGGACTTGAATACTAGTATATGTCATAATAATAATGTGGTGAATAAAACACATTTTTTTTTTAAAGCAAAGCAATACGATGTAAGAGACATAAACACATAGGCAATAAGGTGCAATGCTATTTATATAGCTATTTAAAGCATGATAGGTTTTTGAGGGAAAAACGTCTCCCATCTTATGAATTGCTTGAACTGAATTGAAATAGAGGTGAAGAAACTAGACAGAAACATTCAAAATAGTGGCTTGACTCTGCTATTTTCAAAGTAAATAAATACAAAACTGAATATAAAATGTGACTCGTATTGGCTTTGTGGTATGACTATATTTGCTCTTTAAGCTCAGATAGAGGCAGTGGAGCAGATAGTCGACAGTTGTGTTCATGCATAAGCAGCACATTAGTAAAAGTTCTCCCATGCAGCGTATGTGTGGAGCTGGAGCGATGACCTCCCCTGCTGTGTCTGTCTCACACTCACATCTGCCACCTCTGCACAAAACTGAAGACTGGAGCAGAGCCATGAGGCACACAACACTCAGCTCAATGACACGTTTAAACCGGCAATACAAATCAATATGCAGATTTATCAATACTTAAACTAGTATTAAAACTCATTTGAACTAGTATCAATAATGAAAATCAGTAGACAGTAGCTCAGTTAGGAGATTGTCCTCTGATCTGAAGGTTGGAGGTAAAACTCTTGCTCGCGACATAAAAAAATAAAATAAAATTGCTAGTTGATCTGTGCAATTCCATCTTCCACAGATGAATGTTGTCATTGTCTTAATCCACTGTGCTCCCAGCGTCTGCGTACACTGGTGTATGAATGTGTGTGTGAATGGGTGAGTGGTTCCTTGATGTAAAGTGCTTTGAGTGCCTTGAAGCTGGAAAAGAGCTATATAAAAATGTGCCTTTTTACCTAGTCTGGACCTTTCATAAGTGTTTTATTATCATTGTGGTTTCAAAATTCGAGTATCAAGCCTTTTCCGTCGTATTATTTTTTGACAAAGCTGTGTTGTTGTGTTGCTGTGTCGTTGAACAAGATAATAAACCCATTGTCCCTATGTCTATAAATGAAGGTGATGGGGCTGATGACACAGATTGGCAAGCCTTCTTTGATCAGTCTACCACAACAAAGCTTTTCTGCCTTCAAGGAGGTAGAAGCGGCTCTCAAAGCACTTTACATCAATGAACCACTCACCCAGTCATGCACTCATTCATACACCAATGTGGCAGTAAATGGTGGTGAGGCAGGTTAAGTGTCTTGCCCAAAGTATATGATTTGAACTGGGAACCCTGGGATCAGAGGACAAGCACTCTACCAAATGAGCCACTGCTGCCCCACAAAAGAACAAAAAGGAATACAAAAATTTGCATAAAATGTACGTTGTATTGCGACAGTGTGCCCAACCACTACCATGGCCCTTAGATTATCGGTGTATACTTTTGTGTCCTTGGACAAGATGCTTCACCAGCCTATATGATTGTCAGTGCTACTCCCACTCAAATTACTGAAAACACTGGTTGTGATACATAGTAGAATATTGTTTGAATGCACATTGTGTTAGTTTTCACGATGTTATTATGGCCATAAATGCAGACCTATTATACAGAATCTACTTTTCAGAGCTTTTGACCATGTTATAGTTCGTTTCCCTCACAATTTACTCACCCAAAGTTGTTTTTGGAGCGATTTGTGTATGTTCAATCTTTACTTGCTTATTTTCAAGACGCCATGTTGCCGATCCATCGCCGTTTTCGCCGCTATTAGCCTATACCCACTGCTCTGTACTTACTTTGTTCTTCAATCTTATTTTCTTAATTGTTGATACACGCAGGATTGACAGGATTTTGGTATAAATGAAAAAAAAATCTGCTGCTCACTAGTGTGATCTGCAGCTATCCATCGGAGGTGCTGCCGCTTTGTTGTGATGACATTTACGGCGACGTCAATTCCCATTGGGCACCGCAGTTTTCGAATGTGAAAGTAAGCAGACTTGTTTCATTGAGCTGTTTTAGATGAATACTGTGATATAAAATGTGCAAATTATAACATAATCCACGGGTCTCATAGATTATCCACAGGTGTCATAGATTATAGCTATAGAGCAGACACAAGCACAGTAGGTCTCCTTTAAACAAACAATTTCCATGACTTAACCAAAAGGAAAGAGACAGCCAATTTATCAGCATTTTCACAGTTAAATCAATTATTTTGTATTCTTGTCATATTTTTTTTAAATTTTCTGTGTTCACTGTGAGTTGTTGAAAAATGCTTTTAAAACCCATTCTGTATACTCGCTTGCTCAAATATGTGCTACTATTGAATCCCTGTGGGCAGTATTAATATTTAAGCTGTTTTACAAGTGTGTATGTCCGTGAAATATAAGCACAGAAACAAACTGTGGTTCTATTTACTGTGTGAACTGCCTGCAATGTTGTACTTTACGGAAAAACAACTCTCCCTCCATGTACTCCTCAAAGCTGAGCAGCCAGAGCAAACCCGAGATCAGGGGAAACGCCAGCACCATAACAATAAAAAAAATGCGGAAAATCAATAGAAATGCTCTTTGGCGTGACAGTTTTCGATGATGATAACTAGGACTCAGGATGTAGCAGACAGCATTTTGTATTGGCCCGCGTTTTGATTGACAAATAATGGCCGCACAGTTGTTGTTTTGGGAGCTTGGCACACGACTGTAACGGACACCCATCTCACCGCTGTGTGGCATTGTGGGAATAATTACAGGGGGGTGCCTGAGGTGAGGCCCGGCAGAGCCACTTCGTTAGCAGGAGATGCACTGCAGCAGAGAGCACAGCACAGACCACGGAGCACTATCACTCAAGCAGAGGCAGACAGCAGCTGGGTCTGATGCCTGCTCTGCTTCTCAAACTGTGGTGCAGCATCCACAAGGAGTACACAGGTCTCTTTTATACGCAACAGTTACATTTCCAATTGGATCTATTTGCGTATTTGTTTTAGCTCTGTGCCTGTCCTTTTATCAAAATAATAATAATGCATTGGATTTACATAGCGCATTTCAAGACACCCAAAGACACTTTACAATGGGCTAGCTATTCCCATCACACTTGGTGGTGTTAAGCCACTACTGTAGTCACAGCTGCCCTAAGATAGACTGAAGGAAGAAAGGCTGCCAGGCTGTGCTACTGGCCCCTCCAACCACCAACTTTATCAGTGTGGGTGAAGGGTCTTACCTAAGGACACACTAACAGTTTCCACTAAAGCTACAGCTGTCCCATTGTGGCATTAGATTACAAATGTAGATTTGTAGTGTAGATTACAAAATTATTGGTGAGCCAACCCAGAAGCCTGAGAGCTAACCACTCTGCCACTATGAATTCTGCAATTCTATCTAAAAAAAAAAAAAAATCAGAATTGTAATCCTCACTCCTCTCACGTAATTGCTATGAAAGACTAATGATAAAAGATAAAGATAAAAGATGTAAAACGGCAATTAGTAAGTAATCTTGCAAACCATGTACCCCTGTAACTGTTAAAGTTGTACATTTTATACTTGTTTTGCCCTTAGCTCAAGGCTCTGCAACAAATATAGTGTAATAAGCACCATAACAAAGATTCTGCGAGTGCTGGACAGCCAGGGCGAGTAGAAAAAGATTCTGAGCTGTAGTGTGTAAATAACAACCATTGTGGGATCCTAAAAGTCTTGAACAACAACAAAACGAAAACAAGGCAGACAATCTGACAAATGACAAATACACTTGAGCACTAATGGGCTGATTCGAGACAGTGAGCTCAGTGAGGATGTCTAGAGGGTAAGTGTGGGAGAAATGCCTGTAAAAAATACATACAGGTTACAGCACAACAAACAGCCATAGAGAGTGGAGTGGAACAGTGGGGAGGTGAGTCAAAATGTGATCAAGTGCTCCCATCTGAGCAGTGTACGCTCGGCTGGGACTCACAATGTCTCAATACACAGTGACTGAGAGGTTACACACCAAACTCCAGCACAAGGCAACCTCAGTGTTAGGGATATGAAATTTGAGACACTTTTGAATATGAATTGTACCTACTTCAGCAAACTCAAAGATTCTCAGGTAATTCTAGTTCTGTGTGAATTTCCATTTCCTTGATTTTAATTGTGTTTAGGGTGTGAATTAAAGCTAATAATGATTCATGATGTCTTTACTGTTCGTGTTCATTACTTTTTTTCAGTTCATGTTTATCCATATTTGAACAAAATTAACATTATTTTGCCAAGGACCAAGGTGCAATCCTATTATATTCTTTCCAAAGATGTGGACTTGCAAGACATGGAATCAACTCGAGTCAGACTTGAGCCAGCATTTTGAGACTTGACTTGACAAAATGAACAACAACTTGGCTTGGACATGGTGTGGACTTGACTTGGACGTGAAGGCCAGGGAGGTTCTTGTCAAATTTCAATTATAAGTCCACCATTTCTATAATATAGTCCATAAAAACAAGATGATTACTGACATGGCTTATTCTGTGTGTATGCGCACAAAAACACAGAGGCTGTGAGGTTATTCATATTTTACAGACTTCCCAATAGGCGAAACTAATCCCACGCAAATAGGGCTTAAGGCAGTGAATGTGTAATCTGTTGGTGTGACAGCAGAGGTGGAAGAAGGTAAGATCAGGTGTATTTGAGGCAGAAAGCTCCTGTGGCCTAAACATAAGAGCAAAAAAAACAAAAAATAAAAATTTTATATTTACCATCATGTTAATTCACATTCCTTGGACACATTCTATACAGTTATGTTTTATAATGAAGTAGAATCCTACTACTGCTTTTCTTCACTCAAGAGTCATTTTGGGTTTTTTTTATTGCTGATATTTAAACCCATGGCCTAGCACTAAAGTACATCTCCCACATGTTAGTGCCATTGGAACCATCTCACTCTCTGGGGACCTCAGGGACCACCCTCCTGGGGGTGCCCAGAGTCAGGACTAAACTGACTCTAAAGGAATCAGAGTTTCAGCTTTATGCAGCTAAAACCTGGAACAGTCTTCTTGAAGATGTGAGACAGGCCTCTACTTTGACTATGGTTAAATCCAGGCTCAAAACGGTTCTGTTTAGCTGTTGCATATGACTGAAAGGTCTTTATTCTGTACTTTTCTCTTTCAATGTTAATTTTCTGATGATTATTTTACTGTCTTTACACTTTGAATTACTTTGTTTATGGATTGTGTTATACTGTACAAATAAACTTGCCTTGCCTAAGCCTTTACATTTGCCATCATTACCCAACAGTTTCTCAGTTAGTCATCTAAACCCATTTTGTATGTTTTATTGGATTTTTGGACTTAAACATTTTGGCAGTGTTCGCTAATGTGTGCATTGTGTCACCATGGTAACTGATGAACATCCCATTTTTCTTTTCATTTCACCAAGTCAAAGTCTATTAATTACACAATATGCAGACAACATGACCAAGTCTGTGAATAGAATGTAAGTGAATGATAGAGGCTGATTATGTTGCTACAGTAGTTGTGTTTTAAGCATCACAAAGCATCACTTTTCAGATGATATTGAAATTTGAGAAACGTAATGAAATGTATGATTCAGAAGTGCCTCCTAACCCCGATGTTGTTTTTCTCCTGAAGCAGACACTGCATAACACAGCCAGACAGGCCTTGACCTTAACTGACATTAAACCAAAAACATCATTTAAACCGGGATTATTACTCACCAAGGTGCATGGGATTTTCTCTTTGAAATCATCCGAATCTGTGTTTGACATTTTCGCTTTGGGGAGGACGGACGCTGCAGACGTGGAGAGGAGGGCTGGGTGGTGGGTGGGAGCTCAAAGCCATGAATATTCGATGTCAGGTAACAGTATGTATGGACCCCCCGAGGATTGTGGGAAAACGGATCGCTGAGATCAAAGG
>JAIEZT010001214.1:5864329-6060200 GCA_019594935.1 Periophthalmus modestus | reverse complement strand
CCTGACCACACAAACCAGTTTAGGAGTGAGTTTACTGCTGGATTCCACTTATTTTTACTAGATAAGCACCCCAAAGCGTGAAAGCACTTTTCTGCTCACTTATATGATAGTATAGTGAAGTTGGTAAAATGAGCTGTTCAGCTGCTGAAAAGGCGATTGCAGCAATAAAAAAGTGAAAACGCCTATTACTTTAGTTTGCAAGGTGATAGAACCAAACTTTAAACTGTATGTTGTACAGGTCCCCAAGCTCTATTTCCACAGCAAAAATGAGCTTGATGCGTTTTGTGGTTTTTTCACAATTTCACTTTTTAAGTTCTGTGTGCCTATGGGAAATTGCATTGAATTCCGCCTAAAGTCAAATGAGTGCCCTGACCACACAAACCAATTACTGCTGGATTCCACTTATTTTTACTAGATAAGCACCCCCAAAGCGTGAAAGCACTTTTCTGCTCACTTATATGATAGTATAGTAAAGTTGGTAAAATGAGCTGTTCAGCTGCTGAAAAGGCGATTGCAGCAATAAAAAAGTGAAAACGCCTATTACTTTAGTTGCAAGGTGATAGAACCAAACTTTTAAACTGTATGTTGTACAGGTCCCCAAGCTCTATTTCCACAGCAAAATGAGCTTGATGCGTTTTGTGGTTTTTTCACAATTTCACTTTTTAAGTTCTGTGTGCCTATGGGAAATTGCATTGATTTTCGCCTAAAGTCAAATGAGTGCCCTGACCACACAAACCAAGTAAGGAGTGAGTTTACTCTTGAATTCCACTTATTTTTACTAGATAAGCACCCCCAAAGCGTGAAAGCACTGTTCTGCTCACTTATATGATAGTATAGTGAAGTTGGTAAAATGAGCTGTTCAGCTGCTGAAAAGGCGATTGCAGCAAAAAAAAAAGTGAAAACGCCTATTACTTTAGTTTGCAAGGTGATAGAACCAAACTTTAAACTGTATGTTGTACAGGTCCCCAAGCTCTATTTCCACAGCAAAAAATGAGCTTGATGCGTTTTGTGTTTTTTTCACAATTTCACTTTTTAAGTTCTGTGTGCCTATGGGAAATTGCATTGATTTCCGCCTAAAGTCAAATGAGTGCCCTGACCACACAAACCAAGTTAGGAGTGAGTTTACTGCTGGATTCCACTTATTTTACTAGATAGCAGCCCCCCAAAGCGTGAAAGCACTTTTCTGCTCACTTATATGATAGTATAGTGAAGTTGGTAAAATGAGCTGTTCAGCTGCTGAAAAAGGCGAGGCGATTGCAGCAATAAAAAAGTGAAAACGCCTATTACTTTAGTTTGCAAGGTGATAGAACCAAACTTTAAACTGTATGTTGTACAGGTCCCCAAGCTCTATTTCCACAGCAAAAATGAGCTTGATGCGTTTTGTGTTTTTTTTTCACAATTTCCTTTTTTTAAGTTTCTGTGTGCCTATGGGAAATTTGCATTGATTCCGCCTAAAGTCAAATGAGTGCCCTGACCACACAAACCAAGTTAGGAGTGAGTTTTTACTGCTGGATTCCCACTTATTTTTACTAGATAAGCACCCCCAAAGCGTGAAAGCACTTTTCTGCTCACTTATATGATAGTATAGTGAAGTGGGTAAAATGAGCTGTTCAGCTGCTGAAAAGGCGATTGCAGCAATAAAAAAGTGAAAACGCCTATTACTTTAGTTTGCAAGGTGATAGAACCAAACTTTAAACTGTATGTTGTACAGGTCCCCAAGCTCTATTTCCACAAAAAAAAAAATGAGCTTGATGCGTTTGTGTTTTTTTCACAATTTCACTTTTTAAGTTCTGTGTGCCTATGGGAAATTGCATTGATTTTCCGCCTAAAAGTCAAATGAGTGCCCTGACACACACAAACCAAGTTAGGAGTGAGTTTACTGCTGGATTCCACTTATTTTTACTAGATAAGCACCCCCAAAGCGTGAAAGCACTTTTCTGCTCACTTATATGATAGTATAGTGAAGTTGGTAAAATGAGCTGTTCAGCTGCTGAAAAGGCGATTGCAGCAATAAAAAAGTGAAAACGCCTATTACTTTAGTTTGCAAGGTGATAGAACCAAACTTTAAACTGTATGTTGTACAGGTCCCCAAGCTCTATTTCCACAGCAAAAATGAGCTTGATGCGTTTTGTGTTTTTTTCACAATTTCACTTTTTAAGTTCTGGTGTGCCTATGGGAAATTGCATTGATTTCCGCCTAAAGTCAAATGAGTGCCCTGACCACACAAACCAAGTTAGGAGTGAGTTTACTGCTGGATTCCACTTATTTTTACTAGATAAGCACCCCCAAAGCGTGAAAGCACTTTTCTGCTCACTTATATGATAGTATAGTCAAGTTGGTAAAATGAGCTGTTCAGATGCTGAAAAGGCGATTGCAGCAATAAAAACGTGAAAACGCCTATTACTTTAGTTTGCAAGGTGATAGAACCAAACTTTAAACTGTATGTTGTACAGGTCCCCAAGCTCTATTTCCACAGCAAAAATGAGCTTGATGTTTTTTTTTGTTTTTTTTTCACAATTTCACTTTTTAAGTTCTGTGTGCCTATGGGAAATTGCATTGATTTCCGCCTAAAGTCAAATGAGTGCCCTGACCACACAAACCAAGTTAGGAGTGAGTTTACTGCTGGATTCCACTTATTTTTACTAGATAAGCACCCCCAAAGCGTGAAAGCACTTTTCTGCTCACTTATATGATAGTATAGTGAAGTTGGTAAAATGAGCTGTTCAGCTGCTGAAAAGGCGATTGCAGCAATAAAAAAGTGAAAACGCCTATTACTTTAGTTTGCAAGGTGATAGAACCAAACTTTAAACTGTATGTTGTACAGGTCCCCAAGCTCTATTTCCACAGCAAAAATGAGCTTGATGCGTTTTGTTTTTTTTTTCATTTTTCACTTTTTAAGTTCTGTGTGCCTATGGGAAATTGCCATTGATTTTTCCGCCTAAAGTCAAATGAGTGCCCTGACCACACAAACCAAGTTAGGAGTGAGTTTACTGCTGGATTCCACTTATTTTTACTAGATAAGCACCCCCAAAGCGTGAAAGCACTTTCTTTCTGCTCACTTATATGATAGTATAGTGAAGTTGGTAAAATGAGCTGTTCAGCTGCTGAAAAGGCGATTGCAGCAAAAAAAGTGAAAACGCCTATTACTTTAGTTTGCAAGGTGATAGAACCAAACTTTAAACTGTATGTTGTACAGGTCCCCAAGCTCTATTTCCACAGCAAAAATGAGCTTGATGCGTTTTGTGGTTTTTTCACAATTTCACTTTTTAAGTTCTGTGTGCCTATGGGAAATTGCATTGATTTTCGCCTAAAGTCAAATGAGTGCCCTGACCACACAAACCAAGTAAGGAGTGAGTTTACTCTTGAATTCCACTTATTTTTACTAGATAAGCACCCCCAAAGCGTGAAAGCACTTTCTGCTCACTTATATAGTATAGTATAGTGAAGTTGGTAAAATGAGCTGTTCAGCTGCTGAAAAGGCGATTGCAGCAATAAAAAAGTGAAAAACGCCTATTACTTTAGTTTGCAAGGTGATAGAGAACCAAACTTTAAACTGTATGTTGTACAGGTCCCCAAGCTCTATTTCCACAGCAAAAATGAGCTTGATGCGTTTTTTGTGTTTTTTCACAATTTCACTTTTTTAAGTTCTGTGTGCCTATGGGAAATTGCATTGATTTCCGCCGCCTAAAGTCAAATGAGTGCCCTGACCACACACAAACCAAGTTAGGAGTGTTTACTGCTGGATTCCACTTTTTTACTAGATAAGCACCCCCAAAGCGTGAAAGCACTGTTCTGCTCACTTATATGATAGTATAGTGAAGTTGGTAAAATGAGCTGTTCAGCTGCTGAAAAGGCGATTGCAGCAATAAAAAAGTGAAAAAAAACGCCTATTACTTTAGTTTGCAAGGTGATAGAACCAAACTTTAAACTGTATGTTGTACAGGTCCCCAAGCTCTATTTCCACAGCAAAAATGAGCTTGATGCGTTTTGTTTTTTTTTCACAATTTCACTTTTTAAAGTTCTGTGTGCCTATGGGAAATTGCATTGATTTCCGCCTAAAGTCAAATGAGTGCCCCCTGACCACACAAACCAAGTTAGGAGTGAGTTTACTGCTGGATTCCACTTATTTTTACTAGATAAGCACCCCCAAAGCGTGAAAGCACTTTTCTGCTCACTTATATGATAGTATAGTGAAGTGGAAGTTGGTAAAATGAGCTGTTCAGCTGCTGAAAAGGCGATTGCAGCAAAAAAAAAAAAAAAACGCCTATTACTTTAGTTTGCAAGGTGATAGAACAAAAACTTTAAACTGTATGTTGTACAGGTCCCCAAGCTCTTTCCACAGCAAAAATGAGCTTGATGCGTTTTTTGTTTTTTTTTTCACAATTTCACTTTTTAAGTTCTGTGTGCCTATGGGAAATTGCATTGATTTTCCGCCTAAAGTCAAATGAGTGCCCTGACCACACAAACCCAAGTTAGGAGTGAGTTTACTGCTGGATTCCACTTATTTTTACTAGATAAGCACCCCCAAAGCGTGAAAGCACTTTTCTGCACTTATATGATAGTATAGTGAAGTTGGTAAAAAAATGAGCTGTTCAGCTGCTGCTGAAAAGGCGATTGCAGCAAAAAAAAAGTGAAAACGCTATTACTTTAGTTTGCAAGGTGATAGAACAAACTTTAAACTGTATGTTGTACAGGTCCCCAAGCTCTATTTCCACAAAAAAAAATGAGCTTGATGCGTTTTGTGTTTTTTTTCACAATTTCACTTTTTAAGTTCTGTGTGTGCCTATGGGAAATTGCATTGATTTCCGCCTAAAGTCAAATGAGTGCCCTGACACACAAACCAAGTTAGGAGTGAGTTTACTGCTGGATTCCACTTTTTTTTTACTAGATAAGCAGCCCCCAAAAGCGTGAAAGCACTTTTCTGCTCACTTATATGATAGTATAGTGAAGTTGGTAAAATGAGCTGTTCAGCTGCTGAAAAGGCGATTGCAGCAATAAAAAAAAGTGAAAACGCCTATTACTTTAGTTTGCAAGGTGATAGAACCAAACTTTAAACTGTATGTTGTACAGGTCCCCAAGCTCTATTTCCACAGCAAAAATGAGCTTGATGCGTTTTGTGTTTTTTTTCACATTTTTCACTTTTTAAGTTCTGTGTGCCTATGGGAAATTGCATTGATTTCCGCCTAAAGTCAAATGAGTGCCCCTGACCACACAAACCAAGTTAGGAGTGAGTTTACTGCTGGATTCCACTTATTTTTACTAGATAAGCACCCCCAAAGCGTGAAAGCACTTTTCTGCTCTTATATGATAGTATAGTGAAGTTGGTAAAATGCTGTTCAGCTGCTGAAAAGGCGATTGCAGCAATAAAAAAGTGAAAACGCCTATTACTTTAGTTTGCAAGGTGATAGAACCAAACTTTAAACTGTATGTTGTACAGGTCCCCAAGCTCTATTTCCAGCAAAAAAATGAGCTTGATGCGTTTTTTTGTGTTTTTTTCACAATTTCACTTTTTAAGTTCTGTGTGCCTATGGGGGAAATTGCATTGATTTCCGCCTAAAGTCAAATGAGTGCCCCTGACCACACAAACCAAGTTAGGAGTGAGTTTACTGCTGGATTCCACTTTTTTTTACTAGATAAGCACCCCCAAAGCGTGAAAGCACTTCTCTTCTGCTCACTTATATATGTATAGTATAGTGAAGTTGGTAAAATGAGCTGTTCAGCTGCTGAAAAGGCGATTGCAGCAAAAAAAAGTGAAAAAACGCCTATTACTACTTAGTTTGCAAGGTGATAGAACCAAACTTTAAACTGTATGTTGTACAGGTCCCCAAGCTCTATTTCCACAGCAAAAATGAGCTTGATTTTTTTGTTTTTTTTTTCACAATTTCACTTTTTAAGTTCTGTGTGCCTATGGGAAATTGCATTGATTTCCGCCTAAAGTCAAATGAGTGCCCTGACCACACAAACCAAGTTAGGAGTGAGTTTACTGCTGGATTCCACTTATTTTTACTAGATAAGCACCCCCAAAGGTGAAAAAGCACTTCTGCTCACTTATATGATAGTATAGTGAAGTTGGTAAAATGAGCTGTTCAGCTGCTGAAAAGGCGATTGCAGCAAAAAAAAAAGTGAAAACGCCTATTACTTTAGTTTGCAAGGTGATAGAACCAAACTTTAAACTGTATGTTGTACAGGTCCCCAAGCTCTATTTCCACAGCAAAAATGAGCTTGATGCGTTTTGTGTTTTTTTTCACAATTTCACTTTTTAAGTTCTGTGTGCCTATGGGAAATTGCATTGATTTCCGCCTAAAGTCAAATGAGTGCCCTGACCACACAAACCAAGTTAGGAGTGAGTTTACTGCTGGATTCCACTTATTTTTACTAGATAAGCACCCCCAAAGCGTGAAAGCACTGTTCTGCTCACTTATATGATAGTATAGTGAAGTTGGTAAAATGATGAGCTGTTCAGCTGCTGAAAAGGCGATTGCAGCAATAAAAAAGTGAAAACGCCTATTTACTTAGTTTGCAAGGTGATAGAACCAAACTTTAACTGTATGTTGTACAGGTCCCCCAAGCTCTATTTCCACAGCAAAAATGAGCTTGATGCGTTTTGTGGTTTTTTCACAATTTCACTTTTTAAGTTCTGTGTGCCTATGGGAAATTGCATTGATTTCCGCCTAAAGTCAAATGAGTGCCCTGACCACACAAACCAAGTTAGGAGTGAGTTTACTGCTGGATTCCACTTATTTTTTACTAGATAAGCACCCCCAAAGCGTGAAAGCACTTTTCTGCTCACTTATATGATAGTATAGTGAAGTTGGTAAAATGAGCTGTTCAGCTGCTGAAAAGGCGATTGCAGCAATAAAAAAGTGAAAACGCCTATTACTTTAGTTTGCAAGGTGATAGAACCAAACTTTAAACTGTATGTTGTACAGGTCCCCAAGCTCTTTTTCCAGCAAAAATGAGCTTGATGCGTTTTGTGGTTTTTTCACAATTTCACTTTTTAAGTTCTGGTGTGCCTATGGGAAATTGCATTGATTTCCGCCTAAAGTCAAATGAGTGCCCTGACCACACAAACCAAGTTAGGAGTGAGTTTACTGCTGGATTCCACTTATTTTTACTAGATAAGCACCCCCAAAGCGTGAAAGCACTTTTCTGCTCACTTATATGATAGTATAGTGAAGTTGGTAAAATGAGCTGTTCAGCTGCTGAAAAGGCGATTGCAGCAATAAAAAAAAAAGTGTGAAAACGCCTATTACTTTAGTTTGCAAGGTGATAGAACCAAACTTTAAACTGTATGTTGTACAGGTCCCCAAGCTCTATTTCCACAGCAAAAATGAGCTTGATGCGTTTTTTTTGTGTTTTTTTTTTCACAATTTCACTTTTTAAGTCTCTGTGTGCCTATGGGAAATTGCATTGATTTTCCGCCTAAAGTCAAATGAGTGCCCTGACCACACAAACCAAGTTAGGAGTGAGAGTTTACTGCTGGATTCCACTTATTTTTACTAGATAAGCACCCCCAAAGCGTGAAAGCACTTTTCTGCTCACTTATATATAGATAGTATAGTGAAGTTGGTAAAATGAGCTGCTGCTGAAAAGGCGATTGCAGCAAAAAAAAAGTGAAAACGCCTATTACTTTAGTTTGCAAGGTGATAGAACCAAACTTTAAACTGTATGTTGTACAGGTCCCCAAGCTCTATTTCCACAGCAAAAATGAGCTTGATGCGTTTTGTGTTTTTTTTTTTCACAATTTCACTTTTTAAGTTCTGTGTGCCTATGGGAAATTGCATTGAATTCCGCCTAAAGTCACATGAGTGCCCTGACCACACAAACCAAGTTAGGAGTGAGTTTACTGCTGGATTCCACTTATTTTTATTAGATATGCACCCCCAAAGCGTGAAAGCACATTTCTGCTCACTTATATGATAGTATAGTGAAGTTGGTAAAATGAGCTGTTCAGCTGCTGAAAAGGCGATTGCAGCAATAAAAAAGTGAAAACGCCTATTACTTTAGTTTGCAAGGTGATAGAACCAAACTTTAACTGTATGTTGTACAGGTCCCCAAGCTCTATTTCCACAGCAAAAATGAGCTTGATGCGTTTTGTGTTTTTTTTCACAATTTCACTTTTTAAGTTCTGTGTGCCTATGGGAAATTGCATTGATTCCGCCTAAAAGTCAAATGAGTGCCCTGACCACACAAACCAAGTTAGGAGTGAGTTTACTGCTGGATTCCACTTATTTTTACTAGATAAGCACCCCCAAAGCGTGAAAGCACTTTTCTGCTCACTTATATGATAGTATAGTCAAGTTGGTAAAATGAGCTGTTCAGCTGCTGAAAAGGCGATTGCAGCAATAAAAAAAGTGAAAACGCCTATTACTTTAGTTTGCAAGGTGATAGAACCAAACTTTAAACTGTATGTTGTACAGGTCCCCAAGCTCTATTTCCACAGCAAAAATGAGCTTGATGCGTTTTGTGGTTTTTTCACAATTTCACTTTTTAAGTTCTGGTGTGCCTATGGGAAATTGCATTGATTTCCGCCTAAAGTCAAATGAGTGCCCTGACCACACAAACCAAGTTAGGAGTGAGTTTACTGCTGGATTCCACTTATTTTTTACTAGATAAGCACCCCCAAAGCGTGAAAGCACTGTTCTGCTCACTTATATGATAGTATAGTATAGTGAAGTTGGTAAAATGAGCTGTTCAGCTGCTGAAAAGGCGATTGCAGCAAAAAAAAAGTGAAAACGCCTATTACTTTTAGTTTGCAAGGTGATAGAACCAAACTTTAAACTGTATGTTGTACAGGTCCCAAGCTCTATTTCCACAGCAAAAATGAGCTTGATGCGTTTTTGTGGTTTTTTCACAATCACTTTTTTTTTAAAGTCTCTGTGTGCCTATGGGAAATTGCATTGATTTCCGCCTAAAGTCAAATGAGTGCCCTGACCACACAAACCAAGTTAGGAGTGAGTTTACTGCTGGATTCCACTTATTTTTACTAGATAATAAGCACCCCCAAAGCGTGAAAGCACTTTCTGCTCACGTACTTATATGATAGTATATATAGTATAGTGAAGTTGGTAAAATGAGCTGTTCAGCTGCTGAAAAGGCGATTGCAGCAAAAAAAAAGTGAAAACGCCTATTACTTTAGTTTGCAAGGTGATAGAAACCAAACTTTAAACTGTATGTTGTACAGGTCCCCAAGCTCTATTTCCACAGCAAAAAAAATGAGCTTGATGCGTTTTTTGTGGTTTTTTCACAATTTCACTTTTTAAGTTCTGTGTGCCTATGGGAAATTGCATTGATTTCCGCCTAAAGTCAAATGAGTGCCCTGACCACACAAACCAAGTTAGGAGTGAGTTTACTGCTGGATTCCACTTATTTTTACTAGATAAGCACCCCCAAAGCGTGAAAGCACTTTTCTGCTCACTTATATGATAGTATAGTGAAGTTGGTAAAATGAGCTGTTCAGCTGCTGAAAAGGCGATTGCAGCAATAAAAAAGTGAAAAAACGCCTATTACTTTAGTTTTTGCAAGGTGATAGAACCAAACTTTAAACTGTATGTTGTACAGGTCCCCAAGCTCTATTTCCACAGCAAAAAATGAGCTTGATGCGTTTTGTGGTTTTTTCACAATTTCACTTTTTAAGTTCTGTGTGCCTATGGGAAATTGCATTGATTTTCGCCTAAAGTCAAATGAGTGCCCTGACCACACAAACCAAGTTAGGAGTGAGTTTATTGCTGGATTCCACTTATTTTTACTAGATAAGCACCCCCAAAGCGTGAAAGCACTTTTCTGCTCACTTATATGATAGTATAGTGAAGTTGGTAAAATGAGCTGTTCAGCTGCTGAAAAGGCGATTGCAGCAATAAAAAAGTGAAAACGCCTATTACTTTAGTTTGCAAGGTGATAGAACCAAACTTTAAACTGTATGTTGTACAGGTCCCCAAGCTCTATTTCCACAGCAAAAATGAGCTTGATGCGTTTTTGTTGTTTTTTTTCACAATTTCTTTTTTTTTAAGTGTGCCTATGGGAAATTGCATTGATTTCCGCCTAAAGTCAAATGAGTGCCCTGACCACACAAACCAAGTTAGGAGTGAGTTTACTGCTGGATTCCACTTATTTTTACTAGATAAGCACCCCCAAAGCGTGAAAGCACTTTTCTGCTCACTTATATGATAGTATAGTGAAGTTGGTAAAATGAGCTGTTCAGCTGCTGAAAAGGCGATTGCAGCAATAAAAAAGTGAAAACGCCATATGACAGTATAATGAAGTTGGCAAAATAACCTGTTCAGCTGCTGAAAATGCAATTGCAGACAAAACGAATCAAGCTATTTTTTTGTTGTGGAATAGAGCTTGGGGACCTGTACAACATACAGTTTAAAGTTTGGTTCTATCACCTTGCAAACTAAAGTTGTGGTATATTGCCCTTAGCGCTATAAACTGCCGCCAGCCAATAGGTGGTGGTGTTGTATAACAGTTGTCAGTTTAAGTTGGTACCAATTATTAAAAGTGATTCAATGGACCTGCACCACAGCCTCGTCTCAGTCGTCTAATATATATATATATATATATATATATATATATATATATATATATATATATATATATATATATATATATATATATATATATATATATATATATATATATATATATATATAACCCACGTCAAAGACTACAAATAGCATAAAGCTACAACATGGTGTCAGAAGTTCGAGCTGCCGTTTAAAGTGAGTGAACAAAGGTGTGTATTTTACTTCCAACAGGTTGGCATTTTACACCTGGCCCGGGACTACAGATGAAAAATAGCCCTCGGGCTAATTCTGGCACATTTACATGTAAATGTTTTATTAATGTGCAGTGTCCCTGAAATAAATAAATAAATAAATAAATAAATAAATAAATAAATAAATAAATAAATAAATAAATAAATAAATAAATAAATAAATAAATAAATAAATAAATAAACAAAGACCACAACCGTAAGCTTGCGGGAGACGGACACACAGCTAAAAAGTTGCTAACGGCATGGAGCAATTCAAACCGCCGTCGCCTCTGCTACTCACTCATGCAATTTGGCTGAGACTTGGCGCAGATGGGAACAAAGGTTTTAACTATACATGGTCACTTCAGGTGCATTGGAGAAAGATGAAAAGGTTAAAACAGCCATTCTCCTACACACTATCGGCGAGGAGGCGCTAGAAGTATATAACACACTGACTATTACCCCTGCCGGAGACGAGCTAACAATTGAAGACATTATGCTAGCATTCAAGAACTATTGTAGCCCGCGAAAAAACGTTGTTTTTGAGCGCCATCAGTTCTGGTCACATCCAATGCCAGAAGGAATCACAATAGTCAGATATGTCACAGAACTCTGTCAAAAAAGCAAAGACTGTGAGTTTGGACGTAATGAAGACGACATGATCAGAGACAAGTTTGGTTTTCAGCATTAATGACATGAGATTAAAAGAAAGACTGCTTCGTGATAACTCTATGCAAAGCAATAGAAATATGCAGATCAGCGGAGGTAGCCAAATCACAAATTCAGGCTATGCAGTCGGCTCCAGTCACACAAGACATGTCAGTGGATGCATTAAGAAAAGCAACAGGACACAGTCGACTGGTAAAACCTACAAATAAGCAAGTAGTATTAAGCAAACGGTTTTGTACTAAGTGTGGCAATAAACATGAGCTCAGGCAGTGTGTCCAGCCTATGGAACAACATGTCACAAGTGTAAAAAAGCTAACCATTTTGCAAAGATGTGTAGATCTACTGCAGTAAAGAACAGTAACTAAAAGATGACTAAAACTGTGAACACATTGAGACCGAAGTGGATCCATTGTACATAGGAATGCTGTGCGGTGACAAGAGAGAGACTAACAAAAGTTGGATAGAGACTGTCAAAATCAAAGGGTCGCCAGTCACTTTCAAGCTTGACACACAGGTGCAGACGCAAATGTGCTTCCCATGTCAGTTTACAAAATACTTTATGGTGTACCTCAATTAAAATCCACAAATACTGCACTCATAGCTTTTGGTGGAGCTCGCATACACGCAGATGGTGTGGTGTGTCTCTTGAATGTGAAGTAAAGGAAAACAAAGCTGTACTCGACTTTTTTGTGACTAGCCATGCAGATAAGTCAATCTTGGGTGGACAAGCATGTGAAGAGCTGCAACTGGTGAAACGAGTTGAGTCACTTACCACTAAGACCACTAATTCAATTCAATTCAATTCAATTCATTTTTGTAGAGCCCAAAATCACGACAGCAGTCGCCTCTTAGGGCTGAACATGAGAGTTGATTAACCAACAGAATTAGAAAATCAACAGTGAAACAGAAACAGACAAGCAACTAAACCAACAGCCACCAAGACAGAATTTTTGGAGAAGTATGCAGAAGTTTTCACAGGACTCGGTGAGTTTCCTGAGTTCACCACATACACATTGATACAAATGTAACGCCTGTGATACACGCATGTCGTAATGTGCCTCTCTCCATATTGGACCCGCTGAAACAGATATTGAAAGATCTACAAAACAGAGATGTTATTACACCTGTCAATGAACCAACAGAATGGGTGAAATGGGTAGTCGTCACACAGAGAAAGAACGGAACACTAAGGGTGTGGTTTGGACCCTTATAATCTGAACCGAGCAGTGAAACGCCAGCACTACTCCATTCCCACACATGAGGATGTCCGCAGTAAACTAGCTGGAAAATCTATCTTCACCATTCTAGATGAAAAAGATGGTTACTGGCAAATCAAACTGGATGAGCCATCTTCCAAGCTCTGTACTTTTAACACGCCCTGGGGTCGGTACCGTTTCCTCCGACTCCCATTTGGAGTTAAATCAGCAAGTGAGGTTTTTCAACAAAAGAACTGTGAGCTTTTTGGTGATATACCTGGTGTGTTTATCATAGCAGATGACATGATCATTGCAGCAGCTACAGAACAAGAACATGATGAGATCCTACAAAAAGTGATGGAAAGAGCAATAACTGCAAATGTAAAGTTTAGCAAGGACAAGATACAGTTCAAAGTGGATACAGTGAAATACATAGGTCACATCATCACTGCAGCTGGACAGAAAGCAGATGACGACGCAAAAATCAAAGCTATTGTGAATATGCCCCACTCCAGAAGACAAACAAAGCCTTCAACGACTTCTTGGAATGACAAAATTTCTGTCACAGTACATTCCAAATGAAGCTTCACTAACTGCTCCTTTGAGACAGCTTCTGAAAAAGGACACAATATGGCAGTGGCAATCACATCACACCAAAGCTTTACAAATACTAAAGTCCACACTGACACAAGCACCAGTTTTGAGATTTTATGACCACAGGAAATCACTAACATTACAAGCTGACTCTTCAAAAGATGGACTGGGTGCATGTCTGCTGCAGGAAGGACAACCTGTATGCTATGCGTCACGAGCACTCACGGACACAGAAAAGAGGTATGCACAAATAGAGAAAGAATTACTAGCCATTGTGTTTGCTGCCAAAAAAATTCACCAATATGTCTATGGAAGACCAGCGACAGTGCAATCTGATCACAAGCCGCTTGAAGTAATTATGCGCAAGCCACTCTGTAAAGCGCCAGCAAGATTACAAGGCATGCTGTTACAACTGCAGAGGTATGATCTCACTGTCACATACACACCTGGCAAACACATGTACATAGCCGACGCACTTTCACGTGCCACTACACCCAATGACAATGATAACGAAACGGACACATCAAGTGATGAAAGAGTTGTGTACGCTTTAGAGGCCACAGAGGCGCTGAGTGAAGAAACACTCAACAGACTGAAAGCAGCGGTAGCAGCAGACAGTGTGCTACAGGTTGTGCGCGAAAGACACATGATCGGGTGGCCTGCTAAAAGGAAAAGTCTGGACAAAATACTCCACAGCTATTGGCCATTGCGACACACCATCAGTGTTAACAAGGACATTGTCATGGTAGGAGACAAGATTGTTATACCACAAAACTTCAAACACGTGATACTTGAGAAGTTGCACATTGCTCACCAAGGGGTACAGCGCACAAAAGCCAAAGCGAGAAAAGTGCTGTACTGGCCTGGAATGTCACGAGATATTGAGTCTATGATTGAAAAGTGTGAACAGTGCCAACAAATGCAACCAAGAAACCAAGTGGAGTCACTTATTCCACATCCAGTTCCAGAGCTCCCATGGATGAAAATTGGAGCAGACATTTTTGAGCTGAACGGTCAGTCATATCTCCTGTTAGTTGATTACTTGACTAAATACCCCGAAGTTTTGAATCTGCCTAATAAGACGGCTCACACTGTGATTCAAAAAATGAAATCAGTTTTTGCAAGGCACGGGATTCCAAAAGAGATAGTGAGCGATCACGTATCATTCGCCAGTGATGAGATGAAGTCATTCGCAAGTTCCTGGGAAATCAAGCTCACATTCTCCAGCCCCGGTTTTCCCTCTTCAAATGGAATGGCTGAGCGCGCCATTAAAACTGTTAAACATGCACTTAAGAAAGCACTGTTGACAGGTACTGATCCACATCTAGTACTTTTGTCCCTGAGAAACACTCCAGTTACTGGACTGAATGTATCACGTGCACAGATGTTAATGGGAAGAGTTCTTCGCAGCACACTGCCATGTACAAGTGCTGTGCTGAAACAATCAGCCCCACGAGATGTCTACGACAAGGTACAGGGCATTCAGTTCAAACAAAAGAATCATTTTGACCAACGTGCAAAGCCACTAACAGTGTTGAAACCTGGTGACACTGTGCACATGCAAACACAACGCGGTTGGGAGCCAGCAGTAGTCGTTCACCAAAGAGAGGAACCGCGCTCTTACACCGTGCAAACACCAGCAAGACGAGTACTGAGGAGGAACAGGAGACATCTAAGGAAAATACATCCAAGTCTGTTCAAGGAAAAATCCCTGGACTCTGACCCTGATGAACTGTCTTCTCAAACCCCAGAATCTGCTGGACCATCAACACATGATCCACCAGATGATTCATCTAATGATACTCCAACATGCTACACACGTAGTGGTCATGCTGTAAGACGCCCTGCTAGATACAATGACTAGGTCATAAGTTAATGTTGTGTATATCTTCCAAGTTACTATTTTGTTACTTAATGCTGAAAGGAAGGGAGAACACATGTGTTTATGTTTTCTGAAAATGTGTTATGCATTGTGATGTTGTTCAGACCTGATAAGGAAAAGTGTTTTGCTAAATGTACACATGATAGTATGATGCATTTGTGTTATATAGATTTTTATCTTGGAAAAAGAGGGATGTGGTATATTTGCGCTTAGCGCTATAACCCCCGCCAGCCAATAGGTGGTGCTGTTGTATAACAGTTATCAGTTTAAGTTGGTACCATTTATTAAAGTGATTCAATGGACCTGCACCACAGCCTCGTCTCAGTCGTCTGATATATATATATATATTTATAACCCACGTCAAAGACTACAAATAGCATAAAGCTACAACAAAAGTTATAGGCGTTTTCAGTTTATTTTTTGCTGCAATCGCATTTTCAGCAGCTGAACAGCTCATTTAGCAAACTTCACTATACTATCATATAAGTGAGCAGAACAGTGCTTTCACGCTTTGGGGTGTTTTTCTCTCTAAAAATAAGTTGAATCCAGCAGCAAACTCACTCATATGTTGGTTGGTGTGTTCAGGGCACTCTAATGACTTTAGGCGGAATTCAATGCAATTTCCCATAGGCACACAGAACTTAAAAAGTGAAATTGTGGGGGGAAAAAACCCACAAAACACATCAAGCTAATTTTTTGCTGTGAAAATAGAGCTTGGGGACCTGTACAACATACATTTTAAAGTTTGGTTCTATCACCTTGCAAACTAAAATAATAGGCATTTTCACTTTTTTTTTCATTGCTGCAATCGCCTTTTCAGCAGCTGAACAGCTCATTAGTCAACTTCACTATACTATCATATAAGTGAGCCGAACAGTGCTTTCACGCATTGGGAGTGCTTTTCTAGTAAAAATTAGTGGAATCCAGCAGCAAACTCACACATAACTTTTTTGGTGTGTTCAGGGCACTCATATGACTTTAGGCTTTAGACTGTTTTTATATGTTTGTAAATCTGATTGTGATGACATCAGTGCCTCACCAGCCGTGAACCTCACCGCACGTCACTGCTTCTTCGGGATCCCCTCAGGAGCAGTACCACCGCAGCGCGTTGCTCAGGGATCCATCTCCATGATGTTGCTGGGCTTGGTCAGATTCCGGTTAGAGACAAAATTGTAAAGCCAACATCTGAGCTTCAGTCTCTGTTCGCTCACGGGGAAAGGAGCTTGTCCCGCATCATTTGACCAGTTTTACACACAGAATGGGCAGTGTGGTGAACAGCTGATTATTAAGGTATAAATCGTCGAAGTTTTCTTTATTTAACAACAGAGACGCCACAAGGGGGCAGTACAACTTTTAACCATTCATTGTAAAATGAACACTCCCGCTAATTTTACCATGAAAATTAAATATTTTAGTCATACATTTTGATCAGCTTTTGTTTATTTTTACACCCCCAAACAATAACAAAAATACAATACCCTGTAACTTCCAAAAAAAATGTTACAATTTACCTTTTAAGACCTCCTTTTGTAATACATTTGAACAAACAAAAATGTATACCTCTTGAACAAATAACTCAAGACATAATACAGATATTTAAACTGGACACAGCCCATCTCTCTTCTCTAAGATATTCAAACTTTTGTTTGGTAACGGCTTTGTCAGAATATCTGCCCTTATATGATCTGTTGAGCAATATTGAAGCTGTATTTGTCCATTTTGAACACATTCACATATGTAGTGATAATGAATGTCTATGTGCTTTGTTCTTGCATGATCAACTGGATTTTTTTGCGATTGCACTGGCTCCTTGATTGTCCTCCAGGATCACTGTTGGTGTGGTTTCCATTCCAAGTCAGTCAGTAGTCGTCTCAGCCAAGTTCCTTCTTGAGCGGCTTGGCTTAAAGCGACATACTCAGCTTCTGCAGTTGAAAGTGCTACTGTGGCTTGTTTCTTACTAAGCCAACTTACTGCTCCTCCAGCAAAGAGAAAGATGTTTCCTGTTGTTGAACGCCGATCATCCTGATCACCGGCCCAGTCTGCATCTGAGAAACCAACCAAGGTTCCTGTCTCTGACCGCTTATACTTGAGCGCAAGGTTTTGTGTTCCTTTCAAGTATCTCAGGATTCTTTTTACAGCTGTGAGATGTGCAGTATTTGGATTTGCATTAAACTTTGATACAGCACTTACTGCTTGTGCGATGTCTGGTCGTGTTGCCATAGCAGCAGTAGTAAACTTCCTACCATGGATTGATAGGTGGTCGGGTTTACTGGTTTACTCACATCATCTTCCTTTTTCAGCTTGACATTGGAGTCAGCTGGTGTTGTTACTGGTTTTGCATTGTCCATTCCATACTTTTGTAAAATGTCCTCAATGTATTTCCTCTGATGAAGAAAGATGCACTCTTTGTCTTTGTCTTGAACAACAGAGATGCCCAGAATGTAGGACAGCTCACCCATGTCCTTCATTTTGTATCTTTTCTTCAGAGTTTCTTTCAGCTTGTTCATTTTTTCTGTGGATTCTGTAATCAAAATCAGATCATCAACATACACAGCTAGTATTTCTGCTTCCTGACCTGTTCTAACAAACACACACTGGCCTGAGGTACTCTGTGTAAACCCAATGTCTTTCATAAACTCAGTGAAAGATTTGCTCCAGCAGCGAGGTGATTGTTTTAGTCCATAGATCGACTTTTTTAGTTTTCAATTCAGTTTGCACACCAGATGTTCTTTTCCCTGTTTTGTGTAACCCTCTGGTTGCTCCATGTAGATTTCTTCTTCCAAGTGTCCATTTAGAAATGCAGTTACAACATCCATTTGATGTACTTGTAAGTTGTTTTGCACAGCAAATGACAGCAATGTACGAACTGAACTGAACCGTACCACTGGTGAGTAAGTCTCATCATAGTCTGCACCATACACTTGTGAGTAGCCTTTTGCAACAAGTCTACATTTGTACCTTGTCCGTCACTGTGATGCTTTATTTTAAACACCCACTTTGATCCTATTGCTTTGTGATCCTTTGGTAACTCCACCAAGTCCCATGTGTCGTTTTCTAACAGTGATTCATATTCCAAATCAGCTGCTTCCTTCCAATCTTTTGCATTTGGACTCACCATGGCTTCTTTCAGTGTGCTCGGCTCTGTGACACAACACATGTTAGCATAATGTTCAACAGTAACTACATCTGCAAATTCGTCAAATCCGAATCTCCTTGGAGGTTTTCTGACCCTGACTGCTTAACAGCCTCACTGATTGTAATGTTCTCAGCATTTGCTTGCTTTTCATCTGTGCTTAGTGTCACTTCATTGTCTGAGTTGGATGTACTTTCTCCTTGTTTACACCCAAAATCTGACTCATTGAAAACAACATCCTTTCGATTGAGCATTCTCCTCTTTTCTTCATCCCACAGTTGGTAACCTTTAGCATTGTTTGAGTAACCCATGAAGCGAAGCTTTATTGCCTTTTTGTCCAGCTTCCTTCTTTCCATGTCTGGGATATGAGCATAAGCAATACAGCCAAACACTCTCATGTGACTCAGGTCCGGCTTTTTCTCATACCACCTTTGATAGGGTGTTTCCTGGTTGAGAACAGTTGTGGGTAACCTGTTCTGAATGTAGGCTGCAGTTGCAACAGCCTCAGCCCAATACATTCTTGGTAACTTTGCCTGTGATAGCATACTTCTGGCTGCTTCAACTAATGTCCTGTTTTTCCTTTCTGCTACACCATTTTGTTGTGGTGTATGAGGTACTGTCATTTCATGATGAATCCCCTGAGCTTTCAGATACCCCTGAAACTCCCTGGATGTGTATTCACCACCATTGTCTGTTCTGAGTCTTGTCACCTTTTGCCCACACTCATTTGTGAATGTTTTTTCAAACTCCTTAAACTTGCTCAGAACCTCACTTTTCTCTTTCATGAAGTAAACCTTACAGCATCTTGTGTAGTCATCAATAAACGTAACAAAGTACTTAGCTCCACCAATCGATTCAGTTTGCATTGGACCACAAACATCACTGTGAACTAGTTGCAACTTACGTTTTGTCCGTATTTCTCCAAGTGGCTTGCAGGGCTTTCTAGACATTTTGCCCTCAACACAGGCTTCACAGAAGGCTTCTTCCTCACCAGCAGTGAAATTCACTCCTCTCACTAGTTGTTTGAGTTCCTTCAGTTTGGTAGTGTGACCAAGCCGCTGGTGCCACACACTTGCTGTAACTGATGCACTTGACGCACCATGACAGGCAGCAATGCTCCCTTCAACATTAAGCTGGTAGAGTCCATCCGCTCCTTGTGTTCCAATACCTTGAAGTTTTCCATCCTCTCCACGTATGTAACAGCGAGCATTTTTGAATTTTATCGTGTTTCCTCTTTTTACTGCAGCTCCCACTGAAAACAGATTCATTGACAACCTGGGAACATACAGTACATTGTACATAGTTGCATTTTTGACCTCACTAACTCTGAATACCATTCTCAGTTTTATATTGCCAAGTCCAAGAGCTTCAACCACTCTGCCATCACCCAGTTTCACTGATTGTGGCTCTGAAAACTGTTGATAGTGTTGAAGTCTTTCTTTGTTCCATGTCATGTGTTTAGATGCTCCAGAGTCAATTAACCAGACTCCTTTTTGTAACTCACTGTCACTTGACTCCTTTACAACAAAGGAACCTTCACATGAATCCTCAGTCTCCTCGTGCATCATACTTTTGGCTTTGTGAAATTTGTATTTCTTTTTTATGCTTGGACAGTCACGTTTGAGATGTCCCTCTTTGCCACATTTGTAACATTTCCATGTGTTGGAACTATCTGCTCCCACTGTTTTTGACTTATCCTGCACCGGTCCACGCACTTGTGTTGACATGGCTGATGCACCACTTGATACCGGTAAATCAGCATGCACTCGCTTTTGTTCCTCATTTATTAGCGCCTGCTGCACAAACGTCAGTGTCAAATCCTCCATTTTTGTTTCAAGTGCAGTAACAACTGTTGCATAGCTTTGTGGTAAACTGCCCAGTAGCGCGACAATTTGGTCCTCTTCTTCTATCACCGACCCTATTGCACTTAATTGATCAGTTAGCTCCTTCATTCGTTTCAAATGTTCATTGATATTTTCTCCTTCCTTCATTTCACATCTGAAATATTTTTTCTTCAGGAAAAGTTTATTTGCAACAGTGTCCCTCTCAAATTGTCCTTTTAACGTGTCCCACGCTTCTTTTGGTGTCTTGCAGCTTGTTATCAAGTACAACTGGGGGGTGTACTCACGTTTAGTACTAACACTGAAAATGCCTTCTCACGCCGTCGTTCAAACTCGGCTCGTGCGTTAGCATTAGCATCTGCTGCTAGCTGTTCGGTCTCTGTTAGCATACCCCACAGTCCTTTTGCTTTCAGAAGATGTTCCATCTGAAATTTCCATGTTGCCCAGTTCTTCGGTCCGCTCAGCTTGTCAATAAACAGTTTATCTTCCATTGTGAATCCCACAACACTATTTATGACCCACAAGTCCGGGTAAAAAAGCCTTTTTTTTTTTTTTTTTTTTTCAGCGACACTCTGGGCCCATAACCTGTTGAAGTTTTTCTTTATTTAACAACAGAGACGCCACAAGGGGGCAGTACAACTTTTTAACCATTCATTGTAAAATTACTATATTACAACATAAATGCTATTAAAGTAAAACAAAAGATTTTTGTAAAACGAGCAATATCTAGCTGATTTCATTTGATTCAATAAACTCTCCAGCTTTGCACATTTTAACAGGTGCAGTTTAATGAAGTGTAGCTTTAAAAACATTGTGAAAAGACACTTTACAACAGCGTAATAAATGCGCAGTGTATGATATTCAACACATTGCAAACAATAACGGCGTTACTAACGTGTTTGTTTTTTCACTAACGGAGTAATTTAACTAATTACTTTTCCCAGCGTCCCAACGCCGTTACCGTTACTGACAGTTAAAAACGTGGCGCGTTACTATTAATTCGGTTCACTCTGCTCTTCATCAGAGCATCTCTCAGACAAGGAGCTGCAGCGCTGTTGTGTGTTTTTTTTCTGGTGAAAGAGGAGGCTCGGGGTGAGATAATAGGCTTGTTTGAGATGAGCGAAACGGGCACAGATAATCTCGTGAGAGCGAGGCCGACGCAGGCCGTGTCTCAATTAACCAAAGTGCCTTAAATGCGCTGCTCGAACGGCGCATTTAAGTCGGGCGGTACTTCGACCCGCACTTTGAACAGTACATGGAACAGTGCATTTGGGACACGGCCGCAATTTTTGCGCGAGGTGCACAGCAGCTCTCCACCGACTGCGGCCGCCTGCATGGACTACAAAAGCTTAATGCATGATGGGAAACGGTGTCCTGTCACACGTGCATTGACAGCTGATTGGGTCCCAGTTGAGTTTTGATGAGAAACGTGACGCCCTGCCGCACAGCTGCTCCCCCTGCAACTTTACACAAACTACTGCCACATATTTGATATCCACATATGTTTTAAATGTGACTGAAAGTGTCCAGGCTGTTCTCAGATATGGATCACTTTAAACAAATGCAAAATAATTGCAATCTGTTAAAGTGAAATAAATGTTAAAGGTTCACATCAGTTGTGTTTTTATTGTTTTAACAAAGTAAGTAACGGCATAGTTACTTTGCCTAGTAACCAGTTACTTCTCCCAAAAAGTAACTGAGATGGTAACTCGGTTACTTTTTGGAGAAGTAACTTGTAACTATAACTAATTACATTTCTGAAGTAAGATGCCCAACACTGGTGGCCACTGCCTTATCTATCTGAAGGGAGTAGCTAACCACACTGGAAGTGTAAATATAGTGCTGCCTTTTGTGATCAGATTGACAACATCCGACGAACAACCACACGACCAAGCAAGTGTGAGTAGTCTGGGACTATTAGGACTTAAAAGGTTGACCTAAGTCAGGGGCTTAAATAAGAAAAAAAGGCCTAAAAATTTAGATAACTAATCAGAGATTAGTTTTTAGATCGAAAAGGTTATAGCGAGTCAGGGACTTGAAAACTAGTCAGGGATTAGTGCTAGGTCAGGGACCAAGTTTAAAGGCTAACCAGAGTCAGGGACTCACGTGACTGTATGAGTGTGATGACTGTATGAGTGAAAAAGATACTTGATTTAAGATTCATGGCAATTGAGACTGGAAACCTGACGGTGTTAACATAAGGCCCCATATTTCCATTTAATTCAGTTATAGTGGATTTTATGTGACACTGAGATGACTAGGAGTTATAATGGGGTCATCCCATTCAATTCAATTCAATTCAATTTATTTTTGTAGAGCCCAAAATCACGACAGCAGTCGCCTCTTAGGGCTGAACATGAGAGTTGATTAACCAACAGAATTAGAAAATCAACAATGAAAAACAGAAACAGACAAGCAAATTAATCAACAGAAAACAAGCAATGAATAACTGTTCCAGAACATCCCCTGTCCTTAGACCCTCCTTCTCGGCAAGGAAAAACTCCAAAAACCCAGTGGGAAAAAAAAGGAGAAACCTCAAGGAGAACCACAGTGAAGGAGAGATCCACTCCCATGGACGGACAGGCTTTAGATGTGTCCAGGACTAAGGCGCATCCAGTTCAAGTCTGTAGGGCCAGAGTCCCTTCAGGCAAGGCGAATCCCATCCAAAATTAGAATATAAAGGAAAAAGTCTTAAAAAAAAAAGAGAGAAAGAAAAAAAAAAAGAGAAAAAACTCAAAGCCAAACATGATTTTGAGGAACTAATGTGTGTGACTCAGCGGCCCATAGACCCCCGTCAATATTTCCTTTTTTCCCCCTTACTTGAAGAACAAAGAACTTACATAGTGATTTTTTTTCCTTGAACAGTGTTAACTTAGAGTTTAATTTTTATTGAAAATAAGGTTTTTTTGGTCTTAAATATTTAATTGCAACAATATTGTAGCTCCTAAACTACTGTAAAATGGACAACTTAAAAACATAATTGAACTACTACTATGATAAAAGAAAAATGAACTAACGGACTCTTATTAGACGAAGGGAAGAGATGGAAAAGTTTTTGAAAGTTGTAGAAAGATGGGTAAAGAAACATGGGTTTAGTGGAAAACTCTTAGTAAAAGATTGTGAAGTTCTGAATGGGAAAGACTTAACTGAACAGCAACAAATTTCATGTGACTTAAAAGTACTCGCCCTCTTCCTCGTGTCCCCAACCACAGCCCTGAAGATCGACACATGGGCTGAAGGACAACTCCAGGGGCGAGCTGTGGCCAGAGACGCCAAGCTGTGTGCAAACGGAGAGTACAACCATGTGTGGTCTTAGGAAGGACAAAGGGTCAGAGGACAGGTGATGAGAAAGTGACAGAAAGTTTTGGAAAGTGACGGGAAAGTTTTTAGACTGTGCAGGAGAGTTTTTAGAGTGTAGGAAAGAGAGAATTGCAGATTGAAAGTATGTTAGGGTAAGATAGTATTATATTAAAATATAATTTGAACCCATATCTGTGTAAACCCTCAGTTGTCCAGGTCTGATCCATAGCAAAAGACGAAGTTCAAATCTGTCAACTGAACAAATCGTTGTAGGAGTGAAGACGTTTCGCTGCTCATGGAAGACGCTTCTTCAGTTCTGATCAGATTGCTGACCACTGCCTTATATCTATCTACAGGGAGGGGCTAACTACACTGAAACTGTAAACATCTATTGTCTTTAGTTTCAGCTCTATTCCCAACCCTATTCAGCCCTTAACGACCCTGCTATTGTTGCCATTGCCAACAATAGCAGGGCCGTTGCCATCTTCACTATCTTTAAAGGAGTGGTTTGTGGTTTTGAGATGTAGATGCACGGCGGACTGGGGTCCAGAGGAACTCTCACGCCGGTGTTGGTACATCCTCTTGTGGAGTAGCTGTTTAGTTTCTCCAATGTAACTCTCACTGCAATCTTTACTACACTGAATAGAGTAGACTACATTACTTTGTTTGTGGCTCGGGATTTTGTCCTTCGGGTGAGCCAGTTTTTGTCTTAACGTGTTTGTAGGTTTAATTTTGAACCCACATTCAAATGTGCTAAACAAAATTCCTTACCAAAAATTAAAGCTAAATGATGAATACATACATTTTCTCTATTATGTGTGCCTCTGTGGTCAGTTTCAAATGAGCTAATTTTATTAAATAATGATCTTAAAAACCAAAGTCTGAGTGCAGTGGCTCTGGGTGTATCGCTTTGAACTGAAAGGTCGCATGACCTGGACTGGCCCTCTGCTGTTGTCTAAAGACTGTCTGAACATGGCTGCTGTGTCACTGAGGAAGATGAACTGAACAGAAATTAAAGAAAGTTTGCTGGGTCTAAAATTCATCTGTGGACTGGGCTCCTCCTCTACTGGCCCCATCAAGTTGTCACTACTGCTGCGTTTGAGTTGTGTTTGCCTGAGCATTCATGACTGGAACATACTCTCCGATCCACACAGTTAAATATTTAGTTTTAAACTAAATTCAAAATTTAGAAGGGCATTCAATTATTTTAAAATTTTTGCTCCATTCCTGAAAACAACTGTTTACAAATGTAGCATTATTTAGGATATTTCTTTCATTTTGCGCTGTAACTCTGGGGCTGTAACATACTGAATATGCAACTCATTTGAAATGGAACTTTGAATGGTCACAATTAAACTTAGAAATTGAATTTTTAAAGCAGTATAACTTCTAATGCAAACAAAATATATAGCTTTATTATGTATGAAACCTGAGACTGCTGGATTCTGAAATGCTTTAGATTGTTTGTTGTAAATGTTTAGTTGACTACTCTAAATTAGGTCAAAATGTCACTACTCCTGAAGGTGTTTGAAATGTGTGTTTCAAATTGAATCGTATTTTTAGAACATAAAAAAATGAGTTTTTAATGTTTGTAAAAACAATTATTAAGAAAGATTATTTAAGGTCACAATTATGACCCAAAAAGTGTAGACTCCCAGCCAAATGTCCTTGCTCTGTGGACCAGGTGCACATGGACCTGCACAGGGATGAAATGAGGAGGGAAACAGCTGACAGCCCATTTGGGTCTTAATATAATAATTATAGTGATTATTTTTAATAACAACAAGCAAATGAGAGAGAAAACTACTTTGGAAAAACACGATACAGTAGTACAAAATGGACTGTATATTAGCACAAGAAAAGAAAATAATTCTACTAAGATCAATGTTTAAATGGGTTGAAATATTGAGTCATGGGCTGAGTCATGTCTAAACAGGAGGGATGTGTAATATCATAAATCAGTACTATACTACGTATAATTACTCAAAACATTATTATTTTTGGGGGGAATTTTATTCAACTCCACAAAGCTAGAAATTTAGAATATTGTCTAGTGTGTATTGATGCTTATTCTAAATGGGTCGAACGAACTGTTCCCTTGCCACTCTCCAGACGTACTGATAGTAGAAAAAGCGTCATATAAAAGAATATTACCTACATTGGGTATTCTACAAGTTCTGAGGAGTGACAATGGTACATATTTTGTGAATGAAGTCATTGACAAAATGGGGCAAAAAAAAAAAAAAAAAAAACTAAACTAACTAAGTAACTTACACCATTTGAGATAATATCTGGACCATATATATGCGATACCAGACTTAACACTCAACTTAAGGCATTCACCAGATAATGTGAAAGACCTGTCTGATTACATGAGGAGAACTTTGATGACAAGAGAATATTTAGAACCAAATACTGTTCCCTGTGTTCTTTTGTCTCCCCAGGAACAACTCATTTAAGTTCGAAGTAGGAGACTGGATGCTTTGCAAAGTGATCAAATGGAAGTGGTGAGAAGGTCCTTACAAAGTGCTGCAAGCCACAACCACAGCTGTGAAGAAAGCTGAAAGGACCATGTGGATTCATCTAACACTGTAAGCTGAGGAGGATGGAAAGAGCAGTGCCAATAAATGGGGGATGCGGGAAAAAGTTTAAAAGCTGTAAAACCTCAACAGGAGGTCAGGAGAGGTTGTGCGGGAAAATACTGATTACTGTTGTTAGAGGGAGGAGCTGAGTTAAAACATGTGTCAATGTTTTGTCGTGAGCTTGAATAAAAGAGATCTCTGAGAAGAGGAAGTCGGAGCATCGGATACAGCATTGGAGATGGTGCGAGACAGAGACCGTGAGAAGGTCTGTGTCTGATTCTCTCTTCCCTCTGATTAGAGAAGATCAGAGTAAGAAAAGTCTAACACTTATCTTGAGTCTTTTTGGTGGTAATCAGCGCGTTGAGAAACTGAGTTTTCTTGACATTGTTATAGACAGTTAAACCCAAAATATGGGTTTAATTGTATGTATAAAATGCATGCCATTTTAATCACAAACAATAGTGGTATTATTAAAACTCGCGAAAATAATGAACAAGTTGTGATTCATGTCAATACAGCATTTAAATCAGGCTATACTCTGTAGTTATCATATTTGCCCATAATCTGGTTTAAAATGTATTTGAATGTAACAAATCTTAGTGTGCAAAAGAAATAATCATTTCACTATATGACTAGATTTTTTTTTGATGGCTGACTAAAATGAAATCACCTCCCTGCCCTTGTTAAAGAGACCCCTACATTCACATTTACGACCAGGCTTAAAACTTTCCTCTTTGAATTAACTCATGGCTAGGTCAGTTAGGAGCAGAAATAAAACGTGGGGGGAAGTGTGATAATCTGAGCACTATCCTCTGTTTCCTCCCACTTTCCCTGTCAACAAAAATTCACTATGCAGTTAACCTGCAGTTTGTTCATTGCTTTTCAAGTGTTGTTCCCTGTCCCACTCCCCTCTGGGGAGTGCAAGTGGCGCTAAGTGACTGGATCCTAGATGCCCCTCCTATACCCTGATCATGTTCTGTGGACCCAGATTCTCCACTTCCTTCACCTGGCTGGATGACCCAATACCTGGCTAGGGTGACCCCAACCCTACTGTGGAAAAGTCTCCCTCTGTCCCTTTGACTTGAGTGGGCTCTGGTCCTACAGACTTTAACTTTATCTGCAAACGGATGTGTATTAATCCAGGACACATCCTCGAGGCTTCTCTTTGTCCCACAGAGGATGTTCTAGGACAGTTATTCCTCTGGGGACATTATCTGTTTGTTTTCTGTTGGTTTAATCTGTTTGTCTGTTATTGACTAATGTATGTTTCATTGTTGAGTTTCTAAATTTCTATTAGCTAAATCAATTATCATGTTAAGCCCTAAGTGGCAAGTGCTGTTGTAATTTTGGGCTTTCCAAAAATAAATCAAATTGAATTAAAATAATCGTGATACTTGATACTCCACTTGAGGCAGAAGGAGCTGAGTCAAAAGGCAAAGCTAAATGTAAGAAAATGGATGTATGGATAAAATAATCTTTAGTCTCAGCAAAAGTACAAAAAGTGGTTGATGTTTATTGCATTCACGGCTTGTCATCTTCAGATTAGGCCACCAGAGGGAGCCACCTGTTTATACATTCTTATAATTGACTTCTGCCAAGCTCCAGGAAAAATATTATAAAGTCTACAAACATTTGAAAGTCAAGGCACCTTTGGTTGCTATCATACATTCAAATGCATCAGTAGGAAATTATTACAGTGCAATTTCAGTATACAGTTAAAATGATGCGGCAAAGATAGTTCAGAGTTTAGTCTTTAAAATCTGAGCAATGTTTCAGTCTGTCCATTTAATGTTTTTATACTTCTTTCTTAATGGTAAGAAAGAAGACTTCTTCCTACTGTAATGTGCACAGTTTCACAAAGGGACAGACAGAATGTTGCAGCTAACAGGAAATTATATTTGATTTATAAATGACCAATGTACATATTCTGGTGCCACAGATTTGTCTTCTGCAAATGCTTGCAAAATGCATGCCTGTATGACATTAAACTTCTCTTTCTTGCATCTATTCTATTCCAGGTTTTGTTATTGCTCAAAATGCTTTGAAAATCATGCACTCTTTGTTTGAGTGGGTTTCCCACTCCACAGATCTGTCATTTGTGTTGAACAGTGGAACATTTTAGTCAAAGCAGTAGTCTCCAGAGAGATGAGGAGGCGGCAAACCCCCCAAGGTGTTACAAAGTGCACCTTTAAAGTGGCTCCCAAAACAAAGTTTTACTATAAATATAACTGATCATATACTTACAAGTTACAACCTCTTTCTAATTACTTTGCAGTCCACATAAAATAAAAAACAATCCAAACAGAAAGGCACTTACACATACTGTACATTCTATATTATATCTATCCATTATTTACTGGTATCTCACAAACTTGCAGCTTGCCATTAGGCCCAACAGTTATATCATTGTTATTGTTTGTTTGTTTTTTTCGGTGTACAAAAGTTAACTGGAAACCATTGTCTGAATAGAGCAATATTGTAATTGTCACAATAATATCAGTGCTTGTTCTGTGGCTGATATTTAACCACACTACTTGGTTAAATGAATTTCTGCTCTCAGTTCCTTCTTTGGCCTTTTCAACCTTCTCTGCAGTCCACAAAGTTCCCCTTGATCCAGTAGCAGATTTGAGCATATTTTAGGGGAGTAATTCGGACCGCCACGTTGTAGTCCTGGGACGCCCCTTGCCTCTCCACCCACTGATGGCCCGAGAACACCCCTATGATTTTGCGCTCCCATTTGCGGCGCAGGGGGTCCCACATGCGAGCGTAGACCCCTGACCCACTGGCCCCAGGCTGAGCATCGCAGTGCTGATACAACAGGTCAGGAGTCTCCTCTCCGGCCGGGCAGAAGCGGTAAACCAGATGCCCCGGTCGATCATTATCAAACCCAGAAAAATGCACTCTTCTCCCAGGTAGTCTCTGGGTAGGGGGGCTAATTCCTAACTTCATATGATGACGTTTATGGGGCTTTTTCAGTTCAAGAAGGGCATAATCATAGTCCATGCCAATGTCATTAGCGTTAGCTTTTATCCAGCCTTTGGGGACATGGGTACGCCTGGCACGAATCCACTGAAATTTCATTTTGTCATTAGTTGGAGGGGCATAAGGTGAACCAATGTGACTGGTCAAATTTAAGAGGAGATTTGTTGACTGTGTGTCACGATATTTGGGTTTTAAGAAGCCAACTCGAAGTCTCTGAGCTCCTTTCACGTAGTTCTTGCCATCATGAACACAGTGTGCTGCTGTGAGCACGTGCCTGTTTCCTACCAGAGTCCCTGAGCAGCCCGTGGACAATTTGACTGCCACTGAAAAAGGAAACTGAAGCAAATAGTTCTGCCCCGCAATACTAAATCTCCCGTCATGCCCAAAAATCTGCCTTTTCCTTCTCACATGAACCTCCCTCTTCTCATAGGACTTTGCTTTGTAAACCACAGAAGTATCAGAATTTGGATTGTAGCCATAAATCCCAACAGAGGTTGTGGTTAGGCTCCCATTTGAGTGAAGCGTCTCGTAGGATAAAATATTTTGGAGGTCCCAGTAGCTCGGTTTGGGGGCTTTCCTGTGGCAGTCAGGGTCACAGGAGGAGCTGACATTCAAACGAGCCTGGGACAGGAAGTGAGGGGCGGGGCCAGGTTTGGTCTGTTGTGGGAGGACCACCGGGACCCTCTGGAGAACCCACTGCTGACGAGACCAGCATCCAGAGAGAAGCAGGAGGAGGCCGAGCATGAGGCAGAGAGATGGAGATCTGCGGGTAGTTAAGGAAAAACAAAACAGAAATTTGCACTGCTATTAAATATATCAATAAACAATGATTAGTTCTGTGGTAACTCACTTCAGTGTAGGCTACTATCATTTTGAACATCTCCAGTTCTTGTTTTGGCTTTTATAGCCATGACTTTTTGTTTTTTAAAGTATTATGTACTGACTGATATGATTTGGAAATGTCTGTCTCACTTTGTTATTTGATAGGATGAAATGTGTTTTAATAGCCATAGTGCTGACAGGCATTTGGAAATGCCAGAATGTAATCTTGTTTTATTATTTCATAATTATTTTAGAGGAGGCTGTCTGAACTATTTAGAACTTTCATTAGGAAGTTTTTTTTTACTCAAGTACGGGATACCAATGGCATGCATGATGTTAATCAGGCTACATGAAGCAATACTTTTACCTAATTACATAGATAAATCTGATTATGCATTAGTTTGCTCTCATACGAAACCACACATATGGATGCATTACAGCATCGCGTGACAGAGGAAGATTTGGGGAATTCTTTTTATCATGAGAGGAATTTGGCAGTCATAAACTTCCTCTGTTTTTAATAGTGCACTTATGACGGTCAGGGCAAAGATCCGGTTTTAAAGGCTGTGATTGAAAATTCTTGCGTTTCCCCTGGGACTGTTATACTGCATCAGAGGATGAATAACCCCAACTATGGCTTTAAAATGACTGCAGGGATCAGCAGCTTAGCCAGAAGATTGCATGTATCAAATAATAATGTAAGCCACAATATAGCCACCACAGAACAATAGATTACAGTACCCTAAATGTTAGTAGTATTACAACATGACAAACTTTAGATGAAATATGCCATAAAGTGGCCTTTGAGTTTATTTTAATATGTTTAATAACCCTACCCCTACCCTAATGACCTTATATTGTTTCGGCAATTATGGGGTTAATTCTTTCTTTTGTAGGTTACCGGCAAGCTTTCAGTCAACACTTTGTATTAGCATACTATTATAGCCTCCCTGAATTGAATTATTAAGGCATACACCTTTGTAAAGACACGTTAAATATAGAAAAATGTGATGTGAAATAACAATGTGAAGTAGGTTAATAGTTAATCTGCAGTTTGGTTACAATAAAAACTTGACTTACGCAGCTGAGAAGCGCATGGCTGGCGCAGGTAGCAGGAGAAGCCACTGAGCAAAACGGATCCTGCGATAAAAGTTTTTGACAAATTTGAATACTTTTCTCTTTTTTCCTTCCCGTTTTCTTCAGATGACGGTAATCCGAGGCACAGCGGAAGAGAGGCGAACAGCGGAGAGGCGCAGCGCTGGTCCTGGGTCAGTCATGGTGCTCTGTGAACTGAGCTAAAGATGCGCGGGCCCCAGCGAACGGAGAGACGGTCACGTGACACCACTCCTCCACTTTGCATCTGTTTTATTTCATCATGTTTTGATGAAGCCAGTCACGTTTTAGAACAGGCTTGTCAAACTCAGGCCCGCAGGCCAAATTTGTCCCTCGATATAAATATATTTGGCCCGCGAGATCATCATCAAATATGTATTAGAGCTGGCCCACCAGCCGTGGTACCAGTATAACACATGCACCTCTAACACTATGAATCCCAGAATGCTTTGCAAATGTGTTGCCGCGGCCCCCACACTATCCACCCCTTCTAAAAACATGTAGATGTTGCTGAAAAATGTCAATAAATATTTAGTTTGGCCTTAGTCACAATTTAAAATTTTGGCCCTCTGTGAATTTGAGTTTGACAACCTGTTGTAATGCAGACTGGTAGACCAAATGTACCTGGGGAAGGTTTAACAGTGTTTATTTACAGTTTGTGAATAATAGACAACAAAGGGGCGGGGAGCTGGTGGTGCGGTGCGCGGTGTGGTGCGTGGTGTGGGCAGGCCGGGACGGGGAGTTGAGTGCGAAGCCAAGGTCCGGCGACGAGGAGTGAAGGCGCAGGAGCAGGGCGAGGAGCAGGACGAGGAAAGTCAGGACGAAAAGCCGAGTGCTGGGTGAAATCTGGAGACGAGGTGAGCAGAGTAACGAGATGCACTGTACCAGAGAGAGCAGGAGCTTAGTCGGAGCGGAGCCAGGAGCGAAAGCAAGTTGCATTTGTTTCCCAAATTTTTACAGGAAGTGCTCTGACGTGTTTTTAAACTCCATACACTTTTACTACAATCATTTGGATGATTTCAGCTCTGGAATTGCCTATTTCTACTGATCTATAAAGGTAAAGGGTAGCTGTTAACTTGAAAATTACATCACAAGGTGGAAACAGAGCTTTTTGAGTTTTTGAGATGTTGACAGTCTAGTAATACAGGATTACTCAAACGTGTCAATGAAACAAAACACACAAGTAACAACATTATAACATGGCTTACAGCTCACAAGACTCAATTTAGCGTAATATAGCACATTTAAGTAAAAACAAGGATTAAACTCAGAATTTATGTTACATAACTTGCATCACAAGAAAAAAAAATGCACAAAACATAAAACTGGCTGCACACTGTTTTCAATTTGGCCTTTCAACAACTTTTGTCAAGTTGCATAGATTTGCATGCACTTTCAGGACGTACAGAACCCTTAGTAGTGTTGACAGGGTCTTGACTTGATGTTTTGTTGTGAATGAGATAGACAACAACAGCTGATAAGAGCTGGGCCAAAACAAGGTCCAAAACAGGACAGATGTGTTGGAGGAGGAAGAGAGGGAAAGGGGCGATGATGCACACATGGATAAAAACAGTTCAGTTTCTTTCTTTGTTTGTGTTTGAGGCTTTGACCATGACTGCTCTTCCTGTCTCTTTGCTGACCCTCTCCCATACTTTACATTGGCAACACAATCCAGTCAACAGACTCTGGTGCAGTACCAGTGACGTCTCTCTCACATACTCTACTTGGCTTCAGTTATTGTTCAAAGACTATTTACAGATTTTGGTGCTTTATAATTCAGTCACAAGAAGTCTGAGCTGTTTAAAACTTGGAACAGAATATTTGCTTTGGCAATGTTTAAATCCATGCCCAAAATAGTTCTGTTAAGCTGTATATATGGCTGAAATGTTTTTCAAGGTTAATTTTATGATGATTATTTATGTTTTGCCCCTCCCCTGAACCGCCACCTTAACGTGGTGGAGGGGTTTGAGTGCCCGAATGATCCTGGGAGCTATGTTGTCGGGGGCTTTATGCCCCTGTAGGGTCACCCATGGCAACAGGTCCAGGGGGACGGGTCCAAGAGGTTCAGAAGCCCTTTATGAAGACAATAAAATCAAGGCCAGTTACGTCGCCGGACCGGCGTCACCGGGGCCCCACCTGGAGCCAGGCCTGGGGTGGGTGCTCGACAGCGAGCGCTGGTGGCCGGGCCTTTCCCCACGGGGCCCGGCCGGGCTCAGCCCGAAGGAGCGCGACGTGGGGCCGTCCTCACGTGGACCCACCACCCGCGAGAGGATCCATAAGGGGCCGGTGCAGTGTGATCCGGGCGGCAGTCGACGGCGGGGGCCCCGACGACCGGATCTCCGGACATGGAGACTAGCTCTGGGGACATGGAATGTCACCTCGCTGGGGGGGAAGGAGCCTGAGCTTGTGCGGGAGGTTGAGCGTTACCGACTAGATATAGTCTGCCTCGCCTCCACGCACAGTTTGGGCTCTGGAACCCAACTCCTTGAGAGGGGTTGGACTCTCTATTTCTCTGGCGTTGCCCGTGGGGAGCGGCAGCGCGAACTGATGTGGGCTTGCTCATTGCCCCACAGCTCAGCCCGTCACGTGTTGCAGTTCTCCCGGTGAACGAGACGGTCGCGTCCCTGCGCCTTCGGGTCGGGGACAGGTCTCTCACTGTTGTGGCAGCCTACGGGCCAAACAGCAGTGCAGAGTACCCGGCCTTCTTGGAGTGCCCTGGGGGGGGTACTAGACAGTGCACCCACCGGGGACTCCGTTGTTCTCCTGGGGGACTTCAACGCCCATGTGGGTAACGACAGTGACACCTGGAGGGGCGTGGTTGGGAGGAACGGCCTCCCTGATCTGAACCCGAGCGGTGTTTTGTTATTGGACTTCTGTGCTAGTCACAGTTTGTCCATAACGAACACCATGTTCAAGCACAAGGGTGTCCATCAGTGCACGTGGCACCAGGACACCCTAGGTCGGAGGTCGATGATCGACTTTGTAGTTGTGTCATCTGACCTCCGGCCGCGTGTTTTGGACACTCGGGTGAAGAGAGGGGCAGAGCTGTCAACTGATCACCACCTGGTTGTGAGTTGGATCCACTGGCGGAGGAGGAAGCCGGATAGACCTGGCAGGCCCAAGCGTATCGTGAGGGTCTGTTGGAAAACGTCTGGCGGAGCCTTCTGTCAGGGGGGGTCTTCAATTCGCACCTCGGGGAGAGCTTCTCTCTGATCCCGGGGGAGGTTGGAGACGTGGACTCCGAGTGGGCCATGTTCTCCACCTCCATTGTTGATGCGGCTGCCCGTAGCTGTGGTCGTAAGGTCTGCGGTGCTTGTCGCGGCGGCAATCCCCGAACCCGGTGGTGGACACCGGAAGTAAGGGATGCCGTCAGGCTGAAGAAGGAGTCCTATCAGGCCTTGTTGGCTTGTGGGACTCCTGAGGCAGCTGACGAGTACCGGCAGGCCAAGCGTGCTGCGGCTCGTGCTGTCGTGGAGGCAAAAACTCGGGGTTGGGAGGAGTTCGGGGAGGCCATGGAGGAGGACTTTCGGACGGCCTCAAAGAAATTCTGGGCAAACCGTTCGGCGCCTCAGGAGGGGGAAGCAGTGCTTCACCAACACTGTTTACAGTGCGGGTGGAGAGCTGTTGACCTCAACTGGGGATGTTGTCGGACGGTGGAAGGAATACTTTGAGGATCTCCTCAATCCCACTGTCACGTCTTCGGAGGAGGAAGCCGAGGCTGGGGACCCGGAGGCGGACTCGTCCATCACCCTGGCCGAAGTCACTGAGGTGGTTAGCAAGCTCCTCGGTGGCAAGGCTCCGGGCATTGATGAGATCCGTCCCGAGTACCTTAAGTCTCTGGATGTTGTGGGGCTGTATAACCAACACACAGTAGTAAGCTGCCACCCTGGAACGCGAGATTGACAGGCGGATCGGTGCAGCGTCTGCAGTGATGCGGTCGCTGTATCGGTCCGTTGTGGTAAAGAAGGAGCTGAGTCGAAAGGCAAAGCTCTCGATTTACCGGTCAATCTACGTTCCTACCCTCACCTATGGTCATGAGCTCTGGGTCATGACCGAAAGGACAAGATCGCGGATACAAGCGGCCGAAATGAGTTTCCTCCGCAGAGTGGCTGGGCGCACCCTTAGAGACAGGGTGAGGAGCTCAGTCACACGGGAGGAGCTCGGAGTAGAGCCGCTGCTCCTTCACGTCGAGAGGAACCAGCTGAGGTGGCTCGGGCATCTGCTCAGGATGCCTCCTGGACGCCTCCCTAGGGAGGTGTTCTGGGCATGTCTCACCGGGAGGAGGCCCCGAGGAAGACCCAGGACACGCTGGAGGGACTATGTCTCTTGGCTGGCCTGGGAACGCCTTGGGGTCCCACCGGAGGAGCTGGAGGACGTGTCTGGGGTGAGGGAAGTCTGGGAGTCCCTGCTTAGACTGCTGCCCCCGCGACCCGGCCCCGGATAAGCGGAAGAAAATGGATGGATGGATGGATATTTATGTTTTGATTAATTTATATTGTGATTTTAATGTCTTTCTTATGGTTCTCAACTTCTATTCATCTCCATGGAAACAAGCAGGTGACAGCATCGGTTCACTTTTCAGGTCAGATCTGTGGAGAGGCAAACCCGCTCACAGTATAAATGCATGTTTTCAAGGTATTTGTTTAGTGAAAAAGTGTAAATAAGTGTAAGAATGATACATTTAATGCTATACTATGAAACATTCCAGGCTAATCAGAAACATCTCAAATTACTTAATGCTGGTGTAAGTATAAACGAGGTGTGTGAGTGGCTGGCGGTGGCCGTCTGATTGGAGCCACAGCTCTCTTAGTCTATAACAGGGTGGCAGCTTACTACTGTGTGTTGGTTGTGGATAAATATCACAATATATTGCTTTGAATATCTTGAAAGGCATTAGAACATATAAAATACAATATACACAATGTTCATGATCATATATAGGGATTGGGTTTGTGTCATCACTCATCATATACTTTTGTGTTGACATAGGGAAATAAATTAAGTTTTTAAAAGCCAAAACAAACAGAGTGTTCATTCAATTTATGACAAATGTATTTATTAGTAGTGACTCAACAACTTACGGTTGTACGACTGCTCTTTGGCTTACTTCTAAATTGAACTTTAATCCCAAGCTGTATTGGTTATCAGTCAGACAGTTATTTAATTAAATGAAGGCCCACCAAGCATTGTGTTATATGATCTGCTAGACTAGAATTAGTAGAGAAGTATTGCTGGGTTTCAGATGACATCATAATAGTCTTTAGGCCGATGATATTTAATACAGATGGGGGGGGCAACTAAAATGTATATTGTTAAAATGCAGACTTTTGTTGCATTTTAACGATATAGAAATGATCAGATTCAACATTTGTGCATTCACATTTTGGATATTTCATGACAAAGTACAACTGGCTCTTGCCTCCTAATTGTAAATATGATATCATCAGGTTCTATATACCAAGAAGACCAAGACAGTTCATTTATTCATACCTTTGATGTTCATTCCTTGACATTTTTCTTTGGGGAGAGACATTCTGTCCAGAGGGTTTGTGAGCACCATATCTCTTCACAAATATGAACATTGTTGGCAGGATGTGATTGAGTGGGTAAGACCGGGACAGAGACACAAAGAGCAAGTGAGAGAGGCAGAAGTGGTGACTCATTTGTCCTTATCCTGCAGCTATTGGCTCATGGTTAAAATCTCACATGATCCTCAAAGTCGTACTCAGAGTGTTTTCTGAAGTCTGCTGCTTCTGATTATAGATGTGGAGTTTGCCAGGATGCAGGGTGGACCCACTGGCTCATCACACAGGGCCCACACCCATCCCAGAGCACATAGGAACAATTCGCTCTAAAAACATCCTCAAGAATATGCTAATACTTCCAACAGCCCATGTATGCTTGATTAAATCTGTCAAGAAACATGTCTCTAGCAAAGGCACTTAAGGAATATTGTAAATCCTATATATGTCCTTATACCATGTGTCTAATAGAATAGTTGAAATGCAGTTATGTGCAATCACTGTGTAACTTTTCTGGCAGAGTGGAGGGTCTGTCACCTCCTTGGCTCCTTTGAAATGTTATTGCTTTGCCTTATCTATCTTGCATTTTTTGTATTAGAGGTGTTTTTATCAATAACAAAAAATATATATATTAAAAATCGTGCATTCCTCCTGTCAGCCTTTTCAAAGATCTGACCGGTAATTTGCAGTGATGGAAGGTAGTACAAGTCGTACAAGTAGTTAAGTACTAAGTAGAATTTTTAGGTATCTGTATTTTACAATGAATACTTTTTACTTCACTAGGTGAGCAGGTATCTGTGCTTTTTACTTCACTACATTTTTTTAACTGGACTGAAAAGTAAAAAGTACTTTTGATTTGAGGGTTATTTTTGCCATGTTCGTAGTAACATTCTGACTAACGTTTTAGAGTTCAAGTTTCAGTTTAGAGCAAACAAAAATAAATACACACAAAAATATGTATAATTTTTCAATCAATATCGCTACATTTAACACTTAAATTGACAACACTTGGGTGGAATACTTTTACTTTCTACGCTTTAAGTACATTTTTAAACAGGTACGTTTTATTTAATTTACTTAAGTAGATTTTCTCCTCTGACAATTTTACGTGAGTAAATTTTTACCTCTGTATCTGTACTTTTACTTAAGTAACAAAATTGAGTACTTCATCCACCACTGGTAATCTGGCCAAGGGTAATCTGGGCAAGGTGATGCCACTTGCTGGTCTTGTTTAATGCCTTACTGCGTAACACTTCAAACAAAGCAAAAACATCTTACAAGACATGGCAGAGCCCCATTGTGAAAAGTTACATAGTTCTTTCATTTCAGAATGTTTTATTGTCTTTGATTGTCAGTGATTTCAATAGTACCATCTGGATTCCTATACTTCAAAGTTAACAACAGTGCAACTTGTGTTGCAAAATAAAGTCAGTCTTATTCTCTTTTAGGTAGTTCTTTGCCTTGGCTGTGAAAGTGGTCATATGTTGAACTGAGCAATAGTCATCAGACTTCATGGGTCAAACTTTAGTCCAGCACCTTATTATGATAAGAATTACTCAGGACACAATGCGCTGGTTGAACCTCTTCCTCCTCGGCTTTGATCAGTGCTGCAGTTCTGGCACCACACGCAGCCCTGTGGTTTTCTGACCATTGTAAAAACTGCTAACCATGTTCACTCCTCTCTCCATGGAGTTTAATGCCATACTGTGGAACATTCCACATAAAGGAATAGCATCTCCATGGAGACCCTCAACCTGAAAATGTGCATATTATAACTCTAACATGCAACAGTTCCATATCACCAATAGTGCAAAACACTAGCACACTAGCAGATGGTAGACCCTCCACAAGAAAAGTTGCATGGTGCATCTTTAATTTTGAGTACATTTTATCCACATTTTTCCTCTTTTGCATTAGTTTGATTTGGACCTATTTTAGACCTAGAAGATTTCTGTTACAATATAGTCCCTTTAGATCTTGTTGTACTTGTAATGCTATGTTTTCTTTCTTTTGTGAAAAGTTAGAAAGCTGCTGCCCTCTGAGTTGCTTTTTTCTCAAGGTAATGTCTCCTCCCATTCCTCCTTTGTGTACATAACTTCATTTTATTATTTTGATAAAAGGCTGTTTTTGTTTGGCTGTGCCCACAGTTGTCTGGGAGACCCACATTCCCTGGATACTGCTCATGTTAATTGTTTTATTCCTCCCACTCTGTTCCCTCTGCTTCAACCCGAAGACACAATCAAACAAGTGTGGAGCTCTTCACAGTGCAGCTGCGTTTCTCTTGTTTCATGGTTTTTAAATAGACTTATGAATAAACAAGATTAGGGCACAACAGTTACAATAAGACAATACATAAGTTGTAGAAAAAAACAAAACAAAAAAACAGCAACAACAACAACAACAACAACTGTTAAAGCTATCAGGGCATGTTTTGTTTTGTTTTTAAATATTCTTCTTCTCTTTCCCATCTCCGATCATGAGTCATCTGTCCAGCTCTGGTGCTCTCTCGTGGGAACGAAACAGCTGTTTGGCGAAATGAGATAATCACGAGAGAAGCCATTTTGAACACATTATTGTTATATCACTTTGAAATCTTTTACGGAACTTAAGCCAATGTTAAAGCTTCAGAGCAGTGAGGAAGTGTGAAGATGGCAACTCATCTTAAATAACAATTAATGTAGCATGAATAAGTTTTTGCTCTCAAAGTATCAAATAAAAAGACAAATTAGTTCAAATTGACCATATATAGTAGAGTCCTAGAGATAAGTGCATGCAGACTTGTAAATACATATTCAGATGTGATGAAATAGTGAGACTTGTGCTCATGCACTCATATTGTGAAATCATTGACATCTGCACAAATGTTATCTCTAGCAAAACTGCACAACTTTAGTACTTAGTTTTCAGTATATCCTCCCCTTTTGTTTACTTTAATTGCACTATAGAAAAAGTTAAAGAAAAAGAAAAACTGTAAAATAAATTTTCAAATCTGCCAACAGGACAAAAAGTTATTTGAATGAATACCTTTTGCCTTATATCTATCTGAAGGGAGGAGCTAATTATATTGAAACTAACACAGACATTAACTGTACTATGTAACTTTTCTGGTGGAGGGTCCTCAACATGTTTGTCTCCATGGAGATGTTATTGCTCTGCCTGTAATGTTCTGCAATATGGCATTAAACACATATTTCTCCTTTAATTGAAAAAAAAATTAAAATATATGCACTGATTCTTACTGTGAGTAGGTTCGTGTCTCCAGAGATGTAACTCATAGCCTGGTGGTGTCACCTGCTTAAAGCCAGACTGTGGAACTGTCATGATCCCTGCTTGCTCCTGCCTCCTGTGTCTCCTCTCCCCCTCCCTCACCTGGGGGAGGGGGAGAGGAGACACTCGGGGCCGACAGAACATTGACTCACTCTCCCACCGGCCTGCCCTGTGTACCCGCCTGCCTGCCCTGTGTACCCGCCTGTCTATCTGCCTGTTTTCTGCTCCCCACCTGGTTCCGTCCTGACCTGTCCGCTCCAGCCCTGGACCATGGCGGCTCCGCTGGACATGATCTTCTGTCCAGGGACCTCCACATGTCCTTTGTTTTTAACCAGGCCGATGTAGCTCCGCTGGACACTGTATCCCGCCAGGGACCTCATCGTGCCTTCTCGTCCTGGTCTGGACTATTGTGGCTCCGCTGGACATTGTCTTCCGTCCAGGGACCTCCACATGTCCTTTGTTTTTATCCGGGCCGATGTAGCTCCGCTGGACACTGAACTCCGCCCAGGGACCTCGTCGTGCCTCCTTGATCCTCGTCCTGATCCTCGTCCTGATCTTCGTCCTGATCCTCGTCCTGTTCCTTGCCCTGTACCTCGCCGTAAGCGGAGGTACAGGGTGGAGGGGGCCCCTCCCCCAGGCCCCCTCCACCCTCCCGATTTGGTCAAGCTCTTTGGGACGTCTGGGAGCCGTCCCTTAGGGGGGGGGGGTACTGTCATGATCTCTGCTTGCTCCTGCCTCCTGTGTCTCCTCTCCCCCTCCCTCACCTGCCTGACTCCAGAACTGGGTGGAGCCCTGGCTCCTCCCACACACACCTGCAGCCCATCAGGGCAATCGACACAGCTGCAGGAGCTTAAAAGGAGCCAGGACCCAGCTCTCCTTGCCAGGTCGTCTGCTGATCGTCACCGTGTGTCTGCGTGCTGCTCACATCACTGTTGGTCCTCGTGTCTCTGCTGTGCTACCTGTCCGTGTCCTGCTGATGTCCTGCCCGTTTCCTGCCTGTGTTCTCTGACCCTGTCTCCCGGTACCGGCTGTGCTCCCGTCTCGTGTGTTCCCTGCACCTCTGGACCCTGACCTGCACCCAGCTCCTCGTATGTTCTCCCGTCACCTGTCTTGTGTCCTGTCAATAAACGCCCTTAAACTTGCCCCGCATCTTTGGTCCGCCTCACACCCCACATTATGACAGGAACATTCCAGACAAAAGAATAACATCTCCATGGAGATTTTATTCAGGACAAACATTGATCAACCAGAATATGTACATATTATAAGTTTAACATGTAACCAATACAACAAACCCATGAAAGGTTTAAAATTATATTAAACATTCTGGAGTAATAACTTTACACCTACGCTACATTTTTTTCTATCGTGTGGTATATGTTTCTATTGTGTCCTTGGGCATCACACTTAATTCACAAAATGTTGTGTTGCAAAATTACTTCACTTTGTTTTTTAAAATGTATTTTTGAGCTTTTATTCTGAGCTAAATAGTTTAGGACAGTGCCAACGGAATGTTTTCGTATGGTCTTTGTTTCCATGATTCAATATAATGAGAAGCACTGAGTTTGCATTACAGGGGTTACACAGTCACATAGCCCAGAAACATGTCTCTATAATTTATCTAAAAAGTAAACTGTGGTGTTACCAAGCTATGTGAGGGGAGCTAGACAGTACACAGCCCACGGACAGCCTCAAATTCCAGCAACTGCAGTTTGCATTGGAAATACTTGGATTTGTCCCAGGGAGTGTTTGATTGAGATTCATCCAGACATTGTTTCGGTCCCAAAGCAGAGAACATTAATCTTTGAGGCTGCTGAAAAAGCATCTGATCGGGAAACGCATTTCTCACAATGCAGAGATTATCATATGCGACACAGGCAATTAAGATGTATCCAAGGCTACAAATAATAGTCTGTAAAAATCGTTGTTGATGAAAGTCGACCGTGGCCAAGTTCTGAATAGTTCACTGTAGTTGAAATTACAGACAGATGACTGAACAGAAAAAGTGCTAGTGATAAGATAGAAAACTCAATAGGCAAAATTAGGTCAAAATAGCACCCTCATTGACAATAATTTAAGTTAGTAATGAAAATAACAGAATCCTTATTCAGTACAAGTATGCTGTCCATTTTTTCCTTTGGTGCTCTCTAGTGGATTTTTGCAGTACATATCTAGGCAAAAAAATAAAAAATAAAAAAAACAGAGCAAAATATAAAAATAAATAAATAAGCAGTGTTGGGCATCTTACTTCAAAAATGTAATTATGTAATTAGTTATAGTTACAAGTTACTTCTCTCAAAAAATAACTGAGTTTGCAACTCAGTAACGTCAGAGCAAGTCGTGTGGAACTAACCGACATGCACCGCACCTCTGCGCCCGCTTTGCTCATTTCAAACAAGCCTATTATCTCACCCCTGGCCTCCTCTTTCACCAAGAAACACAACAGCGTTGCAGCTCCCTTGGCTGAGAGACTGCTCTGATGAAGAGCAGAGTGAACTGAATTAATAGTAACGCGCCACATTTTATTGTTAGTAACGGTGTTGGGACACTGGGGAAAGTAATTAGTTAGATTACTCCGTTAGTGAAAAAAGAAAGCAGTTAGTAACCCCGTTTTAGTTATTCCCAACACTGTAGATAAGTGAATGAAATATTTTCTGAAACAATTACAGATTTTGATTTTTTTTTTTTTTTTTTTTTTTTTTTTAAGTGTCCAATCATAGCATTTCTAATCTTTCAGTAAAATTATCTTTCCAAATGTATGTCTTTTATTATGACCTCCTATTTTATGATCAATTTACACTGATGAGCTTTAAGGCATCTAATAATGTTATTATCACATCAAAAACATACCAGGAGTTGTGTTTTGTTTCCTTGCCATATCTACATCTCCATAGCTCAACGTGTTCTGTTCCACCTTGTGATGAAGTGCTAGTTTTCAAGTTGACACTAGCTTTTAGCTTTTGTTTAGTAGAGACTGGAAGATCTGGGGCTGAAATTATCCAAATGATTCTAGTGAAGGAGTATAGAGTTTAAAAACACACTTCCTGTATTACCAAGATGGCAGAGTGTTTTCTGTTTTAGAAGAACTCAGTCTAAATATGCAGGGTTGTGTGAGTGAAACGAGACACAGCTCCAGGTATGTTTGTGATGAGGAAACATTATAACATAGATCAGAAAATAGCTTAATATGGGCCATTTAAGAATATTTTGGGGAATACTTTACTCCCACTTGAATGCAGTATTGTCAAGAGTGAATGGATTCCAGTACAAATCTATTAAAATAAATATTAAAATTCATTAGACAGTTTTTGGTTCTGTTTCACTTCACAGTAAGTGTTTTTGGGATGATATAATTCTTGAGGTCAAAGGTTAAACTGAGCCACATGACCACTTAGATCTCCCTTTACTGTAATTTCTGCATTATAGATGACGTCACAACAGTCCAGGGTTATGAGCAGTTAAAATGATATTTGTTGCTAATGATGATTTTTATGATAGTGAATTGGCCTATTTAGCAGGTCTCAGACAATACTAAAAAAAAATACTCCTACTACTACTTACTTTTTAGTCTTATTCAAAAATGTAATGGAGTAGAAGTGCAGGCACCTGCTTTCAAATGTAATGAAGTATGAGTAAAAAGTATCCACTTCATAAGTACAGATACCTACAATTTGTACTTAAGTGCAGTACTTTACCCCTCCCTGAACCGCCACCCCCTCCCTGAACCGCCACCTTAACGTGGTGGAGGGGTTTGAGCACCCAAATGATCCGGGGAGCTATGTTGTCGGGGTCTTAATGCCCCTGGTAGAGTCACCCATGGCAAACAGGTCCAGGTCAGACTAAGAGCGGTTCAGAAGCCTTTTATGATGAGAGAAGACCAAAGCCCAGTTACGTCGCCCGGACTGGTGTCACCGGGGCCCCACCCTGGAGCCAGGCCTGGGGTGGGTGCTCGAGAGCGAGCACCTGGTGGCCGGGCCTTTCCCCGCCGGGCCTTTCCTCACGGGGCCCGGCCGGGCTCAGCCCGAAGGAGCAACTTGGGGCCATCCTCACGTGGACCCACCATCCGCGAGAGGATCCGTAAGGGGCTGGTGCAGAGAGATCTGGGTGGCAGTTAATGACAGGGGCCTCGACAACCGGATCTCCGGACATGGAGACTACCTCTGGGGACATGGAATGTCACCTCGCTGGGGGGGAAGGAGCCTGAGCTTATGCAGGAGGTTGAGCGTTACCGACTAGATGGCCTCACCTCCACGCACAGTTTGGGCTCTGGAACCCAACTCCTTGAGAGGGGTTGGACTCTCTATTTCTCTGGCGTTGCCCGTGGGGAGCGGCAGCGAACTGATGTGGGCTTGCTCATTGCCCCACAGCTCAGCCGCCACGTGTTGGAGTTCACCCCGGTGAACGAGAGGGTCGCGTCCCTGCGCCTTTGGTCAGGGACAGGTCTCTCACTGTTGTGGCAGCCTACGGGCCAAACAGCAGTGTAGAGTACCCGGCAAGGGAGGGGCAGAGCTGTCAACTGATCACCACCTGGTTGTGAGTTGGATCTGCTGACGGAGGAGGAAGCCGGATAGACCGGGCAGGGCCAAGTGTATCATGAGGGTTTGTTGGGAGCGTCTGGCGGAGCCTTCTGTCAGGGGGGGTCTTCAATTCGCACCTCCGGGAGAGCTTTTCACTGATCCCGGGGGAGGCTGGGCACATGGACTCCGAGTGGGCCATGTTCTCCACTTCTATTGTCGATGTGGCTGCTCGTAGCTGTGGTTGTAAGGTCTGCGGTGCTTGTCGCGGCGGCAACCCCCGAACCCGGTGGTAGACACCGGAAGTAAGGGATGCCGTCAGGCTGAAGAAGGAGTTTGCTTGTTTGCTTGTGGAACTCCTGAGGCAGCTGACAAGTACTGGCGGGCCAAGCGTGCCGCGGCGCATGCTGTCGTGGAGGCAAAAACTCCGGGTTGGGAGGAGTTCGGGGAGGCCATGGAGGAGGACTATCGGACGGCCTCAAAGAAATTCTGGCAAACCGTCAGGCGCCTCAGGAGGGGGAAATAGTGCTTCACCAACACTCTTTACAGTGCGGGAGGAGAGCTGCTGACCTTGAGTGGGGATGTTGTTGGACGGTGGAAGGAATACGTTGAGGATCTCCTCAATCCCACTGTCACGTCTTCCGAGGAGAAAGCAGAGACTAGGGACCTGGAGGCGGACTCGTCCATCACCCTGGCCGAAGTCACTGAGGTGATTGGCAAGCTCCTCGGCAAGGCTTCGGGCGTTGATGAGATCCATCCCGAGTACCTCAAGTCTCTGGATGTTGTGGGGCTGTCTTGGCTGACACGTCTCTACAACATCGCGTGGCGGTTGGGGGACAGTACCGTTGGATTGGCAGACCGGGGTGGTGGTCCCTCTGTATAAGAAAGGGGACCGGAGGGTCTGTTCCAATTATAGGGGAATCACACTCCTCAGCCTTCCCGGTAAGGTCTATTCCAGGGTACTGGAGAGGAGAATCCGACCGATAGTTGAACCTCGGATTCAGGAGGAGCAGTGTGGTTCTTGTCCTGGTCATGGAACACTTGACCAGTTCTATACTCTCCATCGGGTGCTCGAGGGTTCATGGGAGTTTGCCCAACCAGTCCACATGTGTTTTGTGGATCTGGAGAAGGCATTTGACCGTGTCCCTCATGGTGTCCTTTGGGGGGTGCTCCGAGAGTATGGAGTCCGGGGTCCTTTGCTAAGGGCCCTTCCTGTATGACCGGAGCAGGAACTGTGTTTGCATTGGCGGCAGTAAGTCAGACTTGTTCCCAGTGCATGTTGGACTCCGCCAGGGCTTCCCTTTGTCACCGGTTCTGTTCATTATATTTATGGACAGAATTTCTAGGCACAGTCAGGGGCTGGAGGGGGTCTGGTTCGGGAACCACAGGATCACATCTCTGCTGTTTGCAGATGATGTTGTCCTGATGGCTTCTTCGAGCCAGGACCTGCAGCAGGCACTGGGGCGGTTTGCAGCCGAGTGTGAAGTGGCCGGGATGAGAATCAGCTCCTCCAAATCTGAGGCCATGATTCTCGACCAGAAAAAGGTGGTTTTGCCCTCTCCGCCTCCCTAGGGAGGTGTTCTGGGCATGTCCCACTGTCTGAGGGTGTGACTTCAGCACATTTGCACAGAATCTGAAAAGGTCTTCTTAACACAGGTCATTTTGAAGATGAAATGAGCTCAGTTTCTCCGCTCTACTTTTCCCTTGTGTGAAAACAGATATTATTGATGACAGCCCAGCAGGAGGACCTATGGGCTCTGAACACCTGTACTTTCTCAGACAACCCATCCCATGCCATTCAGCTCATGTTTCCAATTGTGATCATTCAGATTTCAAAGTAGTCTAGTCTATCTTATCTTTTTGGCATTGTATTTTTGGGGCCTCCAATCCATGTAACTTTTCATCAATTGTCTACCCTCAGAATGACTTGTTTTGTTTTACATTTTTTATTTTCTTCATCTTTATTTTTGCTTTCATTTAAATTTATTTTGGGATGTAATTCTTATAATAACTTTTAGTACCGGGAAATGGGACTAATAATAAAACATTTGAGAAATTCGTTTTTTATTTGTCCCAAGTGTCAGACAAAAGTAATTCACACTCTTTTCTGTGGATGTGCTCAAAAAACACCTGGACCTTTTTGGTCATTTTAATTAATTCGCCTTCACCCATTGAGTGAACTGCTTATTCTTATGACAGGTCCTGGAGTCTATCTTGTATATATTACAATACAATAGATAAACCTTGACCAGAGGTGGATCAAGTACTCGATTGTGTAAAAGTACAGATACTGGAGCAAAAAAAATATACAAGTAAAAATTAAAAGTATAAAATGAAAAACAGCTTAAGTAAAAAATATTAAAGTACCGATTTAAAAATGTAAATGTAATAAAGAGTAAAAAGTAAAAGTATTTTGTGCTGATTTTGAGGGCTAATAAAGCTTCATATGCAGTGATTTTAATAAAGATTTGTACTGAATTTTGTTCAACAGAAACAGTTTGTTTCTGTATTCTAAAGTACAGTAGTTTACTACTTTTACTTTGTTACGTTCCATCGCTGCCTTTGACACACCCTGTCAACCTATTGTTCTAACTCATTTCATTTCTTGTAACACATTTCTTTGTCAGATTTCAATAGCAGGAACTGAAGCTGTATATGATAACACAACTTTAGAATGCAATATTCTACCAATGTTTGTCTTGTAATATATAAACACCACCACCTGCTTGTCTCATTGCTTTCAAATTTTGGAAGAAAAATTGTTGTTAATTTTTTTTGGGGGGAAAAAAGAAAGAATTTGTGACAAAGTGGGCCTTTGTCCCTTTAATATCACCATAATTTTGTTTATACACACATTTGTTAATTTACAATATTTTTTTCAATATGCAACTAAACACTAAACATAACTATCCCCAGTTTATTTTGTTTAGTCTTTCAGTTAGTCTACCTTTAAGTTAAACACCACACATACACTTGTTACTTTAAAGAGATTTTATTTGGTTAAATGTATTCATTTCAGTTACATTCAGTTACAACACATATGCATCCATTCTTAAGCGAACAGACAGCGGTTGAAGTATGCTCCGTGTCCCATTTCGGCACGTAGGCAGCTACACGGAAGAGTACCCTTCAGCGGGGGGGTACTTCGAATGGTACGTCAAATGGTACATCGAATGGTACTTTAAATGGTGCCTTTGGTGAACTGGGACATGACCAAAGAGGGGGTTTGTCCTATGATGGCCAATTTTAAAGGTTTGGGTGTGGTCGTGGGAGCACCAGACGATGTATTGTTTTAATGTTTAAGTGTTTATAGTTTATTTTAAACACTTTGAGTTAAAGAGATTTAGGCCCTCATAAAGAAGCAGTTGTTAGGAGATACGCCTAAAAGTTATATCTACAGCACCTGTAAGGTAGATGGTATATATTTGGGGGAGGTTATTCCTGCTTAGGAGGGTATTTAAGCCAGGCAGTCAGTCTTTTGCGAGAATCAGTGTAGCTGGGTACATGTGGGGTTTTCCTTAGTTCCTTAATTTCTGTTGCTTTTGCTTTAGCTTTAGTTGAGCGCTGTTAATTTGTGTGTAAATATGTATTATTTGTCCATAGTAGACCACGGTGATCTGCAATAAATTTTATTAACTGGGAATTTTTCTGAGTCTGCCTCCTGTTTTGACGACATTGGCCAGCTTCTCGACAGAACTGAAGAGTTTTATGGCTTGTAAGACACATATAATATAATAATAATATAATATATATACATTTACCAAAACATTATTATTATTACATTATTATAGAAACATTTCACAATATAGATTTTAAATTGAACTAAACATAATCACATTTAACTATTTAGCCTCCATTTTAAACTCTTAGGTGTATTTTTTTTAAGTCTGTGAAAATCAGTGGCATCTCTATATTACGTCAAAAGTAAGACCATAGTCACTCTGGTAGTGAGACAGTGCATAAGTCTTGAATGAGAATTGATTCAAATCTCAAGATAAGACCCCATAAATGTACTAACTCAAGCTACATAGGTCAGTATACAAACTATTTTCAGTTTGGTTTTTTTGTTTGTTTGTTTTTTTTATTTTGGTCTTAGACTATTCAGCCTTGAAACATAAAAAGAAGATAAAAGAATGAAATGCTTCAACATCAAAATTATTTCAGTGGCAAATGATTTGACTGTAGCAGGAGAGGAAGTGTATTTGGTGTGTTTTTGGGAGCTTCTGGACTGACAGCGCACAGAGTGGAGACCTCTGTCTGTGGTTTTCCATGTTTTTGTGAAGGTAAGAATAACAGTGTGTGGGGATTAATCACTTGTTTGGACCATGGGCAGTTGGCTCTTTTGTGGAGCATACACACAGGATAAACACATTGAAGAGAAAATGTGACTCAAATTCATGAGCAATGAAAGGTGTTTCCTCAAATCCTCCAAATGTAATCCAATGAAAGCAAAAGAGCTGTGAATTTGCAGAAACTGAGGGACCAGATGTGCTGGTCTGAAGGCATCTAATAATGATTTCAGTTTATCTTTTGTTTGTGTTCAAAGAGACAAACAACTTGCCTCAGACATGCATGGTATAAACAGCAGTCAGTTATGCAGATGAAGAAGATGTAGAGGATGTTTGGAATTGGTCATTGCTACAACAGCAATCATCATTTTCATCACTTTGAAACCATGGATACAAAAAAACATTGCCTTACGACTACACACCCCTGGTCTGTGGTTCTCAGGCCTTTTCACATCATTACAGCTTCAGAGGGCATCTTCAATCTAATAGGTTATAAAAGTCATTTCCTCACTCATATATGTCTGTCCTGTTCTTTACAGACCTCCTCCCATCCTGTTCCACCACCTATATGAACACTTACTTCCACTAACCACTGTACTTTAAGGGCATGTGCTACAGTTGTGTTTAATGAAGGAAAAGCAACATGATTTGAAAGTTAGATGAAGATATAGCAACAGCAACAAGTAAATTGCAACATAACAGACCATGTTTTAGTCAAGGCCATGATTTATTTAGATTTGGTCAATTTTTTTTTTTTATAATTTACATTTCTTAAGTGAGGAAACAGACTTTACTAATCAACAGTGGTAGCAGAAGTACTCAGTTTTATTGCTTAAGTAAAAGCACAGATACCTGGATTAAAAAAAAAAAACTCAGGTTAACTTTACTCAAAGTAAAAAAAAGTAAGAAGGGGGGAAAAAAACTTGTTCAAAACCTGCTCAAAATGTAGTACAATAGAAACTACAGATACCTTTTCTCAAATGCAGTGAGTGACATAAATGTAAAAAGTATCAATCTTAAAATTTACTAAAGTACATTACTTCACTATTCATTTGTTATATTCCACCACTGAGCAAAATCAACAAAGAGATTGCAACATAGTAGACCATGTTTTAGTCAAGGGCATGATTTAGAATTTTGCTAAATTTTGTTTTGTAATTCATATTTCTTAAGTAAATCCCATATTTAGATAACTTCAGTAACTTGAACTGACAATCAAACTGAACTGACAATTTTCCACCACCAAGACCACCATTCCTTCTGCCTCACTCCACAGCATATTTAACCTCCCCCCTCCTTTTAACGTCCCCTTTAGCTGGTTGCTCCTGACTCTTGTCCATGTGTTTCCTTGTACATCATCAATTTGTTATGTACATTTCCTGAGCTCTCTGCACAGCCCACATGGGTCCAGTTATGACACAGATGTGAGCAGGAGCTAGAACCAGAGCAGCCCTGTGGTTTGAGGTTTTATGCTGTTGCAAACTATCTGAAGAGTACAAACAAATGAGAGACTCCTGCAAACTCTTCTCTTGTCTTTCTGAGTTAGAGTTTTGGCCTGTAATCTGGATATAATCATCTATAAATGGTTGCGCTTTTGGTGAAACTTAATGTGGACAAAAGAATCTGAATAATGTGATGGTGAAAAAGGCATAGAGGCAAATAAAAATGGGATTTCAGGAATGGCTCTGAATCTAAAGCATTGTTGTTGTTGTATTTTAATACTGAAATGTGGTTAATTTGTTAGTGAAATAAGTAAAAAGTTAAAGGTGCACTATGTAACTTTTCTGGTGAATCCACAACACAGTATAGCCTAAAATATATGCAACTCATATTATTTATTGCTCAGAAATACACAAGAAAACATGGATATTAATGGGCTCGCCTCACCACAGATTGGACTCGACATGGTAGTGTCACCTGCTTGTCCCACATATAGATAATGCATTACTGTGGAATATTCTTGGCAAGTAACAATAACATGGAAACAAGCAAACTGTAAAAGTTAGCTTTAGTTGGTCAAATCAGAATTGGATGCATGGATGTATGTTCTAATTGTGGCATAGTCCTGGTCTAGTCCAAGTTTATAGTCCAATGAGGTACATCGGAATTATTTTTTCCAGACCAAGGTTTAGTTTGTTTTCATACCTGACAGTTTTGACTGTTCACTAGCAGGCTTCCTCAGAGTTGTCACGTGATGTTGCTGTGATGTGTCTGGTCAGCTGATTTAAACTGGTTCTGGTGCTGTCTTCCTACCAGTAAAGGCAGGACGACAGTGCCATCTGCAGTCCAACTTCTTCCCCTCTATCCCAGGTGTGTGGCAGTAAAAAAGCCCCCTCGTCCCCAGTTTAAAGTCTCATGGGCATATTTCCGCATTTTAATTGCCTCCTTAAACCAGTGACAATGTTTGTTGTCCTCTGTCCCAATGATGTTTGCTAGGGTAGGAAGCCAAAATGTATTTACATCAGCTGACCGGACACGTTACAGAAACATCAGATGAGCACTCTGAGGAAGAGCACTAGTGAGCAGTCCAAACTGTATGAAAACAAACTAAACCTTGGTCTGCAAAAAGAACCTACTAAAATAGTCCAGGTTTAGTTCTGGGTTTATACTGGTTATGGGTTACAGTGTGAACGCGCCCTTAATAAAGCATTTACTCCTGAATCTAAATTAAAAAGATTGGACACAGTGTTTACCTTTGTGTGATAATGTGGGTTCCTTTGTCCCATTAAACTCACTCATTTAATTTGCATATTTGTTCATTTTACCATGATATATGCAATAACCAACAGCTAGACATAACTATCCCAGGTTGTTTTGTTTAGTCTTTTGTTCAGTTATAGTCCACATTAAGTTAAATATCACACATACACATAAGTTATTTAAAGACACATTATTTGGTTAAAGCTATTCATTTCAGTTAATACAATTTAGTTAAACACATCATATAACTTCCATGTGTACCTGAGTCTCCACATGGTCCATACAAAAGAGGGGGTGTGCCCAATGTTGGCCATTTTTAAAGCCTTTGCGTGAGGTTGTGGGCCGAATCTTGTGAGGGAAGACCTGGTTTAAGTTTGTTTGTGTTCTAAGGTATTTGTGTATTTTGCTTTAAGTATTTCAGGGTTTATAGTTTTATCTTTTGTATTATTTTATTTAAATTTCACATGCTGCTTAAGTTAAAAGGGAGACTATTACTATTAGTATATGTTACTTGTATGCTACTTTTGCTTTAGCTGAGCACAGATCATTTTTATGAAGATGAATGATTTTGCCACGTTTTACCACAGTGAACTTGAATCCATTTTTTTTTTAATGGAAACTTTTTCTGAGTGTGTCTCCTACCACATTGGACAGCTTCCCCACACATTGCAATATTGTATACGTTAGAATTCAGCTAACCTGTATCAACAATTGCTAAATATGTTCCTCTCATTTTAAGTACTAAATCAATCCCATGTCATCACCTATTAATCGGGTCCAGTTCTGTCCTGCACTTGCTCCCAGTCAACAGCACCAGTCCTAGTTTGACAAGGTCCAGAGAGAGAAAAAAAACTGGCAGGTAACACAAGGCAGGAGGAGCCAACAGATTTTGAACCATAACCCCACAGAGGAGCCGACAAAATGAGATTTAATGGCCTGGATGACATACTCTGGGAAACTATGTGCAAAACTGCATTACATTAATACTGATCTCAATTTGGTCACTCATGAGGGGGAACTGATAGATTTGAACAACTGAAAAACAAAACTGAAATCTCACATAGCTCTGTATGTTTGGGTCTTTGGCTGTAGTCATGGCCTCCTGCTGCAATGTTTGAGATCCCCACCCAGAGAGAGTAATTCTTAAATATATAGGTGAATTGCTTTTGTTTTATTGCAGCAACATGTGTAACCAATTCCAACAATAAAACTATTCCAACAATAAAAATACTCTTAAAAGGCACACTATGGAACTTTTCAGGTGGAGGACACGTCACCTGCTTGTCTTCATGGAGAAAAGCTATACCTAGAATTTTCCTCAGTATGGTTTTAATTGTATATATCTATTGTGTATGTATGGATGTATGGATGGATGGATGGATGGATGGATTGACGGACGGATGGAACAAGAAAAAAAACATCATTCTCACTGTGAGTATGTTGCCTCTCTGACCTGTAATGTGGCCATCTGCTTGTCTTCATGGAAATAGTTTAAAGCCATGGTGCAGAAAATATATGCAAATAAATGACATCAAATTAATAGAGACACAAGATGCATTGTATCTTATTTCATAATTTAAATTTTTTAACTTGTGCCTTTTCTGTCTGATTATTTCATGTTTGTATTTTATTTAAACATTCTTAATGTATCCATCTTGATTATCAGGGCTTGGAACTAGTGTAAATTCGTGTATACACTGCCTCCTGGATTAATACATCCAACAAACTGACTTACTTTGACATTCAAATACACACATTCTTGTTATGAACTTGAAATGCCACTTTACAGCTAATTGTGCAATTTCCAAAGGCTAGCTAACCGAAAAGGAGAGAAATATAAAGATACAAGTAACAGGGATTCTTTTTATCCTTTTTCCAAAGCCTTCAATATAAATATTAACCCAGAGAAATCATCTGACATTTGTGAGTCAGGTTGCACTTCAGGAATCAATCATTGCTCTTTGAAACATTAGCTCATGAACTCCATTAATGGTCATGACTCATATAATTCAATAGAAATAGTAGCCTCTTCTGTCTTTCCAAATATGGTGTCCAGTCCAGTTCAGTTCAGTTCCATATGAATTTTGTCGTTTTAGAAAGCCATTATTATTTCACAATAAAAACAGTATCTTAGTTAGTAGAGTGTTTGTCCACTGATCTGAGGGTTGGTGGTTTAAATTCTGCCCACAATATAAAAACATCATTGGTTGAGCAGTCAGATCCTCTGACCAACAGGTTGGTGGTGTGATTTCAGCTCCCACAGATATTGTGTTCATCTGGTGTATGTATCTGTGTGTGTGAATGAGTAGTTCCTTGATGTAAAGTGCTTTGAGTACCTTGAAGGTGGGAAAGTGCTATATAAAAAATTGACCATTTACCATTTTACCATTTATAAATACAATTATGAATTATTTGTTTAATTATAGGCCCCTCGTGACTGATACATATATATATTTTTTTATTAATGCACAATAAATACAACCTATTTATCTTATCTGTTGATCATCTGTTGACTATAGAGGAACAGAGGGCCTCATTCTCCAACATGCTCCTACAGCTCCACTCAAACAGTGAGAGATACACTACATTTATACCATACTCCATACAACAGTACAACAACTCACCTTATGCAATTGATAATGCTCCCAAGAACTGTATAGCAACTCACCCTTATGTAGGTAGCCCTATGTCATGTTAAATCGCTATTTCATCTTTGCACAGTTTCTCCTTACCCACCTCTTGTATATAGCCAAGATTTATTGATATTTACTATATATACTTATTTGTACATATACAAGTATAATTGTGACTTATTTGAAATGCTTGCTTTTTTACTTATTTTGAATTTACCATTTATATTTTTGCTCTTGTGTGTGAAGCTACTGTGCCTAAATAATTTCCTTGTGGATCAATAAACCTCACCTAGTCTAGTATAAGTGCACTCCATTGTTTAAAATCTGACTTGGAAAGGAAAAAAAAAATATTAAGCAGGAATGAACCTGTTCCTACATCATCTGTTGTAGAGTGACAGTTTCTGGGGTTTGGACGCATGTTATGTCATTATGCAATGTGCTTTAACATGTTTTGCTTTGTCAAATGTAAGTGGGTACAAAACAGAAAATCACAAAAAACAAAACAAGTTAAATAAATAGCCATATTTCAACATATGAGATTGTTGTAGCTGTAGCCAAATACCAAATATAGACTGACTGGCACACTGTCATCCAGGTCAGTTCCATTTCAAAAGAAAATTGAAGTCAACTAGACAAACATTTTGTAGTCAATACATTTTGGCACTCATCCAAGAGGTTTCTCCAGTTCACTGAACTCAAAGAAACAGTCAAGTTTCCTCTCAGCTGTAATCTAATATAAGAATTTTCTCTCTGTTGCCAAAGCTCAGCTGGTGTTTACAGAAACAATTTTAGTATCAGCTGTGTGTGTGAACATCCTTTTCTTGCTCTATCAGATCAAATGTTTCCTTACTGTATGCAAAGCCAATTTCCAAACATTTAAATACATTAATAATTTAAAGGTGCACTGTATAACTTTTCAGACTCTCCGATATGCTTTTGCTTGCCTGGAATATTCCACAGAAAGGCATTTAACATATCTTTCAGCATGGAGACAGATCAAGCAGATGACGTGACCAGTCCAAGGTCAGAACTGTGGAGCGGAGCCCACACACTGTAATAATGCATGCTTTTCAAAGTCTTGTTTTGCAATAAAAACACCTGTAATTGAATAAATACATGACAGATATGTTAAATGACAAAATGTGTACCACTGCAACATAGAAATATCTATAAATCACCCTTCCATAGAGCACCCTTTAAAGATCGGATTAGTTTGAACATCTGAAAAAAAAACTACTTATAATTAAAAGTTTGGGGTAAATTCTCCTTCCATTGAGCACTAATTGGCCCAATGTGACTGGAGTTGGTATATATTTTTGTCCCCTTAAACAAAACTAACAACAAAAGTACTGTCTTGAATACCATACAGTTTAAGCTGCATATGTTTCTCGGCTAAGTCTGTCCTCAGGGCCATTGGGGGAGTTTGTTCTTTACGCAGAAGATGGACTGAATCCAGAAAACACTGTCAGATCCTCCCAACACAACATCCATCATGCTCCATGCTCTATTTATCACTACTTTTGTCCTTTGCATAAACTTAATTTCATTCAACATACACTTAATTTTGTATAGTTATTGCTTTGGGAGGAAAAATTAAACAAATTACTCCTTATCGAAAATTTTATAAGTAAGTTGTTTTCATGGTCACTTTTACACCACAAATGATAGCCATATGCTTAGAGGGATATTTGCTTTTCATGTTAAAACCTATATTGTGAGCATAATTTGGCACAAGGTTTGTACTACTTCCTCTCTAAAAAGCAATGCTTTGGGTATTGACATGATTGCAAAAATTTGACTGTCACGAGTTGCTATTTTAAATACCTATACAAATGTAGAGACAGTGTTTTTACGATCAAGACGAAAAGTAATGTCCAAATAACTACCGTTGAAACGTCTCTACACTGAGCCACTCCTGGATGAATGAGGGGATACACTGTCTCATTACCTTACAGAAAGAAAACATAATCAAAATGTATTTATTGACTCAAAATGTAATTTATGATTTCATGATTTTGTTGTTTCTGCAACATCCAGACAACCCTTGAACTGCAGATTAAACATATTTCTTGTGTAAGTGCATTTTGTTTTTAAAAGGCCCATATTACGCTATTTTCTGATCTATGTTATAATGGTAAGTCCTCGTCACAAACATGCTCCCTTTATTACATGTAGTAATACAGGGAGTGCTCCACTGCGTTTTTAAACTCCATACACCTGCACTAGAATCATTTGGATGATTTCAGCCCTAGAATTGCCTATCTCTACATGCTACCACTAGCACTACATAGCATTACAAGGTGTACCAGAGCATTTTGAACTGGAGATGTCAGAATCAGAATCAGAAGAAGTTTTATTGCCATAGTCCTGGAGCAGAGCTCACAGACTAGGAACTTACTTTGGTGATACATAGAACACACACAAAAAAATCACACTGAATAAATACAAATAAGGGCATGCAGGAGGTAGAAAAAATATATACAAGAGCAGCATCAAAACAACAACAGTGCATCATGGGTGACCAGTGTTATAAAGTGTCCAGTTTAGTGCAGGTTTAAGAAGTGTTCATGAGAGCAGAACAGCAGAGGGGAAGAAACTGTTCTTGTGACGAAAGGTTCTGTTCCTGATGGACCATAGCCTCCTGCCAGAGGGAAGTGGTTGAAATAGTCCATGTCCAGGGTGAGAAGTGTCAGCTGGTATACGACCTGCTCGTGCCCGAGTCCTGGAGGCGTACAGGTCCTGGAGAGATGGAAGGCTGCAGCCAATCACCTTCTCAGTAGAGCGCACGCTGCAGTCTCTGTCTGTCCCTGGCAGTGGCCCCAGCGAACCACACAGTGATGGAGAAAGTGAGGATGGACTCAATGATGGCCATGTAGAACTGCACCATCATCTAGACCGGCAGCCTGGCTTTCCTCAGCTGCCGCAGGAAGTGCATCCTCTGCTGGGCTTTCTTGATGAGGGAGCTGATGGTCGGCTTCCACTTGAGGTCCTGGGTGATGCAGGTGTCCAGGAAGCGGAAAGAATCCACAGTGGTGATGGGGGACTCGGTCAAGGCGAGGGGGGGCAGGGGGGCTGTGACTTTCCTGAAGTCCACAATCATCTCCACTGTCTTCTGGCCGTTGAGCTCCAGGTTGTTGCAGCTGCACCAGGATACCAGCTGATCCACCTCCCTCCTGTAGACAGACCCCTCCCTGTCCGAGATAAGCCCGATGAGGGTGGTGTCATCCGCAAACTTGACCAGTTTGACGGAGTCGTAGCTGGAGGTGCAGCAATTGGTGTACAGGGAGAAGAGCAGGGGGGAAAGTACACAGCCCTGTGAGATCCTGTGCTGATTGTCCGAGTGTCCGAGACATTCTTCCCTAGCCGCACGGGCTGCCTCCGGTCTGTCAGGAAGTCAGTGATCCACCTGCAGGTGGAGTCAGGCACGTTGAGCTGAGCGAGCTTGTCCTGGAGCAGAGCAGGGAGGATGGGGTTGAATGCAGAGCTGAAGTCCACAAACAGGATCCTGGCGTAGGTTCCCGGGGAGTCCAGATGCTGGAGGATGAAGTGAAGGGCCAGGTTAATGGCATCGTCCACAGACCGATTGGCGAACTGCAGAGGGTCCAGGAGGGGGGAGGTGAGGGACTTGAGGTGGTGCAGGACCAGGCGCTCAAATGACTTCATGACTACAGATGTCAGAACCACAGGTCTATCATTAAGTCCAGTGATCCTGGGCTTCTTGGGGATGGGGACGATGGTGGACATCTTGAAGCAGGTTGGGACGTGACATGACTCCAGGGAGGTGTTAAAGATGTCCGTGAAGACAGGAGCCAGTTCCTCAGCACAGTGTCTAAGGGTGGAAGGAGAGACACCGTCCGGGCCCGGGGCTTTGCGGGGATTTTGCTTCCTGAAAAGCTTTGTCACGTCCCACTCCGAAACTGTGATGGCAGTGGGGGAGGAGGAGGGGTCCGAGGTGGGTTCGGCTGTGAACAGACATAAAGGGTTACTCAAACATGTGTAAAAGAAACAAAGCATAACTCCAGGTATGTTTTTGATGAGATAACATTTCAACCTAGCTTAAATATCAGTCATTTCTCTGTAATATAGGACCTTTAAATCATGAATTGTGAGCCGCATGTACCATTTTCCTTCTGTTCTTAACTGTGTGGTGCAATACTGGAATTTCCCCACTAAGGGACTAATAAAGGCATATCTTATCTTATCTAAAGGTGTGAATCTCTCCAAATGTTGCTCTGTCCACAGCTGGAGGTCCTCCTCTTGCACGGGGCACAGTGCCTGTACTCCACCAGCTTGTCCACCAGCAGCTAACCAGCCGACCTAAGGGTAAAAAAATTACATATTCATTTACAGCAGCAATCCCCCAACTTTTTCTTGAAAGGGCCGGTGCCGAACGTTTGATTTCTATCAGGGACCAGTAAGGGGACAAGGCCAATAGCAATAACAGGGCAAAATGCATCCAATCCTTAACCCTATTTTTTTTTTTTTTTTTTTTTTTAAGGCTTATTACCAGGTTAACTGACACTATATTTTTCTTTCTTTTTTCATCTTTATTTATACAGGGGAATCCAATGAGAGCACTTAGACTCTCATTGTCATTTCACAAATAAAACATAACTCCATATAAAATATTAAAAACAGGTGCAGGTATGTGTAAAATTTTGTTGCCAGATTATTTCTAATTTTTCGTAAAACACCAGTGACATGCGGTGAGGTTCATGGCTGGTGAGGCACTGATGTCATCACAATCAGATTTACAGACATGTAAACCAGGTGTCGGCAAGTACATTTGGCCCAGGGACAGTTTCTCTCCCAGTGACTTGGGGCCAAAATAAAAGTTAGGAAGTTCATATGAAATAGCTCTAATAGTATGAAATAAAAAGCAAGCTGGTTCTGTATTGTTTGTTTTATCCTTATTTTAGTTCCCCAATTTTCAATGGATTGAAGTCATTAACGTTCTTACCCTAACGTTTTGTACCACTCTGTTTGAAAAGAGCACGTCTTTAGTCTGGAGCAAGCCATTAGCTCCTTTAGCATTGGTCTTCCTTTAATTATAACCTCCTGCTTCAACCGAAAGTCCAGTTTAGAAAATTGCTTGTGCTTTAATATGCAATCTTATTCAATTTAAAAAGTAGGGCCAGACATGAAGAAAAAAAGTGAACGGATTGCTAAACTTGAATTGTTAACTCTAAATTATAGCTTGCTGTCACTATTCTGCGGCCTCTATTTTGCAGGAGTTACAAGAATCCCTGGGCTCACGAGTGCCCCCTACCATGAGGCCAGGTAACTACGTGCCTCACCTGGCGCCTTTTCACAGCCGCTTAAAGCAGCAGATGTCACTGCTGAGTTACAGCACAGTCAGTCCATGTGAGGCACAAACGGCCTATGCCTCTCCGCACGTCTCTTCTCAGTATTTCGACGGTAAGCATAAAAATTCAGCAATTTTGAATAAAAAAATAATTAAAATCGCAATGTTAAATAGAAAATTACTTTAAAGTACAAATCATTGGATAAATATAACGATTCATTTATTTTTTTCTCTGTGACGACAGGTGAGGCATGGCCTCACCTGCCTCCCCTGACTGCAAGTCACTGTAAAACACAATAATAATAATATTTAATATAATATTTTTAGTAATATATTTTTTTTCATTTGTTTGCTTAGTTCTCTTAGCCCAAATATCTCTATGGACTCGCTATGGACCAATACTATTACACACCACATTTATGTTGACAAAATAAGGTCTGATGTATTTGAGTCCCAGACCTCAGAAAACGCATCTCCTCTTCTCTCTCGCTGTTGTTTCAGCTTCACTTTGACTCCAGTCGTTTTCCAGAGATCTGCTCGAGTCCTTCCTCTTTTCAAAGCAATTCGCACAATCCAGGATAAACTTAAAGAAATCAAAATAATGTATTAATAAACCTATATACATTTTCGGTGTTAATATATTTTTTAAGTATTTTTACTGACTCCAATTTTGTTTGGCTCTCTCACTCCTTCTCTACTTGTACTTGATGCTCTTGCAGTATGTTGTGCCTCCTTTGAGTAGCAGTGCTGAATTCTGTCTGAAAAAGCTACAAATGCAGTAGAAAAAAATTATTTGACCATTAACCTTTATGTTTTTTATCATTATCAATCATGTATTACATAAAGCCAAGACGAGATAAGATATAACTTTATGTAGGAATTCCCCTGATATGGTAGCTGTGCAAAGTACAGACAGTAAGCGGCAGTATCCCAGTTGAATGTTTGTTCACTGGTTGGCAGTTCAAATCCGGCTCTCAACATAAACATCATTGGTTGAGCGGTCAGATCCACTGACCCATAGGTTCCCACAGATAAATGCTATTGTTGTGTCCTTGTACAAGACACTTTTTTTATGTGAAGCGCATTGAGTTTCTTGAAAGTGGGAAAGCACTATATCAAAATTTACCACATTACCACATTTGCCATTTTACCATAAGCATCAGTAATCAAGGGCTCTCTAATTTGCATATAAGGGTCACGGTGGGTGGGTCCTTTGTATTGTGTTGTAGTTGTGTTGACCTTAAATGTAAAATACCTTGAAAAAAACTGTTGTGTAACAATTAATTAATTATTAATTTGTAATAATGTAATGGCCTTAAGCCCAGATGTTGCCACAGTGATCTTGTGATTAGTTTGGTCAGTTTTATTTAGTGGACAGATCATACAAATTGCCACCACTCATACTGGTATATACACTTGAAACATGAAGTTTACATACACTATATAAAAAAGACTCATAGGCTTTTTATTCTCACTGTCTGACATGAAATCAAACTAAACGTTTCCTGTTTTAGATAAATTAGGATCACAAAAATTATTTCTATTTGCTAAATGTCTAAATAATGAGAAAGGATTTTTAGGACAATTTTTCATTACTTTCAGAAGTTTACATACATTTCATTAGTATTGGTACCATTGCTTTTAACTGTATGACTTGGGTCAAACGCTTTGGATATCCTTCCACAAACTTCTCACAATAGGAACTGGAGAACTGGTGTAACTGGTATAACTGAGCCAAGTTCGTAGGCTGCCTTGCTCGCACATGCTTTTTCAGGTCTGTCCATAAGATCAGGGCTTTGTGATGACCAAAACATTAACTTTGTTATCGTTAAGCCACTCTGTAACCAGTTTGGCAATATGCTTCTGGTCATTGTCCATTTGGAAGACCCAGTTGTGCCCAAGATTTAACTTCCTGGCTGTCTTGAGATGTTATTTCAGTATTTCCACATAATGTTCTTTCCTTATCATGCCATCTATTTTGTGAAGTGCACCAGTCTTTCCTGCAGCAAAACAACCCCAACAACAAACAGTTACATTTTAGTTTTGTCAAACCACAGGACACGCGTCCAAAAATTTTAATTTTTGTGCCTGTGTGCATTTGCAAAGTGTAATCTGTTTTTTAAATGTATCTTTTGGAGTAATGGCTTCTTCCTAGCAGAATCGCCTTTTAGCCCATGTTGGTACAGTACTGTGGATAATGACACACTCTTACCAGGTTTGGCCAGCATCTTCACAAGGTCTTTTGCTTCTGTTCTTGGGTTGATATGCTCATTTCAGACCAAAGCACGTTCATCTCTGGGGCACAGAACCCTTCTCCTTCCTGAGCGGTATGATAGCTGGACTTTAAACAGATGAACATGGCACCTTCAGGAATCTGGAAATTGCACTCAAGGATGAACCAGACTTGCACAAGTCCACAATTCTCTTCCTGTTATCCTGGTTGATTTCTTTTGACTTTCCCATGATGTTACAAATGTTGTCAATAAACCTATAAGATGCTTCCAAAGACATGACATCATCATCTGGGTTTTTCAAAATTGTTTTAAAGCTTAGTAATCTTACTGTATGTAAACTTCTGAGTTTGAAGAAAGTAATGAAAAAATTGTCTTAAAAAATGCTTCTCTCATTATTCTGGCATTTAGCAAATAAAAATTATTTTGGTAATTCTAATTGACCTAAAACAGGAAAAGTTGAGTCTGATTTCATGTAAGACAGTGAGATAAAAAAAAAAGTGTTTTTATGTAGTGTATGTAAACATCTGATTACAGTACACGTGTGAGGTGGAAGTGGTCAGGCAGGCAAACAGGAAGTCCACTTGCCTTTTTGCTCACAACCTATAAAATATGTCATGATGTTTCAAACTAAATAACTTAAATGTCAACAGTTGGTAAAGTGCTGTTTATAGTATCAAGATGCATGGCTGTAAATATATCTTTGAACTCCAGTGAATCTAATATCATGTTTAACAATATAAATGAAATAGTCTGTTACACTACTCACAACATCAGGAGATATAAAAATAAGATTTGCTAAAAATGAGGAGAGCCGCAGAGGAGTGGAGAATAAATAAGGATAAATAAGAAATTTTTTAATGGGATGAAGACAATGTTAAAAGTGATTTAATCAGAGAATGGTTTAAGTTCAGTGTTTGGGAATAAAATTTGTCTTTCCACATTTCATTTATTTATACAGGGAGAGTCCAATGAGAGCAACAGATTCTCTTTCATGAGTGCCCTGTTAAAATACATAACAATACAAACAAAAACAAACAAAACAAATATCTACATTTAAAACATTATAAACAGGGGCCGGTGTGAGCATATATGGTTATCATCAGCAGATTATTAAAGTGCATTAGTGGAACTAATGTGTCTAGTTTAGCATGTTTTTGAAATGCATTCCATTTTTTGAGAAGCAAAATAACCAAAAGCTTTCCCCCCCCCCCATTTCAGTTCTAGTGCAGCCAGTTTTTAGACATCATGAGATCAAGGCCGCATTCGAATTTGGGGTTTTGTATAATTCAGGTTCAGTTTCTGGGTTTAGTCTGAGTTAGTCTCAATCTTGATATGACATGTATAGGGAGTCGATGGATAGTGAGTAAAACCAAAAAGACCTAAGATGAAAAAGATATAGTTATATTAGTTAGGTATGAGTTACTGTACTGGGTAATTTGGCAAGCTTGGCAAGTTCACTCTCAAATCTACAAACTTACAAGAAAGGAGAACTTCAGTATTAGTTATCATAACTGCAGCCTATGATCCAACAAGGTGGAAATGCTCAGTGTGTTCAGTAAAGGGTCAAAGAGGGGTTGTTGTTGAAAATTACTTTACATTCACCACCTTTCAAAAGGCCAAAATAAAATAATACACATATTTCAAATAATATACTTTTCTAGATAAATTATCTAACCAAAGAGTAACCTATTTTGAGCACAACCTCAAATTGGTCACTTAAGCAACAAAGTGGTTAATGCCAAATCACATCAGATCTGGAAATTAAGCAAAGCCAGGCCTGGTTAGTACTTAGATGAAAGGTCACTGGGACTACCAGGTGCCACAGAGGAGCAGCAGTGGCTCTAGTGGAAAATGTCATTGTGTCCTTTGGCACGACATTCACCAACCTTGTCTTGTAAATGTGCTGTGTATGTGAGTGTTGGTGGTGGTAAGAGGGGTAAATACAGCGGATTACCAGCCTCGATTCTTAAGAGTTTTAGATTTTTATTTCTCCAAATTAATTTAACATGATTGATTTTGCAAAAACATATTTAGGCTTCAAATAAACTTAACCCAAAAGCTACAAACAACCACAGTTTGGGTTACATTATGAATCATGCAATTCTCATTGGGGAGCTTTTCTTTGGCCTGATTTTAACTCTACAAGTGAATGTTTTCTGCTGTATGTACTTTTCTGTCAAAGAGTGTTGATAGTTTGGTCCATAGACAAGTAGTTACTCTTAAACACTGGTGGTTGGTGTGGTTTCCTTGCCAGAAAATCCAAAGCCATCTTGTAACATACAGTCGTCTCTTGTTTCTGTTTGAGCTGCTGAGCCTTGACTGAAGCCCATCTACAAAACATGCATGCAAAATAAAGATATAACATATACAGATAAATATATTTAAATCTGAAATTTAAAATTACATGCTTAATGCTAATAGGGTTCTTCATAGTGATTAATGCTATTTCTCTAAACCCAAAGTTCTATTTATATAATTCCCTCCCTCAGTGGTAATACAAGACATTAAAAAGTTTCAGATTTTTTCATCCTTTACTTCAAAAACAACAGATAATATACAGGGTGTCCATAAGCATTCTTTACAATTTAAAACAATTATTACAAAGGCAAATGATAAGATGTCTTAATCAGACTTGTTCTATTGTACTCAGTGGTTTCCAAAGTTTTTGACCTCATTTAATACACCTCTATATGGGCATCATTAGTCACACAAAGCACATCAAGACGGTACTCAATTGCATGCTTGCAATCACATCTGTTATCTTTTGCTTTAGTTCAGTAATGTCTCGTATTTACGTTTTTACATTTGGTGTAGTCAAGTAGAAATGCTAGTTGAACATGTCATGTTCTACATATAGTCAGAAGTATGAAAAAAGTAATTGCCGACTAGTCAAAATATCCTTGAATCCTAATCAAAATGTAATATAATATAATCTAGATAACGTCTTAATTCAAGTGAAATAAACTTTTGACAAATGTTTGTTTGTAAGTGTCTGTATCTGTTTCATGCTGCTTATAGCTGTGGTGATGTATACTTTTCCATAAATATAATATTTGACTTCCGATATCGATACTTTGAATTTATACTTTGATACTTTGATCTACCAATATTTGATATTCACTGATATTAGTGTAGGGACAGAAAATGGCGCTTATTTGCTTACACTAATAAACTTATTACACAAGAGATCCAATTGTGTTATTGTGTAACAGTTATTTATCCTTCAAACAGCAACTGAACTGAAGCCAAAATCAGTCTGTAAATTGTCTTATTACATCCAATTAAAGGCCCAACCAGGACATTATCTGAACCAATATCATAGGGCCGATACCTGATCCAGCAATTTTTTCATTGGCGCAGATATTCGGTAGCAGTATCAGTATTAGTGCATCCCTAGTTTGTAGTCGTATTTCCACATTGGACTCACTCTTGCAGTAGCTTTGTCTGCTCCAAACATTCAGACTTCTCACTGGTTAGTTCGTCCTCCGCCTTTTGCGTGATCTGGGTTTGTAGCTCATTCATGTATTTGTGCTGTTTGAACCTCGGAGCCGGAGTCACGGGCTGAGATGGAAAGATGAAGGAGTTCTATGCAGAAATATTTTATTAAAACCAAGGTATATAACTGAACTGTGTTCCAATTTATACCTCTATTTGTGTCGCAATTAATAATATAACTAACAAAAGTTGGTTAGAGACTTTCTGTGACAATCTCAACTGAACAAAAGGTAAAACAAAAACATTCAAAATGAAAAGCAACAATTTAGGATTTGTCTAGAATATTGAAAACAAAAACGGTTCAAATGAGGCTCAAAATAGCTGTTAACTTTAAAACTACCACTTCATGACATCAAAAGCTGGAGCAGAGCATTTTGAACTTTGGGGATGCAGACAGCCCAATAATGCAGGATGTGTGAATGAAACAAAACACAATTTCAGGTATGTATTTGAGGAAGAACTTTAGAACTACCAGTTGATGACATCACAAGGAGCAAAGAGCATTTTGAGCTTTGGGATAAGAAATGTATAATGTTCTTATCATCTTTTATATTTAAAGAAAGAAGCAGTTAATTTAGGTGAATCTACGCCATAACTACTACAACTACTACATAAATAGTAAGCTTGACCTGAATAGTAAGCTTACATAATACGTTGATGACATCACAAGGTGGAACTAAGCAGGATTACTCAAACGTGCAAAAGTGAAATAAAACACAACTCCCGAGATGTTTTTGACGAGGCAACAACATTATAACTAAAAGCTCAAATGAGTCAGTTTTGTGTAATATAGGCAGTGTTGGGCATCTTACTTCAAAAATGTAATTAGTTATAGTTACAAGTTATTTCTCCCAAAAGAGTTGCTAACTCGGTTACTTTTAGTAACTAGTTACTAGGCAAAGTATCCATGCCGTTACTTACTATGTTAAAACAATCAAAACACAACAGATGTGAACCTTTAACATTTAAATCACTTTAACAGATTGCAATTATATTGCATTTGTTTACAAGTAAATTATAGAATGTATAAAACATTTTTAAAAATATTAAATAATTCACTTGTAGTACAAATAAATCAACATGTCACACTCCTGTTTCCTTCACACTCCTCTGACTGACACCTTTATCATCAAAAAAAAGAGATGAGTCTGCAGTTGTTGCAGAGTTTGCAGCATAGGCTTAAAATATTAAATTGATCTATTATTTCTTTTCTCAGAAAGATGATTTATTATTCATGTGATCCATATCTGACAACAGCCTTGACACTTTCAGTCACATTTAAAACAAATGTCGATTTCAAATATACAGCAGTAGTTTGTGTAAATTTGGAGGAGGATGCTGCGTTCACACCGCGGCGTCAGATGCGTCAAGCTCACATTCAAAGTCTACGGTGGACGCGCGTCTTGGTGACGCAGCGTTTTTGCGGCGCGTTTTCAAGCGTCAAGGCGGCGCGAATGTGGCGTTAGCGCGGCGCGTCTTGAGCTTCCACGCGTCTACGCGTTCAGACGCCCAAGCGTACTAGCGTTGAACGCCTCGAAAGTTCAACTTGGTTGAACTTTTGAGGCGGTCGACGTGCGTGTCAACCAATCAGAGACCACGCTCCAGTGACACAGCGACGTCATTCGGAAGCGCTGGAGTCACAAACACAAACAGTGACGGGGACAGGGACATTATCCACACCAATGCGGGACAGCAGGTCATCGAACTGGGCCTGGGTCTTACGGAAATACCGCTGGAAGCGCTGATCATCCCGACGGAGCTCCTGGAGCAAGTAATGTAACTCGCCAAAACTCCGAACGCCTCTGAATCATGTCGTGAACCCAGACACGCCGCCGCCGAGCACATCGCCTCCGCTGATGACTTTTGTTTAGTAAATACACCAAAGCTGTTCTCTCAACATGGTCTGTCATTGTGCACAAAAGGAGCAGGAAAACACTCAACGCTCGAGACGCGCGCTCTCTGGACTCGCGTCTTGCACGCGCTTCCAAAGCGTCTGCCCTCATGCTGCGTTCACACCGGTGCGTCAAAAATGCGCTGAACGCCTCTACTTAGACGCGTGTGCATTTCAGGGCAGACGCTTTGGCAGACCGGCTCAAAAGTTCAACCAACCAAGTTGAACTTTCGAGGCGTTCAACGCTAGTACGCTTGGGCGTCTGAACGCGTAGACGCGTGGAAGCTCAAGACGCGCCGCGCTAACGCCACATTCGCGCCGCCTTGACGCTTGAAAACGCGCCGCAAAAACGCTGCGTCACCAAGACGCGCGTCCACCATAGACTTTGAATGGGAGCTTGACACATCTGACGCCGCGGTGTGAACGCAGCATTAAATGCACACGCGTCTAAATAGAGGCGGCCAGCGCGTTTTTGACGCACCGGTGTGAACGCAGCAGGAGGCAGCCGTGCGTCAGAGCGTCACGTTGCTGATCAAAACACAACTCAGACCCAATCAGCTGTCAATGCATGTGTGGACAGGACATTATTTCCCATCATGCATTAAGCGTTTGTAGTGCATGCTGGCGGCCGCAGTCGGTGGAGAGCTGCTACGCTCGCCTTTCTCAAAAAAAGAACTCCGTCTTGCTCTCACGGGATCGAGATTCCCGTTACCGGTGCACAGGTTACGTCAGAGCAAGTCAGTGGCTTCTTGGCCCTACCTTTTAAATGGAGGAAGATTACATATTAAAGCTAAAGCAGTTTTCTAAACTGGACTTTGGGTCGAAGCAGGAGGTTATAATTAATGGAAAACTAAAGCTAAAGGGGCTAAATGGTTTGCTCGAGACGACGGGACAAAAGACTCGCTCTTTTCAAACAGAGACGTACAAAATGGTAAGAAATTTAATGACTTCAGTCCATTGAAAATTGGAGACACAGAATAAGGATTAAAAACAATATAAAACCAGCTTTTATTTCATACTATTAGAGCTATTTTATACGGACTTTGGAACTTTTATTTTGAAATTATTTTTATTCTGGCCCCAAGTCACCGGGAGAAACTTGCCGACACCTGGTTTATATGTTTGTAAATCTGATTGTAACGACATCAGTGCCTCACCAGCCATGAACCTCACCGCATGTCACTGTTCCCAACACTGAATATAGGAGCTTTAAAGTGGGGCATATATGACTGATTGTACTCACTGAACCCTGAGGTGAGAATGTCCTTTCTCTCTTTGCTGACATAGTTAGATTAAAAGATCCAATGCCTCTGGCATGTTCACACTGCTCTACTAGTTTAGTCTGTACTACAAATACAAATTTTAAGAGAAAATAGTTTTCATTGTAGGACTCAAAGTATTACCTTGGAGACATCATGGTTGTTTTACTAGCCCATAAAACATTTTTTCATTTCAAAAACAAGTCAGGCATTTTTACAAGCTGTAATTTAATGCTGTATTATTGTACTGCTGAAAGAAGAATGAGACTGGCCTCTAAAGTTGGAAACACCCTCTAAATTTCATAACCTTTTCAATATTTTTTTTTTTTTTTGTTATTTTTTTTTGCTTTTCATTGGCACAGTATGTTGTTTGACATGATGGCAGCCGCTTCTGTCACTGGGAAGATTTCTAACTCAAGACCACATCATTATATCATATTACTTGAACGAGGCAGAGCAGTTTTATGGGGTCAAAAACAGAAAGGGACTTATAGGCCAACTACAAATTTAACTAAAGATTAAGAATACAGTGACATTTACTAAGTCTTCAGTTCATGTTCAAGTTCAAGCTCCATATGTCTCCATATGTATGATAATGTTTTAAATAGCGCTTTTCCACCATTCATACACCAATGTACACAGACCCGGGGAGCAAGGTGTGCTGAGTGTTGTGGAAATGAGACTCCTTTTGCAGGCTTTGATGAATGTTGAAGCAAAGACAAAGAGCTTATTTCTTGCAAGAAATAGGTCCGACAGCATTTCTCTCTAATGCCAGACCCTGAATGATGGAAATCACCAGGTTTATATAGTTTGAGGTGACCAGAGGACATACATTTCAAAGTAAGTATATGACACTCCTACTCAGGTGTGGTCAAGCAAGCTCCTGGAGGCATTCATGAGCTTGATCACCTCAAGATGTAATATGTGGAGTCCAAACAATACAAGGTGTAATAAATTTCAAAGGAGAGAGATCTCAAAGCCAACTGTTTGGTCTGGTTGCATCTATCAGCACAAACATTATAAATAGTAATTTATGTGCTGCAGTGACGTGCGGTGAGGTTCATGGCTGGTGAGGCACTGATGTCGTCACAATCAGACTTACAAACTATATAAACCAGGTGTCAGTACATTTGGCCCCGGGTCAGTTTCTCTCTCAGTGACTTGGGGCCAGAATAAAAAATAATTTCAAATAAAAGTTCCGAAGTCTGTATGAAATAGCTCTAATAGTATGAAATAAAAAGCAAGCTGGTTTTGTATTGTTTTTTATACTTATTCTGTTTCCACAATTTTTAGTGGATTGAAGTCATTACTTTTCTTACCATTTTGTATGTCTCTGTTTGAAAAGAGCGAGTCTTTCGTACCGTCGTCTGGAGCAAACCATAGCTCCTTTAGCATTAGTCTTCCTGTAATTATAGCCTCCTGCTTTGACCAAAAGTCCAGCTTAGAAAACTGCTTGCACTTTAATATGTAATCTTCCTCCATTTACAAAGCAGGGCTAGACATAGAGAAAAAGTGAATTGCTAAAGTTGACTTGCTAACTCTAAATTGCAGTTTGCGGCCCCTATTCTGCGGGAGTTGCAAGAATCCCTGGGCTCACGAGCGCCCCCTAACAGCCGCTATAATGTGCTCAGCTCTTAAAGAGTTAAAACAGCAGCTTAGCACACAGCACAGTCAGTTCGCGGTGAGGCACGAACAGCCTGTGTCTCTTCTCAGGATTTCAACGGTAAACATAAAAATTCAGCGATTTTGAGTAAAAAAAAGAATAAAATTGCAAAGTTAAAGAGAAAATAACTTTATAGTACAAATTATTGGATAAATATAACTATTTCATTTATTTTTTTCTCTGTGATGACAGGTGAGGCAGTGCCTCACCTGACCACACGTCACTGATGTGCTGATATTTTGACAAGATTAGCAATCAAAAGGGAACAAAAGAGTTTACATGAAAAGTTTTCTAACATTGTCTTTGACTACTAAACTAAATGAGTTTTAGTTACAAGACCAAGTGATTTCTAAAAGGTAAAATAATCTCACAATATTTTAATTTCTTTTACGAGAGTGTCCTGCCCAAGGACACAACAACAGTTTTCATCTGTGGGAGCTGGAGTTGCACCATCAACCTGTGCATCTTTGGATTGCTCAACCCATGATGTTTACGTCGAGAGCAGGATTCAAACTGCCAACCTTCAGATCAGTGGACTGTAGCTACTAACTAAGCTACTGTTGTGGTGAATCTAGTACAGTTGCTGTAACTGTATAGCCAAGTCCTAGTCCCTCATAAAACTGAAAATGCACATGTATATCAATAGATATTAAGATTTTTCTATGTCACTTAAAAACAAGCAAACAAAAATGAATTGTTCTACAATAAAGAAACTTATGTTGTTTAAGTGTTACATAATAAACATTTACTGAGTAAGGATTCTGAACATGCTGTATGCAGTATTAGAGAATTATGGTAACAGGTAGATTTCACTATTATAATACCTAGATCCATTCACCTGTTCTTTTTCATAGAAGAGTCTGTCCTGGTGCAGTGGCCTGAACAGCAGCACCTGTTCCTGGTCCCTCTCCTCCTGCTCCTGATCAACAAACAAATACAGTACACATTAGATTGGCCTTACGCTTGCGCACAGACCACATCAAAATTGGGACTAAACCAGGACTAAAACAGCATGAAACCAGCATTGAAAGGTCAAATACAGAGGGCAAATTTCCCTATGGGGACAATAAAGTTCTTAAACCTCAACTACTCACATCATAAATTGATGATGTGAGTAGCTGAGGTTGCACTCTGCACTCTTTCACAAATAGAGGGACTGTATAAGATTATGGCTGCAGTGTGCGTTTGCATGTGATTCTTGTGTCTCTCCACTGGACGTGTTGGGTCCACTTCTCTGGTCTTGGCAAGCTGTGGAGTCCAGTGGGATTTCTCTTCAAACTGTTGAGAAATATCTGTGAAGGAAAAGTGTTTTCTAATATTATTATTCATTGTATTGGGACTTTTTTGTGATGTATTGGTGATGTGTTTGGCAAATTGGGTGTAAAATGTTACACCCAGTTTCCGAGATAATTTTCCAGATGTTGAACTTGATGGAACATTTGTCAAACTGTCTTTTTGCCCATTATCTTTGCAATATAAATATACATTGCCAGATAGACAAATGTATGTATCTGGCAATGTACTGTAACTATGAAAATGATATGCACAGTTCAATAATGTATCAAAACTCCATGCACTGGTCAGCTATTATCCTTGAAAAGGTCAAACCCTGGACAGTGCTTGTTTAGTCACACTGATGATATTTTCAGAGACATAAATTAACAACCATTTAACCCCAATCACCATGGTTATAAGTCACTAATATGGAAAACTACTATGGAAAAATTCACTAATTGTTACAGAAATTGCAATCTAATTCTAGAAAGTAATCTGTTTATATCTTTATCATTGCCAGATAGGGTCACTAAGTCAAGATTATTAAACCAATGTTATGGAATGTTCATCAGAAATATCCAAATCTGCATATCAGTGATTAGGGCTGAGTGATATGGTGCTAAAAAAAAATCGGTCTGCTCTATATTTTGGTCATATTTTGTTTAATGCATTTTAATGACAGTTTTTTCCACAGATTTCTCCAGCTGATTAGCCCTGGTTAACTCTGTGTGAGTGACAGTTGAATTTAAACAATCAAATTGAATTGTGAATAAAGCAACTGTAATTTTGTCTGCCCCCATCTAAGATAAAAATGCAGAGATGTCCTCTGAAACGCTTCCCTTTCTTCTTCTGGTTCATCTTTCTGCTCAGGTTGTCTGTGGTTGTCTGATGGTTGGTCGTCCAGCTCTGAGGAGTGAACTGTAAGTCAAATGGTGAAGTTCACAGTCTGTGTCTTTTGAAACTTGGATCCAACTGAGGTTAGAGACACACTGCTCCATGATCTCTAAAAGGACAAAAACGTATTTGATATTGACTTAGATTATTAACATACTATATAACCTCACATGGATCCGCATTTATTTTAAGAAAGAAATGAATAAAGAATGCATGACAATAATAGCGCCTTACATGATGCACTACAATGGATTGTATTGAAGAGACTTATCCATGCATTTGTCTCCAGTAGGTTAGACTACTGTAACGGCCTTCTCACTGGTCTCTCCAAACAAGCATTAAGACAGCTGTAGTACATCCAGAATACTGCTGCTCGGGTCCTCCTGAGTAGAACCAGGAAGAATAAGCACATAAGTCCTGAGCACAGGACTTATGTGCTCATTCTTGTTCTGGCTTCCTGTTGCTCAGAGAATAGACTTTGATGCAGCTCTGCCCTGCTCCATAGCCTAGCACAAAAGTACATCTCCAACATGTTAATGCCCTGTTAGAACTATCTCGCACTCTGAGGACCTCAGGGACCGGCCTCCTGCTGGTGCCCAGAGTCAGGACTAAACATGGGGAATCAGCGTTTTAGTTTTATGCAGTTAAAACCTGCATCTTCTCCATGAAGATGTGAGACAGGCATCTACTTTGACAATGTTTAAATCCAGGCTCAACAGTTGCGTTTAGCTGTGCATTAGACTGACAGCTTTTTTATTCTGCACTCTTCTTCTCTTTTAATGTTCATTTTATGATGATTACTTGTTATTATTTATGTTTTGATTTGCTGTATTGTGATTTTAATTACTTTCTTATTCTGTAAAGCACTTTGAATTGCTTTGTGTAGGAATTGTGCTATACAAAAATAAACTTGCCTTGACTTACAATTATTACTATACTCTTTACACACTAGTCAAAAGCCTCTCAGAGTAGATGTTATTCATTCATTTCATAGTACTGGGTGGTAATAATCTGCACAATCATTCAACACTCTCACACACCACATTCATAATAGGCGGGTGGAGTGGGTGAGTGTGGGTAAAGTGTCTTGCCTAAGGACGCAATGAAAGAACTTCCGTCTGCCATTGTCCAAGCTGGAATCAATTGTGGAGTGCTCTAACCATGGCCAAATAGCATATTTTAATTGTTTTTTGTTTTTTTATTTTTTTTAAGTTTTGGTTTAGAGCTATTTTTGACCAATGAGTCCAGCAGTGTACCATACTTAAAAATGTACCTACATTACATACATTACATACCTTGACACTTACTTTTTGAAAGCTAAGAGAAAGCTGCCAGTTCCATCCATAGCATTTATTAATTCTTTACTGAACTTCATTTGGACCTGTAGATCAAATGTCAATACTCTGTCTATATAAACATAGGGAGGTTGGTTGGTACCTTACTGTTTTTAAAGGAGAGGACTCCAATTCCCCTGAACAGTAACAGGACGTTTTGTTGTGACACCAAAGTCCTGAAGAGGAGCAGGAGGGTTTCTCTGATAAGGATATCAAACTTTGAAATACTGACATTTTACACGTTCCAAAAGTTTGTAAGTTATTACACAGATCTGCACCGCAGTTTAGCTGCCACTTCTCCACTCGCACGCATCATTGACAAACTGCTGAATGAAGTAGGCTACATTTGCTCTCCGTAGAGTGACTGGACTCCTCCTTGGAAAAAAGCCCGAAGAGCGAGGCGCTCCCTGGGGCTTATTGGGTAGCTTCAGCCCCTCATTATGGGATTGTGGAGCAGTGCGCCCTGGGCAGCCCTGGTTTTACGCAATGATTATAATGTAGTCTAATCTCTATTGCCACTGCGCTGTCCTGTTTCTGTTTCCAGTTGCTCACAGTTTAGTCTTATACACAGGTTTCAGTCCCTGATCCCGAAATCTGTATGCGGAAACGACACGAATACTGTCCTCGGTGACCCCAACAGGGTCTGGAGCACTGCGTACACTATGTATGTATGTATGTATGTATGTATGTATGTAATGTATGTATGTATGTATGTATGTATGTATGTATGTATGTATGTATGCGGCGGATGTTCCATGTACACTAAGTAAATATGAGCAGCCACTGCCTGAGCGCACAGCTTTCCAATCCCACAAATAAGTGTAAACCTGTAGAGAGCTCAAAGTGAATAGATTTGGTGAAATTCGGGCAACGACTACTACACTTTTCAGTGTACTTTGGCACCAGCTCTGGCTTGTATATTTGCCTGGTTTTCTTGGAAATGCCTGACTTAAAAGGTTACTCAGTAGAGTAGATTTCACTTTCGGTTTAGGACATAGTTTAGGACATAGTTTGTCAATGTTTAGCTGAGATGAGTAACATGTTAGGACCTATGAAAGCAGCGCTGTTCTGTCTGGTTTTTAGCATTGGACATGATCGACATGCGGAGTTTACTGTGTGCCTCTTTCCTGATATCCTTCTCTCTGCTCACAGGTACATGGCGTAGCTTGACATATTTTTCTTTAATTTCTCAAATTAATAGGTATGCTTTTATTGACTATTTTTCTTTCTTTTCTTTTTTTCTCCTTTTATTTAAATATATGTTCTATCCATACAATAAATGTTAGATGATGTTACAGGGCATCATTATTTTTATTATTATTATTATTATTATTATTATTATTATTATTATTATTATTATTATTATTATTATTATTATAAATATAAAAAAAACTAAGTAAATTCCTAAGTTACTGATATATTCAACTTTTACTTCTGAAGAAGCAACAACAGGTAGGTTATGTTGCTTATGCAAGTTCTAAATAACAGGCTAAATAAAGATAATGTTTGAAATTGGAGGACATCTGGTGGTGAAATTTCAGATTGCACCAAACTTACGCTAATACTTGAAAGAACAGAAGAAATAGCAGCACAGCAGAAATATATTAAGGGCATAGGCTCGAATATATCCAATCCTGCCACCTCAAAGAAACCCAAATCACTGTTTTACAGCCTTCTAGGAATATCATATTTAATTCAATATTATTCTTGTATCAAAGAAGAACTCTACTGCTTGTCTCCAAAGAAAAGTTATTAATTTGGCTGGAATGTTCCACAGTATGTCATTAAACTTGTCTATCTTGCATTTATCTAATTTAAGTTTATTGTCAAAAACTACCTTGTAGAATATGTAGAACTGTGTATTTTGGCGTGGTGGCATTACATGCTTGTTTAGATATGTTTAATATTATACTGTGGACATTCTAGGCAAAGCAATAACATCTTGCGGATAAGCAGGTGGAGGACCCTCCACCAAAAATGCCACATAGTGCACTTTTAACATACAGAAAATGCTTGTAATAATTTAAGAGTTATTAAAATATATATTTTTTTTATCACTGCATTATATCTCTACAATCTCCATATCTATTTAGCATGATATGTTTCATTGTTGTTTCCTCAGAGCCACCGCCAGATGTGGAGATAATTTCACCACAGAATGGCAGTGTTTTTGAAATTGAATTAGGTAAAAATACTGTAATACTAATTTAAAAGCTCCATTTTAAAACTTCATGTATTTTATTATTGTTTTAATGATTTTTCTAGGTTCTGCCATTGTGATCAATTGCATAGCTACATTATCCTCAGATTTTGATGAACTTTTTTGGATGACTGACACATCATCCATGGACACTGATACAAACTTGAGAGTCTTCTCCAACTCTACAATGTAAATATATAACATTTATTACCCCAAAGGCAGATCTGAATAGATTTTGAGTTCTCTCTCGATTTCAGATTTTCAAATACCAAGGAGACACGGACGACAGCATCATTGATCTTTAAACAGGTTTTGGAAGAAGATTTGTCAAAGGATTTTACCTGCAAACTTGAATCTGTCTCAGTGCAATCAAGCTTTGTGACAGTGTCTTTGGAAGAAAAAAGTATGTTAGATTAAACAAAGAATTACCGTAATTTCACAGCCATAGGGCGCACCGGATTATAAGGCGCAGCTTCAGTTACGGGTGCTTTTTTGTGCTTTTTCTGCATTTAACACATACAAAAGTCACACCGTTAGCCCAAGCATCCACAGTCCATTCACAAATCATGGCGTAACTCGCCCGGCGTGGCGTGTTCGCCGTCTGTCATCCATCGCTCCCGTGATGTTCGCAACTTCTAACCGCGCCTTATAGCCGTGAAATTACGGTAGGCTTTTTTTAAACTAAGACTTCATAAAGCATTGTTATGGTAACCAAATGAGCATCTTACTATATTATGTTTTTATTTAATAAAAAAAAAAAAATGTTGTTTAGACAATTTTCAAAAAATAATATTTGGTATGTTGTCTATTATAAGAACAATCTGAAAAGCTGTCAAAAGGGCAAAAAACAGGAACAGAAAATGGCAATGTAATCTTCCAAACAAGAGTGTTAAGTGATAAATCAGCATTTTGGGGTTTAATTTTGGCTTTCTCTGTGATATAGGAAATCACCACAACATTTAGTGGAACATTTGAGGACATTTGTTATGAACTGCATTTTTTTTATTAAATGAAAAGTTGAAAATGTTTTAAAAAGTTGCCTCTTAACATTGTGAATTTTGCGCTACTTCTATCCAACACTTAGCCCAAGTTTTGTGCTTCAAGTCACATTAAATATGACATTAAATGTGATTTATTACAGTATAGTTTGTACTTGTTATTTATTTATTTATTTTTTGTTTTTTTTAGAGCAAAAAACATCACTTTTTACTATTCTCCTTTGTGTGTCCGTGGTGGCCATGTTGCTGGTGACTGCTGTGGTTACACTGTTTTGGGTAAAGTTTAAAAAAGATCTGTTCCACCTCCTTCCACCACAAAGCAGACGAGAGGAACCATTTACTGAGATTCACAATGGACCTGGCTCTTAATGACAGTATAAATGCATTATCTTATCGTTCTTATGTTATGTAAATGTATTCAACTTTATTTATTAAATCACATTCACACTTTGTCATCTATTTTGGGTCATAAAGGTACAGTACACTATGGAACATTTCTAGTGGAGGGTTTGGCAACTGTTTGTCTCCATGGAGGTGTTATTGGGAATGTTCCCCAGCATGGCATTAAAGTTAAATAACATCTTGCTCTGGAGACAAGCGTGTGAAACCATCACGCTAAGTTAAAGGTCAGATCTGTGGAGACGAGAGGTGACCCCACTATATGACTGCATGTTGTAGAGGTCTTTTGAGCAATAAGAACACCTGTAATTAAATAAATGCTAGATAAGTTTGATCCAAAGCAGCAATATCTCCAATGAGACAGAACCACCATCAGAAAAGATAAAATAAGATAAGATATGCCTTTATTAGTCCCACAGTGGGGAAATTCCAGTATTGCACCGCACAGTTAAAGAACAGAAGGAAAAGTTGCATAGTGTGTCTTTAAAGCAATACTGAATATAAAAAGATGAAAAAAAATAATCAAGTAGTTTAGTAGATTAATAAAAAATTGTAATAATAATAAAAAAAATAAAAAAAAACATTAAAAAAAAAAAAAATTATATTTTAGTAATTATGGCCTATCTCTGGGACATAAAGAATGGGGAATCCCCCACAGAATCTGGTATAGACCTTCTTCCCACTTAAAATTTGTCATTTCCTCCAAAAGTTCAGTGGGTGTTTTCAAAGAACTGACAGCATGACTCTCTTTCATTTTAGCAGCTCAATGATGACAACATTGTTCGGGGAAATGTCCAAAACACCTTTTCAGTTGACACGTACCATACTGATCCACTTCATTGCAAACCAATGGAAGCAAGCCAATAGCAACATTATGATGAAAGCTCTGCTGCTGCTGCTGTTTCTTAATGCAGTCAATGGTAAGTGTTTGGCATTATTTCACAAGATATTACAGTCAGTGAGTACCTTTACTTCAAAATAATATTAAAGTAATTGGGGAAATCACTGCTCAAGTAATCATCATCGATCAAACTGTAACATCTGATTTATAATTTCAAATCAGTGTAATAGGAAGTGCAAAACATGAAATAATGCATGAAATGTTATATTTTGAAAGGACAGAGATTTAAAAAAAAAAAAATCATATATAACTATGTAAGAAAAGCAAGTGTTCAAATCATTTTATATTGTTAACATAAATAAAGCTTTTGTCACTTTTCGATTTAATCACAGCTGGAAGAGTGGCCGAAAATATCAGAGTCAGAGTTTTGTTGCACTATACAATACAGTATTACTCAATAGGGGTAAAAGTAGTGTTTGAAAACAACAATGAACAGTACAATTTTATAAAACTTAGGCAGATGTAGTAGAGTATGAGTAGTACCCACCTCTGATTATAGTACATGCTTTTCTCCATTCCAACCAGTATGTTGAATAGTGATTGATAAAGCAATATTGACAAGCTTATTTTGTTTATTTATTTTTTTCATGTTTTTATTTATTTTGTCACAGCTGGCATGTGTAAGGTATGGGGAAAATTTCAAAACAATGACATTTGAATTAAATAGGGATTTTCTTTTATTTCTGCATAATTGTCTTTGATTTTGTCTTTTGTGGTATTTCATGTAAATTTTTCAATATCTTTGGAACAGGAAGTTAGTAAACCTCAGCTGCTTTCATAACCTGCTAGGACTGGGTATAGTCAAGTATCTCACAATACAACACGATACACGCATGTCCTAAAAAAGGGACTAGAAATTACATTGACATTTTATTATGAAAAAAAGGAAAATGTATTGGAATTTATGTTCAAAATTCCTTTAATATTAGAATACAATTAACTTATTAAGAACTCACCTTTGCAGCTTGGCAGATTTAAATTTAATGCACTAGTCAGCAGGTAGTTAAAGCTGAGAAGTCTGCCCCCCACCCCTCACCTGGTCTTTGTTACAGCTCACCTGTGATCTCTGATCTTCTTCTTTCAGGCCAAAGTACATTATCAGACTGCAGTAGTGTAGATAGCATCTAGTAGTGTTATGTGAGCATAAAACATGGCTGGGTTGGGCAGTTTCATTACTGATGGTAGCTTTAAGTGTATAATTTGAGAAATTATAATGAATTACTATTGTTTAAAAGCAGGGCTGTTCAGAGTATCAGGGGGAGGGATCTCAAACTTGAAAAATCTGGCATTTTATGAGGAGACAAAAGTTTATAGATGCATCCCTTTGTTATATATACATTCATATCACTCAACTTCTACGGCAAATACTGCTTGAGCCAAGATGTAAAAATAGACAAGATCCCCAGGGTCTCCCTTAACCTCTGCACGTGCCTGTTTATAAGTACCACAATACAGCATCTATAATTTATTATATATATATATATATATATATATATATATATATATATATATATATATATATATATATATATATATATATATATATATATATATATATATATATAAAATCTTTTTTTTTTTTTTCAGTAGAGCCATTTTACGCTTCATACGTCATTACTGTTTTCCATATAGACACGGAATGAATAGAACTAAATGCATATAGATTTAATTTGATATGACCTGAAAAACTCTGGTTCTTTTAGGGTGTACTGCGGAAAAGGTATGTGTTAAGTCTGGTGACACAGTGGCACTACAATGTCCGGGTCAAAGGTCAAATGTGACCTGGAGCCATCCTCACAATGAGAACGATCATACTGACCTTGTGAACTTTGAAGGGATGCTGATTCTCCTCAGCGCTTCAGAAGACCAGCAGGGAAATTACTCTTGCTCACATAGGTAAAGACTAACTATAATTACTACAATGATGTTACTTACCAATTCTTTCATGTGGGCAAATAACACAGATTTAATCAAAACAATACGTAAAATGCCGAATATTCAGCCAGAAATATGGAGATGCTATTGCTTTGTCTGGAAAGTTACACAATCTAGAGCAATGGTTCTTAACCTTGTTGGAGGTACTGAACCCCACTAGTTTCATATGCACATTCACTGAACCCTTCTTTATTGAAAAATAAAATATGATTTTATAGGTATTGCATTTATAGGTACTGGTGCACAAAACGAACTGTGCATTAACATCACTGTGTTCAAAGAACAAAACCAATACAATGCATGAACTCACAACAAATTACATACATACCTTTTCACAAAGACATGGCATTTTTTAATACCACACTGAAATTATTTAAATGTTTTAACCTTATGTATTCCAATAATTAAGTTATTGTATTTATGCCATTTGTTATTAACATTTTAACACACACCCATCACCTAATTTCCATCAGACTACAATAATAATATTTATTGCAAATCAGTGACTTCTGCTGTGGCCTTTTTTCAGAAATGCGTGGCTTCACCTTGGCAAGTGCCACTCTGTCATTTTCACAGCAAAGTCTGTTCCGTGTCTTATGTAGAGTCTCAAGTCACCAAAGTGCCCTTGAATGCACCATGCAAAACAACTTTCTTCAGCTAAACTCAGACAAGACTGAAGTCATAGTCTTCGGTGCACAGAAACAGAAATTGTCAGCAGTCACCTCCAGTCTCTCTCTTTAAAATCTTCAAATCAGGCTAGAAATTTAGGGGTAATAATGGACTCAGACTTTAACTTTAACAGCCACATCAAATCAATAACATCTGCAGCTTTTTACCATCTAAAAAACATTGCAAAAATCAAATTTATACTGTTAAAACCAGATTTATCCATGCATTTGTCTCCAGTAGGTTAGACTACTGTAACGGCCTGTTCACTGGCCTCTCCAAACGGGCATTAAGACAGCTGCAGTACATCCAGAACACTGCTGCTCTGGTCCTGACCAGAACCAGGAAGTACGAGCACATAAGTCCTGTGCTCAGGTCTCTGCACTGGCTTCCTGTAGTTCAAAGGATAGACTTTAAAGCAGCTCTGCTTGTGTACAAGTCTCTTCATGGCCTAGGTCCAAAGTACATCTCTGACATGTTAGCACCATATGAACCATCTCAGACTCTAAGGACTTCAGGGACCGGTCTCCTGCTGGTGCCCAGAGTCAGGACTAAACATGGGGAAAATCAGCATTTCAGTTTTATGAAGCTAAAACTTGGAACAATCTTCCTGAAGATTGTGAGACAGGCCTCGACTTTGACAATGTTTAAATCCAGGCTCAAAACAGTTCTGTATCTGTGCATATGTCGTAAGGGGGTGTGAGGCGGACCAAGAGTACAGAACTCGGGAGCGGTTTAACAGCGTTTATTTACAATAGTGAATAATACGATCAATCGGTTGGCAAACGGACAGGGGCGTGGGGTGCGTTGGAGCAGGAGATGAGGAGCCAGGAGAGAGCCGGGGACACAGAAGCGGGACGCGGAACCAGGAACGAGGAGCAGGTAGGTCCGAAGAGCGGGAGCTGTGAGCAGAGTGCAGGTAAGAGTGAGGTGACGACAAGGCAAGCAAGGCAGGACTATACCAGGAAGATGAGGCAGGAGTGGAGTCAAAGGCGCAGGAGCAGAGGTAATCCGGGGGCAGAGTCTGGAGGAGTAGCAAAAAATCCGGTAAGTATACAAAGCGAGAACATGCAGCAATCAAAAGGCAAGACAGGAGGAGTATCTACGTTGTCACGCGGACGGACTTGCACCAGGTGACTGGAGCTGGCCCCTTTTTTATCCGCCGCAGGTGGTGCTGATCAGCGCCGATGAGCTGCAGGTGCGTGCGGGAGGAGCCAGAGCTCCGCCCAGCTAGGGAGTCAGGCAGGTGAGTGAGGGGGAGAGGAGAACACAGGAGGCAAAAAACAGGAACAGGAGGGCGTGGATCATGACAGCATATGACTGAAAGGGTTTTTAATCTGCGCTCTTTGGTTTTTATGTTTTAATGTTAACTTTATGCGTGGCATTAAACTTATCCATTTCCAGTCAGTGCCAGACCAAGTTACAGGTCAGATCTGTGGCGAGGCAGCTCCACTTACTACTGCCGTATGTATCTGATCATGATGCCCAAAAGTACTTAAGTTTTACAATGTGGTGGCCCACTGACAACTGTAAGACATAAGGAAAAATGACTTGGCCAAACCGTTCATCAAGACTAGCAAATTACTTAAATTATCTCATCTATTTCTACTTCTAAGCAATAAAATTAATTGAGATTTCAAACAATTGTATTTTTATTTTTTTTAATTTCTTGTCATAATAGTGCCTATAACAAGACATTTGACCTGAGGCTATACACTACCCTGACTGGTGACTGTGAGAATGTTACGCAGCACAGAAAAACCTGCCACAATGGACTGGCCTGTACTCTGAACTGCCCAACCATCAACACTCCTCCAAACACCAGTGTCACATGGCAACAGGTATCTACTGTATCTATGTATTTTATATTGTAGCATGTTTGTCTGTATCAAAACAAACAGCTGGCTGCTTACAAGGGAAAGAGAACGGAAAAAACAAAACAAAACACACCTCTCATAGAGAGGTGGCAGTGGAAGAAGTGGTAACCAGATTGTGAGATCTTCTTTAGAAAATACAGAGAACTAGTGTGGATCACAGGCTAGCAATCCACACATCCCTGTAAAATGTACTATCTTTCTGTTATTTGTCATTCACTCCAACCCCATCTCCTAACCTTGCAAGTAGATTGTTTTAATTATTCATCTGATGCAACTCTCTCTTAGAATAACAGAACCCTGTCAAACAATGAGAGACATTACTTCCAAAGTGTGAAGGAGACTGATCAGGGTGTCTACATCTGTGTGAGGTCATTTACGTTTCGTGGTCGAGTCTATAACACTACATTCACCATGACACTGGGCCTCAAGCATACAGGTAAAGAGGTAAAATATGATCCCTATTTTGCAAGACTTTGTGAAGTCCTACTCCTATCAATAATAGAACTTTAGAATATAAATGGTGACTTACTTGGTGTTGTCCACTGATCTAAAGGTCAGTGGTTCAAATCCCAGCTCCCATTTTTGATTACCGTCATAGTGTTTTTGGGCAAGACACTTAACCCCATTCCCCTTATAGTGTCTACATACACTAGTGTATGGATGTGCGTGTGTGAATGGGTAAGTTGTGTGTTGATGTAAAGAGCTTTGGGTGTCCATTGGAGGTAGAATAGCTATATAATGTGACCATTTACCATTTAATTTTTTTTCAGAAACTAATAAAAATGAAGGGATCATCTCACCTGATCCAGATGAAGTTTTTTTTGTAGACTTAGGTGAGAATTTTTGTCCCCATTTTAAACTCTTTGTTTCATCAAGTTTTAATTAAAATCCATTGTTTATAGGTTCTCCTCTGGTGATCAACTGCATAGCATTGATATTTTCAGATTTTACTGAGATTTACTGGAAAACTGGTGACCTTTTGATACAAACAGACAGTTTGAGGGTGAAGACTTCTTTTTCAAAGTAAATATTATTGATTCAACTCTCTGCAGTAACTTTGACAAATGTGTTCAGAGTTTAATATATAAATATGTTTCCAGAGAGAATATGGATGAAGGGCAGAAGATGACAGCCTCTCTCATATTTAAAGAGGTGTATGAGGAGGATGTGTCTGCAGTTTTCACTTGTATACTAGAGTCTGCGTCCCAGGAGCCTATCAGTGTCAACATTACTCTGACACAAAAAGGTTTGAATCAAAATGATTCTCTTAAATTTGGTGTATATTTGATAACATTGGGTATACAATAATGGGTTGTGTCAATTCCTCTCACAGAGCCCCCCTCTTATGTTGCTGTGGCAGTTACTGCTGTCGTCATCCCTGTTGTCATGGCTATTTTTGTTTTGATCTACATCAAAATACCGGATTCATATCACTCTGTTCCTGAGAGACACCCTTATGTGCAACATCAGGGCTTCAGGTACAGTCTATGTCCTTTACTCTGCAGTATTTACAGTCTGTATCCAGAGGTGGATTGTGCTCAGTACATTGAGTACTTGAGTATTTTTATGAGAAATTGTGCTACCCTTTGATAATACTATGGTCTGAGTATTATTTATTGTTCTTTCAGTTACATTGATGTCAAATTATAAATCAGATATTACTTCCTGACTAATTATAAACAGATATAATTTTTCAGTCTTACAGTTTTTAAACTTTTACTTGAGTAGCATTTCCCCAAGTACTTTTTTACTCATACCTGAGTAAAAAGTAATTGGACCACTACTTTGTACTTTTATATGAGTTATATATTAGTAATATTAATAACAATTTTACTTTGAATGTTACTCTTATCTGAGTAAGATTTTTAGCTACTCGACCCACCTCAGTCCTTATCTCCCAAAAAAACACCAGTATGGTAGACTTCTGAGATTGGATTAACATTTCTTCTCATGTGTTTAGATGAAAAGAGCTTTGATGCCTTTATAATGTACTACACGAGTGAGCAGGGACCAGGACTCAGTGGAGATGACATCAGAACTCTGCAGAGTGTGTTGGTGGATCAGTTTGGGTACAGCCTCTGCCTCTTCAACCGTGATGTGTTGCCCGGAAAAGGTGAGTGGTTGATTGATATCCACTACTTTAATATGATAAATATGTTTTCGTTGTTTCCAGGTATAAAGAAGACAGTGCATATGCAAAAGTTTACTACAAACATACATCACTTTTTCTTTTTTTTTTTTTTTTTTTTACTATTGATCAGTCTAGATTGACTTTTTTACATTTTATCTTAATTTTTGTAAAAAAAATAAATTATTTCAGTTTTCATTTTATGACCATAAACGCATCACACAAGTTTGCTCCAAACTGCATGAACTGAACTGAAGTCATTTGGATGAGTGGCACAATGTTTTCACTTTAAAACATTTACCTAGTTGACAGATTAGAATTTTCTTGCTTTGGAACCTACCTGGACAACTGAAGGATTACACAGATCCAAACTAAAGGCTTTTCCAGACAGAGGATTTGCTGTAGATTAAAAAGACACAAGCTGATCTCACCATTGACGATTTGAAACAACTGGATCTTTCTTTAGAATTCTTTTTTTTTAACTGGCATGGTAGTATAGATGTGATAATATTTCATTTTGTTTTAATATTAATTTTTTTCTATGAAAGTGGTTTTCAAAGTTTTCACTTAAAGTACCACTAATAATAATGAAAATAATAAGATTTTGCTTCACAAATACCACCAGGTCTAAAATCAGATAAATAAATCAGGCCATAATTAGGACTAAACATGGTCTAAATGAGACTAAACCATAGGTAAGTTCTAAATAAGGTAGTTCTAAATGACACACCCAAAGGAGGACAACAACCTTCATAAATGTGTTTGTAAAAAACAAAAACAAACAAACAAACAAACAAAAAACTCCATTACACTATATGTTACACTATCTGTTACACTTTTAATTGTCTTAGTAATGCATGGACAAAGACTTAATTCATAATTAACAAATTTTAGTTATTTAAAAATGATTCAGATCCCATATGCCACAGTTTGAGAAACACAGTGTTTTATTGTTTTATTGTTTTATTGTTTTATTGTTCGTTGCGTATGTGTAGAGCTTTGGACAGCTTAAGTTGTATTTAAAATGTGCAAAATAATCAAAATTGACTTGAACTGAGTTGAAACACTGATCTAGAATAAGAAACCTGTGAGTCTATTTGAAGCATAGGACTGGCTGTATCATTTTTAGTTACACTACTTGTTTGCTGCAGCTGTAGCAGATGCTGTTCTGGAGTGTGTGGAGCAGAGCCGTGCAGTGGTCTTGGTTCCTGGGTCTCCAGACCTCACCTATGAGTCTGCTCTGCTCAGCACCATCCATGAAGCCCTCGTTGAGCGTCAGACCCGCCTGATTTTCATCAAAAATAAACCCACAAAGAAAACAGAAACAGGGTTACAGTCCGACACCTTACAGCTGCTCACTGATATGGGACACTGCGTCATATGGGAAAGCTCGCTAGCTCCATCGTCTTTCTTCTGGAAACAACTGCGATACTACCTCCCACCTGTAAAAGAGCCACACAGAATATCGCTGCTACCTCAGTAGTTATTGATACTTTGCAGCTGATGTCAACATTTCCTGAGCTTCATTTTAACACAATCTGACCTACACCTAAACGGGGTCATAAAGGCTTGCATTGATCAGGCTCCTGAAAATGTGTTGTTTAAATACATTTTGCATTTTTTCTTGAGTTTTTTTTTTTTTTTGGTCAGTGTGCATTTTTGTAATGTGTGCATTACGTCACCATGGTATTATATTTTGACTGGTCCAATAATAGCATTCAGTGGTAGTCACAAATAATTTGTTAATGTTATTATGAATGATGAAATAAACTCACTGTAGTAACTGTAAAAAGAAAAAAGGAATCATGTTATATTACTGAATGATGATGAATTCACAGTGATGACTAAGTGATAACAGCAGTTTAATGGGGGGAGGAGCATGTGAGTTTACACTTCTTCTGACACCTTTTTGAGCACAAATGCACTATTGTCTCATAATGTTATTGCTCAAATAAAAGTTGAACTAAAATGTGTTTCATTGTCTTAATAATTTTAATTTTGATTGTCTGTTTCTGTGTGTTTAGTTTAATTCAATTAGTTTTCAAAAAGTTTATTTATATAGTAAATATTAAAAAACTTCAAAGTGCTTCACATTAAAGTCAATCAAAAACTAATATACAAATAACACAAAACATATGCAAAATACAATTAAACAGTTTAAAGTTTGTGCTCAGCCAAGTCTCTACATCTCTGAAACAGTCCTGCAGAGCTTTGATTGAGTTCTGGCTGTCATTGGCAGATATATTTGAATGCCATCTGCAAAATAATGAAACGTGACCTTGTGCTTTTTACATCACCCAGGAAAAGCATGTACAGAGCGAAGAGGGCCAGCGGTAATGTAGAACCCTGGGGCACACCGCACTCTAAGGGACACAGAAATCAACAGAGTGGTGTACCTTTTATGCCCCCATGTAGCTCCAGGCAGGACAGAAGGATAATGTGATCCACTGTGCAGCAAAACAACTGTGGATTAAAAGCAGGTCATCAAAGACTTTTAAAAAGACCTGTTTTAGTACTGTGCTGGGATTTAAAAAACCAGATGGGAATTTTTCACCAGTTTTGTTCAGATTAAGGTAAGCCTGCAGTTGGTCATACACAACCTTCTGTAAAACCTTTGACAAAAAGGACAACTTTGAGATGGGTCTAAAGAAGAATATTTGGGCCAAGATTAGGTTTTTTGATTAGTGACTGGACCACAGCATGTTTCAGAAAACAAACCAGACATCAGAGACAAGTTCACAACATTAGCAAAATAAGGTCCATCATTTTTAATAATCAAAAGCATCCATGAACATGGAGCAACAAACTTGGAATAATATCTATGGGACACTAGGAAGGCCTTTAGCTGTTTAAGTTGTTTTTTTTTTTTTTTGTTTTGTTTTTTTCAAGTCTGAGAAAGACAAAACAGTCCAAGACTAAAATGCAGACTATTTGAGCTACAAGGTCCAAACCAGAGGGCAGTGGCAATCAAAGAACAGAGACTTTATGCCTAAAGAATTATAAAGTTCTCACAGAGCGTAGATGACACCACAAAAATATAAAATCCAGGGTGTGTCCTTTCTTTTTGTGGAACCTGACACTGACTGGGTTAAATTAAGCTCAAAACAAGTTTACAAAGTCTTTCACCAGAGGTCTGGATTTACAATAGATATGAATATTAAAATCCCGGACAATCAAAAACTGGTCATAGGGAATAGGCCTGTCAGGAGATCTGTGAACTCCTGAATAAAATCTTTATTCAACTTTGGAGGGTGATACACCATAGTGCATAGGACTGGAGTTTGAAGGCTTATTATGAAAGTCTGAAGCTCAAAATTCAAAAAACAAGTCCATCGGAACTTCGGATCCATATGGTTGTTGAAGTGCTGGGTCTCCAGGAGTGGTGTCCAGGAGTGGTCTCCAGGAGTGGTCTCCAGGAGTGGTCTCCAGGAGTGGTCTCCAGGAGCGGTAAGGCGAGGAATAATTCAGAATTGGCCCTCCAATAAGCCTTTAGTCTCGCTAAGACACCTCCACAATTTCCCACACTTTCTGGACCACTTCCTCGGTGAGGAGACATTTGTGCGTAGCAGGTAGGACAGGACTGATGCAAAGTGAGGAGGGAATCTGATTGATTGATTGATCCTCAAAATTGTGTTTAAGAAACCATTCCTGAGATATAGCAGTCCAGAGATATCTCAACGCAAAATACAAAGCAATACCACAGCAGTTTAATCAGTGCAGGCACCATATTGCTGGCACCATCTTGTCTCCCTCAATGATAGTTATTTGTCAAGGGGTGTGTCAACATACACAATCCAAGCTTAATTGCAAGATCATTTTTTCTTGACCCTGTTTTATTTCTGGGTCACAATCTTTTGCACATAACATCACTTAAGCAGAGTTTATTTGAAGTAGTTTAAAGAAAGTTCTTGAATGGTAGGAAGAGTTTCCTAGAGATGTTCCTTGAACTTCAAAAAAAAAAATTGATCTGGGTGTGTGTGTCTAAGTCATATATAGCATATTAATTATGTATTTGTTTAGATCTAGGAAACTGCTCTGACACCATTCTATAAAGTGTATAAAGTTTACAAACTTCATAGGTGTCTAGACTTTGCATATATTTTCTATTCTTACTGTCATGGTTGAGAACTTGCTATCTATTTATGTATGTCTTTGAGCAAAATATATAGCATATATTTACCACTATATATATGTATATGTATATATATATATACATAGATACATAGATAGATAGATACATATATGACTTCGAGAAGTCTCACTAGGTGGCATTGATTTATATTTTTACATATTTTCAGAGCTTTCTTCAATCATTTTAGTCCTTACATTACAATATAATCTGTATTTCACATGAGGGACACATTCTAGTCTTTTCTGTATTTAAACAATGATGAAATGTCCCAAGCAGATGTGCATGGGAGCTGGAATACTAAATAAAAAATACTGAATAATTTTACCCCTGTTTGAAAACAGCATGAAATAAAACTAAACCTAAAATTTCACTTTCTTTTAGACAATGTTTTATATATCATCCTCATTTCTGACAGCAACTATGAAAGCCACCATTTTTTTATTGCTAGATTTGCTGCACAAGGAGGTGCACTTTTGAAATAGGAAGTGGTTTGAGTGTCATTACAGTGATGAAGGCTGCTTCTTTTGAATTGTAAGGCCTGTTGCTTCTGCGAATGGAAAACTTTGTCGATTTGAGATGGTTATTTTCACATGAGCAATAGAAATGAACCTTATTACCATGTGTTTAGCCTGCATCTCTTTGACAGCATGCAAAGGTAAGATTTTTGATGAAACTTTGTATGTTTAAAAGTCTATTAATAGCTTTGTGTTTATTGGCTCAGGTCTCTATCAAAAACCTTCACCAACAATGCACTACAAAGCTATCAATGGAGAAGTGTTTATGATGCCATGTAAGAACTGGTCCAGGCTTGAAAAGGAGATTTACAACAACAGCTTTGCTCAGTTCAAAGCTGAAGTACCACATTCAGGAAATTACACATGCCTAACCAGGTAAATTACTTCAATAAAAATATAAAAATCAGGGCTACTGCAATCCACATTTATACTGTAGTAATTGTCACTCAACCTTTTACTCTCTGCATTCTGAGAATTCTGATACAGCTGATACAGAGTGAGGTAAAAGGTTATTGTTTTTTACCGTCTGAGTAACCCCCAGTTGTCAGGAGTAACAAAGGTTTAAAAAAGTTGGCTCCTAGACTAGATTATTATAAGCTGAAGATGTTTCATCTTTCCTTAAAGAGGTTTTTAATAGTTGATATCCTATTTAAAGGTGCATTATGTAACATTATTGGTGGAGGGTCCACAACCCTACTTGTCTCCATAGAGATGTAATTGTTTTGCATTGAATGTTCATCAGTATATGGAGACAAAACAGGCCAAGTTACAAGACAGATTTGGGGTGAGGTGAGCCCACTCCCAGTAAAATGTTTTTCAAGGCATTCAGTTTTGCAATAAACCACTTAATTTTAGTTTAGTACCTTACTACGTATTGTTCCATGAAACTCAATAACATCTCCATGGAGACAAGCAAGTAGTGGACCCTGCACCTGAAAAAGTTGCATTTGATATAGTCTTATACCTGTATGTATAGTAATGAGTCTAAAAATATGATCACCTTTTAAGATTAAATGCACACGCTTTCCCCTCTGGCATACAAATGTGCCAGCTATATATACTACAATGTTTACACCAACTCTCAAGTGGAGCAGAACCATCAACCACCTTAGTTTTAAAGATGCACAATGTAACTTGGAGGGTATGCTCCCTGCTTGTCTCCATGGAGATGTAACTGCTTTGCCTGCAACATTCCACAGTATGGCATTGAGCTTATCTCCATGGAGACAAGCTGTTGACATCTCCAGGCCTATCTACAGGTCGACATCACACGAAAGTTTTATATAACTTTAATTTAAAGCAGTGAAGAGTTCTTGCTGGCCCTAGTGTTGACTGTTAGGGCTCCCCTCCACTGCAGATGGTGGTAGTAGTCGTAGGCTCTGAAAGAGGCAAATGTGGACTTTCTTATTAAGACTGGAATGAGTTGGACACATTTGGATTTTCTGTAAAATGGCTGGTTCTGCCTTGAAACTAACATCCGGAGTATATGAGGAATCAGCCTGCCAAACAAAGAGTTGGCAGGTGGTGAGCCCCTCGCCAGAAAAGATGCCTAAATAAAGTGTAACCCAAAGCTGATGGGTTGGAATGTTGCCATGGTTAACTGCTCTGCCAATAATGCATAACTACAAGACTATTTTAAATGTACAAACTTGTGTTGTGCAGTACTGGTTGGCAGTTCCTCCATCTCCAGGTTGTTGATAACACATTGGGATGCTGGAGTGCTAAGGAGAGCAGAGTGACACTGAAGATTGGAGCTGGAGGATATATCACATGTCCAGGACATAACTGCAGCAAAAGCACCAACACTGTCTGGTACAAGGTACAGACACATATAGGCCTAGGTGAAGTTATAATAGTATAAACTTAAGTCCACCACACAATACAGGATTTTTCAGTCTTAAATTATTTTTAAACATGCAACAAAAGTGCACACCACAGACATGAGGAGATCGTATGAAATTTTAAATCTTACAATCTCCGAGCACAAAGACTATAATGGGTTATGGCAGCGGAGAGACCATTCACCACAAGCTAAAAGTTGAGCTAATGTTTTTTTTTATTGAGCAGGTAAAATGAATGAATGAGTGAGTATGAGTATAGTTATGAAGTTTAAAACTAGTTTTGACATTCAGTTTCAGGGCTGAGTCTTCATTCTCTTTTATCTATTTCTTTCCTTTCTTGCTTTTTTCTTTCTCTTTCTTTTTTTTCCCTTCTTCATTTTTCATTTTTCTTTGAATGAAAACACAATTTCTGCCCTATACTCTACTATATAGAGTATTTGTGTGTGTGTGTGTGTGTGTGTGTGTGTGTGTGTGTATATATGTATATATATATATATATATATATATATATATATATATATATATATATATATATATATATATATATATATATATATATATATATATATATATATATATATATATATATATATATATATATATATATATATAGATATATATGTGTATATATATACACATATATATCTCAGTCTCAGACAGTGGAGTGCAGAGGTGGAGTGCAGAGGAGAGGAGCTGGAGGACAAGGGATGAAAACCACATATATATATATATATGTATGTGTATATATATAATTTGTTTTTGTTACAGGGAAACAGGAGCATATCTGAGCTCAAGAAAAGACGAATATCTATCATTGCTGGATGCCTTTTACTGCATGAAGTGATGGAATATGACAACGCTGTGTTTTTCTGTGACCGAGAGCTGAGCGAGCGAGGGGTTAACTGGACCATTAGGAGCTCTATCACCGTGGAGGCTTTATGTAAGTCTATTATGTGCAAATACACTCATGTTGATAAGTAGGACAAATAAGACAGGTAAGGTACATACTCTGGACCAGGCTCTTTCATCCTTATAATGCGGCTTCGTGTTTCTTGGGAAAATGTGTTATATAAATAAGTATAAGTAAGTATATAAGTATTTAATTTATTTATTTATTTTATTTGTGTTAGTTATTTTTTTTAAGTTGTAGTTATTGTGATCTTGGAATATTAAAATAAAATTATATTTTATTATTTTTCGTCGCTCATAATAAGTGTGACACTCGCATGTTATAAACAAACACAGCTTATGACTTACAGACGACAGCTTACAGTCCTGCGTAAAGATACTGCCCCGTTTTGCAGATGCTTTATGCAGAGGTTTAGGAGCAGAAGTCACTTCATGGAATTTATAAGCAGCACACTATAGTTGTTTATACAAAGTGTGAAGGTAAAAAAACAAACAAAAAACTGTATATACAGTGTTATCTTCATTTTAGATGTCAAAAAGTCACGGATTCAAATGGATCTTTGGGTGTTAAAGGTTGCCAAACCTGCCAGCCCCAAAACCACAGGTTTCCTCTTTACACTGTTGGTGGGCTCCTTATCTGGTTATTGCCAAAATTTGTGTTATACTCCTTTTCAAAACTACTTTGAAGTTTGAAAGTGAGAGTGAATATGCAGAAATATTCAAATATATGTAGGCTGTGTTTTGTTCTATTATTGATCTGTGTAATTTAATATTTAGTTTATAAATTAGAGCATGCCAACATTATGAAACCATTAAAACCATTATGAATGCAAGTTTCAGGCTGTTGGTTTTTTGTTTTTTTTTAAACTGATGTACCTACTTTGAACTTGAATCATGTTTTTTTGTGACATTAGATACTGATAAGTACCCTCCAAGAATACTACGTCCAGAGAACTACATAGTAGAAGAGGTGGAGCTGGGTATGTCTCTTCATAATATAGTAGTAGTAAAAAAAAAGTTGTGAGCTTTTAGCCATACTAACGTTTCCTCATCAAAGACAGATCTTAGTTGTAGTCCCCTTCATTCACTCTTATTTCATTAATACTGGTCACAAGTCTTGGTCTGAGCCTCAGAAATCACTCTGCTTCAATTTTGCCTGGTTATTGTGTCACATATAGAAATCTACAGGTCTCCTGTGCTGCTTTAAGTCCGTAAATCATTACCAGGCTCATTCTGAGCATTTCTGCGGTCAAATTGTGTTCATTGCAAATGTATGCTTGTATTACCACAGTGACGGCAATGCTTAAATAGCTAGCTTCTTTCATGGTTAATTATCACTGGTGCCAGTAGGAGTGCTAAGACCAAGTCCAAGTAAGAACAGCAACTGATGTAAAATATTGTGTCTTCTATACATATGCATTATTTTAAATTCTAAAATGTGAAGTGTCCTTTAACTTTATTTCTGTTCTGAAAAATAGGTTTGAGTCATACACTAAAATGTGTAGTGGATTTTCCCAAAGCAGATCCCCCAGTCATACAGTGGTTCATGAAAGACCGTGGCCATTTAAAGAACCTGACGATGGAGAAGATAGAGGAGTATATAGAGTTTAGCCACTATAATCTCATGTGCTGAATTTATAACGCTGTAATAGAAATATGTTTTACCTGATTCAGAGTGAAGGAAGTTAAATGGGAGACTCGGGTCATTGGAAAAGCCACAATTGAACAGGTGGCATCCCAGGACCTAAACAAAACATACATCTGTATCGCACAAAACACATCTGGAAACATTAGTTCAACAATCTACCTCAAGAAGACACATAACAGTAAGCATTTTTAAGGTTATATTACAAATACATTTTCTGTGGTAAATAAATGTAATAATGATGTGCTTTTTATGTATTTTAGTGCAATGGTCATCTCTGATTAAATATTCTTTAGTACCGATACTGTTTGTCTCAAGTCTGGGGATCGTTGTATATGTGAAATGGTTGGAGATACAGCTCATTCTGAAATCCTGCTGGACTTTTAATAAAGCAGATGTAGGTGAGATGATACACACAAGTGAACCATGCAGAAACACCATATAATGTAATGCACAATGTGTTTGAGAAGTTATCTTTATTGCCTCAAATGAGCCTAACCTGGGTTTGGATTAAACAAAAAGTAGGTTTAAACAAGGACTAAACATGATCTAAAATTTTACCTTAAAGGGGAGATATTATGAAAATGGTCTTCTATGAACTTCAAACTATGTTATAATGTTGTTCCCTTGTTTTCACCTACCCCCTATCTCCGCCCACTATTTTGTACATACCTGCAATTTCCATTTTTCAAAATTCAAAAGGATTCAAAATATGGAACAAATGTGTATGTAAATAAAATTGTATGCCTAAAGATTCACAAGAATCATAGTTTTTATATTAAGGTACAGTAACTTTTGGAATATTGTTTACTTTTAGTAGAGCAAATCAATTTTGCTCAATAAAATATGTCAGTAAATAGAGATAATGTCCACACACTTTTTACAATTCCTTATATATAAATTAAATTATGGCTAATGTGTACATTCATTCAAATGTTTCTCCATTAGGCCACAAAGACTTTGATGTGTTTTTATCAAGTGTGTGGAGTACCACATCTATAGATATGGTTTCCACTCCTCTGAGACACAACCATGATGGTAGGTGACATCACTTACAATGTAAACATGCTTTTTGTGACCAGGCTGCTAAGATACAGATGTAATTTTTAGATGGCACATTCCCATTCAGTTTGGACCCTCTGGAAGTGGAGGTGCCTTCAGAGAGACTGGAGCTGCTCCTGCCCCATGTGTTGGAGGACCAGTGGGGGTATCGTCTTTGCCTGATGGACAGGGACTTTCTCCCAGGGGAAAGTCAGTGCTGCAGAGAGACCGAGTTTGTTGAGTTATTCTGTTGTACACAATCTGGATATCCATGGTGACACTTACGCAGTTAAGTGTTACTGCAACTGAACAAAGGGTTAAAGATTCAAATACTATATCAATCAATGCAGTTATTGTCGCTCCTCAACTATTTAATCTCTACAATAAAAATGAGGTTGCCAGATTGCTATCACTGGCTGTGACCATTTGGAAAGACAAAAAATGTTTTGCAAATTAAAAACACTGAAGTTCATCAGAAAACAGGAAAGCAGGTCTAGCATTAAAAAAAACAACAACATTTGTCCATGATTGCAAAATTAATTATAGATTAAATCAAACAAAATTACCACTTATAAATATAATATTTAGATATTTGTTTTCATTATTGTTTACATTATTTGTTTAATCTTGCAGCTTACACTAAGGATGTGGGGAATGCTATTCAAAGAAGCCAGATGTTAATTTGTCTTCTGTCGGCTGAATACTTCTCAAACAACAATGCTGTGTTTGTGCTAGAGTCAGGAGTGCAGGTACACACAATTTCTTGTATTGCATAACAAAGGATATAACCAGAAACTATTTTGCCGTTTCATTTAACTAAAAAACGTAAATTGGTACTTTCACTGGAAAACAAAAATGTGAGTGTTGTTTTGTTTTCAACTGATTGGGGTTTTGTTTTCACACCTTTGTTAGGCACTACTGCAAAATTCCGGCTTCAAACTGCAGCTAATATGGACGCACAGGGGCCCAGTTTCCCTCCAACAGTTGGACCCACCACTTCCTGTTGTTATTCAAAAAGCCCTAAAAGTACTCCCAGTTCTCAAATTTACATCAGCCACAAACACTACTTTCTGGAGGTCTTTGAGGAAAGCCATGCCCCATCAAAGAATCTCCTCTCTTCAGAAATGATTGGGACTGATCTTGTTTTCACAATGTTTTATTTTTATTATAACGTATTTGAGAAGAGTGATTGTAAGAACTTATATTTCCTCATTACTGAATTTTGAATTTTTTTCATGGCCTAAACAAGTACAAACAGACTGAAAAGATACCCCTTCTTAAACCCCATAGCTTATGTAAAGAGTCTTTTTGTGGACATATTTTATAACCAATTCTCCAAATAGTTTGTTGGTAAAAGTCTTTAGAGGTTTATTGATGAATAAATAAAACAATGAATGAATAAGACTACAACAAAACCTATAGCATAAAAGGGCAGCATAGTAAGTGAAATTAAATCAGTAAAATTCTGATAATGAACAGTAATTATACTGTACAAATATTCATGTTCATCCCTTTTTGTTGAACTTGGAAATAAAAATTTTTTTAAAAGTATGTACATTTCCACGCGTACAATAAGCAGGATTTTCTCTGGGTGATCAATCAGTTTAACACACACAGGACATGGACATATTATCTACTGTAATCATGTTAAGCCTGGGCAGATAAACAGGTTACACACAATTGTACCTTCTAGATTTCACCACAAGATGTCACTGCAGAATAATCTTGTAGTACTGATTCACTTGAAATGAACAATTACAAGTATTCAGACAGACATAAGTTGATGAAAGCAAGCCAGTCCTGTATTTCTCAATGACAACTTATAAAAACTACATTACTATTGTTATTTAGTTTTCATCCTCTGCGTGGGCCTTAAGCTTCCTCTCCCAAAGCTTCTGATTGTCAGAGAAGCCCTGCTTGCCTTTGTTGAAAGAGTTAGGTCCTGCGGATGTTGGTGTCTCTCTGAAATGACAAGAAATTCAGAATTCAAAATACTGGGTAATAGAAAAATATTGTATATTTTTCATCACACACATCAATCAGAATTGCTTTATGCGTTTGAGGTAATTTAATGTGACGAGCACTTTTAAATACCTGCCAATGTTCTTCATTCTCATCTTTGCTTCTGGTGGCATTTCCTCTGGTTCACTCTGTGTTCAAAGAGATACAATGACTCATCCAGAACAACATTTTAAATTAGCAGAGGAAATATCCAGTGTGGACCTACATCATCATCTTCATTGAACACTGATGCAAGCCCAACCTTTTTAGGAGGAACTGTAGGAGCAGGTTCTTTAGGTTTCTATCACAGATAAGAAGCATAAAATAATTGTCAAACATTTAAAACTACATAGTAATATTAATGATACCAGTGCCACATATTCAAAACTTACAGATGCTCCAAGTTTGATGGATATGGGGTTATTGGATTTCTTCCCAATCGGATTGGTCAGGTTAAAACCGATTTTGGTGACTTTTGGTGGAGCTGGTGGGTCGGCTGAGCGCTCCTCTTCATCACTGGAGGAGAGATGCTGCGACGTGCGCTTGACGGCGGTCCCCACAGTGCTACAAGAGACAGGCTTAGTTTTCACTCTGTCTCCCTCCTCCTGCGGCCCTGCTTGAGGCGAGACAACTCAACCCAGATGAACAACTGTTTTCAGGGAGCTACAGAATAATAAGAGGTTACATTTTACCCGTGGGTCTAAATCTAATATTTGCAGTTAGCCACAGAACAAATGTTGTGCCTAAATAAGGTATCTTTTGTCATGTGTAAGAACAAGTCAGCGAATCATCATAGCCTGAATTTTGTTGTAACGCTTTGATGTCATATTTTTTAAATGCTAGAAATTATATGTAGGGCTAAATTTCCATGTTATGTTCCCAAATTATGAAAATGCGTTAAAGCCATATTTCATTTAGCACACATAACGTTGTAACTTGTAAGACAGTCTCGAGTTGTGTGTGTTAGCAATAGCATGTTAGCTTAGAAACATTTTCAGACGTCTCCCGGGTCTGTTATTGCCATGTTATATGATTTCTAAGTGAAAATAAAAAAAAACAAAACAGTATTTATACTGTATACTTTTAAAAAGAACATATATATGCATCTAAGTACTCAGAACAGTTTAAATATCACCTCCGTCGGCTTTAGGACCCCATCTGTTTCGTTTATGATCCGCCATAGCTTCACTTTCACAATGACCACTGACGCCGCTAATGTTATTCTGGCGCCGTGGGACATCAGTGCTCTGATTATAAGCCACGAAGAAGATGCCTAGCCAAACCGCTAATCGAAGCTAACTGAGAAAACAAAGCACCAGTCATGAAAATAAGAGGTAAGAAATGTATTTAGATTGATGTATATGCCCGATCCAGGTTCCCAAAATACTCGTCCACCAAAGTATGCAATTTATTTATTTTCTACATTTGTCATTAATGTAGTTTTCGGCATACTTTTGGGATTCCAAATCACTATCATGGAACACAACATTTAGCAACAACCTGGCAGCTGTTTGGACAATGAACAAGGACAACAACTTATTTCTTTATAGCTACCTTCACCATGTGTTTGCTGGCCTGAATTTACTCTATTTGTCGAAAAAAAGGTTACATCATGGCATTTTAAATGCTGTCGTCTCTGCAGGTTTTTGAAGTTTAGTGCTCAGCAATGCAGTAGTAGCTATGGGACAGACTATGTGCATATGCTCCCGTGGATCCATCACTGTAGATAACAAGAAATACTACTTTGTTCACAAGCTAGATGAAGGGTGAGTGAGATTAGTCCATTAGTTATTACTTCTGAAGCACATACAATTGCATTATCCTTGTTATTTTCGCTGTCCCTTTTCAGTGGATTCAGTTATGTGGATCTGGTGGAAGGTGTAAAAGATGGGCACTTTTATGCCCTGAAGAGGATCTTGTGCCATGATCGCGAGGGACGGCAGGATGCACAGACGGAGATCGAGATGCACCAAATGTTTAACCATCCAAATATCTTGAGTCTGGTGGCACACACCTTTGTTGAACGTGGCGGCAAAACTGAAGCATGGTTACTCCTGCCTTACATGAGTGTAAGATGCACCACAAATGTCTATTAAAAATAAATAAAATATATATTTTTTAAAATAAAATGGTGCATGAGCTTGATACAGATGTGTTTGTTTACCTGAACAGAAGGGAAGTTTGTGGTCTGTTCTTGAGAAACTGAGAGACAAAGGAAGTTTAATGCCTGAAAAACAAATTCTGCAAATTTTTCGGGGCATCTGTGCTGGACTTAAGGCGATCCATGAGTGGGGCTATGCACATAGGTAAATGCCTTCACAAATAAATGTAACTGTGTTTTGATAGAAAATAATCTTCATCTTTCATAACATTTACTGTTAATGCTTTGTTTTGTGAATGGCAGAGACATAAAACCTACCAATGTGCTTCTGGATGAAAATAACAAGCCAGTATTGATGGATCTGGGATCAATGAACCGAGCCAGGATAGAGGTGAATATTGTAGCAATAAAAAATAAAATAAAATACTGATCCCTGATCAGAGTTACAGACCCATGTACAAACGGCTATATTAATACCGGTACCCTATAGATGTATTAAAAATGTCTTTTGCATAATTCTTATATTGTCTTTATCCAGGTCAGAGGAAGCAGGGACGCAATGAATGTTCAGGACTGGGCAGCACAGCGCTGTACTATTTCTTACAGAGCTCCTGAACTGTTCAATGTGGAGAGTCACTGTATTATTGACGAGCGCACTGATATCTGGGTAAAGTCTTGTTAACAGGGCTGTAATTACTGTTAAATATCATGTCTCTTGATGTGTTTCATGTGTATTCCCTGTCTTGTATCCCGGCAGTCACTAGGCTGTGTGCTGTATTGTATGATGATGCAGGAGGGGCCTTATGACCTCATCTTTCAAAAAGGTGACAGTGTGGCCCTCGCCGTGCAGAACCCAGTGACCATTCCACAGTCTTGTCGGTAAGTCTCAAGAGTATATTTTAATGTACTACTAATGTACCAAAATCAGATCAGCATGATATATTTCCAAAAGGAGAATTGTCTTTGAAGTTGCAAATTATGTATGTACAATTACTAAAAACAATTTAATAAATTGTCTCTTTGCCGTGGACAAAATAGAACGATACTGGACCTTTTATTACTACCGTATTTTCCAGACTACAAGCCGCTACTTTTTTCTACACTTTAACCGCTGCCGCTTATGGTGCAGCGCGGCTTATTCATTTTTTTTTGTCGTAAGATATACAGTAGTCCCTTATTTATTACGTTCCAAAAATACCCTGCGATAAATGAAAAAGTAGAAAGCGTCAGACTCGCTGCAGAGCTGATCACCTCCATTGATGAGTTTTATGCAATAAATACACTAAAGTCACTCTCTCAACCTGGTCTGCAGCGTTCACAAAGACACAGGGAAAACTAAACATCCAAAGGCACTCGCAGACCGCAACGGACCGTCTGGACGCACGTCCAGAGCGTCCACAATGTGCGTCGGAGGCATTTGTCCTCAAATGCAAAGGTGTCCATCATGATCTTGACATGTTTCAGAGTCACGCTGCAGCATGGAACATTTTGGTAAATTTGGCTGAATTATTCTGTCCTGTACAGGAGACATGGTGTGTCCTTTAGTTAATCAGGACGTAGAACAGGTGCCTGCATATGCTGTAAAAAAAAAAAAAGCATGCAAAACTGCACTAGTGGTCCCTCGCAAATAAAAAATTTTGAGCTAATTTTTCATATTACTACGTTGGATACCTGCAGCTTAAAATGCGGTGCGGCTTGCACCATTTTTTTTTTTTCTAAAATTAAAGCATGCGGCTTTTAATCAGGTGCACTCTGTAGTCTGGAAAATACGGTATATACTGCATATAAGACATAACAAGTACTGCAGAAGACATGCATTTAATTGTACGTTTACTTTGTATGCAGTTACTCTGAGGGGCTGAAAGTCCTGCTGAGCTCCATCATGGTGACAAACCCTCAGGAGAGACCAAACATCAGCTGGGTCCTGGACCAGGTACAGGACCTACAGAGCTGCAGCCCCAACATTTCAAACCAACATGGTCTGATGAAGGTGGTGTTGCACTTTCATACCTCTTGTTTCCTTCAAAAACAAATTTTAGGAGTTTGTATATACAGTGGACAAAGAATGAACTTGTTGGTGCAATGTGAAAATCATTGGCTGCTGCTGTTAAATTTGCATTTAATTTTAAAGACAGTGGATAATGATGGTAGTCTTTGTAATGCCTATAATTATAGCCTAGTTTTTAACATTAAGTGCTATTTGTTTTAATGACATGTTATTTTTGTGATTTGTCAGTTATTTTATGAAAGGCTTTACCTCTTATCTCTTTATTGAAGTGACCTAAACATATCCATTTTTGCCTGATTAACATTCCCTGTCAAAATTGTGGAGTTTTAAATTTGTATTTTTTTTTTTTTTATTTCTAGTGCACTGTTCATGTGCAGTGCTGCTTTTAAACACATGGTGGGGCTGCATCATCAAATTTGCCTTAGACTGAAGAAGTTACAATCATGAAAAGAATCAGTTCATGCAGATTTTGAATATCTTTACGTAAAATTTATTTCATTGCCTGGATTGTTCAAATAGGAACACCTTGAATGTTGCATTGCCTCAATAATAACCACAGACTACACTTTTTTTTTGTGGCATTTTTGCACAAGCATCACAGCGGTACTATAGTTGGAACCAAGCCTCAAAAGTGGTATATACTTACTATATTTCAGGAATTAAAGGGTTAAAAAAAATAAAAAGTATTGTGTTTTTGTGTGAGTTCAGTTTTCTCAGGGTTCACTCAAATCTCAGTAGTATGTTTTTAAAATCTGTCGGTTGGTTGTATGATGATTTGGGGCGTTTATTTGAATTGTTAAGGCTTTTTATGATAGCGACTTGGACCTTAAGAGACACTTGGTGGTAAAATTGTGCATTTGACTGTTGAAAATAAAACCTAATGACATATTAATTGGATATGTCACATGACTTTGTTGTGTACTTGTTTGCTAACATGGGTATCAGCCTGATGATAAATTCAAGCTTTGCGTTTGAGTTGTGCTGATTCTGTTCATGATTAAGAACACATTCTTCATAAATACACTTTCAAGCTCCCTGAAACCTTGCCTGTAGGCTTTTGAGTGGAGTGTGCATTGTGTGAAATGGAGGTGAAGAGTAGGGAGAGACATTCAGCAAATTGTTAAATTTATATAATGGGGTAGAGTTTGGGAAAGAGCTGAAACATACCACTTGTATGTAATATCTAAGTTAACAACAAATAGTATAGGGCTCTGCAAGTAATCAAAATTTAATAACAATTATGATTATTGCTCTAATCAGGATTATTAAAATTAATTCTTAAGTGTGTTCAATCACACATACTTATTTCTTTGAATGGAAAAGTTGCTCCTGGATTGTAGCTCTCTACTTGTAGAGATTACAACAATCAGCTGATCACCTCCTCTCTAAGAAAGAAGTGTTTGAATAATCGTAATTTCAATAAATAATTATTATTTTTCCATAACTGAGCAGCCCTACATAGTGGCATTTGCCTTTTTGCCTGGAGACCCCAGCAACCAAGGCCCTCCTCCCATTGCTGTTCTCAAATACATACACGGCACGCTTTAGCTCTCAACCCATAAACCATCTGGAAGCTTTATCGATTTGGCAATGAATCAATTAGTGAATTATTTAATTAGCAAAGCATTATAGGTCAGTGCTGAACTGCTGCCTTCCTGCTGTGCCCCTGGGTCTTACTAAATCATTATACGCATTTCATGTTTGTGTTGCAGTCAAAACTTTTCAGACATGATTTGAGTCAGACCTTGTTAAAATGGCTTGTAAAGTTTCCATAGTTTGACAATAGACTCCAGAGCTTTAAAGTTTATGTGAATGGACTGAACTTTTGCTGTCCGTCAAGTCTAAATTACTCTCAGAGAAATAGGAACATTACGTCTGCTCTGTTTTGTTGATGAATTACGACTTGTGTTTTCCAGTGGCACTTGTTAATTCATGGGAGTGTTTGGGTTAAAATGCATAATGGCTTCATTAAAGGGGATTGGCGTAATCAGTAAAGGTATTGCCTTAATTACTGGCTCTGCTCCAGACCTATCCATCCGGTTTTGAGATCTGCAACCCACCCTGTCCACGCAGCTCGCTAATTTAATTAAGTATACAAAATGCTACACCCTAACGTCACCCTTGGGGGCAATTATGGAGCGTGAGATTGAAGGATCTCCACCAGGACTTTTTTTTTACTTACTGGCAGGAGATTGGCTGTGTCAGTTAGCTGATTGCATTGATTATATTGATTTGTAACAGCTTTTCGGGTAATTTCATCTGCAAAGGTGAGAGCAACACGTTGGCCCAAAGACTTTATTATTTACTCTTTCTTTTTTTAGACCTTGGACTCTTTTGCCAAGTGATTAGATGAAATGGAGCTCCACAATAAGTCTCTTAAAGTGGGAGTTGGGGAGAGCGAATCGATCGTTTTTATTTGGAGAATAAGGTCACTGCAGGTTGGATGTTACGACTTTTTAAAACCACTTGTCACACTGTTTCTGCTGAATAGGAAGTTAACAAGATACAACAAAAACAGCATTTTTTCTGTTCTCCAATAGGTAATATGGTATCAAATAGTTAATGCAGCAAGTACTTAGGCCTGTCACGATACATTTTGAAGCTCAATATATTGGTATAGAGATATACCGCGATAAATGATAATATTAAAACTACTTCATGCTTCTAATGCAAAATAATCCTAGTAAACCATTTAAAATAGATAGTCTCATTAAGAGGCCTAAACTGCAACAAATAGCAGAATGTACCAATAATTGGCTATAGAAGTTATTTATTGCACCCTCTATAGCTCAAATGTTATGTTATTACCTAAAATGGCAAAAATGGTACTCATAATACTCATCCCCAAAATATATAGTTCTATCTGTCATATGTTGAACGATAAGTCGATATTGTAATTATCATGGTAGTACCAAAAGTACTTTAACCAAGGGCCATGCAAAGTGCCAACTCCAAAATAACTCTTTCGAGTAAAATAAATTCCAGTTCAGTGAACACCTTATGAACCTAATATGATTTTTGAGTGCTATTCCATACTATTCATGTTTACTAATACATTTGAAACCTTTGCATGCATTCACTTTACTGATTAAAATCTTTGAATCCTAGGCTATTAAAAAACCTTTTTGAACTGTCTGAGTCACATTACAGTTAAAACCCACACTGGTTAAATTGATTAGAATATATTTAAAGATCCCCTTCATCAAACTTCTGTTTCTTTCTCATATTTATTTATAGTAACACACTAGAAATCACTATCTAATAGGGATCTACCAATACAAATATATCAAATCATTCAATTAACCTTCACAATACAGTAGATATGTGGCTCAATACGCACATGTCATCACTCCATGGTGTTAAACAGTGCATATACACTGCCTTAACTCGTCTATAATAGAACAGAGATGACATAGTAACATTTTATCAAATGTTTTATTTATTCATAATAATCATAATTTCCATAATAGAGGAAACATTTGTAAACAAAATCATATCGATATCGTGACCCATACACATATCGGGATACGTATCAAACTGCCAGAAAACTGTACCGTTGCAGCTCTACTTTATAGTAACTATTAACTTATTAAATCCACAGCATTACTTTGGCTATACCCTACTATCGTACACCTTCAGACCAGAAGGTTGTCTGGTCAATCCTCACTCAAGGTGCAGACTGTCATGATAATCCTTATGTTAATATGACTGTAGTGGGTAATTGGATGAGTGGATGGGGATCTGGTATAAAAATCTGCCAAACTCAATGTGTGACAGGCTCATTGTGATGAACTCTGATCAAGGGAGTAGTGAAATGATACGAAAGTCTATAATGGTCCATTGAGGAGAACATTTTCTCATGATTTATGCACTGTGTTCAGCCTGATTCATTCAGAATACATTCTTAAATATTAGTTTATTACATGTTATTATTATTATTGTTATATTAGTATTATTTTTGTTATTATTATTGCTTTATTACAGCTTAATCCTATTATTATAAAGTTGACTAAAACTCAGCGACCCCAGTAGGTCATTTGTTTCACATGATCCTTGACCCTGTCTCGTTTGTGGACAGAGGTAGAGGCTAATAGTTGGATGAGCAGTCCATCAGCACTGATTAAGAGTAGCAGATGACAAGATAATCCAGACATGCCACACTCATTAATGCACGTCATTGAAGAGTAAATTAGCTGATTAAACAAGTGCTGCAGCCAATAGCAGGTGTCCTCCAGGGAGAGCCACTCTGAGTTATGGGACAGGGGTGTTTGTGTCGCCTGCCAACACAGTTGTCAGTGAATGAGTGAAGTGTCTTCATCAATTTGGACCCATTACCATGTCAAAAGGAGCGGTGTGAGTACAAACCGGGGGAGGAGAGAGGCACACGTCCCATCTGCATACGACAAGCCTATTCATTTGGCTCTGCGCTCAGCCCCTCCTCCTGCTGTCCCGTTTACCGTAAGGCCCTTTAATTTTCCTGAAATAGGGCCGTGACAGTGGTGTCATGCTGATGAGGAGAGTGGCAACCTGTCACATCTCATCTATCTCCGCTCTGCTCCTCCCTCCTCGAGCCGTTTCTCTTTTCTTTCTGGGCCTTTTCCCCTAAATAAACACTCCAGGCCCTATCTGTCGCACTGTTTGTTGGCACAGAGCCGTGATTGACGCTGGAAAAGGGCAAAAGTAATAAGCGGGAGATGTTTTTTATTTCACCTGCATCGGTCGTTATAGCACTCTTTATCATCTGACCCGGCTCAATTATGCCAATTGGCCAATGCGGTGACACAGTGAAGTTACGAGGATGGTAAAATGAAACGGCTACAAAGTCTAAGCGGTGGGTCACAGTGGTGGGTTTTGTAAGCAGGAGAAATGGCTTTTCTTTAGTGGAAAACACAGCATTAGGATGTATTACTGGACACAGAAAAGGACAACAATTTAAATGTTCGTGATGTCATTTCCACCCGTCACTCACGCCCCGCTGCAATAAACCGAGTCCCATTACAGAAATGAAATGTTGTTGTGACCCCCCATATGCACATGCCGTTTGTAGCTTTATGTAAATTGGACACAAATCTAGTAAATGACACAGGGTTAAAATCTCGTATTAAAGCCTGAAATCTTTATAAAATAAGTTTGTTAAATAAGTAAAATCAACAGTGAGGTGAAGTCAAAACCCCAAAACCCTTTAATCTAATATGTTGCTCACAGTTGTGGAAAGTTTATGTGCCGTGAAATAAACTGCAATAAGGTCAACAGTCATGAGCTTATCTTTAACCCCATTTTCAAGGCTTTGGTCAAGAAGCACGTAACTTTTCTGGTTGTCTCCATGGAGATGGTATTGGTTTGCCTGCAATGCTCTTCAGTATTGCAAATTTCTCCGTGGAGTTAAGCGACTCCAATTTATTACTTTTTGTTTTTATCTGTTTAAAAATCCTTTATGTTTATATATATGGGGAGAGTTTGGGCATAACACATACATAAACAATCTCCTATTGCTGGACGTTATAGCAACAACTCGATGTATCAAAGTGTAACCCTTCCCCATTCTCTAAAAATGAATAAAACAGTGTAACACGTAATGGTTTGTTGTTATGTTATTGTCCCATGACTTTAAGGGCATGTGTGGGAGGGGCGACCTGTCCTCCTCATGATTGGAGCGTGTCCTGCCTCTCTTTCACACAGGGAGGAAATACTTAATTTGATCCCTGAAAATCATCACTGTTCCTGGGTTTACCTCACCCTCTCCCCCTGAAGCCTCCAGCGCTGTCTCATTTTTATGATTCAAATATGATTTAAATGAAAAAGGCCACTCACTGGTGACACATAAACAAGGCTGCAATGAAATTAGACTGTGCTTTTAATATCTATTTTCACACAATTCTTTGTCTCATAGAAGTGTATGTTATAAAGTACAAAAGGCCTACACTGTATTTGTTACATGTTCTGATTGTTTACTTGCATTGATACTGGTGTTATTATAGTATTTTTTTTATAATGATAATGTATGGAACAATAGATTTTTCTTTGGGGAGAAATAAAAGTAATTCTGATTTCTTAATCTTGTTGCAGAAGACCAGCACATAGACAGAACTGTTTTTTTGTTTTTTGTTTTTTATTAAAACACTGTATAAAATGTATTTACAAGGGACAACTTCATAGACTGCCTGAATATCTCACTTGCTCACTAAGATCTTGTATTAAAAGTTACCAGTTATCAATAAACTGGGAACTTTTAATACAAGATCTTATGGTTGTATAAGTCTAGGGACAGCCCTCACCGGAACTGAGATGGGAAAGGGGCTTTTGGTTGTTTAGCTTCCCAAAAATGGAATACATCCTTTGGTACCACAAATGCACTTTAATAAACTGGTGGCAAGCATTTATACTCACACCTGCACCTGTTTTTAATGTTTTAAACTGACTTATGTACTTGTATGTTTTGTTTGTTTTTTGTTTGTATTCTGTGTTTGAACAGGGTGCCCATGAAACAGAGAGTGCTCTCACTGGGCTCTCCCTGTATACATAAAGAAAAAAAAATGTAAACATCCAAATCAGATTTCTAATTACCATCACCAACTATAGTTACAATCCACTTTACTAGATCCTACAGTAAGATACTGCACAGTATCTTGAATAGATACTGTACACTGCATACCAGTGACGTGCGGTCAGGTGAGGCAGTTTCTCACCTGTCATCACAGAGAAAAAATAAATTAAATAGTTATATTTATCCAATGATTTGTACTATAAAGTTATTTTCTATTTAACTTAGCAATTTTATTGTTTGTTTTTTTTGTTTTTTTACTCAAAATCGCTGAATTTTTACATTTACCATCGAAAACCTGAGAAAAGACACAGGCCATTCGTGCCTCACAGCGGACTGACTGTGCTGTGTGCTAAGCTGCTGCTTTAACTCTTTAAGGGCTGAGTACATTATAGCGGCTGTGAAAAGGCGCCGGGTGAGGCACGCAGTTACCCTGCCTCATGTTAGGGGGCACTCCTGAGCCCAGGGATTCTTGCAACTCCCGCAGAAAAGGGGCCGCAAACTACAATTTAGAGTTAGCAAGTCAACTTTAGCAATTCACTTTTTTCTTCTTCTCTGGCCCTACTTTTTAAATGGAGGAAGATTACATAGTAAAGCTCAAGCAGTTTTCTAAACTGGACTTTCAGTTGAAGCAGGAGGTTATAATTAAAGGACCGAGACCAACGCTAAAGGAGCTAAATGGTTTGCTCCAGACGAAAGGACGAAAGACTCGCTCTTTTCAAACAGACGTGCAAAATGGTAATAAAAAATTTTATTACTTCAATCCACTGAAAATTGGGGAACCAGAATAAGGATAAAAAACAATACAAAACCAGTTTGCTTTTTATTTCATACTATTAGTGCTATTTCATATGGACTTCGGAACTTTAATTTTGAAATTCTTTTTTATTCTGGCCCCAAGTCACTGGCAGAGAAACTGACCCAGGGCCAAATTTACCAACACCTGGTTTATATGTTTGTAAATCTGATTGTGACGACATCAGTGCTTCACCAGCCGTGAACCTCAACGCACGTCACTGCTGCATACATTTTGAATAGAGAGTTGAATCGTTTTTATAAGATTTGAAACCAAGCCTGTCAAGTCTAAGATGAATCTTGTGTGGTCTACAATGAAGCGTCTTATCAGTTGTTAACATCATTATTGCTAATTGCTAGTCTTAGTGTAAATCAACGACAACCCTATTTAAGTCTCATAAAGCCACTTGCCCTCCTGAACTCCTTCCTCAAACATCAAACCACTTTTCCCGTAGGAGCACAATGACTTCAAACGCACCGTTGGGCCTTGTATCTCCCTACAAAGAGCCGCTTTATCAAATGTCTGTTAAACTGACAGCCAACAGGAGTTTACAGAAACATTAAAGAACTTATCAGCAATTACAGGCATATTTTTCAATCATTACCATAGCACTGAGACAACGGGCTGGTCATATAACAGGCTCAGGTATGTTGTCTATGTGCGCATTCAGCACAACTGGGCCATTTATCCTCTGGGTTTGTTTAACCTGCTGATAACACCATTTTGTGCCATTCATAATTGTCTGATAGAGTTCAGAATCTTTCCTGGTGTTAAGCTGTATGACCAGCCAGTCCCCCCTGCATGCTGTTCAAATGTAGCAAGGTCTGGAACCAGATAATAAAGTGCATGAAACAACTGGCCTCATATGGGACTTATATTATTTTTTATATTTTTTCTTTCTTTTTTACTCATAAGTCACTGTTTTGACACAAACTGACCATGCATTTCTCTGACTGGTTAATCCAACTGTCAAACCATGTATTTCATATAATCATACCCACTGGATTTCCAGTGGGTATGATTATATGAAATATATGGTTCCAGACTCGCGTGTCTTTGTAGAGGTGAAATGTAAAAAGGAAATAAATCAAAACTGCATCGTGGTCAAGGGGTTGGGTTGTATTCATGGCAAGTGCCTACAGTTAGGCAAATGGCAAGACTAGACAAATGTATTTATCATAGCACAATTTGTACACAAAGTAGTTCAAAGTGCTTTACAGAATAAGAAAGACATTAAAATCACAATACTACAAGAATCATCATAAAATGTCTAATGTTTCTTTTTATTATTTGTTCAATGGGTTGGTTACCACTTCTTTTAACTCACCATGCCACAGAAAATACCCTTTTGAAGGAAACAAATTCTATGTTTGCTGAGTGAAGGACATAGGCTGTCCTGGGCTCTGTGCTGAGCCCATCTGGTAATGTGCTGAATGATTTTAACCCTGAAATGCCATCACTGATACAGGGATTGTTTTGCATATCATATTTTTTCAGCCTCTTTTGACATTTGAGAGATGGAAACTGATCACACAACCTTTTGATAGTGCAGTAAAATGGAATTGTATTTACTATTTTTAGCGTGTTGTGTCCAAGGCCACCGGCTGGAGTTTTCCCACCGGACACCATCACCAGTGACCATGAATGTGATAAATGAATGGGTAGTACAATGCTCTGTCTGTACACTGAAAACATGGCCCGTGTGCCTAATTACACTAATTCCTACAGCGTTAGCAGTAGTCAATAAATCAACCAGGTTTTCTGCCCGACCTTGATCCCAAAATAAATGAAATAATAAATAAACTCATTAAAAACATAAACTTAATATATTCAAGTTTGACTCTTCTTCCCAGTCGTGTGCCTAGTGCTGATCACTCATTCACACTGCAGGTGTAGATTTATGGCTCATTATATACCTTAGTAGCAAAAACCCAGTACCCAGTCTATAGGTAATATAGACTAAATACTGGAGGAAGCATGCAGCTGCTGGAGAAGGTTTTATGCCAGATGCCCTATAATGCAATGCTTTCTATTAATGAAACGATTATGCATTTTATGTTTGTTTTACTTGTATACATTTGAGAGCAGGTATCTGTGCTTTATACAGTACTACATTTTTTAAAATTGGACTGAAAATTCAAAGTACTTTTCCTTATGTTTTGAGAATGATTCCTTATGTTTTGAGATCTGAAATGGCCAAGGGGTTATTTTTAGCACTTTCATGAGTTCAAATCACGACTTTGAGCATACAAAAATACAAATAAAAAAACAACATAAAGAGAAAGATCAGGTTAACTTTCATAAAAATCTGGGAAACTAGACAAAAACTGACAATTGCTCTAGAGGTTATATTTGTTATATAATATGTGTTCCATAAGTTTGTTTAAAACATAATATCTGTTGCCATATAAGCTAATGATGATGTGTCTTGAATTGCTCTGTTGTATCGCACTAATCATTGCCAGTTTAATATCTCAGTGGAATTTGATAAACTTAATTTCAAACAGGCCAAACAGCGCGGGTACAGAGTCTAATTTGGGGAATTCCACCTCGCACCTCGTTCCTCTCCCTCACCTGTCTCACCTGTTTATTTTTTCCACTGAGGAAACAAAAGCCTTCTTTGAACACAATCTGCAGCAGCGACACTTTATGGTCTTTTAATAGGTTCTTCCATTTAACAGGCACAACTTTTACTGTCTCATACAAGGGCCCCATTGTCAGATAGGATGGATGAAAGATAAAGGGAGCTTATCAGAAACAACAAGGATCATTACTTTCACCCAGCTATCTCATTGTGCCGCTCTAGCACACATTTCTGACCACTTACGAGATATTCAGACCATCAAGGGCTTTGAAGAGTCTTGACATTTAAAGCGAAACAACTCTTTGTACTGACAGGCTTGAATACTATGTCTTAGTGAGGTTTGTAACACCCTTATACACAGATTCTCACTCTATGACAAGTAAGGGGAATATGAATGTGAGGTTTTTGAATAATATTTTTCAGTGGCAGTCTAAAGTAAACATAATGCACTAGGCAAAAAACAATTTTTCAGTTTCCCTTTTTGTCCTTTAAAGTTTTGGTCAGTTTCCATTTTTGGCCTTTAAAGTTTTGGTCAGATCTGCTAGAAAGGATTATGATCCAGTATATGATTTTTGGAAGTGCTAGAGGAAGGGTCTGAGGAGCAGGAAGTCTGCGAGTCCCTGCTTAGACTGTCGCTGTTATGACTTTTGATAACAATCATATTCTTTATCTTAATTTCTGGGTATGTTGCTTTTGTAGAGGAAGGGCTACAATTGTTTCATTATGTAACTTTTCTGGTGGAGGACCCCACCTGCTCATCTCCATGGAGATGTTATATCGCTGGAACTTATCTGTCTTGATATTAGTAGGTAGGCAAGAATGCATGTTTCAGGGTGTTTTTGTTTTTTGTTTTTTTTAACATTCGGGAACCCATCTCCAGATCTTGAGCTTGTCTTTGTCAGGACTGCCTATAGGTGGAGCATTTTGTCTGTTGTGTTAGTTTTAGGGTGATGAGGGAAAAAATGAAAAATTATTTCCCCAAGACAAGCATGTGGCAGACCCCCAACCAGAAAAGTTTGCACCTTAAATTATTACAATTTTTAAGAAGTAAGTAGTAATAGTAAAAGAAAAATTTAAGTAAACTTTTACAATGGATCATACCTGGATGACTGAGGGATTAGACATACATCTCGGTATGTAATGTCTGCACCTCTCAGTGCATTTGTATTTATACAGCATAAGGAGTCACAGCCAATGATTTTCTTTTTAGCACTATTGCATCCTCCACTTTTAATCTCCTTTACTTAATTAGACAGGTCACTTTGTGTTGGCTAATATTTTAAGAAAATCAATTTGTTTTTGCTAATGCTAATCATGAACGCTTTTTTTTAAAGACCCCGGTTTCAATATCCACAAAAATCCGAATGATCCGATCAGTCAATAATCTAATGCATCGCGGCTGGCATTTGTCACTCGATGAAATGTGCAGCAGAAGTAAATCACAGCCTTGTGTTGTATTTTAATTCTTTTCAATTGATCAAAATGTCGGAGAGGTGTGACAAAGTGCACTCATGCAGTCAAAATACCAAAACATGTCTTGTAAGTGAAAGATATTACTGAGTACTGTGAAGACTTTTTGACTTTCTCACCAGATATTATTGCAAAAATCATATTGTTGTGTCTGTGACTATTTCTTGACATTATATGAGAGCTATATTTACTGCTCCAAGGGTAAAGGGGTCAAAAGAGTCATTCCTCTCTACCACAGTGCTAATTGGCTTGAATTTGCAGCCACTCCTCTCAATAAACAGCGTGTGCTCAATCTATAACGCTCCTAAATCATTTTTAGTTGACCTGTCACAAATAATGACAGAATTTAGTAGGAAGACAAATGTGTGGTCTTTGCAAAGAATGAGCCACAAAGAAATAGAGGATATGAGGCCATGTACATAGGAGCTATGTGTTGTTTGGAAGAGCTCCTTGTGTTTTGCTTTATATTTTATATATAATATTTCGACCTTCAAGGAACCACTCACCCATTCACACACACACATTTATACAGCAGTGGCGAGGGAGGGGGGGTTAAGTGTCTTGCCCAAAGACACAACAACTACATTCATTTATGGGAGCTGTAATCGCAACGCCAACCTGTGGGTCAGACTGTTACAATATGCAATTTGTTGACTCCCTCCTTTTTGCAATGTATAATGTATAATTAGTATAATAATGAATTCTAACTATGTTATATGTAACAGTGTAGATAAATAATGTTTTTGAATAATGGTTGTAATAATGGTTTGTTCTAATTAGGCTGTTGCAACATTATATGGGCCCTGATGGTTTGCTGTAGCGTTGGTGTGGTCTTAAGCTGTATATATAATAGTAAATGTTCTCATGTTGGTTGAATATTAAATGCAGTAAGAAAACCATCACAAATCATCACAGTTCATTTTGGTGGAATGTGTCACCAATGTGTAACTAGACTTGATTATAAATTGCTGTAGACACTAGACGTAATATCTAAAAATGCACAAATTATTCAGAAGACTTTATACAACCCAATATTTTGCCAGCTTTAGGTCAGAGCTCCTCCACTGCGATGCACAGGTGTGTGTCTGATCTCATTTATCAGGCCTGTTAACCCTTGGCAGGAGCAGTATACAGAGTAATACAGAGCAGGGGCCCGGTGGGGGACACAGGCACTTGGTCTAATGAAAATCCCCCTTTCACAGCAGCCCACCCACAATGGCACACGGCCCCTCCCTCACAGACCGGAGAGAACTGACCTACCGACCCAGCAACAGTTCAACCAATGCAACCTGGGCTTTTACATATTACACACTCATGCATAATTAACTATGTGGGTTTTGAAAATCAAGTTTTTTAGTACTGCACCAAACAAAATACACTGCTTTCTGTAAATATTCTGACATTTTGTCCTTACATTTTCAATATTAATTTTCAGAATAAAACAAATATGGGATCAATTCCTAATCTATTGAACTTCAAAAACTAAGTGCTTCCTATTTCAACTTATATTGTTGTATTGTTTTGGTTTGGGGGTTTTTTTCCAGTATAAACTTTTCCAGCTTATGTACTGTGCAGCACATAAACTTAATGGTGACTCAAAATAAACTTTTTCTTCATTGACTTGTGAACTAAGTGGCATTTAGTGACTGTGTTTATACAGTAACTGAATGCAGTTATAGTTTTGTTAGGCACTGGGGTCACTTTTAGGGTCAAAGCAGCACAATCTGTCTCACCGACAGTAGCACAGGCCACAGCAAGGCCAGATCTATCAGTGAACTCTGGTCGGTCTAGGTGCAGGACACAGAATTAGGGTTATAAGTAAATATTCTTCACCTACACCATTAATGAAAGAATGATGGTATAGTATATAGAACATGTAAATGCTTATGCTTATGTGTATGTGTTCTTTCCTACATTCATGGTATATGATTTTTTTTTTTTTCTGTTAATAGATTTTCTGCCATTTTGTGTTCTATATGTTAAGAGAGTTAGGCAAAATACATGTGAAACTTCAGTTTCGGTCTGTAGAATTATTGAAGTGTTATGGGTTATTTTTGTGCTATTTTTTGTGACATGTAACATGATAAATAATTATGCTAACTGACCAAAGAAAATAAACTAACTAACTAACTAACTAAACTAAAAAGTCATATGCCCCGATGGGGGACAAGAGATAGATCTTGATATTGATTACTTTGTTCTTTGCCATGAAATATCCAAAAAGTAAATTCACAAATGTTGAACCTGACCATTTATATTTGTGACTAGACCCAAGAACCACTGTATTACAACAGAAACCTGCATTTTAACAATATTCATTTTATCTGCCCCCTATCGGTATTAAATATTACCTTATAGAATGTTGTGATCTGAAACACAGCAATTCGCTTGTCTCTATGGGGTCATATTATCACTGCACAGCCTCATCATAAATATTCCAAATAATAGCCTAATAATACAGCATTTTTAGACATCTAGATAGAAGTTGAGCATCTTAAGTTTTTCTATATACATTTTCACAGTTTCAATCACACAGATCAGACTGAATCTTTCTTTCTTTCTTTATTCTTTATTTGTCAGGGACCATGTACAAATTCATTAATCTTACAAGGAAAACATGATTTGTACCAGATTTAGCTACTGCTATTTTCCATCTGCAGTCCCTGGGCAGGTGAACACACATTAAAAAACACAATCTGAACCCATTCCTCTTCCTTGCCAGTCTATTGTGCCTATAGAATTTTAAATGCGTCTGTCATTAATGTGTAGCCTATTCTAAGTGAAAAGTTATTGCACTTTTAAATGCTTTACGTGCTATTCGTCATCGTAAACATTATTGGTTTTGTGCAGCCTCAGTAAATAATAGCCTATCAATTAAATTGGGTTTAGGTACATTAATCGTGGTTAAAGTGCGCAATGGGAAAAGTGTGCATTTCATTCAGTAGGTCTCTTTATTTGGGACAATGTGTGTCAGTTTTTGGTTTGTGCCTTATATTAGCATCTCTGTGTGATGGCTCCTGAAACATCGGGCTAATCTTCTAATGTACGAAGCTTGATGCAGCTGAAGGTGTTTGAGGCGGGACAGGGGTTGAACATTACCTCACTCTGAGCGCTTTGTGCGGAGAGAAACGAGCAGGTAATTAGCTGATTAGAGGCCCGTCAGAGCAGCTTCAGAGCAGCCAATCAGCGCAGAGCGAAGTGGGGGGAAAGGACACTGATAAAGGGACTCAGAGTTTAGAAATTCTGTGGACACAAGCGTGATGCTGCAGGTAAAAGAGGAAGAGCCGCGTAAGGTTCTGCCCAGAGGAACGATGATGATTTAGTCACTGCTCTGTTGAGGATGAATGAACGCTTACCTTCGAGTCAAGTGAAGTTGTGCTCAAACCGGTCAGAAACCTTTTGAGTAGCACTAAGACTCTAAATGAATGTTTGAACACTTTATGTTGCGTCCTGACGCACGGCACAAATTTGGTCAGTAATTTTCTGTTTTTTGGGTTTTGTTTTGTTTTGTTTTTTTTTTTGTTTTTTTTGTTTGTTTTTTTGTTTTTGTTTTTTTTTTTTTGTTGTTTTTCTCGCAAAGCTCCAATGGAAAAGTCTAAGAACTTCTGCATCGACGCGCTCCTAGCGGACGAGGGCACGAGGTTGGGCAGAGAGCTGTCCCCGGGTTTGAGCAGTGAAAGCCCCACCGTGAGTCCCGGGTCAACGCCGTCTCCACGCGCCGCGCAGCTCCAGGCCGGAATCTTGTCCAAACCGGGCGTCCTAAACTTACCGCACGCGGGGATGTCCGCTCTCCCGGGCCTATACCCCGCACCCATGTACCCGCTGTCGGCCCTGAGCGCACAGCACCCTGCCTTCTACGGCGGCTTCTCGCAACTGCAGACCTACCCAGAACACCTAAAGGCGGCGGCGCTCGCAGGCTCTCTGCCGCTGGAACACTGGATCCGCGCCGGAATCATGATGCCCCGAATCCCGGACTACGGCTGTGAGTTCAACATATTATTATCCATCATATTGTTTTCATGTTAAGGACATGTCTCTGGTCTTAACTATTTGCCCACTGGCCATAGGGACAGCATTTTGTCTACCCAATTGTAGGCTACTTTTCTGAATATTATTTGGCCAGCTTTATAGAGCTATATGTTTTATTTACTTTCCTTTAACTTTTCATCCTCTGATCATTATGAATTAGCCCATAGGATACATTATTGACACTAACAGGGCTGTACCAAATCAACAACTTCACTGAAAATATAGGCCTAGCCTAAAACACAAATTATTATTTTTTGCTTCAAATATTGACAGTTGACACAAAATGTATTTTTTTAACATTTGCTATTAATTATGTGGTTTACCTGCCAAATATTCGTTTTGTAAAGTATATGTGTTTGCCACAGCGTCACATACAGAAAATGAATAAAATAAAACAAAATGCTAATTAATAAATCTTAAAGTACTTTATATCATATATTTATAAGTTATTATAATTTCTTTTTAAAATAAAACCTTAATTATTGGCCAATATATTTAATGCTTTTATTAAACTCATGTATGTGTAGCTTTTCGTTTTCACCACAAGCTGAGATTTGTTTTGTGTGGAGGCACACAGTCACAGTCTCCACTAAATGAATTTGCTGCTTATTGTAATTTACAGTCTCTCTGAAAGCACTTCCCAAGCCTTGACTTGTGAAGTATATTATTCTAATCAACAGCGGTCCCCTTCACATCTCCACACATTGTTCCACACACTGGCCACTCATCTCCACCTCAGATTTTCATTTGGCCTCTTTTATTTCTCTATAAACGGCTCTGCGATTGAAACTGTCTTTGTGTGACAAAGAGACAATAAACAAACACCTAAAATGCTCTGTAGTTCATCAATAAAAGCCCAAAAGCATTCATTGAATTTTCATTAAGTTAATGGCATGCCTGTGTTTTTATGGCCTCCGCGCTGTGTCCCCTCGTCAACAATAAACTGGAGTAAAGCTATTACAGTTAATGATGGCCGCACAGTGCAGACATATGTCCACTGTTCCCTTCCATAGAATTATACTTCCTCTGCCCTTGGCTTTGTGTAAAGAACTATGGCAAGAATATAGGACAATAAGCAGCAGCAAACATGTACCATTCAATTCATGTAAAAACAAAACTTAAATATTTTATATTTAATTCACTATTTTCAGAGCTGACACAGGGACACACAGTCGGTGTCTGGATTCATTCAAGGCAAAGATTTCTTCTCACAGTTCAACAGAGAAACACTGTCCTATGCTCATAATATTTAATCTTATTCTGTGCTCTCCCCCACAGCGGGCCCTCAGTCTGGTCTCCTTGGCAAGTGTAGGAGGCCCCCGGACGGCTTTACCAGTCAGCAGCTGTTGGAGCTGGAAAACCAGTTCAAACTCAACAAGTACTTATCCCGACCCAAGCGCTTTGAGGTGGCTACTTCACTCATGCTTACTGAGACACAGGTAAGAAACACTGCCTGTTTGATGTTTATGTTATTGTCATTCTTCACTAAAAATAAAAAGTAAAGGCTCAAAGGGACAATGATTCAGTAATGATCATGTTTGTCCAACATTCATTTCTCTATTATAGAATTATATTATATTATATATTATTAGGATTATAGAATATGTCAGTATTAGGACTACACTTTTAAATTGTGGTAAATCTTGATTTTTTTTTTTTAGATGTATGTCTTTAGGACATTCATATTGTGCAGCACATTCTTATCCAGTGTGTTTTCAGGTGAAGATTTGGTTCCAGAACCGGAGGATGAAGTGGAAGCGCAGCCGTAAGGCCAAGGAGCAGGCGAGTGCTCCGGGACAAACAGAGACAGAACGGGGGCGTGGGGCAAACAAAACCTCAACTGACAAATCAGAGGTGACAAGACGCTCCTCTGACCCTGACGATAGAGGCATCGTCCTGGACTTAGAGGAGGATGAAGAGGAAGAGGAGGATTATCCTGTCGATATGGGCAACGGGATGCCCATGTCCAGAGACTTTCTGCAGCAGAGCTCAAGCTACAGCCCCCACAGTCCCTTTTCAGAGGACGAGATGGACGAGGTGCAAGTGGGGAGCACAGACCGGAAGATTGGAGCAGGTCTGTGAAAGTCAAAAGAACATTACAAATACAACAGAGGCTATGGGGCATGTGCGAACCCTAATAGTCAAACTCTTTCATAAACATGTTACAGAAGTCATGTCTGTGCTCTTTGCATGCTCAAAAAACTCATACATTTCCCATTTTTACATTGTGTTTTTGTCTTTTTAAACCACTGAATGCACTGCACAAAGGTCTCAAACATGTAAAATAAAAAAATTACAGACCGTCACTGTGGAATATTTAAGCATTTTTCATATGTCCGTTTATGAATTTGTCATGTAAATGCATTAATTTATTTGCAAATTTAAACCATATATGTATTTATCTGATAAACGTCTGTGCTGTGTTGTCAAATAAATGGAAGTAAATAAACAAGTATGTATTTTTACTCAATATTTTAAATTTAAACCGCAACAACAACAACAAAAAGAATTAGCCAAGACTTTCTGTTCAGTAATAAACCTTGTTCTTTATGGGCTCACTTGTGAAGCAATTCCCACCTTAAATCTATATATTAATTACTGCTTGTGGCTTATACTGATGGCCAAATAATTAAGTTAATGAATTGGAAATGTTCTCAGCCTGATGGTGATGTCAGCTGGCGGGATGGTGGGAGGGGGCAGGATGTTTTATTGGGTAGCAAATTAATGTCTTTGATTAAGGAGCAGCCCGCACAGCCCTGTGTCATTGAACCCCTCTCAGACCACTTCCACATATTTATACAGTGATTAGACACATTAACAGGTGCCCAATGGACAGTAAATATAGTGCACGGGGAAGCCATAGAAAACCATTTAAGGAATGCAATTTCTTAACACATCCCCATCCTACACTATAAAAAATACACCCAACTAAGTACAGGTCAGCCATACACTGTATACACTAAATTAACTGGTTATTATCATTTAGATTGTGTTCATCTTTTGTGATGAGGCAAATGCACTTGAATTCATTGTGCTAGTAACTGTGTATGCTTATCACATAGTAACATTGTTGAGGACACCTGAGACAAAACACATGCTGTAGGCCCAATGCAAATTTTTAACTACTCTAAAAATAGTCCAAGGGAAGGCAAATATTTTAGTATTTATGTTGTGTTTGGATCATATAGTTTCAATACAGAGATACATAGCTACATATAATTAAATGAAATTGGGCTGTAATTGTGTGTTACATTGTAGTGGGTTGGGAATTTGGTCTGAATAAATGGCAGGTTCCTGTCAAGACAAGAACATGCCATATCAGGCCACTCACTCAAGTTAGGCACAAGTTCACAAAATCAATGCACTTTATAATTACACTAATTAGGATCTATTGACCAATTGCTTTTTCAGCCAATGCTTATAGGTTACAATTAATTCGGATGAAAGTTAGGGGTAAAACAGCATATTTTAATTTACAAGTCTCATTTATAAATAATCTCAATCTAGGTCTGTTAAAAGTCAATGGTTTTACACGTTGCTACACAAAGAAACAAAAGAAAACTCGACCACAGTCATTACGGGAAACCCAAGTGAACAACTTTGGATTCGCGTTTGTAGAGAACTTTTGATTTAATGGGGACGCATATCCACGAGGTCTGGACCCAACCTCCATCAAACTGCGGCTTTTAATTGGCTGATGAAAAAAATCACAGGAATCAATAAGCTCATTTACTTGTGCGACTTGTCAGCTATATGACAAACAATACTTGGCCTGTTTATGACACGTCCCCCTCCAACACGGATTCTCTGAACAGACAATACAAAATCAAATCTAACTGATACGACAGCACTGCGGCACGAAACGTTACTGATTTCGACTAATTCAATCCACATACGTTGATTAAAAATTCTGTGCGTAATTTACAGTTATTACTGATAATGCTGTCAGAAGCCCCAAGAGTGGACATGCAAAAGTGCTGACTGCATTTAAGCTTTGTATTCTTGAAATAATAATAATGTCTGTGTCTTTCCATAAAGTTGGTTCACTGTCTATTGAATCACTCAAGCCATCCCTAAGGACGCCAGTTTGGCCCTTACGCAGCGCAGTTACCAGAAATCCCCCATTTTCATAGTTAGACAAATAAAAGAGCCTCTTTTTGCCTCTATTTATAATGCAACCGAGCATTATAAATCAGCGGAGCCCTTAAAATATTTACACCCTGTAGTTTAATCAATCAGCAGCACGTCAGCGTCATTACGTGAATATGAACAGATTGTCCTATCTTTTAGCGTAATCACACATATTGGAGCAGGTTCCTCTCAAGGCCCCTGTCCTGTCACTTAACTAATAGGCAAGCGAGGCCCTGAGTGACACAAGCCAATAAATTTGCATCTGTCCGACTGAAAATGCTGTTCTAAAGCATGAAAAAGCCACCGTTTTTGGCAATAAAGTTTATTGAAAAGGCGGAACCCACGAGATGTATTCATGAAAGCCGTTTATGGAAGCAGGAAATGTATGTTAGGTGTTCACGGGGACAGAGGGATGTTCACCTACACACCCCCGGGTCCGTGTAACCTTCAGGACGTGCTTATAACTTTTGTTTACAAAGGGCTGCATTCTGCAAATACTGATGCGTGCGTAAATTTGGTGCTTTTGGCTGTACATCTGCATTTCTTCTAATGCAGGCCACTGGCGTATGGCTCAATAATAAGATTGGTTCATTTTAATAAATTAATATCCACAATTTATGCTTATCGTCGAGAAATATCTGTGTTTATAATTATATTATATATTAACTTGGAAGGGATGAAGAGAAGGCGCTAGTGCTTCTTGCAAATTCCCTCAAAGAGTATGTGTGCCCTCTCGTGGCCAAATTGTACACTAGTCTTCTCCATTCCATCTTGTGGGGTATGATTTCTTTTCATTAATGTATTTTCTTTTTTAGAAACCATACAATTAAGTGCAATTTAGCCAATTAAAAATCACCCAGAGGGCCAGCCTATATATCTCACTGTATGTTTGATTTATGTACACCTTGCTATTCTTCATGTATTTTATTGGTGTTCACAACGGGACATTTTATCACAGCGTCATGTCCGATTAGCCTTCGTTTTAAAAGAAAAGGGAAAAGTTAGATCCCGCGTTTCTGCGTAATTTGCGCCACGTGGCTGCCGTAGCGCACGTGTCAGCTGGGGGCGGGTCTTGTCTGCAGGGCGGTTCTTGTACTTTTGAAGCACATGATGAAGCATGAAAAGTTCATTGAGTAGCCTCAGTTTCTTCTTTCTCCTCCTAAATCGGGGCATTCTCTCTCTCAAGTGCTGCGCTCCACGTCTACTTCGTTTACAGACACATCTATATAAAGACTGTGACAAACAGCATGGCTCCTGAACTTGGTAAGACTTTACTTGAGATGGTACAATCACCACTCTGTTTTGATTCGGTCTTATTGGCGGCATGATGGAGGTTAGCTCCTTGGCTAACATTAGCCGCGTGGTTTCCATCTCTGTTATCGTACATTTGTTCTGTCATTGATGGTTTTGATTGTTTGCAGCGCTCTTGAGTGTCTCGGACAAAACTGGACTAGTGGAGTTTGCCATAAGGCTGGTGGACGTGGGTCTATCACTGGTCGCTTCTGGGGGAACAGCCAAAGCTCTGAGGGATGCTGGACTAGTAGTCAGGTCTGTACTGTATTCATAAGGCCTACGCGACAAGATGATGATGCTAAACTATGTGAAAAAGTTCTAAGCTACACATTTTAAACTGTTGCACTGCCTTCACACCTCACAACATCAAACGTTATGTGAACTCCAATAACATGCATGTTCTTTACTGCGTAGGGACGTGTCTGAGCTGACTGGACACCCGGAGATGCTGGGAGGAAGAGTGAAGACCCTCCACCCTGCGGTCCATGGGGGTATTTTGGCCCGAAAAAGCCCTAGTGACACTGCAGATATAGACAAACTGGGCTATAGTCTAGTCAGGTGAGAGGTTTCATGTTAATTAAGAAAAAAATGTTGATTCTGTTAAACCAATATTTTCACTAATGCTTGATTAACAGATATGTTGTGTACTTAAGTTATTTTTGAAGCATGTCTCTGTCTTTACATGCAACAGTGGCACAGCACGTGTGGCTCATTTAGGAACTGCCAAATTGGAAAACTGCTGCTACTGTCTTGTGACTCCTGAACAACCCAATGTAGTCACAGATAAATCCGCAGCTAATCAGAACACATGATAAGGACATTATTTAAAAGCTGACAGGACTGTGTTGTCATGGAGATCTAATGTTGAATGAATGAATGAATGAATGAAGTGTGAAATGTTTCCAACCCTGATTAATGTGTTTTTTTAATAGCAAAAAGACAGTAGTAGAACTAGGCTTGTCACAATAATACTTTTTGAAATGAGTTGTATTGCTGAAGTAAATATAGACTGTAAATCAGGGGTGTCCAAACTTTTCTCATTAAGGGCCACATATAAAAACACAGACAAAGGTGAGGGCCGACTAAGGGCCATAGACTGATTGCCAGTAGAGTGAATACTTCAAATCTGCGTTATTATTACAAGTTAGACTGAACCACTAGACCTTTATTCATGCTTGCATCCTCAGTGGAACATATGAAATATTTGATGGGGGCTTGTTAAAGTAGATTTTCAGAAATGTACAGTAAAAAGTACTGTTTAAGGTAATATGGGCCAATTCACATGGAAGCTTGAGGGCCAAGAAAAGTTGGTCTGAGGGCCGCAGTTTGGGCATGTCTGCTGTAAGTGGTATCATTCAAAACTATAAGGCCACTGACACAAAAACCCTGAAGCAGGATTGCCCCCAAAAAACTATTCTATATATACAATGTTGTTAATGAATGAGCTGCAATAAATAAATGAAACACTAATTTATTCAACTTTCTATTGTTCAAATCTTCTGAAAAATACAAAAAAGTCCCTCGCTAGAACTAATAAAAAGTACCCACAGTAAATATTAACTCAAAAATGTATTGTACCAGCTCTCCGGTATTGATTGAAAAAGTCTATATAGTACTTATCGTGACAGGCAAGTAGAACTAGCTTCCAGTAAATAATCAATGTTTCTTACAGAGTGGTGGTCTGCAACTTGTACCCCTTTGTAAAGACTGTCTCAAAACCAGATGTTACCGTGGAGGATGCTGTGGAGCAAATTGACATTGGTAGGCTTTGAAATGGAAAGGAAGACATTTAGATATTTAGAACACAGATGATTAAATGTTTCTGAATTTTAGGTGGCGTAACTTTGCTGAGAGCTGCTGCTAAAAACCACGCTCGGGTCACAATTGTGTGCGACCCCAACGACTACCCTGTGGTGGCCAAAGAGATGGAGAGTTCTGAAGACAAAGACACGAGTTTGGACATGCGCAAGACACTGGCACTAAAGGTAAAGTTTTCCTATATTAACCATATAAATAATACATTAACATCTAAATATTATAAAGTTTAAGGAGTTTCAAATTATTCACATCAAACAGCTACAAGCTACAGGTGTACAGTATATTATGAGAACATTTCTCAAAGGCTTTTGTTAGTTGTTGGTCTTTCACATGTTGAGACTTGATTTCTCGACCTGTTTCAACATCGAGTGATTCAGTCATTGCTTATAGCCAAGTACTGGGCTGTTAGAGATTTGCGCTTTGATTCAAAAATTGCTTTCAGATTGACCTTCGTAGAAATGGTTACCTATTTTAATTTTTTATTAGAAGAATTGAGCTCCAGATGCACTTTATTAATTTATATTGTTATTTAAATTGTAAAGTCAAGCAACATAGTTTGAGCTGTTGGTCATTACAACTGTTTGTTTTTTGATAAAGGTCAAGACAAAGTCCAGCACTGATTTTGTTAAGATCTGTTTTTAAGTTGCAACATGTGACAGACCCATGAACTTTCACCTTTTATCTCAGTCCGTAAATGCAGAATGTTCCGAAATTGAAGTCATTTTGACATATTGCTGCTGACCCCTTTTTCTTCCTTTATTTGATTACTGTTATTTATGTTTTATAGGCATTTACTCACACGGCACAGTATGATGATGCCATTTCCAATTACTTTCGTGGTCAGTATAGTCGTGGAGTTTCCCAGCTGCCTCTGCGTTATGGCATGAACCCGCACCAGGCTCCCGCTCAACTATACACCCTGAGGCCACAGCTGCCCCTCAAAGGTAACCAAACCAAGCCTCCACCTCTCACCTATGGATTTACCTATGGCCCATTTGGATAACACTAACTATGACTTTTGTCTCCAGTTGTCAATGGTTCACCAGGTTTCATCAACTTGTGTGATGCTTTGAATGCCTGGCAGTTGGTTAAGGAGCTGAAAAACTCACTTGGCCTAGCTGCTGCTACATCCTTCAAACATGTTAGTCCTGCAGGTAAGAGGCATGTTAAGTATATTCAAAAGTTTTCAGGCAAGTTCCTTTGTCATTGGAAACAAGCAAACAATAAAGTTTGATCTTTCAATTTGATCTCAATGTCAAGACAATGAGTTCATTTGTTGAAGAAAACCATAAGTACAATTGAGAAAAATCATCTGAGGTCTGCAATTTACTCTTGTATAGCAGTGCAAGGTAAATAATTCCCTCCCTCTTTCAGTGCATGGTATAAAATAGGTCAAATAACTATTTTGTCTGGTGGAGAGTTTTTAATGATGTTTTTGAGCAATAAGAACACATGTCAGTTAATTCATGCTACATTGTGGAACATGCCAGGTAAAGCTCTAAAATCTCTGGAGACAAGCAGCCGCTGGACCCTGACATCAGCTGCTAATCGTTATATGGTTATCTATAGCATTTAATGATACTTTTATTTTGTAGGAGCTGCTGTAGGAGTACCTCTGTCTGAAGAGGAAGCCAAAGTGTGTATGGTGCATGACATACTGCAGAATTTGAGTCCACTGGCTACAGCATATGCCCGAGCACGAGGTCAGGCATCATTAATGCAGACACGGCAGCCGCGTCCCATTTCTGTTCACTTGCCTTCCTGATTCCTCGGTTGCTTATCCTCCTCTCACTGAGTACACATATAGACAGTTGACCAAGTGAGGATGCAAGGAAACAGAACTAGGATGCGGTCATAATGTTTTTTTGCCGTGTTACCTGTCACTAATTCAAATGGCTGTGCACATCTTCAGGTTCCGACCGAATGTCCTCATTTGGAGACTTCATTGCTCTTTCAGATGTTTGTGACGTTCCTACTGCAAGAATAATTTCAAGAGAGGTGAGTGTTTAGGTTTTAATAATTTTTAATGTAAAAAAAAAAAAAAGTGCATTTTACATGGAGAGTAACTAAAATCTGAAAATGAAAGGTTTCTGATGGCATCATTGCCCCTGGATATGAAGAGGAGGCTCTCAAGATACTCACCAAAAAGAAAAATGGCAACTACTGTGTGCTTCAGGTAAGCTTATCTGCAAAAAACACGAAAGTGAGTCAAAGTCAGTTTATTTATATAGCAGGTTTTATAAACAAAGAGCTGCAACGTATAGTCTAGAAGTCAGGTAATAAAATCCAATCCATTGTGTTATAAGCAAAATACAGGGGACTGAAAAGCATCACAGGGTTCTGCAGAATAAATGAGCCAAGCACTAAAATCTGTTAATCTGTTAAAAAAAAAAAAAAAAAAAATCATCTGATTGCACGATTGTTTGATTGTGCTTGAGACCAATTGGAGGATGTGGGGACCAGACTGTTATCAATCTGTATTAAAAAAATGGATATCATTCTGGAACAAGAAGAACAACAACAAAAAAACAATAATTGATAAAAAAAAAAAAAAAGACTAACGTTTATTTATATAGCACACTGAATAACACAGTACTGCATACACAGTGTTAAACATTTTGGATATAACTGAAAGACTTGTTTAAAAATTGTTACATTGAAAATTATAAATAATTGTCTAATTTTCACAGATGGACCCTGAATATGAGCCAGATGAGATGGAGGTCAGGGTGCTGTTTGGTCTGTACCTTAAACAGAAGAGAAATGGAGGTGTTATTGATAAAGCATTCTTCAGCAACATTGTATCCCAGGGCTCTGTAAGATACATTCTATTTATCTACACTATGATATAATTATACTTTCAACTATTTTTATTTTAATGTTATTGCAGTAATATGTGCTTTGAATGTATCACTAGGCTTCAACCCAACACATTTTGATTGAGTTCAGTTAAACATATTTGGAGTGCTTCACTCATGTATTGTTGGTTCTGTCCATAAGCTGTCAGATGCGGCTGTGAGAGACCTTACTGTGGCCACAATTGCTGTGAAGTACACCCAGTCAAATTCAGTGTGCTATGCTAAAGACGGACAGGTAAATAAGATGGGCATTTCCAGTTGTATTAGCCTCCAGGTCAAGAAGATGTCTATTTTATTTAATTAATATTATCTTAGGTGATTGGGATTGGGGCTGGGCAGCAGTCTCGTATCCACTGCACTCGTCTGGCTGGAGACAAAGCTGATAATTGGTGGCTGAGACATCACCCCCGAGTTCTCAACATGAAGTTCAGAGCTGGTGTGAAGAGGGCTGAAATGGCAAACGCTATTGACCAATATGTCAGCAACACCATTGGAGAGGCAAGAATAACCATTTTATGTACCAACCCATACCATATATTTACATAGAAACAGTCTCGTATTATAAAATGTATTAAGTGGTGCACAGAGATGATATTAAAAGACAATGCAAAAAAAAACTCCACCACCACCGCTATTTAAAAGAAATAAATTATTAAGGGGCTCTATTAAGCCATTTTCTGATTTATGCTATAATGTTCATGTTTTGTTTCATTCACACATGTTTAACACACAAACCTCTGCATAGTTCTTATGTCAAACTGAAAATGCTTCCACCTTGTGATGTCGTGGTAACACAGAAAGTGCTGCAATGTGTTTTTAAACTCATACACAAATATACACCTTCACTAGAATATGGATATATTTAGCTCTGGACTTGCCAGTCTAATGAACAAAAGGTAAAAGGTAGCTGTTAACTTAAACCACCTGCTTCAAGACATCACAAGGTGGAACATTTAGACTAATAATAAAGGATTACAAACATGTCTGAATGAAACACATAACAACTCCACATATGTTTCTGAGGAGATAAAGCTCACAAGAGTACATTTTTTGTAATATAGGACTTAAGTTAATAGTTAAACCAAAAAAGAACAATACAATGAAAGCAATAAATATAAAAAAAATCTGTATTATCTGAATTTGGATGGCAAAAGACAGAAGCCAGAAAGGTCTTGCTTGTATTCATTATTACTTATTATGTCAAATCTATCATACATTTGTCCACAGGGTCCAGACCTGGCAGTTTGGAAGTCCATGTTCGATGAAGTACCAGAGCCCCTTTCTGAAACTGAGAGGAAGAACTGGATCAGCTCTCTGTGTGCGGTGGCTGTGAGCTCTGACGCCTTCTTCCCCTTCAGAGACAACATTGACAGGGCCAGACAGGTAAGGGTCTTCTACAAAACATCTGACACAATAAGATCAAAAACAAGAAGACAAGTGAAGCTGATCTGATCTGTTTTTCCGCTGAGCACTTTTCACTATTCAAAAAAATATTTTGTCTTGAAATGTTAATTGCGATGACAATGGAGCAAATTTGTCATAACGCTAAAATCCATGGATTGATAACCATACAGGTTAAAAGGACATTCACATTTATGCATTGTAATGTGTAATTAAGATAAATGTAATATTCAGTTATAATACAATTGCTCAAACTAGTATATTATAATAATCTGATATTTTGTGTTAAGTTCAGAGTTGACTCCTTTTTTTTTTTCTTGTAACTGCTTTTAGATGTGACTTTCGGTTGCTATGCCGACGAGTTGATGTGAAGGTTCCATTTGCAGTTACCCGTATTTTCCGGACTACAGCATGCACCTGATTAAAAGCCGCATGCTTTAATTTTAGAAAGAAAAACTTGTACAAGCCGCACCGGATTTTAAGCTGCAGGTCCTACGTAGTTATATGAAAAATTAGCTCAAAAACGTTCATTTGCAAGGGACCACTAGTGCATGCTTTTTTTTTTATGCGTGTGTATGAAGGCGCGTGTTCTGCGTCCTGATTGGCTAAAGGACTTGCCGTGTCTCCTGTACAGTACAGAATGTGTTCAGCCAAATTTACCAAAATATTCGATGCTGCAGCGTGCGTTGGACACCTTTGTATTTGAGGACAAACGCCTTCGACGCGCGTTGTGGACGCTCTGGACGTGCATCCAGACTGTCCGTTGTGGTCTGCGAGTGCCTTTTGGATATTTTGTTTTTTCTGTGTCTTTGTGAACGCTGCAGAGTAGGTTGAGAGAGTGTCTTTAGTGGATTTATTACATAAAACCCATCAACGGAGGTGATCAGCTCTACGGCATCTCTGACACTTGAAAATGCGCCGCAGAAATCCAGCGCGGCCAAGATGCGTGTCCATGAGAGACTTTACATGTGAAACAACATAAAGGAGGAAATAACATAAGGCCGACAGCAGAATACGTTTTAACAAGGAGCAAAAAGGGCTGTACCCATGCAGATGGAGTCTGCTTTAGTTTGTGGATCAGTGACTGCAGGAAAAAGAACATTACGAGACATTACAGCGGAGCGGCGCCAGGACGAAGAGGAACTGAGAAATACATCTGCAGCCGCACAATACAATACAGTACAATAGTTGTGAGAGTGCGCTAGATTGATCATACAATTTCATTGGACCTCTGTGAACTACTCATCAGTTTTATTGGTCTACTGTTGCTGGGCAAAATGTTTTTGGCGCCACGGGAAAAAAAAACTGTATAAGCCGCACTGAACCATATGAGCCGCAGTGGTTAAAGTGAAGAAAAAAGTAGCGGCTTGTAGTCCGGAAAATACAGTACTAGTCTGTTTTTGGAGACTGGCTCGAGTGAGTTGAAACTGCTGTTGTTTGCTCATGTTTTGGCGTGGGTTACGGCCTACAGTACAGCCCTTGTGTTTAGGAAATAAACAACCAGAAGAAATTCTTCATGTTTTGTTACACCGGCACACAAGAGTATTTTTATTTCACACAGTATGACCTAGGAATAACATTTAGTTCACTGTATTATGTTTTTTTTATTTATTTATGTTTGCAGAGTGGTGTTGAGTTCATTGCTGCTCCTTCGGGCTCTGCAGCTGATGAGGTCGTCAAAACCGCCTGTAACGAACAAGGCATCATTCTGGTGCACACAAACCTGCGCCTCTTCCACCACTGAGCCCCTCTGCTGTGTACTGTGTGTAGGGACCAAAATACACACATCTACAAAGTCAAAACCATTGTCAAATACTGCTGTTTGTATTGTATTACAAGTATTCTTGTCTGTGTGCACTTTTGTAACACTAGTACATTCCAGTCTGAACTGATATTCATAACTAGTTCTGTCATGTTTCATCATTAAATAAACAAATATTTTATCGGACAAATGTGTCTTATTTACACTTTGAGAAGGTAAGTTACTTAATCATTCCACTCCAAGAGGTTTTCTTTTTTTTGTTTGTTTTTTTAATCTTGGAGGAGGAAGAAAGACCAAATTTTAAACTATAAAATCACTTAACATAATACTGATTGGTTCTATTTATTGAATATCTATTATGAATTGACGTAAGATAAGATGGTATTGTAAAACAAAGACGGAGATGCTTAAGTGTATTTTAGGATCTCTTTTTATTACAACATTGGATTTCTTTTTGTAGAAACAACTTCAGCACAAACAATGTACAAAAATAGAAAAGTTTGATTCCTCACATCAAGGCTGTTACATTCACACTTTGAGATTAAAGGGATAAATTATGAAATGTGTCAGTTACGCACAGTGCTTGTTAAACAAAGGACTACAGGGTAAAATATAAGGACATTCTTGAATAACAGTGCTCACATTTCTTAAGGTGTTTTGTTTAGTCAATCCAAAACATTTCTTTGGTTTACAGTAGATTATGGATTATGAATTGCAGAATTTGGATGAAATGAGTATTTTACAGCAGGAAAGGGTTAAGTTTTAGCTGAAAATATTGGCATGAGATGAGGGTGAAAAGTGCAGTGATTGGATGGAGACAGAGCAGATGCTTTATTCTCGTGGGTTTGGTGGAACGTGGGCATCTGCCAACAGGTCAGGCCGGAGACATTCAATTGGACAATGGATATTCTGGAAAAGAGAAGGAATTTTTGGTAAAAAGGGATTTTTTTTAGAATTTTTAAGTACCTGTACATTATTTCAGTACATTTTACAGTGGATATGTTTTACTTCACTACAATTGAGAGCAGGTATATGTATTTTCTGCTCCACTACATTTTTAACTGGACTGAAAAGTAAAGTACTTTTCCTATGATTTGTGGTGTTATTTTTACCATGTTCCCTAGTAACATCCTAACATTTTTTTTTAAGTTTAAGATTTGGCTTTGACAAACAAAAATAAAATGAATACATTGAAATTGATTCCTATTGCTGCTGTTGACCAAAATACGTATAATTTTAATCAATATCACTACATTTAACACTTTAACAAATTAACAACACTTACTCAAGTAACAAAATGAAGTACTTCTACCACTGATAAAATTTTGGGATGTCATCAAAAACCTGCCATTGTATTGTACCAGTACTGTTTTGTCAGACTGCTATATTCTTTATAATTTATAGGCCCAAAGCATCATATAATTTTCTTACCAGTTTGCGCAGTGTGTTGTCTCCGTATCTCACAGGCTGCAACAGAGTGGGGTCTACCTCTGCCCCTGGCCTGCGGCAGTTGTCACATCGCCAGCCCTGAAAAGATTGGTAAGATATTTTGCACTGTAATTTTAAGATTCTTTGCTACTTTTCTAAATAACAGCCTCCTTACCTGTTGTCCTCCATAGCAAGTGCAGGTACAAATGGCACCCAAGTATTCCTTCTGCCACTGGTTTCCTACTTGGTATGTTTTGCCCTCATCATAGCACACAGACTCATCTGCAGAAAATCAAAAATAAAATATTACAATATAACCTCTAAACAATGTTAACACAATGCTCTGTTCCAATCATAAACTGTATAAAGAAGTGTGACGCTCATCGAGGCTAGCTGTTAAAGGGGCGAATTTGGAGCAGAATTTCATATTTGGAATTCCAACCACAAGTGTCATAGCAACCAAAGAGCCAATCCAGAGCCAGTCTGTTGAAGGGTAACGCCCCTTCCAACCCGCACTGCTGCCAATCAAACCTGTTGCTAACGCTAGTGGGAGTGACTTCGGGGGAAAGAAGGTGCCTGATTTGTCTGTTATTAATGTTCACATTTTGATTTACAGACAAAATAGTAAAATAAAAACACTAGGATCATATAGAGCTGGTTAATATGAACATTTTAAGAGCAAAATGACGAGTCTGCTAGCAGCAGTTAAGGAGAGAGGGGTGACAATTTTTCAGTGTTAAGTGAATTGGAGCCACAGTCGATGAAGCCAGAAGCGCACCTATGCTCACTTCCTATTTGGATCATGGTGACTAGCAGGTTTGCTATGTCCATTTATATATACAATCTATGTCCCTTGAGGTTGAGTCTGAAGAAGTTGCTCTGTTGAAAAATAGCATTTGTAGTGTGCTTACGTGGTTCACATTTGAATTCTCCTTTGCCATTCCCCAAACAGGTGCAGCTCATCAGGTGTCCATTCTCCGCTCTGCGATCCCACTTTTCCCCAATGCGGTAGTTATTTCCACTATCATGACACCACTCTGACAGAACATAAAACTATTAGAGAAACTGAAAAAATAAACAAATCCATTTTAATTATATAAGGCATTTTATACTCAAAACAAAATTAAGGTAAGTAGTAAGGTAAGGTAAGTTTAATGCCATACGGTGGAACTTTACAGGCAAAGATAGATAAGCAGGTGGTGGACCTTATATATAATTACACAGAGTAGCTGTAACTCCACTGGTTTGCATTAAAACAATAAAAAAGTAGAATCAAATGAGGACACATGCAGTAAAATCCACTATGAATTAATGAATAAGAAGATCACAAAGAAACACAAGGGGAAACATGTTTAGTTCTAAATAAAACAGATAGAACTGACATACTTGATGAGTCACATCTAAAATGGCCACTGCCGAGGCCCAGACACCTGCACCAGAGTTTGAATCCGGTCTCGGACATGCGCTCCCACTCAGTTCCGACCTCATGGTGGGTCGCAGTGAAAGAGTCGTAACATGAGTCTGAGGAGGAGGGCACTCCATCTGGGACTGAAAGAACATAAACTATTATTTAAATATGACTGTAAGGTTTTTATTCTGCACTATTCTCTTTTAATATTAACTTTGTGTACAAATTATGCTGTACAAATAAACTTGTCTTGCCTTGTCTACTTATACAACATATATTCACACATCACCATTTACATAGTTTTTTTATTTGTTTCACATCTACTGGTGGACAACTCTGGAAACTGTCTAATAAAAAAGTTAATTATACATACTTGTATTTCCAGCTGTGACAATCTGCTCAAGGATCTTGTGCTTGAGTGCTCCTAAGATGGCTTCCACAATGACGTTATAGTTTGCTCCCGGGGTGAGTCCAATCAAAGTGGCAGTGGTTGCTGTACCAGGCAAACGGACCTAAGAAGGACGTATAAGTCGAAGAAGACGTATAAGATTATATTTATTCATAAATGCAACATAATAGTTTTGTCACCATACAAAAGCAATCAAACTAAATTTCAATAATGTGTATGTATATGTATGAATAAGTTTGATACTTGATACCTATTTCAATACCACAATAATAAAAAAAATATTAAGAAAGCGGTTCATTTCTGGTAATATTACCATGTGGTTCTGGCATAGATCAAGTTCATTCTAAAACTATACAGGGAGATTCACAAAGTCCAAGTTATGTTTTTCTCTCTCCCCAGTATCGATGCCCTCTTAACCCAATACTACTTTCTATTCTACTTTTTATACTGGTTAGATTTTTTTCTTTTGTCCTTTTTATTTACCTTTTTATTTTTGCCAAGCCTACTAAGTAAAGATAAATCATTGTCTTACCTGGAAGAGCTTCTCCTGTGCATTTGACAGGGGCTCACAGGACACCAGATAGGCATTGCTCTTCTTGTATGGCTTCCAGGACACCGTAGTTTGAGTTTGGGCTTCTTGTGGCAATCCTGTGTCATTCCCTATGGGCACTCCAATGGGTACGTTCATCTTGACTATCGGCAGCCTGTTCCCCTCTGCATCGGGAAAGGGCACAAACACCAAAGGCTCACGCACTTGCCCATAAGGAGACTGTGGCTGTCTGCGATCTCCATTGTTGTTATATTCAGTGTATTCCACGTGCTGGCTTTGACCACCAAGCCCGTCTTGCCCGTTGTTGCCCACCACCTGAATTTTGTTGTCAGTTTCGGGGACATCAAGCTTGTCCTCAATGCCACCTGGATGGTGCGGCAGCGGCAGGGGAAGCAAAGATTCTGGTTCTAGGCAGGAAAAAGCAGGTTATGGAAGCAAGCAGGTTAGACTACTATAGGGAGGGATGGCAAAGCCGCAGTAACATCTCAGCCAACAGAGGGCGAGAGATATGCACCTCTATTGCTACCACTTAATGGTATTACAGGATTACAAACACACAGGATTATTTTGAATGGGATTTCTGAACACATTCAAAATAAAGATAATTGTTATTTTGGGGGGAAATTAACTAAATTTTTATACAGCTACAAAAGCTCAAACTACAGCTTAAAAACACATTACTTACCCAACACACATTTCTTTGGCACTTTTCATGTGTATTTCCAAACATATTGGTAAAAAAAATCATGTTTAGAATACTCACTGGTGATGATTCGGCCAATAAGAGGGGTGCTCCTTATGTTGTTTTGGATAGCAACAATTTTGATGATGTACTCTGTCGATGGTCGCAAATCTGAAACAAGTTATTAAAGGTTATTGCTGTGGCATTCAAAACATAATACTCTCATAATATTCTCAACTAACCAGTGGTGGAAGAAGCACTCAATTTTGATACTTAAGTAAAAGTAGAGATAACGGAGCAAAAAAATACTCAGTTGAAAGTAAAACTTTCACATGAAAACAAAGTAAAAGTATTAAGGATTACATTTAAAAACTTACTTTAACAGAAAAAGTTAAATATTTTGTGAAGATTTTGAAAATAAAACTTCAAATGTACTGATAAAGATTTTGTTCAACAGAAACAATTTCCTAGCTGTTTTTCTTTTTTTTTTTCCTTTTCTATTGTATAAATGTGTTACAAATAAATCCTTCAGGCTTTTTAGCAGAACTCAGACAATATATCAATATTTTTAGTTTTCAGTCCTGTTCAAAAATGTAGTTTAGTATAAATTACAGATACCTGCTCTCAAATGTAGTAGTATCCACTACTAAAGTAAAGTATCCACTTTAAAATCCACTCAAGTAAAGTACAGTTTTTTAGTTTATTTTTAAGTCTATTTAAAAAAAAAAAAAAAAGCTATTTATCTATTATCTTGTTTTATTGCATGTACCATTTTCCTTCTGTGCTTTAACTGTGCGGTGTAATACTGGAATTTTCCCACTGTGGGACTAATAAAGGCGTATCTTATCTTATCTTACAGATACCTTAAATTTACACTTTAAGTTCTATCTCTGAAACTAACACAAAATAATTTTGTAATATTGTCTAAAACAAACAAAAATGAACCTAAAATTGTACTAAAAGTTGTAAGAACCCAGGATTAAAATTCTGATTTGTTAAGCTTGGCTTGGCAAAGTAAAATAGCTTGTACCATACATTTTATTTTTGCTATTTTAAAATTATATGATACTCTTTAGCACCACAAGAAGGAACCTGTACGGTATGTGTAGTTAGTTAGTAGTAGTAGTTAGTAGTGGGAGTAGTAGTAGTTGTTGTAGTGGCAGTTGTAGTAGTTGCTGTTGTTGTAATAGTTCTTTTAGTAGATTATAATAATACCAAATATTGTGGCATAGTTTTGTCCAGCGTGGGGAGGTGGGAGGAGCTCACGAGGCCGCCCTCCTGACTGTTCATAGGTGATGTAGTATCCTGAGATGTCAGTGGATGGGGGTCTCCAGGTGAAGGACACAGAAGTGGGGGTCAGAGAAGTCACCTGCAGCATGGTAGGTGCTGGGACAACTGGCTGAGCTAAAATAAAATAATAATAATAATAATAATTTAAAAAACTGTAATAGCATGTCTTTTCAATGTCCTTTTTTGCCCAAAAATATTTTTTCACCTTTGTCATTCGGCTTGTCTGCAGCTCATTCCCCTAAACATTTTGCTTGTTTTTCAATAATACCTTATACCCACTTTAGTACCACTAAAATAAAAGTACTTTAATATATATATATATATATATATATATATATAATATATATATGTATATATATATTCCAACATGACAATGGCCCGAAGCACACAGCCAGGATAACCAAGGAGTGGCCTAGCCAGTCTCCAGATTGGAGTGGCCCAGCCAGTCTCCAGACTGGAGTGGCCCAGCCAGTCTCCAGACTGGAGTGGCCCAGCCAGTCTCCAGACTGGAGTGGCCCAGCCAGTCTCCAGACTGGAGTGGCCCAGCCAGTCTCCAGACTGGAGTGGCCTAGCTAGTCTCCAGACCTAAACCCAATAGAAAATCTTTGGAGGGAGCTCAAACTCAAAATACAGCTTAATAGTATATTATCAAGCACCTTACCAGTCAGAACAGTGAGAATAAATGGGGCACTCTTTGTGTTTCCATTCAAAGTATACATCTTAACATTATATGAGGTTCCGGGTTGAAGACCTGATTACAAAAAAATATAAAAATTTTTAATATCAACAAAATAAAAATGACTCGGCCTTTTGTCTTAAACATGAGCAGTTTACCTTCGACGGTGTAGGTGCGTAGGTCTCCAGAGATTGTCCTGCTCAGAGCGGGCTGGGTGTTGTCTTGTGGTGTAGCCTCAATCAGGAAACCAGTGATGGTCTCAAATTTGGTGCGCCAGGCCAGAGTGAAGGAGGTGTCTTTAACGTCAGAGAGTCTGACTCTTCTGGGAGGGCTGAGGTCTTTGAAAGAGGAACGATCAAGTTTGCATGTAAATAAAGTAAGTATTGTAAATGGTTTAATACTGAGCGACACTGACAGAAAAAGTGGTCCTAAGTTGTTAGCACATCTATCTGATTTTGTGTATTTTTGTGTTGTATGGATAAAATAATAATGAAAAAGTTGTATCTGGCCCTTTAATTCATTTTCTCATCTTTATTTAACTGAGATGATAAACTACTTTTTTTGACAGAGTCCTAACCTGGTTACAACGTATATAAAAAAAACAACTTATGCTTATGCCGATGAAAGCCTAAAAAACACAAGGGTGAGTCAGAGCTGTTCTTGGGGAATGTCTTAATGTCAACTCTACTATAATCAGAAAAATATACTTGGCTGTATCTTAAATAGACTAAAATAGCCTCTTGTTGTGTAAGTAAAACATAAAAACTTCAATTCACCTTCTAGTGTGGTTGCTTCTCCCTCCAGAGGTCGACTGGTTACAGAGTTCTTCAGAGCGTAAATGTAAATCTCGTAGGTTGTTGACACCTTAAATGAACAAAAATATACATGGTAACATATTATAAACATTATCTTGACTTTTTACAAAACTGATAAAGTAGTGGGCTACCATCAGTCCTGGCACAGTGACCCTGGTTGTATCCGGGGCAACATTCATTTCTTTGGACGGTCCGTTGACGTTTTTGGGGTTGATGACAATGCGGTAACCAGTAAGGCGTGCGTTAGGTGGTCTCCATGACAGCACAAAGGAGGATGGGCCCACATCAAATATCTCAAGGTTTGCTGGAGCTGGAACAACTATGAGGGTAATACAGAAATAGTCGATATTTGGTAAAGAAGAGGCAAAAAATACTACTTCTGTATTTCAAAAGAACCAGGAAATAACCAAAATGTCCTTATCATGGCATTATTGTAAGATTAGTACTAATTATATAAATGTTTTTATATTTTGCTTTTATTTCTGTCCAAGTGGACAAGTTTTTTTGTTTTTTTATTTATTTAAATCCACAAATAAGGTTAGGGGGTTAGGGTTATTTGGTCAAAATTTCTGGTCAAAATGCAGCAGCAAATTCAACATAGTCACAACATAGACAAAAACTATAACAAGTTAGCATGTTCTGATAATTTAATACTGGTAGAAGTGGTTGAACTGTTACTACCTGTGGCTTGTTTTCCAACCAGAGGCGTGCTCTGAGTGCGTCCATTCAGGGCTATCACTTTAATGTGTATTCTGTCCCGGGGCGGAGTCCTCTGATGACCACGCTGTCCTGGTCTCCACTTGGGCCGGGGCGCAGCTCTCTCTCGCCCTCTTCTGGACTGATGTAGAAGACGCGGTATGATGTCACGGTGCCTTCAGGACTGTCCCATGTGATACGCATAGAGGTAAGTGAAGTCAATGTCAGAGAATGTCAAGTCTTTGGGGCGGTCCATAGCTGCAAGAAAGGGGAACATTTAAACTGGGATAAGTATCTCCCCAAAAATGCAGTCTAACTCAAATTGGAGCATGTGATTAAAGAATAGCTGTCAAACTTGAACCCCACTTAAAGGTCCTGTACTTGATTTGTTCCCATGTCTTTAAGGAGAATGTGTTTTGCCCCTGTACAGATATATTACATAAGCAGCTCTCAACATCAAAATATGTCAGATGCGTGCTGGCTGAGCACAATGAGTTGAGAAATGACTATAGTAACACTACAGCACACTAAAATAATTACAATACAGCTAACTGATATAGAAGTTAATGTACATTCCCAGATGGTCTTGCTATTATCCATCTGAAAAATGACATATCAAATCAAGCTAACCTGTGATGGCATTTTCTACAGCAGGTGAGGAGGTCTGTCCATCTGTGCCCAGGGCATACACATTCACCACATACTCAGTCGTAGGAATCAGACCAGTGAATCTCATCTGGGTTCGTTCTGTAATGCACCAAAGAGCAAGACAGTAATGTTTATATTCAAAAACAGTTAAGATTGGTATGGTTTACACTGCTTTGCCAGTTGAACTTATGTGGCAGTACATAACACATATCATAGTAAGCTTTTCATGGGTTTCAGCTTCATGTTAAATGCACCATTTTGAAGACTATTTAACATTTAATTGTTAATCACTATGGCATTTTTTTTTTTATAACCTAGGGACATCAGTTGTTGAAAGATAGAGCAGATTTTTTTTCAATGCCTAAATATGCTCCACTGACATAACAAATTTGCAAGTTGACAATGGATGGAAACATTTCAAATCTTTTCCTTTATGTGTTATGTTTAAACAATATAATTTAATTTTATATGAGTTAGAAATCACACCCAATGACAAGATTACAAATGTTATAACAAGTTCACACGCATTTGCACAGCTATTTTACCTGGCCCGACCACCTCAGAATAGGAGGGTCCCAGGCCGTTCTTGGGCGCACTAGTGACTCTGTATCCTCTGATGGGACCCTGAGCGGGGGACCAGCGCACTGTCAGGGCGTTGTCACTCACATCAGTTACCTTCATGCCAGAAGGGGACTCTGTGTCTAGAATCCAAAAGACAATTATGTTTTTAGTCCTGTCTCGTTGAAGTGTCTGCTCACAGTGAATATCATCTTATGCATTAAAAGTACAAAATGTTGGCAATGTGTAACTTTTCTGGTGGACGGTCTGCAACCTGCTTTTCTCCATGGAGATTTTGCAAAGTGGCATGGAATGTATCAGTCTCCATGGAGACGGCTGCTGGTGATGGAGAGGAGTCCGCATTCACCGCAAGAATGCATGTTTTTAAAACAGTAAAAACCTATATTATTGAATTTATAAACAGTGGAAATTTTCAGGCAATGCAATAACATCTCCATGAAGACAAGCAGGTGCCAGACCATCTACACGTAAAATTACATGGTGCACCTTTAACATACCTGTGCGATGAGTGATGGTGGCTGGGATGTTAGCAGAGGGGCTGTCACCTCGTCCTGTTACAGCATACACTGTGATGGTGTACTCTGTGCCAGGTCTGAGCCCAGAGATGGTGGCTGTGGTCTGGGTGCCAGGGACTGTGAACTCCTGAGGGGTCTCTCCTAAAAAAGTTACAGATGTAGAGTTAAGGCCACAACAATTAATCAACTAATCAATGGTTTATGTAAGTATCTGTATAATTCCAGTGTCTGTCTATACTGTCTTTGGTATTTTTGTTCTGTTTTTGTTTAATATAAAAAGAAAGCAAGACAATTTGAATTATAAACTAATATTGTATAATGTATTTTATCGTTGTATACATACACAATTCTCTTCTATAAGTGTACTGTCTACCATTTCAAGAAATCAATATATTTTCTCATACAATTACAAACACTTTCCATAATTAAACCAGTCCATACCTGTCACTCCATAGTTGATCCTGTAGTACTTGACAGTGACAGATGGAGCATCCCAGCGGATGGTTATTGTGGTCGGGGTGCTGGTCATCACCCTCAGGTCAGTGGGAGCATCAGAGACTACAAGATGTTACAGTGTGTTAATTTACATGGTCAGTAAACTATTGTGTTAAGGAGACAAAGTGCAACAAATTTCACAATTACTTCCATTTCATTTTCATTTAAATGTATATATGACATTTCAAAAATAACATAACTCAGATTTTTGGTGTGTGACAGATTTGTATTGCTATGGAGACTCACTGGTGGCCTGTGTGCCGCTGAGGGGTTGGCTCTCCTGATTTCTGCTCACAGCGTAAATATGGACGATGTACTCTGTCTCTGGGGTCAGCTGAGTGAGAGTGTAGTGGGGTCCTGGAGGGGTGGACCTTCTCTTCTTTGGTGCGTCCTCCGCTTGTCGGCTGATAACGAAGTCGGTATCCAGTGATAGCCGCAGTGGGCGCCACCCAATGGACAGTGAATGAATTTGTTTGAATGTCAGAGAAGTCCAGGCCAGTAGGGGCATCCAAAGCTGAAGACAAAATGTATGGTCATTAAAAAAAGATTCTGATTCTGATGTATAAATACAACTTACTTGTCCTCTGGGTTCCTGTGGCTGGCTCACTTTCTCTTTCACCATAGACAACAACCACACTGACGGAGTACTCAGTGTTTGGCAGAAGATCTGCATAGTTAATTATAATGAAATCATTTCACTGTTATTCAAGCCTTATTCCTAAACCAATTCAGTATCTTACTCTGGAGCAGGTAGGTGTTGGTGGATCCGCCCACATTCACCTCTTTTACATCATCGTAGGTGTTGGTGGGGTGATAACGAATGACAAAACGAGAGATGTCGCTGGAGTGGCCACATGAGGCACTGCCCAGGTCACCCTGATATGGTCTGGACCCACCCCACTGAACTGTAGGTTGGTCGGGGCAGGGATGGCTGTAAGATACAAAAGTTAAAGGTTCTGAATATGTGAATTAGTGACTTTCTTGACTGTCCATTAGATGTATACAGTGTTGTAATGAAAGAGAGTAGAGTTCAGTTACCTTCAGTTTGCGTTAAAATGTAATTTGTCAAATTATACTTAGCTATTTTACTATTATGAAAATTATAAGTTTTATTGCTGATATCTAAACTGCTGCTACTATACTAGAATCAACTCACAAGTAGTCTGGTTTTGATAACATGTTTGTGTCAAAGCTATGTATATTCCCATTTTAATCTTTTTTCCTAATTTCATGCCCTGCTCCTCCCCTCTGATTGAGTGAGTGGTAAATCACCAGCTTGTGTTTGCTTTGTGTATGCGGTCGGCTCGCTCTCTCCGTCTTCTGTTACTGTGGTGATAATGATGTCATAGTCCACCCCTGGCTCCAAACCACGGATGGTGTAATAACCGGCAGATACCTCCACCATGTCTTGGAAAATGTGTAAGCTTTCACCAGCTGCCACTACCGAAATCCGATAAGCAGTGATGGAAGTATAATTCAAAGGGATCCAACGCAGGCCAATGGTGGTGTCAGTTATATCCACAAACTCAATGTCACGTGGTACAGTATTTCTGAAAAGGTTAGGTCATTTGCAAAAGCGCAAGCAAAATTAAAAACAAGCAGCAATACAAAACTCACAAGCAAAAATTATTCAAAACAATTACATTCCAATTATTAGATCTTAAAATTAATAGTGCACATGCTGTAGTAAATTATATACTTTATTCTAAACTGAGTAACTAACTGATGCAAAACATTCAGAATTATACTGTGAATTACAAGCAATGTAGTTTTGGCATGCTTTTATTAACAGTATGATGTGTAAATGGTAGTTTAGCAGCTATCAATCATGTTAGTACTAGGGATGTAATTCTAGTAGGCTATCCCTTTAGTCTTTCCTTTCTTGGATAGGTTAAAGAAATTGTTTACTGCATATAGTAGACTGTAGGATTGTTATGCTCATACTTTAATTTTATAATAAATGTACTTCCTAAAACCAAAGTACATAGAGATTAGAAATACGTTTTTACCAAAAAGTTAAAACGCAACGGAAAACATTACTGCCTCGTTCTCCTTTGTGAACATGAGTCATGAAAAAGGACGAATATATAAATAGAGATTTTGGTATTAGATGTTTGTGTGTATGCTATTAACCATGATCTACATTGTAAAAGTTGTTTAATTGCAGATCTGAGGTTCGTACCTGGTGTAACAACAGTGGACACAGGGAGACTCTCCTGATGCCCTTTGACTGTGAACACACTGACGTTGTACTCCACGCCCAGACTCAGATTTTCCAGGACGCAGGAGGTTTGGTCAGAACGGACAAGCTCCTCCAAGGAGTTTCCTCGCTGACCACTAGTGGGGGTGCTCGCAACCCTGTAGCCTGTGATTTCTGCAGAGAAATGAAAGAAAACCCAGCTTAAAAAACTATGTATTTTCAGTCCTTAAAAGCATATTATACTTGTTGTGTTAGTGTTTAACTATGTAGATCAATGAACAAAATGTAAAAGCATTTTTACATTTTGTTCATCATAAGCCTCTATAATAATCTGAAATAACCAAGTAATAGAAATTGGTTCACTGACATACAGGAAAATCTACTGCTTCTTACGAGTTTTTACTGTTGAAAAATTTCTTTACAGTTGAGTCAATTTTGAGCCTACATGTATGACCCAGACTCAAAAACTTTTAAATACGGTAATCACAAGCAAATACAGAAAAATAGGCGGGGATAAGAAGAGGGTGAAAACAGGATTATAGGGGCACTACCCCCTTGAATGCAGAACACTAAAGTATCACTCAAACATAAATGAATACATTAGAATACAACTTTCACTAAACATATGATGAGAGAACAGAGTTACAACATACTTAAAAGCTCATAAAAAACATTTTACATAATGTGCCTCCCTCAAAAGACTTTTGACCCAGATAGAAATGGGACAGGGCCTACTCTTGGCCTGGTCCAGAGTGCGTAGGAGGCTCAAATATTTACCAGGTGTTCTGGAGGCAACCCAGTAGACAGTGAGATCTCCTCTGTTCGGGCTGGACTCCACTCTAAGGTCCGTGGGAGGAGAAAGAGCTGCGCAGACAATGACACAACCATGAGAAAATTGACCTCCAGACAAATAGTTTTTTAGCAGAATGTAATGTAAATCCAACCAAAGCTTATAAAAGCATACACATTTATCAAAAAGGCAATTGTGGGGATTCAGATGAGATCACAACAGTTTGTAGGCCATTAATATTTAATACAGTTGTTTTTTTTTGTGTAGCAAGTTCAAGGTCACTAATATAAATAATCAGGTTCAACATTTGTAAATTTACCTTGCAGATATTTCTTACTTACGTACTTTTCTGAACAATGCAGTTAGTACAAAAAAGTGCCTCTATTGCCCCCAACTGTTACATATGACATTATGATTTTCTAGAATTTGAAAACCCCCACTGAACTCACATGTAACCACGTTGCGTGTGATGGCATTCCCTCTGTTGCGTCCATTGAATATGGGCTGGACACTGTAGGTGTATTCAGTCCCAGGGATCAGATCAGTAATATAAACTCGCCCGGTGTCAGACGTGTCCTCTCTGGGAGACTCGCCCTCTTCACTTGGCAGGACAGTAAGCTGCAGTAAAACAGTATTTCAATGTTAATGAGCTCGGGTCAACTTGTATACATTAACATCATATATGGGCATAAGTGACAGTGGTTCTACATAATTATCCAACAAAAAACGGAAACAAAAACAGCACCCAGTTTTGTTTTCAAATCTATAGCTTTGAGTAAAATTGTAAAAGTAAAAGAAAAATTCGAAACAGACAACTGGACAAAAAGTTGTACAAGTGAAGACGTTTTGCTGCTCATCCAAGCTGCTGCTTCAGTTCTTCAGTTCTTCAGTTTTTTGTCCAGCTGACAGATTAGAATTGTTGTTTTACTATGGATCATACCTGGACGACTGAGGCATTTGAGTAAAATGTTTATTCTACATTTTGTCCAATATAATCACTATAATCATATTTTTGATATTGGTACCTTGTAACTAAATCTGCGCACTGGGATCCAGGTGACAATGATGGAGGTGTCAGTAACTTCAGTGCTGAACGGAGGAGCATTCCCCATCTTTGGAGCTGCAGAAAAAACACACAATCACATTTAGAACATATTCACACTTCCCTGTGTATCTATAATACAATACTACAATACAATACAATATATTACTAAAGCAAAATCTTATGAATGGTGAAAAGTACTCAAAATGTAAAAGGAAACTGAAACCCATGAACACTCTATAGCAGTGGTTTTAACCTGGGTTTGATCGAACCCTAGGGGTTCGGTGAGTCAGTCTCAGGGGTTCGGCGGAGGTCAAGACACACACCCGACGCATATGATTCGTGATGAGACTCTTGGCCTTCATTGGCTACAGGTGCTACATTGCTTGGCCAATCTGTGCTGCAGAGAATTTGGTGACTCAGTAGTCAACTTGTGACTGTCGTGATGGTGTCGTGTGATTTCTGTCTTAACTCTATAGCGTCAGATGCTGTCACCGCCAATAAACTCGCGGACTGCGAGCGTCTTCAGATGCCGGCCGTGTCCCAGTTCGACAAACGCATGTGCCTGTTAAAGTACCCCCCCGACTTAAATGTGCCGTTCGATCCGCACTTCGAATAGTAAAGGGTGTATTTGTCGAATTGATGCCATGTCTCAATTCGCCAAATGCACCATTCGATGTACTGTTCAAAGTGCGGGTCGAAGTACCCGCCCGACTTAAATGTACCAGTCGAACGGCGCATTGCAGGGGACTTTGGTGAATTGAGACACGGCATGAGACAGGGAACAGACTTTGCTGTGAAAATGACATGAGAGTGGCACTTGCCAAGGTGAAGCCCGCATTTCTGAACTGGTCTCTCAAGGCAACAGCCAAGTCACACTGATTTGCAGTAAATATTCATTATTATTGTAGCCTGATGGAAATTAGGTGATGGGGTGTGTGTTAAAATGTTATATATGTATGTAAATGTAGCTATCTCTCTCTCTCTCTCTCTCTCTCTATATATATATATATATATATATATATATATATATATATATATATATATATATATATATATATATATATGTGTGTGTGTGTGTGTGTGTGTGTGTGTATATATATATATATATATATATATATATATATATATATATATATATATATATATATATATATATATATATATATATATATATATATATATATATACAGATACATATATATATATATATACATATATCTTTATTTATTTATTTATCTTTTTCAGTCTGACCTGTTGTGAAATATGACGTCACGCCTTCGCTCAGGTCATTGTCAATCACAGAGTGCAGAGTGGCTGTGTACTGTGTGTCAGGACGGAGGTTTCTGAGATTGTACTGGGCCACGTCCCCTGGGATCCTCTTCTCAGTGGAACTGGAGCCCTCAATGCTCAGAAACAGTCTGTATCCAGACACTGAGGCACGGGGAGCCTCCCACACTACCAGAACATTGTCAGAACCAATGTCTGTGAACTGGAGTTTGGAGGGAGCATCGGGCTCTGAAAAGTACAAAAATAAATGTACTTTTATTGTTGAACAATTTAGGCAAGAAGCAATTATGTTGAAACACCACAAAAACAGATTATCTTAATTCAAATCAAATCCACTTCTAAAAGTCTAACACCATCATACTGCAGGTTATTTAGTAGTTTAGTTAAGTTTTAGTAGTAGTTTAGTTAGTTTATGCTAACAACACCAATGTCTGTACATTCTTTGTCGTTTTATCGTTGTGCCGAGCAAAGAATTAAACACTAAATAATTTCTAGCTTGTTTGGCTAAACATAAACAAAACACAGGCTTCGCCAATGTTACAGTAGAAGTTACTGATATGTATTTTGGAATCAATGATAAAAAGTCAGATATTAAAAGTCAAGTTTAAGTTTCCTTTTCTTCAACCAATATATTTTAATAGTTTTTAAGTTGGAGAAAAAGATATAAGTATTTTTTTTAGTTAATTAAGTTTTTATTAGAAAAATTAAAGTCATGACAATCAGTGACATATATCAGACAAATCGTAGTCCTTTTCTTGACAAATGAATAAAGCAAGGTGGTTTAACTGGGACATACACACCAGACATGTTACCTAGATATAAGTCATTTACTACACATTATTAAGTCCCCCATTCAGGCATGGAGCCTGAGCTGGAAATTTACCTAGCATTTTGCCAAAACAGGGTTTGATCGATACCGAAACTGATTTCCCTACATTTTTCATCTGTCAGTTTGGATAAATTATCAGGAATTTGCAGGGAATGCTTGTGAATAAAGCCTAAGTCTCTAATGTACAGTATTAAAAAAAAACAAAGAACTCCTTACTTGTTGCCTTCTCTCCCGTGAGGGGTTCGCTCTCCACCCCTCCATTGATGGCGTAGATGTAAAAGCGGTAGAGGGTCCCGGGCTGTAGGTGGGTGATATCGGCGTATGCATTTGGAGAAACAGGAAGTTGCAGGAGTCTGGTGTCAGAGCCGTCAGGTCCCACGGGGGAGAAGGTGACTCTGTACCCTGTCACTTCACTGGGGGGTCCTGTCCAGGTGATGCTGATCTTCACATCGGATACTTCATAAAACTGCAGGTCTGTGGGAGATGGAACGTCTTCTGCAAATATCCAGGACACATACAGGAGTTATATACAGCAATAATGTACACTGAATTTGTCATCTGTACTAGTGTCTGCTTAAGATATGTTTTCCTGTTTGTAAGTTACTATGACTTAGCTTGGTGGTACTAACTCCAGCTTAATAGAGCACAATGTAACTTTTCTGGTGAATGGTCTGCTTGTCTCCATGGAAATGTTATTGCTTGTCTGGAATGTTCCTCAGTACAACATTAAACTTTTCTATCTCCATGGAGACAAGCAGGTGACATCACCAAGCCAAGTTAAAAGTCTATTCTGTGGAGAGGCACCTCCACTCACTTTAAGAGTCCACGTTTTTCAAAGTATTTTTGAGTAATAAAACCATTGGTATTTGAATAAATGCTAGATGGATAAGTTTAATGCCATACTGTGGAACATTACAGGCAAAACAATAACAATGTCTTGTCTTAGACAAGCAGGTGGCAGACCCTCAACCAGAGAAGTTACACAGTGAAAGTTTGTGAAGTGAAATATCCCCCATTTTAGTTCACTATTGGGCACTGTAATCTCAATAAAATGCTAAAAAAGTTAATACAGTTACAGACAATGGAGTGTCTGTTATTAAAGATAATATTCACTCAGTCTTGGTCATCCATTTTAATAAAGCCTGTGCAGACCAAAATATGCAAAAGATTAAAATCTGTAACTATGTGAGTTGATACGATCTGTTTTCTTTAATTATTGTTAAAATACATCTTCATTCGTCCATGTTTGCCATAGGGCTGGACAGGGGGTTGTTTTGTCAGACACTTTTTCACAGTCACTGGGACATTGTGTTTAGGCCTCAGGCTGTGCAATAACGTGGCTGGAGCTGGAACATATTTACATGTGTACTGTGATTATAATGTACACAGAATACGGATTCCCTCCCTGAACCACCACCTTAACGAGGTAGAGGGGTTTGAGCACCCAAATGATCCTGGGAGCTATGTTGTCGGGGGCTTCATGATCCTGGTAGGGTCACCCATGAAACAGGTCCAGGGGGATGGGTCAGACTAAGAGCAGTTCAGAAGAAGAAGTCGAGTGAACAATCAAGGCTAGGTACGTCGCCCGGACCAGCATTACCGGGGCCCCACCCTGGAGCCAGGCCTGGGGTGGGTGCTCGGCAGCGAGCGCCTGGTGGCCGGGCTCAGCCCGAAGGAGCAACATGGGGCCGTGCTCACGTGGACCCACCACCCACAGGAGGATCCATAAGGGGCCGGTGCAGAGAGATCTGGGCGGCAGTCGAAGGCAGGGGCCTCAACGACCTGATCTCCAGACTGGCTCTGGGACATGGAATGTCACCTCGCTGGGGGGGAAGGAGCCGGAGCTTGTGCGGGAGGTTGAGCGTTACAGACTAGATATACTCTCCACAGACTAGATATACTCTCCATTTCTCTGGCGTCCCTGCGCCTTCGGGTCGGGGACAGGTCTCTCACTGTTGTGTCGGCCTACGGGCCAAACAGCAGTGCAGAGTAACCGACCTTCTTGGAGTCCCTAGGAGGGGTACTAGACAGTGCACCATCTGGGGACTCTGTTGTTCTCCTGAGGGACTTCAATGCCCATAGGAGTAACAACAATGACACCTAGAGGGGCGTGATTGGGGAGAACGGCCTCCCTGATCTGAACCCGAGAGGTGTTTTGTTATTGTACTTCTGTGCTAGTCACAGTTTAACATACACCATGTTAAAGCACAAGAGTGTCCATCAGAGCACGTGGCACCAGGACACCCTAGGTCAGAGGTCAATGATCAACTTTGTTGTCATGTCATCTGATCTCCAGCCGCGTGACTTGGAAACTCAGGTGAAGAGAGGGGCAGAGCTGTCAACCGATCACCACCTGGTGGTGATTTGGATCCGCTGGCGGAGGAGGAAGCTGGACAGACCTGGCAGGCCCAAGTGTATCGTCAGGGTCTGTTGGGAATGCCTGGCGGAGCCCTCTGTCAGGGGGCTCTTCAATTCACACCTCCGGGAGAGCTTCTCCCTGATCCCGGGGGAGGCTGGGGACATGGACTCCAAGTGGGCCATGTTCTCCACCTCTACTGCAGCTGCTGGTAGCTGTGGCCGTAAGGTCTGTGGTGCTTGTAGCAGAGGCAATCCGTGAACCCGGTGGTGGACACCTGAAGTAGGGGATGCTATCAAGCTGAAGAGAGTCGTATCGGGCCTTGTTGGCAGGTGGGACTCCAGAGGTAGCTGATGAATACCGGCAGGCCAAGCGTGCTGTGGCTCGTGCAGTCACAGAGGCAAAAACTTGGGGTTGGGAGGAGTTCAGGGAGGCCATGGAGAAGGACTATCGGACGGCCTCAAAGAAATTCTGGCAAACCATCCGATGCCTCAGGAGGGGGAAGCAGTGCTTCGCCAACACTGTTTACAGTGCGGGTGGAGAGATGCTGACCTCGCCTGGGAATAGTTTGAGGATCTCCTCAATCCCACCGTCACGTCTTCCAAGGAGGAAGCAGAGACTGGGGACCCGGAGGCGGACTCGTATATCACCCTGGATGAAGTCACTGAGGTGGTTGGCAAGCTCCTCGGTGGCAAGGCTCCAGGGGTGGACGAGATCCGTCCCAAGTACCTCAAGTCTCTGGATGTTGTGGGGCTGTCTTGGTTGACACGTCTCTGCAACATGCGTGGCAGTCGGGGACGGTACCGCTGGACTGGCAAACCAGGGTGGTGGTCCACTGGAGGGTGTGTTCGAATTACAGGGGAATCACACTCTTCAGCCTTCCCGGTAAGGTCTATTGCAGGGTACTGGAGAGGAGAATCTGACCGAATACCTTGTATTCAGGAGGAGCAGTGTGGAGGAGCAGCTCTATACTCTCCATCGGGTCCTCAAGGGTTCACAGGAGTTTGCCCAACCAGTCCACATGTGTTTTGTGGACTTGGAAAAGGCATTCAACCGTGTCCCTCGTGGTGTCCTTTGGGGGGTGCTCTGGGAGTATGGGGTCCAAGGCCCTTTGCTAAGGCCTGTCCGGTCCCTGACTGGAGCAGGAGCTGTGTTCGTATTGCCAGCAGTAAGTCAGACCTGTTCGCAGTGCATGTTGGACTCCGCCAGGGCTGGCCTTTGTCACCGGTTCTGTTCATTGTATCGGGGACCACAGGATCTCATCTCTGCTGTTTCCAGATGATGTTGTCCTGATAGCTTCATTGAGCCAGGACCCGCAGCAGGCGCTGGGGCGGTTTGCAGCCAAGTGTGAAGCAGCTGGGATGAGAATCAGCTCCTCCAAATCCAAGGCCATGGTTCTCGACCAGAAAAAGGTGGCTTGCCCTCCGGGTAGGTGGAGAGTCCTTGCCTGAACTGGAGGAGTTCAAGTATGTCGGGGTCTTGTTCACGAGTGAGGGAAGGATGGAGCATGACATTGACAAGCGGACCGGTGCAGCGTCTCCAGTGATGCGGTCGCTGTATCGGTCCGTTGTGATGAAGAAGGAGCTGAGCCGGAAGGCAAAGCTCTCAATTTACCAGTCAATCTTTGTTCCTACCCTCACCTATGGTCATGAGCTCCGGGTAATGACCGAAAGGACAGGATCGCGGGTACAAGCGGCCGAAATGAGTTGCCCCCGCAGGGTGGCTGGACGCACCCTTAGAGATGGAGTGAGGAGCTCAGTCACACGAGAGGAGCTTGGAGTAGAGCCACTGCTCTTACACGTCGAGAGGAGCCAGCTGAGGTGGTTCGGGCATCTGTTCCACATGCCTCCTGGACGCCTCCCTAGGGAAGTATGGGGAAGGGGACATACCCAGGCCACGCTGGAGGGACTATGTCTCTCGGCTGGCCTGGGAACACCTTGGGGTCCCACCGGAGGAGCTGGAGGACATGTCTGGGCTGAGGGAAGTCTGGGAGTCCCTGCTTAGACTGCTGCCCTTGCAACCCGGCCCCGGATGAGAGGAAAAAAATGGATGGATGGACCGATGGATGGATCGAGAATACAAATAGATCTGACTCTGGACCTCATTCATTACTTTCAACAAGTTACTATGTTTACAGCATCTAGCATGTAATGATTTGTACACTAACGTGGAGTGCAGTTTACATCAGATGCCCTTCCTGCCACAACCCGCCCCTTTTATTTGCTGGAACTGATTTGTGACTCTTCAGCTTCAGACTGTAATTCTTCCATTATGTTAGTAAAATAAAAAAATAAGAAACAAATAAAGATGCACTATGTATGTTATTAGGTGAGAGTCTGCCATCAGCTTGTCTCCATGGAGAAGTTATTACTTTGTCAGGAATGTTCCACAGTATGCCATTAAACATATGTATTTATTTGATAACAGGGATTTTTGTTTCTGGTAAAATATTACCTTTCCACAGATATGACCTGTAACATGGCTTGGTGCCATTACCTGCTTTTCTCAATGGAGATACATAGGTTTAATGATATATTATGGAATATTCCAGGCAAAGCAATAAGATTTCCATTGAGGGCAGAACCTACATCCGAAAAGTGTAACTTTAACAAAATTCAGTTTTTGTATGCCTCTCACTGAACAAAAAAAAAAAAAGATATAATAAATGCAAGAGGATTTTAATATATTTGTTGCATACCTGGCAGAGGGGAGCCTGCAGTGTTGACTTGTACAAAGACAGGCTCACTCTCCATATCGTCCTCCACAGCGTAGATGCTGATGTTGTACAGACGCCCGGGCAGAAGGTCAACCAGATTCACGGAAGTTTCTGTGTCAAGCAGGATCAGCTCTGTGCTACTTCCTTCTACTGAGGGAGTGTACACCACACGGTAACCTAAAATACACATAATAATAGAAAAGGATCAAAGTGATTTTGTTATGTCAATTTAATGAAGATAAGTTTCAAGTTATCTTAAGTTCAAGAGCAAGACCACACCTTCTGCAGGCCTCTATTCATACAATTCACTCTCTACTTTTTCATCTCATTTATGTGCCCCTTCCCTCTTTTCTACTTCTCATTCTTTCTATGTTTCAGGTATGAGGGGGATACAAAGCCCCAAAACGTCCTTTAAATAGTACTTTCTCTTCCATGAACATCTTCATACATAATACAGGCATGTTGACACTGTATTTTGAGAATGTAGCCCTAATGAATTACCAGTGATAGGAGCCTGAGGGCTTGACCAGCTGATGCGGATGGAAGTCTCAGTCACATCATCGACAACATGTTGGGCAGGAGTATCTGGAGCTGAGGAAACGAAATGCAAAATACATTTTTCAAATAATAATTTTTCAAAAGACATACAATAAACACTGTACTTAAGTTAATAAAAATGTTAGAACTTGCGCTTATTTTATGAGACACATCTTTTGAAATCTCATCTTCCATAATGCCACTATAACAGTCTATTATTGGGGCAACAGTTGGTAGAGTGTTTCTCCTCTGATCCGAAGGTTGGTTGTTCAAACATCATTGGTAGAGGGAGGTTGGCGGAGTGATTCCAGCTCTCACAGATGAATGCTGCCATTGTGTCCATAGACAAGACACTTAACTCCCCAAGCCCCCAGTGCCTGCATACACTGGTGTATGAATGTATGTGTGAATGGATGAGTGGTTCCTTAATGTAAAATGCTTTGAGTGCATTGAAGGTGGAAAAATGCTGTATAAAATAATTTAACACTAATAATATCTGTATTGATATTCTGGTTACTTGTAGACTGGTTCCCTATCTATCAATCAAGCAAAAAACTGTCCTCATCCACTAGGGGTGCTGTTGTAATATTGTTTTACGAAATAAAAGTAAAAAAGGCAAACCTGTAGTCTGTGAAGTAGTGAGGATGAGGTTAGGTTCTCCCTGTTCTGGAAGCTCATAGACATTCACGTTATAGCGGCGCCCAGGCAGGAGGTCGCCAATGGTAACTGACGTGGAGGTACGAGGAAGATCTGAAGAAATAGATTTAAAAAAATATTTACGATTTTTCAACTTTTCATATTACATGATGCTTTAGTAAGCCGGACAATTTATAGAATTTGAATCAGGATTCAGTCATGTCTAGTTGTCAATCATCGGCCTCGGGTTTTTAAAGGAGAGGTCTGCAGCCAATCTTCTGTCAATAAAAGCATTTGGAGCATATTCAAACTTTGGAAGAAGAGATTTGTATATTTTTGTGTTAAACTGCACTAATTAAATGTCTGCATTTTTTATGTTTAAAAATTCATTATCCATACTTTATCACAGACTCGTAGTTCAAAGCTAAAAGACACACAACAATTAAAAACTCACCACTCCTCCATCAGATTATTATGCCACATTGAGTTTGCATTTGCTTGCTTTGTTGTAGTTTAACCACAGGTGTGCTGTGTATAATGTAGTACAGTAGTATTAAAAATAAAATTGAATCAAAAAACAAGATTGCTCAGTATGAGGGAATTTTTTTTTTTTTAATGCCACATCACCCAGCCCTAATAAGATGTTTTTAGGGCGTTTTTTGACATTTAAATTTTTGGTGACGTCTTTTTACCCAGAGTGTTGCGTTTGGCCCCATCTTCACTCAGCTCGTACTCCACTCTGAAGCCGGAGACGGTGGCAGCAGCAGAGGTCCATGAAACCACGAAACTGTTGGAGGTGATTTCTGTGACGGACTCTGAGGTGTCTACCATGGGAGGAAGAGGTGTGGTCTCTCCCTCTGAAGTCTCCACTGAAGGTAAGAAGACACAGTTTACTTTACTTAACAGAAAATAACATTATTGAGTATGCAAATTATACATGAGCATGTTTTTTAAGGTTAATGTAATGTTGTGCACTGTCCCAATAAACTGTCCAAATAAAATAATACCATACCATACCATACTTGGGCACTGTTGGAACAGAATTTGAAATAATAGGTAAGTCCTTCTTGAATTAAAGGATTTTGTGAGGACTTTCCCCACTAAAATATATAATATTTTGATCTGAATTGCTTAATTGCTATGGCAACAGGGGACCACTGCCAGAGCTCGAAGCTCATAGTGTTTTAAGTCCACCATAGTATATTTATATTTAGAAAAAAACATAAATTATTGACAGAAAAGATACAATTTATTTCTATGCTTATTTAAAAAAAATAAAAGTAAATCATTGCATTGTAAAACCAAACAGCAACTCAATACTTTTTTTCCCCCCATATAATAGGACTATTGAGATTTATGAATTTAAAAATACTATAAACATGAAACACTGAACTGATGGAAAAAATCGTAATAACCTTATCTGACAAAAAGAGACTTCCTGCTACATTAAGCCTTATTAAAAGGGTTATTCTGATTGGCTACTCACAGGAACCATATGTTGTGGTGAAGTCAAAACGTGTGACCTCTCGGCGGCCATATTGGAGGATGCTGATGAGCTGACCCTCGTAGGTGACACCAGGACGCAGCCCGCTGATGGTGTAAGAGTTCAGGTGTCCTGGGATGACTGCCTCCCTCCAAGGCGCACGGGTATTTTTCTAGAAGAAGTTAGAACACTGTGTGATCTATACTTGACTTATATTCTACTCTATTTACTGTTTTTAGATGTAATGCTGTTGTCTGATTGTACTGGCTTCTAATGTTTTGATTAGGATTGGTGGTGTCTATAAGTTTCACTGTGAATACAAACTGTCCTGTTCACAAAATGTGCTAATACGAGGAAACCAACTGGATATTGAGAGTTCAAAGATACACCATGTTATTGCTTTGCATGGCACGCTTCACAGTATGGCAGATAGATAGATATTCATCTATCTCTATGAAGACACAAGTTACAGAAATTTGTGGAGAAGCAACCTCGCTCACAGAAAGATTCCAAGTTTTTCGACTTTTTTTTGCAATAAAACACCGGGGAAAAAAATGCACTATAGACAGTAATGCTACTGTGGAACATTTCTGACAAAGCAACAACAACTCCATGGAGACAGGTTGATGGTGGACCTTTCCTCATCCAGAAAAGTTCCATAATGCATCTTTTAGTACTGAATGCTTAGAGATAGATAATTTCCTTGCTTTCCTGACACGACCCTTGTTCTCCATCCAGGCTTGGAACTGACTCAAAGCCATCTATTTACAGACTTGTGAACTCTTGACAATCTGTTTCGATGTAAGCAAATTTGAAAAGACATCTGGGTGTGCATTTTAACTTTCAATAGTTTGTGTAAACATTAAAATCAGAAAAACATAACTATTTAAAAGGCAAACCTCCGACACTTTATGTGATAGTGTATTTTGGACTTGGGATCCCTTTGACCAACATCCTGCTTCTCCAGTAGCTTCACACAGAGTAGGAAAACCAAGCACTAAATTCACAGCATGATGGGGAGGAGGAAGTCATCTCTCCAAAAAAAACATGTACAAGTCCCTTAAAAGGGAAACGGTTGGACTTCAATTATGTTTGAAAACATTCCAGTGGTTCCACCATGTTTGAGGTTTTCAAATACAGAAAGTCAAAGGGGGAGGAGCAGACTGTGTTGTGTATGCAGCATATTCGGATCACTTTATGACAGGGCTATCACTTTTAATGGCTCATGCTCCAGGGACGCATTGACCTCATCCAAAGTGTAAAAAGGATTTGCACAGATGTTCTTGATTCTGATTTGAATGTAATGAAACACATCTGTATTAACTAAAAACAGCACTGTAAATTTAAGAATGTACTTGTACTAACTCATAAAACAATATGCAGTTTATTTATTCCTGAAGATGTGAGACAGGCCTCTACTTTGACAATGTTTAAATCCAGGCTCAAACCAATTCTGTTTAGCTGTGCATATGACTGTTTTTTATTCTGCAGTCTAACTTTATGATGATTATTTATGTTTTATTTGTTTGTATTGTGATTTTAATGTCTTTCTTATTCAGAAAAGCTCTTTGAATGACAGTGTGTATGAACTTTGCTATACGTAAACTCGCCTTGCCTTGCCATGTATCTTGTCTATGAGCCATATTCCCCAATCAACTAATCAATCAACATTTATGATTTCCAATATTTTATAATTTAAGTCAACGAAGTCAGCAGAAAATCATTGTTAGCACTTTCATTTTCTAAATTGTTCATTTGGAAGGCAAGCAAAACTAAATCTCACACTGACTTGCTTCAATGAATACCTGACATCATTTGGATCGTAAATTAAGGTACACATGACTATTCCTCATTTAATGTTATAAAAGACATCTGTAATAGTTCACAAAAATATAACTATTTTATATAACTCACGATTCTCCATTTCAGGATGTACTGGGTGATATGGACCGATGTGGGGGGGTTCCATTGGATGGGGTGGGAGTCCGGCTGCTTCCCTGCCTCAGTGATAATCACCTGCACTGGTCTGTAGCCGTCTGAAAACACCATGATGTGAGGATGAGGAGGAGGACGAAGCTTAAAAAAATTCAACTTAGGCAGTGTTGAATTGGCTCAGTTTTACAGATTCTTCTTTGGGACAAAACCAAATACCCAGATGGTGCTAAACCAGGGCCAACACCCACAGGGATGTCAAAGTCCCTGGCTGCTCTTTATTCATCAGTTTGTCTTTCCTATGACGTCATGATTTCAAGCATACCACTTGGTATATGCGCTTTAAATTTGGTAACTTGAGTAATGACTTTGAAACTTGTCACTCATTTGATATAGTACTGCTTTTTGAATAATTTACAATTTAAAAAAAAATCATCTCTCTTCACTATACACACACATTTTAAGGACACACTCAATATTGATACAGTAATGGTGGGCAGTTTTTTACTTGCACTCTATAATATTTTTTTAAAAGCACACTATAAGAGATGCCAAACATTTTTCAAATATCAGTTAAACAACAAGAGTTTTTGTGTCATTATAATGTGAGCTACTATAGACAGCTGATTTTGTGATAAAGAACTTATGAAACAGGGGAGGGATAATTATGCACTATTGCCACTCCTATTTGGTTTCCTATGTGTGTATTCTTTATGAAGTTTGTTGTTTTTCACCATTAATATTTGATGTGGTATTTTGTCTCAAGTTAAAATTCGTCCAAAAACTCATTCATTTATTACAACTGTAAACTTTTCTTACCTGGGGAGGTCGTCAGAGGCTCACATCTCATCTCCCCATTCCCGTTCCCATAGCAGTAGCAGCGATAGCGAATGCCATTAATAGACTTATCCCACGACTCTCCGATCTGATAGAAGGCTTTGGTTTGAGGTTCCTGGCACTGATCTGATTTTACAAAACTTAATTATTTCTGAATGTTTGAAACACGATAACTGTTAACCAACTAATAATAAAAGTTTACACACCAACAGCATCACACTTCCAGCGCCCACGGCCCTGTCCAAAGCAGGTGCAGTTCATCATGTAGCCCGCATCGTGGCGCTTGGAGAACTCCTGGTTGGTTTCATAAGTGTATCCATCCACAATGCACTGGTCTGTTAACAAGGCCAAAGGGAAAAGAGAAATCTAGTTAACACATAATTCACAAGCTCTCGGATTGTATTAAATAACTGTTATGGACAGCTCTGACAGTTTTGTAGAAATATCATTATTAGTTCAGGTGCGTGGTTAAAAATGGGAATAGGAGGGAAAACAATGGGAGCTATGATGTATTGCCTCCACTGGGGCATATAATGTAGCCTAGTTAATACCTCTGAAGTGCACTGGGTTCTTGTATAAATTCAGCAGTTTATATTTCAGTCTGAAGTCTTAATGCTCCGAGACATGTTTGAAATGTGTAACAGGAACTAGTGTAGTGTCATGATACTAAAATTTCAAACTCAATTATCAGTGTTTGACAGCAATGATAATTAAAAAAACACATTTTTGCTTTTGACATTAAAATGTAGTATTTAACACAAAATTATTTTTATTATCATGTGATATTAGATTTATTCTGATACAGGTCAAGAATATACTAAACTATTCAGAGAAGACCTCATTTGTCCTGTGTATGTGTTTACATCATCAATCAATACTTTTTCTACTACTATCTACTTTTGATACTAGTCGTGGTATCAAAAAACATCTGGGTGTCGATTTTTTGACAACCCTACTTTGTAGTAAATGATGTCTTTTGCAAAAAAAAGTGTTAGAAAACTGCAACTAGTTTTTCAAAATACATTCAGCCATGCATCAAGGGCACAGCTAACCATATTCAAAGATAAAGAAAAAGACACAGACTATTTGAATCAGATGTACAGTTTTCAGTGAAAAATATATAATAAGGTATACAACCATTTAGACCTCTCCAGTGTAGTTATAAAGATAGTTTGGGTAAAAAAGATCAAATGTAAGACAGATTCTTTACAAACTTTTGAGTCACACTAAATAACTAGGGTAGACAGTTTTAACAGTTTCATATAAGTCCCAACCTCTGAGCTGGGAGTAGGCGATGCAGCTCCACTCTCCTCGGCCATTCCCCACACACGTGCACTCCATCATGTGACCCATGACGTCGTGTCGTTTGTCCCATTTGTCCCCAACACGATGCATGACTCCATCACTCGTAGTGCACACCTCCTCATGAGCTGCAGAAAAGGGAGATGAGACAAATTATACATCATTCAAATTTAGTATGTTCTATATCAAGTTGTTTTTAAAAAGGCCTGACATAAAAAGGACCATATACAGTTCAGTCCATTCCCAGCAACACTTCCCCATGTTAGTTAGTTATACTCTGTAATGGGCCGTTACTCTATCAAAGTTATGTTATCTGCACATCCTTTGAACATCTATGGTAACAAGATATGTATATAAAACAAAACGACCTGAAACCTATATGATTAAATATCATTCCTTTTTTGGGAGTTGTCACAACAAGTCAGATACCTTCATTAGTGAAGTGGTTTACTTTGCAATAGATTAAAAAAGTTACATTTTTCAGGCTTGGGAGGAGTTCAAACCTCCCCAAAATGTTCAAAGATAAACCCCCAGTCTTATCAGCATGTCTCAATAATAAAAAAAATACTTTTGCTTTTCAGTACAGTTAAAAAATGTAGGTATCTGCTCTCAAATGTAGTGAAGTAAAAGTACAGAGTATCCACTTCTATCTACTTAAGTGAAGTAAAGATACCTAAAATTTATACTTAATAACAGATCTTTACAACTTTTACTTCATAATGTTCCACCACTGCTATAATGCCGTATTTTCCAGATTATAAGTCACACTTTTTTTCACAGCTTGGCTGGGGGTGCGACTTATATGTGAAATTATTAAAATATATAATTTCACATCTTCGTTATTGTCACAATGACAACTGCGTGAGGGCACTCCGTGAGGGCTTGTGTGTCAGTATGACAGCAACACAGAAGCAGCGCTTCATCTACTTCCAGAGCAGGCAGAGCTGTTCAGAAGCGACACTGAGGATGAAGAAGTCAATGGATTTAGTGATTTGGAGTGAGATCAAGAGTAAACTTGTTAGCTTGTTTTTTATGCTTTAGTTTTCTGATTAACTGTTAATATCTTATGTTAACATACAAGACACATATTCAGTTCGTTGTCTATGCTTAATGTAGTTGAATAAATATGTGTTATGTAACGTTGATTATATATGTTACAGTTCACTTGTTTGACCAATAGATGGCACTGGTGTGTTTGTAATACCTGTAAGAAAATGTACTTGACTTGTTTTCTTTTACACATTTCATATTTAATTTCCCCTTATTGATTTCCCCTTCATTTATAAGACCATAAAGGTGACAATTTTTCATTTGGAACAATATTGTAAATACTTTTACTTTTACTTCATCATAAGTCTAGTTTAAGGTCACCAAAAACTACTCCCTGTTTTCCAGTTCAGCCTTTTACACTAATGTGAAGTCTTACTCAAATACGAGTTATAGTCCAGTGCAACTTATACATGTTTGTTTTTTTTCTTCATTATTACACATTTTTTCGCTGGTACGACTTATGCTCCAGAGCGACGTATAGTCCGGAAAATATGGTAGCTACAATTTTAAAAAACCTTAACAAAACATGAACACAGACTTAATACATAATAAACACACAGATGGAGGCTTAGTAACTATTTCATTAATCCCCACACCCAGTTGACTCCTTTAGTAATCATTCTTAATTATTCTATAACAGAAATGCTTTCTTACAGATCATTAAGGTGTAAGACTGCAGGTTTTATTAAGTTGTATTTTTATTAATTCTCTAAAACTAAAACCATATAAGCATGAGCTGAAAATTATGTAACGTTGTACTAACCAGCCATGGGACAGAATCCAAATCTCTCTGCTCTCCATCGTAGTTGTAGGTTGTCCCGCACCACCTCATCCCATCTCGGCGGCCGTCAGCAGTGCAGTCGGTGTAGTTACGGCCACTGTACAGGAATGGGAAGTGGCACAGAGCGCCATTGGAGTTCCCACCTCGTGTTACCACAATGGCTGGAAGAATAAGTTCAGTCAAGTTAGCATGATCAATACACTGATATAGCTCTTTAAAGGGGCACTGTGGAACTTTTCTGGTGGAGCATATGCTATTTGCTTGTGTCTTGAATATGTTGCTGCTTTATTAATTTTTAGAATGTAACATAGATTTAATCATATCTATCTTGCATTTATTCAAATGTAGGCATTTTCATTTCTAAAAATATTTGGTTATTGGTGTCGCCTGCTTGTCTCTATGTAAACAGATGTGGAACATTACAGGCAAAACAATGGCATCTTCATGGAGAATAGAAAATTTCCACCTAAAAATGTACACTTTCTGTATCAATTTTGGATAATGTAAGTAAAAATACAACAATATATTTTTGCTTTGATTCTGTAATCATACACATAAAGTGACACTCACCATACTTCTCAGTGCAGAAGGAGTACTGCTGGTCTCTTTCATAGTCAGAGGTTGTGGAGCACCAAAGCTGACCGTCAGTGCGTCCATCAGAAGTGCAGGAATAATAGGTCTTTCCCATAAAGACGAATGGAAATGCACAGGGCTGCCCATTGGAATTCCCACCATACACCTGGCTAGGGGCCTCTGCACAGACAATGGAAAGGTTGATTAAACATATAACTGCATTTGTGCTTAGAAACGTAGGGTGCTAACGGTGTGTCTTAACCAGTGGTGGAATGTAATGAAATACAAGTAGTAAAGTACTGTACTTAAGAATAAATGTTAGGTATCTCTACTTTACCTAGGTAAAATTTAACTTTTACTATATATATATATATTTATGTATATGTGTGTGTGTATGTGCGTGTGTGTAAAAAAAAGTATTTTATTAGTGTTTGAGACCTGCTGAAAAGGCTGATTTATGTTCATAGTTTGAGCAAACAAAAACATACAAATAAAAAAAAGCTATTTAAAAAATTTAATTGTTTCTGTTGAACTTAATACTTTTACTTATGTAGATTTTTTTATGCTATACTTTTACTTGAATATTTTTTGCTACGGTATCTGTACTTTTACTTAAGTAACAAAATTGAGTACTTCTTCCACCACTGGTCTTAACATTTTAACTGCTCCCTATCAGTATGTGTCATTTAGTTTTTTTTATAACCCCAAACATGATTGGGATATAAAGATGAGATGAAAATGTGTAAATTATACTGTACAGCTCACCTATTGTATGTATATTGTATGTGCACAAGGGTTAAGTGTGTTAGTATAATCGCAATTACGTAAAAGGGTAAGGCTAACACATACCCCACTCTTGACAGGTGACTCCATTTCCCAGGCAGGTGCAGAGCATCTGTTGGGAGCCCTGATTCCTGATCCATCTCTGTCCATCAAAGAAAGTAGCTCCAGAGTCGGTTCGACAGGTGCCTTCAGTGGGAGGCAGGGGCTGAGGCAGAGGCTGGGGCAGGAGTGGGGTCAGCACTGGCGTCAGTACCACAGTACCTGAGCCTATCGGGCCTATCAAAACAGCAATGAAAATTAATTATAAGCTCAAGCTTTATTCATTTTTACACTGAAGAAATGGGCATAGAACAAGTAAAATATAAACAAAGCACAAAATGGACAATAGAATAGAACAGACATGTCAGACTGAGGCCGACTGGACAAATTTGGCCCTTGATATAAATATATTTGGCCACGAGATCATATCAAATATGTATTAGAGCTAGCCCGCCATGTGTTGGCGCCGGTCCCTACCACACTCTGCTGATTAGCAAATGCTACCTGTCGCCTCACTCAAATTCAATCCACCCCTTGTGAAAAACACGCAGATGTTGAATTTTTTTCAATAAATATTTAGTTTGGCCCACGACTTAGTCCCAGTTTTTAATTTTGGCCCTCTGTGAATTTGAGTTTGACGCCCCCGGAACATAGAACATAAACCCAACTACAAACAAGTAAACAAAAAAATGTTGAGCTTGTTTAAATATATGATGTTAAGTCAGTTTATACATTTTAATAGTTTGTCTCAAAATATAAATGGTCTTTTTTGCATCATCATAGTAATAAATTATAAACAAAGTAATTAAATATAAAAATATGACATTACATATTTAAATTGAGTCAGAATTGCATTCTTTGTGTGTACAATCACCAAAAATAGCGCATAAAAATACTTAGTATAAGAAAAAAATTTAAATCTGTGAACTGGACAAAAAAGTTGTAGGAGTGAAGACATTTCGCTGCTCATCCAAGCCTCTTCTTCAGTTCTGGACAGATTACGAGTGGACACTGCCTTATATCTAACTGAAAGGAACACACCTGTTGTTTTCTTTGTTTTGATTTGGATCTGAGGATGGAGCTGTAGATCGGAGATAGATGACATAAAGTACGTATTTCACTTGTATTGAGACAGTTGCCACATGTATATTTTATGAACTGCTGTGTCAAATGTCTATTCCACCTAGTTGTTGTATAGTTATTATAAAGATTGTGATTAATTCCTCACCTGATCGTGCTGCGTCTCTTTCACATTTCCACTCTCCTCGGCCGTTGCCCAAACACACACACTCGACCATGTGTCCATCAGTGTGCATCTTCCTCCAGGTCTGTCCAATGCGATAGGACTGCTGCATGGCCTTGTCATTACAACGGTCTGAAAAGGAAGAAAATCCTAAATATCCAGTCCAATAAATTCAAAAGAATGAAGTGTTTTGAATTGTTAATTGTTATGGCAACAGAGCACATTTTTCATCATGCTGAAACCCAAGGATAAGTTCTAGACTTTAGATTGTAAAATCTAAAAAAATCTGCGGCAGAAAGTCGCAATCCTAATTCATGACATCAAGATTAGGCGTGTAGTTCTAAAAGGGCCAGTACCTAATTTCAAACCATGATTTAGGAACATGTTTAAGTTTAAACTTGTGTGCTTTTGGGCTTAAATCAGATACAGATATTAGTTACCATGTAGCTGGTTAGCACGTAGTTGGTTGGCATGCAGCTTGTTAACCTCTGTGAACTGAACTGGGATAGTGTCATGCAATTGTTTCCGTATAGTTCTCCAATCTCTGCCTACTGTTAACATTTTTGTTACTTCTGAAAATGCACCATGACAGAGAATCAAGTGTCTTTGATAGTGTCAGGCAGCTGATTCCACATGATTCACAGTGACAATGTGGGTGATTAGATTAAAAATGTGAAGTAAAAAGGTGAAGTAAAGAGCATTTGCCTTGACAATACGTTAAAATCAGGTACAGGCCCTTTAGGTACTATCATGGTTTTCAAATGCTGAATATCTTAAATTAAAATTTACTTCTAGATGTGCAGGTGATGCGGCCATTGCCCTCTCCCACACAGGTGCAGTCCAGCATCATCCAGCCCTGGTACGATTTCTCCCATGTCTCACCAACCATGTATGAGGAAGCTCCTCCGTTGTCGTAGCAACGCTCAGCTACACATAACAGACAAAAAGACAGTTCTGAAATGCTGATAAATGCTGTCTACTTTTCCCACCCACTCCTCCTATTGGTCAGCCTCTGGCATGTTCTGAGTGAGTAGCAAGCTGATTTAACCAATCATAATGAGATGTGATTTGCAGAAGAGGCAGGCAGCTTTAATTAGCTTTGAAGACCACATAAAGTCAAATCAAAATTTCAAGAGGAAATTGTGTCCTCCATTTCAACATTGCTAAGGATTTATCATTTATCTATTGTACCTATCTATGTACCTCATGCTTGTGAAAATATTGCGAAACGGAAACCTCAGATGAACTTTTAATTTGTTTTTTGTTGATTTGTTTCTGATGTCACTAATGGCAAATATTTGCTATGTAGCACAATCATGCTTCTCAGAAAAATCCCACACTGTAGCATATGTAAAGTGGTGAAAAGTGCTAAGTCCTTCTGTTATTATAAAGAAAATGGACTGACCCAGGGTTTGCAGGTCCACTCTCCTTTGCCATTGCCCAAACAGACACACTCCAGCATGTAGTTCTGAGTCTCGTGGGGTCTTTGCCAAGTGTCGCCGATTTTATACGACCTCCCAGATTCATGACAGCGGTCTGCAAACAACACACACTTGCCACTTTCTAATTTGGGCAAAGTATTTCATATTCGGAACAAAGTGCTAAAAACCACTGCAGTCGTTTAATTTGGTAATGACACTCACTTGCGATAGTGCAGCTGATTTTGCCGCGCCCGGATCCGATGCACGAGCAGTCCCATATCATGCCGTCCTTTGGCCTCTCGTAGGTTTCACCGACCCGGTATGTCCGGTCATTGTACTTGTCGTAGCACGTCTCCTCAACTGTGGAGCAGGACCGAATAATAACGAAAGGTCAACATTGTTTATTGAACCCAGCAAGGCGCGAAAAGTTTATGAATATATTGTAGGTTATTTATTTGGGCTACTGACCTGCGGGTTTTGTTTTACACTTGATGCCTGAGGTTGCACTGCAGGTGCACAACAGTGTACTCCCGCGGTACGACTTCTCCCACTGCTCATTTACTCGGTATGACACTCCATTCTCCTCACATCCGTCTGACCAAAGTAAATTCAATATTATGAGTTTAAAGACACATTTAAATATCTTTCAACAATAACGCTTACTATTTAGGCCTAGTAAAACAGTGAGCTACAGTGGAATAATGGTTGCTACAGTTGTTAAATTCTAAAAAGTCTCACCTGAAGAGCCGGATGCAATTTCATGGAGTTGTGGATACACTTGATACTGTCCACTCTGTCTTTTGTTTTTGGTGTTCCCTGAAAACGCGCTCGTTACGCACAGAGCCACCAGCAACCCGGTGAGCGTCCTAACCATATTGGCAAAATATAAACAATAGATACAAGAAAAGTGAAGCAAGATACTAGTAAAAGAAAGAAAAACAGTGGATATTTTGTTTTTGGGGAGACCCTTGTGCCGCTCTTGCTGCTGCTCTTCGGGCGGTGTGTGTGTCCGCTGCGCAGCTCATGCACCAGGCCGAGCAGAGGCGCGCGCTCTGGTTTTATACTGGAATCCACCGCCTCAGAGCGAGGAGGAAGGGGAGGGCTTTGACTGGAGATGGTGAGCCATGCGCCCACTTCACACTTTAACTTCACTTTCAGGGAATTAAACATGACCTGAAACATCATGCCAGACCAGCAAACGTGCTGGAATCTTCTGCTGCTGATGAGTTATCATAAGAAAATGCTGCATTAAGATTACCTTTTATTTTTAATGTACTCAAAGGTGCCTTATGTAACTTTTCTTAGAGCCACCTTCTTGACTCGGGAGCTCTTATGGCTTTGAATATTTATTAATTGACAGGTGTTTATATTGTTGAAAAATACCTTTAAGATCCCGCGGGTCTTGCTTGACTCCATTGATAGATTATTTTACTGCAACATTTCTGTCCATGCAAATGTTTTGTTTTGGGGGTTTTTCCATCTCCAATACACTGGACACAAATGGACTGATTTTGACAAATGATCACACAATTACAATGTTATCGTTTGTCTCCAGCAGTGAACTCTTGAAAACCTCGAATTCTTGGCTGCAGTTTTGATGGCTTATGTACACAGTTTAGTGCATTAAAGCTGTCAGTCTGACCTGTGTAATGGTCACTTTAATCACTCCAAACTCAGGCACACCCAAACACTTACTCACTGTTTCTACTCCAACTGAGGAACATCCATCAAAGAGTCTCCCTTCTTCATATGTCATAGGTGTGGTTCAGTTCAATGAAAACATGAAACATGGTCTGTGAAATGCATTGTGATCCAAGCAGCATTTATTAATAGTTATCAGTGAAAATCAGGCTAGGTATGAATGATGTAAAGGTTCACTGCATGGACATTAAATAAAATAAAAAACAGAGATATGGAACACAGATAATTTGACAAGACAATATTTATGTGTACTAGCTCATCGGGACTCCCTCTTTCCTTTGTCTTTCCTTTCAGTTTTTAACACTGTCTGTTATCTGTAGTTTTTAATTTTTTTATTTTTTGTTGACTTTTATGTGAAGCACTTTGGTCAACTGAAGTTGTTTTAAATGCCCTATACAAATAAACTTGAATTGAACTGAATCCTTCCTCCTTTGGTCATTCACTAATAAAATATATGAGTTTCCCACATGATTCCAATTTGTCCATGTTGCTTACGGGAGGGCATCTGGTATACAATTATCTGCATTGTGCTCTGTGACGCGCCTGTTTATTATCAAACTGCAGGGTCTTAAAATGGTCCACTTATGTGCCAACTGAAGAAGGAAGGGAAAATGAGGAAAAAAAAGCCCTAAGTGTGTTTACGGCTGTTCTTCATTTTCCATTTGACCATATTTAACTTAAGATCTCATGTAACTGTCTTGTTATTTTTTTGAATGTGTCTAGTCTCTGGGTTAATAAGTGGACTCTTTTACCGTCATGTCTCTGCCCCCAATTTGATTCATTACACAGAGACATTGGTTTTGTGCCAAAATCATGCCAGTCGACTCAGTTCAACAGTCTCTTCTAAATGCCTTACTCATAGTTGTGGTGGAGAGCAAGTCTCTGTGAGTCTGAAGTCTGGTCATTCCTGCCCAGGGCTGGTCCAGAGAGACGAGCCTGGGGGGGACAAGGAAGATAGATAGAAAGACGTCCCAAGAAATACAATGAGAAAACACAGTGGGATGGGTGTTTGTTTTGATAGATACAAGAGACAATATGTAGGAAGGAACACAATATCAAAGAAGATATATGTCAGTATTTTGCAGTTTCATTTGTTTTAAACACTTTGCATTACATCATTGCATTGCATGGAATATTAACATATGAGAAGAGAGAGAACCATTATTTGTCTTATAATAGGAGAATTGCAGTGTTGTAACATAAAAGTACAAGAACATATACATTACTCATTATTGGGGCAACAGTAGATCAGTTGGTGTGCTTGTCTACTGATCAGAAGGTTGGCAGGTTCCTGCTCTCAATGTAAACATCACTGGTTAACAGTCAGATTCATAGGTTGGCGGTGCAATTCCAGCTCTCACAGATGAATGTTGTTGTATCCTTGGGCAAGACACTTAACTCATCTCACCCCCAATGTCTGTGTACACTGATGAATGAATGTGTGTATGAATGGATGACTGGTTCCTTGATGTAAAGCACTTTAAGTGCCTTGAACATGGAAAAAACGCTATATAAAACTGTGACCATTTACCATTTTCATGTGAAAATATGTATAAATGTAAAAATCATCATAAAGTACCCTCACATATTCAACCAGCCTAATGATAAATGGAGATACTTTTTTTTTTTTTTATTTACACAAAATCAATGCCTTATTTTACATCAGCTTCAAAATATGTGACTTGCATCAATATAAGAAGTAAATACAATATAAATACAAAATGTTAACAAAAAAATCTGTGCAATGATGATATTAGCAGGAAAATGTTCATTCATAGTTCAGTTTATGGAGAACAAGATGACATAATTTACTGAGCCGTAGACGATTTGTGAGCAGTCTGAGGCAGTGTGCCTCAACTGTGAGTTATGACCACTTAGCTCTATTTTGTCATATGTTAAGTAGAGTAATTTGTTACAAGTAAAAGTCCAGGAGTATGTGGTATACCAACTCTTATCATAAAGGGTCAGTACTAGTATTTGACTCTTATCAAATCAGATGAAAAGTACTTTTTACTTTTCTTTACTCCCCTCCCTTAACTGCCACCTTAACGTGGTGGAGGGGTTTGAGCACCCGAATTATTCTGGAAGCTATATTGTTGGGGGTTCAGAAGCCTTTCATGACAAGCAGAAGATCAAAGGCCAGCTACGTCGCCCCGGACCAGTGTCTCCGGGGCCCCACCCTGATGCCAGCGCCTGGCTCAGCCCGAAGGAGCGACGTGGGGCCATCCTCCCATGGACCCACCACCTGCGAGAGAATTCATAAAAGGCTACTACAGAGAGATCTGGGCAGCAGTCAAAGGCCGCCTTGACGACCGGATCTCCGAACATGGAGACTGGCTCTGGGGACATGGAATATTACCTCGTTGGGGGAAGGAGTCAATAATGAATTTTGTTGTTTGGACACTCGGGTGAAGAGAGTGGCAGAGCTGTCACCTGGTGGTAAGTTGGATCTGTTGGCGGAGGAGGAAGCCAGACAGACCTGGCAGGACCAAGTATGCTGTGAGGATCTGTTGGGAACATCTGGCGGACCCCTCTGCCAGGGGGATTTTCAACTCACACCTGGGGGGAGGCTGGGGACATGGATTCCTAGTGGGCCATGTTCAAGCCTTGTAGGCTTGTGGGACTCCTGAAATAGCCGACGAGTACCAGCAGGTCAAGTGTGCAGTAGTTTGTGGCTCCGGGGGTGGACGAGGTCCGTCCCGAGTACCTTAAGTCCCTGGATGTTGTGGCACTGTCTTGGCTGACATGTCTCTGCAACATCGTGTGACAGTTGGGGAGACCAGCTCTATACTCTCCATCGGGTCCTCGAGTGTTCATGGGAGTTTGCCCAACCAGTGCACATGTGTTTTGTGGATCTGGAGAAGGCATTCAACCGTGTCCCTCTTGGTGTCCTATTGGGGGGGTGCTCCGGGAGTATGTTCTCCGGGGCCCTTTGCTATGGGCTGTATGGTCCCTGTATGACTGGAGCAGGAGCTGTGTTTGCATTGCCGGTTGTAAGTCGGACCTGTGCCCGGTGCATATGGACTCCGCAAGGGCTGCTCTTTGTCACCAGTTCTGTTCATTGTATTTATGGACAGAATTTCTAGGCACAGCCAGAGGCCAGAGGGGATACGGTTCGAGAACTACAGGATCTGATCTCTGCTGTTTGCAGATGATGTTGTCCTGATGGCTTCTTCGAGCCAGGATGAGCAGCAGGCATTGGAGCGGTTTGCAGTTGAGTATGAAGTGGGTCCTCCCGTGGACCCACTATCTGGGGGAGGATCCGTAAGGGGCTGGTGCAAAGAGGGTGGCAGTCGAAGGCGGGGCCCTCGGCGACCGAATCTCCAGACATGGAGCCTGGGATGAGAATGAGCTCCTCCAAATCCGAGGCCATAGTTCTCGACTAGGTCAGGTGGGTGGAGAGTCTCTGCCTCAAGTGGAGGAGTTCAGGTATCTCGGGTCTTGTTCAGGAGTGAGAGAAGGATGGAGCGTGGGATTGACAGGCAGATCGGTGCAGAATCTGCAGTGATGCAGCTGCTGTATCAGACTGTCGTGGTAAAGAAGGAGCAGAGTTGAAAGGCAAAGCTCTCTATTTATTGGTCAATCTACGTTTCTATCCTCAATCTTGGCCATGACCTTTCGGTATTAGCCGAAAGGACAAAATACAAATGACCAAAATGGGTTTCCTCCGCAGGATGGCTGGGTACTCCCTTAGAGATAGTGAGGAGCTCGGTCACATGGGAAGAGCTCAGAGTAGAGCCATTGCTCTTCCATGTCGAGAGGAGCCAGCTGGACACCTCCCTAGGGAGGTGTTCCAGGCATTTCACATTGGAAGGAGGCCCGGGGAAGACCCAGGACAGGACAGGAACTGGATGACGTGTCTGGGGTGAGGGAAGTCTGAGAGTCCCCTACTAGGTGGATGGATGGACTTTTCTTTACTTTTCAGTCCTGTTCAAAAATGTAGTGGAGTAGAAAATACAGACACCTTCTCTCAAATGTAGTAAGACAAAAGTAAAAAGTCCCCACTTTAAAATGTACTTAAGTACAGATACCTAAAAATTCTACTTATGTACAGTACTTTACTACTTGTACTTCATCACCCTTCAACACTGTGAAATACATGGACTTTGTACTGGAAGCTTCTACTTGGCAATTGCAAGACAGCTCCAATGCCTTGGTGGAGGTTTCTTTGAATGGTTCCAATTGGTAAGTTGTATTGATTACAGTATGGATGCTTAAGGTTTTCTGTTCCCAAGATGCAAAATGTCAAAACATGAAACATGCTTCCGTTTAGTGTAGAGTTGTGCCAGAATAAGACTCATCATGTCCCAAAACTGGCTATTATCATTAAGTTAATTGCAAGTTGCCGGCGCTTGTTCCATGACTCATGTGTTGTTGTTGTTTGGTTTTTTTTACTTAAATGATTGAAACAAACTTTGGAAACAGCTGTTTCTGAGACATGTACCTACTTTTAAGGAATTAAGAATTTATTGCAGTTTTATCACAGGGGGCACATTTATGGATAAAGCCAGAGTTACAACTTGCTGCTTGAACATTTTGTGCATAAAACTAGTAGAGAGGAGGTTTAAAATAGAAGTAGAGTTTATGTAAAAAGGGTGGTGTTGGGCGAGCAGATGTGACCCAGGTTTAGACTTGCGTTAGATTTTCACAGCTTGAACCCTTGTTTGTTAAGATGGGAACAAAACTGTATGCATATATATGCAATATATGTTGAAGCAAGGAGGTTGTAGGTTCAATCTCTCTGGTGTTCATGTTTGCAATGTTACCAACAATGTTTTAGTACACCGACTACTTCAAAGTCACATGTAAGAATTATACATGTGATCACAACTTAAAATCACCTCCTGTGATTTAAATAGTTGTTGCAATGATTAATCATGACAAATCAATTCATTTTTGTAATTGTTAAATATTTAAATAATCACTGTAGCAGCCAGAGGCCCTGTGCCACCAGCTACTAGACTAACAGAGCCCAATAGGTGTTAGAACACATGGTTAAACAGCCCAATACTTGTGTGATTAGTGAAGAAATGTTTTTATTGCCATTTTCTGCACCAGCACAACCACATTCAAAAACTGTATGCCTCTGCTCTGTAGCACTACCACATCCTTCATTAGCCCTTAAATAGGCACACCTGGGCACATCGAGCAAGACCTCATAAGAAGCACAGCGCCAGACAGTGGCTGGCAGTACAAACATTCACAAAGGTCTGAAAATGGCTCTCACAATCATTATAGAAACTCAAAAACTCACTTCATGATGTTTTAAAACAGACTGCATCATTATTAAAATCATATTGTAAAAAAATAATATTCATCAATATTTGATTCATAAACTTTCCATATACATTTATATTTATCTGATTAAAAAAAACAACTTAGAATGCACTTACTGGTTAAACTTCTACCCAAATTAGAATTATGCTGATCAATTGATATAGACTTTCTAGTGTATTTTTTGTCCATGCTTTATTACAATGCATATACGTCATTTGTTTAAAAATGTTCAAATTAAAGAGGAACCACTTTGCAGAAGTCCAAGGCTTGACCCGAAGATGAAAAAGTGGTTGAGCAACAGGAGGATTCAACATCTGTCTCCGTCAGAGCTCCTGGTGTGAATCAGCGGTTTTGTTCCGGATGTGAAGATGTGTCGAGGCTGACGACAAGCGCCCAAACTCAAAGCATCTCCAAAACATTCCACAACAACCTGCAACCAGGAAGTGTTCCCCTGGAGACACAGGGGGTGCGGCCTCAGCAGAAATGGTTTTCAACTTGTAAAGTCAAAGGATGATTTACTGTCTACTGAGTCACAGAAGCAAATGGTCTGAGTACAGTGTTTAATACCAGTTAATAAAATTATTAATCAATAAATCCTATACAGCAAAGTGAAAATGATTTAATTATTCAGAAGCATTGCAGCACAGAGTCGTCACATGAAATAGTGCTAGAAAACTGGAAACCATTTTTTATGCAATCTGATGTCCTTAGGCAAGACACTTCTGGTTGCTGACGGCACAGACTGGCAGCCCCGCTTCTGCCAGTCTACCCTTGGGCAGCTGTGGCTACAATAGTGGCTTACCATTGCCAAGTGAAAGTGTTATATAAACATGTTATTACTATTATTATTTTCAATCCAGTTTTTATTGATTGCAAACTCAGGACAAAGAGTAATAATTGTTGCTATACCATCTCCCTCACATAGGGAAGAACTGAAAAATGTGTTTGGCAAAGATTGTGAATTCTTAGTTTGACCTTTTGATCACATCTGTCAGCCTCTCAAACAAAATGACAAAGTGCAGAAATGCAAAGATAACTTATGGGGTCAACATGGTGATTTAGGTCTGGTCTTTGGAAGAATCTGCCATCTTTAAAACATGTTGATGTGGGCAACAGCAGAGTTATATTATCACTTCTCACCCACTTTAAATGAAAACCCACGCACTTATGGATACAGTTTACTGGTGATGTTGATTATTTAGCTAGCCAAAGACTCCAGCAAACTCATTGTAATTATTTTAGTGTGCAATAAAATGTGTTTGTAAGATGTGCCCATTTGGAAAAAGGCTTTTGTTTATAATACCCTTTGCAGCAACCGTGACTATAGATGCTTTTGTGTTATGTTCTGTTTAATAATGTGTTTTATTGAACAGGTGGGATTTATAAAGAGTGCAACAGTCTAAGTGATGTCTTTCATGTAAAAAATATGCAACACTTAAAAAAAAAGAAAAAAACTCTATCACAAGAATCCACATTTTAATGAGTGTTCCCCTTCATAATTCAGCAAATAGAATTTCTAACTCCCTTTCCATAACCACAGTTTCAGGAAATATAATTGCCTTCTGTGTACATAGCTGTGAGGTTCACCATTACTCACTCTCTCCCGTCTAGACACCAGCCCAGCTCACCTGAGGCTGCAGCCTGACTCTCACCTCAGAGGAGTGGCTGACTACCCTTCATCAAAGCAAATATATACTTGTTGAAGTTGGAAATAAAACGATTATTTGTAAATGCGTGAGTTGTGTCTGAAGTTGTGAATATGCAGGTCAGAAGGCACTACTAAACACTCATGTAGACGCAAACAACGAGCTGAGAAAATAAGGTGAGAATTTATGAATGAAGATGGAGCAGTCATGAGATTAACCAATATCTTCTGGTTAGGGTGAGGTTTTTCTATTCTGTGTGGAGTTTGCATGTTGTCCCGATGTCTAGGTGGGTTTCCTCAGGGCACTTTCTTCATCAACCAAAAAAACTTCCGGAAACAGCAAGGTAGTCTTCAGTGACACGGAAGGACGGGTCAAATGCAGAGGAGGAATTTCCCATACAGGGTCAATGAAGTATGCATTTACCTTAAACTATTTAAATAGAAACATTTATAATCTTTTCAAAGGTGTGATGTGCATACAGTAAAAATGGTGAGTACAAGGAGGTTTGATTTGTGTGCGAGGAATGGCATAATCGGAGCAGCAGCTGATGATGAACAATGTGAGTGTTGCTTTACTGTATTCACAGTTCACACTTGGACATAACTGCACCTGTGCCTGTCCTCAGAGCTATAGACTGTATAAAGAATATATACTGTATATACAGTCAATGCTCAGAGTCAGGGAAACAGAACGTGTTACAGTTTTTGTCATTCATTTACAGTTGCTCAGCTGGTAGAGAGTTGATCCAACAACAGTTGGTCAAAGGTTGGTGGCCCAACTCTCACTCTCAACATAAAAACATCATTGGTTGAGCAGTAAGATCCACTGACCCACAGATTGGCAGAAAGATTCCAGCTCCCACTGACAAATTATGTTGTTGTGTCCTTGGGCAAGACACTTAACCCACCTCTTCCCCAGAGTCTGCGTATGAATGGAAGAGTGTTTTTTTGATGAAGGTGAAAATGTACTATATAAAAATCTACTTAAAGAGGAGATGCCTTCCTTATGGGGACATACCCTAGGTCCACATGTGATAAATCCTTCTGATCAACAACATTGTTTTTTGTCTTAACGCTAATTTAGATTAAGGTAAAGGTTACAGTTAGGTAAATAGGTATTACGATTTAAGTTAAGCTCATTCTCCAAGAAATGAATGCAAGTTAATCTTATTATGTCTATACTTTTCTGGGTCAAATGATTCAGGTAGCGGCCTAATTAATGTCCAGAGTTCCTTTTCCAAAGATTTTTAAGTTGAAATCATACAGTCCCAAACTCACCCTAGTAGGTTTCTCTTGTTGTCAAAGGAGTAGCGACTTTACTCCAAGCTCCTCTTTTTCTCTTTTTGGAAGAGAAGGAAGGTCATCCCATAGAAGACATTCAAGTTAACCCCATGTATCCTGAAATCTGTCCTTTCGGTCACACTCCAAACCTGTAATGTAGGAATGAACTGACCAACTATAGACGTCAAACAGCCTGGCTGCACAACACTGTTTCCCAGCAAATATTGAGCACTTTGGCAGAAAACATTAAAGATGGAAAAGGACTTCCCTAAATCTTTCCTCTCCAACCACTAAGTACATGTTGGAGTTCACTACTACAACCAAGTTACAAGCTTGTTAAAGCCAAACATATTCAATGAAATGGGAACAACTTACTCACTTCAGCCAGGAATTAAGTGTTGTGTGTCCTTTTTGTATTTACAGGAATAAAGAAGAAGACATAAGCTGTCTGAAAGAAATGATGCTACTTTTCCATTTTGAAGTAAAAAAAAACAAAAAACAACAACATTATGTAATCTGCCCTGGCCTGCAGCTAGCATGAGTTGACAATTACAGGTTTCAGGCACTCATATGATGTCATTAGAATTTATACAAAAACAATTTAGTTTGTAGCAGATACAGGTCCTTACTACTACTAATACATGTTGAGGATCTTTTGTTAACTAAATAGGGATATCTTTACTGTCAAGGTTGTGAGACAAACACAAACATATGATGACGATGCAATTATTGACACAATGGCAAAACATAATCTTACAATGTGCATTAAATAATCCCCAATATTGAGTAACTGAATTTAACTGAATAATCTTGATATCCCTAAAAGTAAATAAATGGACTAGAAGGACTTGAAAATATGAACTCTTGCAATGGTTTTGATTGGTAACAGTGCACTGGCTTTGAATCAAGGTCCTTGCAGTAGTCCATAAAACTTCTTTTCAACATAATTTAGCAAAAATTATTAGTTTGACCCAATCTTGCAATGCCAGCTAGCAATCTGGGATGCTCAGTGTTACATTGCTTTAAGCCTAACGAAATTTGAGAAAGTCTTGAACAAACATTTTGGAAAACCAAATCCATTTGACCAATCAGTAAAAACAAATAAACATTCAACATCTCAGTATTCAAAGCTGTTCTGCCTTTAGTCCAAATGCATGTATGTGTCTTTATCCCAGCTCTCAGATGATGTGAACAGGAGTGAAAAGTTCACGAGTTCACACATTAGCGAGACTTGGCAGACATCAATTATGGCTCACAACTAGACAGGGAACAAACAGAAGCTTTCAAGAAGCTGACTAACATGTACAATGTGTAAAGGCCAAATACAATAATGAACTATCAATGCAGAGCTAAACATATTTCACATCTCAAAATCTGATGACATTTTGCTTAACTTCCATAAAGCAGCATCTAAATATAACTGTCACTGTTCTAAAGAACTTCCCATGGAGATCTTTAGTCACTGCTGAGACCACATCTGTAAAAGGAGGATCCCATTGCAAAGTATTATTTAAGGGAACTGAAATTAACATGTGATTTGCAGGAGTAAGTTACAGAGCAGCAGGACTCTTCATCCCTTTATCCCAACAATATAGCTCAAATAATATATATTTTTTTAAATGTGATTTAAAGTGTCCTGTTATAGTTCTAATGAGACTAGGTGTTTGCAGTACAGGATGTAGTAATTAATCCTTGTTAAAAAAATAATAATAATAAAAAGCTTTTGACTTTAGTTTTTGCATTCACCCATGTAGATTATAGCTATTATAAGAATCACATATTGCACTGAAACTTGAGTAGGGGAAAAATATGAGAAGGTCCCATTGTTCTTGTGCACAGATTGCTTTCCATTACTTTGAGTGTTATGTAACAATAAATTACAAAAATATTTTTAGATTGTAAGTATTTCCCTCATAAGTGCACTGGACTGTACCTTGGATTAATGACTTTATAAACAGAGGTCCAGACGCTGAGTCCCACTGGAGCAGACATGGACAAACAGCAGCTCTTTCTGCGGTTCAGTTATGGTCAGTATTCCTGCTCAAACACAAACCAAGCCCAGGTCCACTGGATTTTGCTGCTGCCGTGGAAACTATGTGGACAGTGACATCATCAAATGGAGACCACCAAAATTAGTATTGCAGAAAGGAAATGTACTGGAGAGTGACATCACCACTCCACATGCACAATCATTGGCATTTATATGCACCAAAACCAAAAACCAAAACTGAGGGCAGACTGATAGAAAGGTCTGGACAAATAATTTTATATTGTTGTTATGGTAAATGGACCATGTGCCGGGAAGTAATACAAATCTGGACTCCTGTATAATGCTCCAGTATTTTGTGATTTTTACAACATAAATAAAGACCTCTGGCATCATAGGTGACTTCATTATCCCACACTATGTCTTGCTGCATGTGGACTAAGCAGAGGTAAATTGGCATCCTAAAATGTCATCTGGATTATGTACATCATTACAATAATCCATGCCAAATTGTGTTTTAGTTTCCATGCCTGCAAATCCTTGACCTTGTGGTAACACTTTATAAATGGTACCCTTTTTATATACTGCTTTTTCACCTTCAAGGCACTTGCTTTACAACAAGTAACCACTCACCCATTCACACCACATTCATACACCAATGTACGCAGACACTGGGGGCAAGGTGGGTTAAGTGTCTTGCCCAAGGACACAATGACAGCATTCATCTGTGGGAGCTGGAATCACACTGCCAACCAATGATGATTATGTCGAGAGCGGGATTTGAACCAGATCTTCCAAATTAGCTACTGTCATCCCTATTATACAAGCATATTTTAAAATTGGCTGTATACATGTAATTGTATTCATAAGTTAAAGTTCCCAGTTTGATGCAATGTTTTGTAGATTTCTTCCAGTTCAAAAAAATCTGTATTTGTTTTAAATTGTTAATTGCTCTGGCAGTGTTTCGTATATTTCATCATTCTGTTGTCAGTAATGCACACCAGTTTCAAGTCTTTTTTCACATTCTTCCGAGGGACCCAACTAATCAATTCATGTCAACTCAAATGACTCTTTTAGACTTGAGCGGTCTGTTTCTATCTTCCTATACCGTCCTAACATACCCTTGGTCTATTTGTCTGCAGTATCCTATCCCTCCTCTGTCATTGTCTGCTCCATATCTTCAGTCATGTCTAAACAAACACTAAGAAGTATTTCTTATCTGTGCCTTTGGAGATAAATGCTTCTGGTAAATTCTAGTGTGTTCTTGTAGTTTAGGCCCAGATTGGAAGCATATGGTACGATTGCATAACACTGACAATGAAAAAAGGCTAACTGGACCGATGTATAATTTTAAGGACTGGTATTTCTCTCCTTGTGTAGCTTGAGGCTTGACCACTGGCTCCCAAAAGAACCACACTCTTTTGCACATGCTTGAAAACAAATGGGGACTTAGTCAGAGTTTCCTTTTCCCAGAGATCAGCACTTAGCAGCACAGAGCACAAGAGGTTCCTCATCCCCTCCACTGGTGCTACAAGCCAAATGTGTAGGAGACCAGTGTAGCTCAGCCAAGATTACGTCCTTACGACCTCAAGGCAGGGGTTCTGGATCTCAACAATGCAAATGACTAAGAAGATAGTGTACATTTAATAATTCAATAATATAGATATGTGTTGGCAGATTTACTGTCTTCATAAATGCAAATAAACATGTTGCATAGGGAGAAAAAGCATCAATTGAGATAATATAAGATTAAGTACTGTAGAGTGACAATGAAATGGGAAATATTGTTTTGGCACATTTCAGAAGCTATATAAGTTATATAAAATGTATATGTTCATTTATGCTACTTTGAAGCAGATATGTCCCTTTTATTAAATCATATTAATTGTAACATAATATGATATTAACATATTAACTGTATTATACTTATCCATCTCCATGGAGACAGGTAAGTTTAATGGTAGGTAAGTATTTCACAAGTCTGTGAAGAGGCAAGCCCACTCACAGTAAAAATAAATAAATAAATAAATAAATAATAATACATTGTTTTTTCAAAGCAATTAAACATCTGTAGTTAAAGAAATTAAATAAATGTATTTAATGTAGAAAGGTTCCACCTTTAAAACACTATTCAAACCAAATAAAAACCTCTTCAATAATCACAGAATGAACTAAACAGAACATTCCACATTTGTAGAAATTACATGCAGCCTTTTACAGTAGCACAGACACCATTTTTCACCTGATGTAAACACAGAAATGCTCCAGATACCAGCACACTCCCTCTCTCAGCTATGATACAAACCACTGTTTACGTTATATGTCCAGAGATCTTAAAGGGGAAGGCCTTGGGTTAGACCGGAATGACACTGATACCTCACAGCTGCTCATAAGCAACAAACACTTAGACCTTTGCTTTTGTAACATGTATTATAGCCAGTGGTTCAACCTTTTTGTCTCAAGTACCCCCTAAGCCAGACATGGGCAAACTACGGCCCGGGGGCCACACACGGCCCTTTGGGCTTATTAATCCCACCGAACGTGACCAAATTATATCAAAATAGGTAAGGGTAAAGCTTGTCCAAAGTTTTTCTGCTGCATTTATTTAACTAAAATTTTATACATTTGTTATTAATTTATTTAATGCATTTGAAAAACAATTTGTACAATAAGCCTTGCATATTCATGTTTTGCTACATGTTACAGGCGAAATCTCTAATGTAATATATACATATATATATCCTGGCCGGGCCCCTCTGTCAAAGTTTAGACCCCACTGTGGCCCGTGTGTCAAAAAGTTTGCCCACCCCTGCCCTAAGCTTTGCTCACTCTCCAAGCACTCCCTCAAATGGATACAAGGCAAATAAATGTATTTAATACTTTTACTACTACTACTTTGTCAGTTAGTACTATTATGTTATTACTACATGATTACTATTAGGTAAATCTAAAACCATCCATCAAGTATCCCCGGGTAATATAAGTGCCTGTGTCCCTGTACCTCTGGCTGGGAAACACAGAAGACTATAGATGGGAAGTTATTTTATTTTTTTTAATTTATATTTTTTTATTAGTTTTTTTGACAGGGACAGTTGTGCAAAAACATTAAAGATGCTTTACACCAGATTATAGCTGACGCTAGTTTCCATCCGTAGTCCCTGAACAGGTGAGAAATACAATATAAAATATAAAATATAATCAATACACACTCACACACTACAGATGACCGATTATAACACAATACAATTTTTACAATAAAATCTCACTAAAACTATATTATACCAACTACCATTCTCAATGCTGACACTGCTGATTCACCAATAATTTCTTAACATTAAATGACAGTTTGTTCCATTCTTTGATGGCTTTAAAAGAAAAAGCTGTCTGTGCGAAGGCCGAGCTCCGTTTAGGTAATCTGTAGTCATTGTGACTTGTGGACCTGGAGGTCCTGGCTGTTTGTTCAGAGTAGAGCTGCACAATTTTTTTTCATTGGAGGAGGTGCTGTGTTATTTACAATTTTAAAGACTAATCGCACATTTGAATAGGTAATTAAATTGTCAAAGTTTAACATGTTATGTTGTGCAAATATTGGACAATGATGATATTGCAGTGGCTTTTTGTCCAGTATCTTAACAGCTTGATTATATAAGGACTTTAAAGGTTTTGTTGTTGTCTCACAACCTTGAGACAAACAAGATATACAATAATTAATATGTTAAATGATCATTTGCAGCATCGTTGGTAAATTTGTTTCAAATGTGTCTAAACACAGACAGTCTATATTTTAAAGTAACAGTTAAATGGGTATGACATAGTAATCCTCTAGAAACGTTAGAGGATTAGAGGAAAAGTTTTTCAGGGTTTCAAACAAAAGTGCAGTTTTATAAAGAAAAACAAAAGTTGAATTGATAATCCAGCTACTGCTGGTTTATAAACAGGGAAATATCAATATACATTTTTCCACACCGCTTTTCAGAAAAGACAGAATTATGGTTTATTGTGTAGACTGATGCTCCTGTAACATCAGCTTCTGAAGAAATCCTGTTGAGTTTCATTTTTTATTTAGTCAAATTATGAGGGGACGTAAAGAGGGATAATATCTACTGCAGTGTACATACAATTTGGTATTACAGTGTAACTGTTCTCTGTTGGAAGAAGAATACATACTGTATTTCCTAAGAAGCACATTTAAAATCTAATATATTCACCATAACTCAGATTGTATCCCATTTCCTGGATTTAAGGTATGTTTTCACCATAAGTGCTGTGGATTTCCTGAGGGGAATTCATTTAACATATTTCAACACTCAAGTTAAATTACATGTGTGCCACTGCCAGAAGATTTGTTCAAGAGAAGGAAAAAGTGAAGTAGTAAGAGGCCAACTTTCTTGTAAGATTTGCCAAGTCAACGTAAATGGAGAATATTCAGGGGGAAAACGTTTATGGAGACTTCAATTGAAACCAGCTTCCTGCAAAAACAATGTACATTCTTGAACCTCTCTTTTGAATAACATATTGTTGACAATAGTTTATAAATGTTATCTTTTATCTTGACTTGGCCCATGGATCAAAGCCTGGTCTCCTCAGATATGACTAGCAGTGCTTACACTTGTCTCTGAGGAATGCTTAGCAACAAAGAATGTCATATTAACCACATCTGATCAATATGATTACATTATTTTCCACTTCAAATGTTAAGCACAATTACTCTTGCTCCTCCCTGTAGATCTGTACAGTATGTTTGAGGATTAAAAACCTGAGCAGCTCTGACACACTCTGGTTTATTTTACTGAACATTCTTCTGGGCTGGTTTGAGGAAACAGTGACACTGAATAAAGGAATGTGCTGATATTCCCAAACAACAACAATAATAATAATCATAATCATGAATTTTTGTCATTAAAAATATTGCAATAATAAGAATCATGTAAGAAAGTTTGTTTCTGGTGTAAGAGTCATAGAGCAACAAGAGTCTGAAACATAAAGTCAGAAGATTTAATGAGATCCACACAAAAGTGTAAAGTGAACAATGAAGCAACGGACTCTCAGGAAAGGATGGAAGAGTCCTGAGATGTGCACGTGACAGCTTTTATAAGGTCCCCCAGAGAGAGAGAGAGAGAGAGAGAGAGAGAGAGAGAGAGAGAGTGTGTGTGTGTGTGTGTGTGTGTGTGTGGGGTGGCTGATGAACTGGCGAGGCATAGAAGGACAACAGCGCCCTCTACTGGTATTATAGTGGTTTAGCCACGGATCAAATTAAACCTGCCCAAATACCGAATCGTTGAACTGTAATATAGATATATTTATATAATATATACAAAGACAGCGGTGGAAGTACGGTCTGTGGTGTAGGGCTGTCCCACTTCGACAAGATGGCGACTTCACTGAGAACTACCATTCTCGGCCGGAAGTTTCGAAACATACTTTGCGACGCCGCACTTCGACAGTACATCGAACTGTGCATTTGGCGAATTGGGACACGGCCAGTATTTCTCTCATCTATTAATGACTTTCAGCTTTGTGTTATATTCAACATTTTGAGTTTTTTTCACCATTCAGTTGGTATACCATTTTGTTTCGCTCTGACAATGGTCCTAATTTTTCATCACTTTGATATCCGTGGATAGTTAATAAAGTGTAGGTCTAATATTTAGTGCACCTTATGTTATATGCCTATAGGTTTGGAACAAAATGCAAAAATTACCCATTAAATATATTGTCACAAATTGTATAACTGGCATATATTTTGCCATATTGAGTTTTATTCATACACATAATTTAAATTCAGTTCAAGCCATTAATAAAATGAATTAGACATTTTTGGTTACATACGTTTATTTTATATAAAAGAAAAGAAAGGTTGTAATATTCACATATACACACAAGGTCTTCACTGAAACACCACAGTATCCAACATGGCAGCTAGGCACTGAACGATGTTGGAGGTCATTAAAACATCTACGTGCTCCTCCAGGTGCCTCTTGGGATCCTGTGAGAAAAGACAGTGTTTTACATTCACCAAACACATTATGAATAAATGAGTTGTTTTTTCACATTTCCAACAAAACATTTTTAAACTTAATCAAGCCATTTATTTCAGTAAGAATCATAAATCATTATCCTATATATGTTAATAAACAGCAGCTTTACACCATTTCAAAAGCTACATTGATGACTACAAATAATAGTCATCAATGTAGCTATTGAAATGGTATCTGTGTAATCTCTCAGTCATCCAAGTCTAAACCATAGCAAAAAGTAGAGCTAGCCAGGATGCCAATAGATGTGAAATCACTCATTAGGGGCTTCCATGACTGTGCTAAGTAGGACTCAGGGCACAGTGCATTTAGGGTAGCACAACAGACCTAGCCTACAAGCAGAAACTGTAAATAATACGTGTTTTTAGTTTCAGTGTAGTTAGCTCCTCCCTTCAGCCAGATATAAGGCATCGTGTCCAGCAGTAATCTGACCAGAACTAAAGAAGCAGCTTGGATGAGCAGTGTCTTCACTCTTACAACGCTTTGTCCAGTTGACAGATTTTTTAATTTTTAATTTTTATTTTGAAATGGTAGCTACCCATTTTTCTTCAAAGTATATTGTCAATAAATTGATGGCACATATTTTATTTGATTAAGGTCAAAATGGCAATTGATCAATTCATGTATGAATCAAGTTCTACCTGTTTGCCAACATTCTTAATGGCCAGCTGCTCTGGGGTCATTTTGTCCTCCTCTTCCACAGCCTGAACATAAACTTGGATTTATCAGTCTTGTTTAATATTGTACAAATTCAAGTGACAGATTTTAAGACAATGTTTCCTTCACCTTGTTGTAATTCTTGGCAAGCTCCAACATTTCTTTGACGATGGTCTCATTGAGTTTACAGTGCTCACTGTAGTCTTGCAGAGTCAGGCCCTCCATCCAGCTTTTCTTGTGAAGATTCAACAGCATCTAGATATGCCATATTATATAAGTTATATTAGTAATGAATTAGTGTTATGAAAATAAATTAAAATGCTTAATACACAAAACAATTAACAATTTTGCCCTTACCTTTTGCTCCAACTCGTTTTTCCTGTAGTTGATTGTGATGGAGTAGTAGTGTCTGTTAAGGCCATGAATCAAAGCCTACAAAGAAAACACATTACAACTTAATAATTCAAGTTTATTTACATAGCACATTTAAAACTACTTCAGCTGACCAAAGAGTTTCACATAAAAGTCAACAAAAAACAGATATCCATAAAACATGATGCATAGGGAAAGAACATTAAAACACCAAGATATCATGTCTAGCTGGTATTACTGCGGAGCCTTCAGGCCAGAACCAGCAGACTCAGGGACAGTTTCTTCAAACAGGCTGTCAGGAGATTCAACTCTCTCCCTGCCCTACCCTCACCTTTCCCCTCTGCCCCCCCTCAGCCCCCTGTCACTCAGTGAGAAAACTAGACTATGCAGCACTACCTCACTTTTATATGGACAATCAATAATTGTTACTTAATATCTTTGCACACATATCTTGTATTTATTTTTACATGGACAATCAATGACTGTTTACTCCACATATATTTAGCACTACCTCACTTTTTATCCGCAATCTCCGGCTGTTTACATTTGAATGTTTCTCTTGAATGTTTTCCGTTTTGTTTGTCTTAATGTTACTTGAAGGGTTTGCACATTTCTTTTTTTTCTTGTTTGCAAATTTTTAATTTATTTTTTTGGCACATTTAATGTTTGCACTGAGGTAGGAGAGGACAGCAATTTCATCTGCGTTTATTCATCTTGTATGTATATGCACATTTGACAATAAAAAGAAATTGAATTGAATTGAATTAAATGTCACGAAGAAGAGGTGGGTTTATAATATAGTCTTAAACTGTGTTAAAGACTGAGAGGATCTGACAGGCAGAGGACAAATAGAGTGCAGATATTTAAACACATTAACATTTTGAATTGCACCCAATATGAAATGGGGAGCCAGTGCAGGTTGCACAGCAATTCAATAATAATAATAATAATAATAATAATATTACACAAGCCTTTAAATAAATTCATATTGTACTTTTCTGTAATGATAGTACAATTATACTTGGTTGAAAAAATAATCTATTGGTAAGGAAAATGTCCATTACCTGGATTGAGGGCTTGTTGAGATGCCCCAGATTTGATGTAGTCTGTCTGGGTTCATGGCCGAGCACCATCATGTTGGCATTGATCAATCTGAAGGCATCAATAACAACCTAAAGACAAAGGAAACCGTTTTTAATGATGTTTCCCCATAATATAAATAATAATATAAATGTCCTACTTTTCCTTTGACACTCTGAATGGGATCGACCACCACAGCCACAGCACGCTCTGACAGGGCCTCAAAACTCTGCTGCGTGTTTATGTCAACCCCTGAGAGCCAGCAGCCAAACCCAGGATGACTGTGATACCAGCCCACCACCATCTCAGGCCTAAACAGATAGAAAAGAAAATACTGAAGAAACTATAGGCTTTCAAGATTAAGCACAATCAAATTAAATGAATGGCTATGAAAAATATGAATAATAAAAAAATCCAGAGCAAGAATGCAATATTATAGATATTACAATGTCCTCTGTAGACAACATAGCACCCTGTCTCCATGTGGACTTATGTTAAAGCATGTTGTATTAAGTTGTTCTGAATCTGACTATGTCACAATTAAGACCATGCTTAAATGTGTTTTTAACATTAATGCATCTAAACTTCTAAACTGTCTTGTGGACCGAATGTTTTTCCCATCACATTCACCAAAACAAATTATAGCAAATGACGAAGTTCAAATCTGTCAACTAAGTTAGTTGACAGATTTGAACTTCGTCTTTTGCTATGGATCAGGCCTGGACGACTGAGGGTTTACACAGATAAAAACAAATTATGTTTTCCCACAATTGTTCAGCAGATGTTCTTGTTTGTTTTACCTGCCGGTCTGCTTCAGCATGTCTAACATCTTGGCTTGAAATACTGGGTCGACTGCTTCAACACTGACGCCCTGTAAGGAAGAATATTATAAAATATAATTATCACTATATTTTTGCAGTATACTAAAAGAATTTAAGTACATACCGTTCCTGACTGGGGCATAGCAAAAACATCTATCACTCGCACTGTGTAATCATCCACAAACTCTCCCAGCATCAGCCCCATGACTTCCATTGGGACACCAGCTCGGCCGTGCTTCAGCATCTAAACAGAGGAACTCAATTTTAAGACATGGGACAGTAACAGTATGTCTTGGGTGGTACTGCACACATAAAGCTGACTGATTACCTTGAGCAGAGCCCAGAGAAGAGATGTAAACCTGCTCAGCTGTGTCCACTGCAGGTGCATCAGTGGGTGGACCCTGGGAATATAATAATTTGTTGATCAGGGCATTTCAAAGTTAACATGAGTAGGGCAATCTCATACTTTTTTTTTTTTTTTTAACAATTTAAGCATTACCTGTCCCAGCCCTGGCATCCCTCCTCCAAGCCTCAACAGACGGTCCATTGTGAAAACTAAACATAAAACAAGATTACAATTATATAACAATAAAACCACTGACCACAATGTGCCACCTAGCTAGCTCCCATATTTCAACAAAGTCGGTATTTTTTTTGTTCTCTTGAAAGAAAGATAATAAATGTTATAATGAAAGCATATAACATTATATCAAAAACACAGACCACTTAAGTTAAAAGCCACTAACAGCCACACCATGATGACAACTTACAGACTATTTCAGATGTCTTTAGTCAGAAAACAGGAAAGTGGATATTTCACCACAATATTTTGCCAACTGAATTATAAAGCGCTTATTTGTTTCGGTTAAGACTTTATATATTCTTATCATTTTCGCAGTCCTTAAGTGTAGAAACTATTTTCGCTTTTTCCTGCTAACGTAGCCGCTATCAAAAAGCAATAATAACAGCATAATTACACCTTTCCAAGACGTCTGATGCATAACAGTGTATAGCATTTACTTAATACCACACTTAGCCAAAAATTAACTTACATTTTTACGAGTTCACGGGAGCAAGTTCAATTCTTTTGGCTGATTGAAAATATCAGGCTACAATGAATCAGCCAGAATTGTGTTTGGAGACGACTTCCGTCGCAAGTTGATGACGTTTATTTTGTGTGTTTTGGCATTAGCGACATTTAGCCATATGAGGGCGCAACACGATTAAAATATTCAGGTCTGGTTATGTTGGCTTATAGAGAGGACTGAAGCAGTGGTTCCCTAAACTTTTCAGACCAAGTAGGTACTAAATGCAATGTTCAGCTTTCCGTGTACCAGACCTGTCAGATCTAAACCAGGTGTAAAGTTCTTTTCTAGATCTTAACTAGGGCTAAATCTGGTCTAAAATGTGACTAACTAAACTATTAGAGTTCTAGTTATAACAAGGACTAACCAAAAGGAGGATAAAAATGTGGTTAAACTTAAACTCTAAATTCTGTAAATATTTGAACTTGATAGAATGTTGTTTGCCAACATTAAGGAGTAGCCTACACATAGCCTTCCACAGTTTGAAAACCCCTGGCCTTGACATCACATTGGAATTTATCATGAAAGGAAGTCATCAACTTTGCATTGACAGGCTTGGCTTGGCTAGTTTATTACACAACATGAAATCAATTAGGCCCTAAATAAGTGTTAATATCATTAAATGTTTCATAATAGTATTTCCTTGGGTTCACTGTAAGATAATATGTCAACATAGATCATTGTGCACAGCAGGCTTTAAACCCCATTACATCCTTTTCCAAGTGTTTCTCAATGCCAAATCTAGCCTACAACAAGGGAAAAACTGCTTTTTTTATGGTTTCTCAAATTTCAGCATCCAAGCATTTCATTATTCCCAGAAGGACTACAAATTGGTGCCAAACCATGCAAACCATCAAGGGGGCAGTGAAATTGATCCTATATTTGGTTTGTGTCCTGGAGTTAGAAAGTTTAACCACAGTGCCCCTGCCCTATCTGCCCTATACCAGACAGGTCAGGAGGCACGCTGGAGTCGTCAAGGGAAACTTGAAATTCCTCAAATCCTGAAAGAAAGAGGAGGAGATAATCATCCGCATTCCTCAGGCCCTCCTTGTTCACATATGTGTTTGGTCAACACAATATAATGAACTGAGACGCCTTGCCCAGGACATGCCTTCCCACAACAACCACTGCTTATGCAGGCCATTTATTAGAAATTGTAGTTGTTGTATTAGTAGAAGTAGTATCCCAGTAGTAGTAACAAGCTAGTAGTAGTAATAGTAAAATAGAAGCAGTAGTAGTTGTACTAGTAGCAGTAGTAGTAATAGTAGTAGTAGTAAAAGAAAAATTCAATTCTGTCAACTGGATAAAAATGGATCATACCTTGATGACTGAGGGATTAAGCAGACATCTAGTACTAGTACTAGTAGTAGAAGGAGTAACAATAGTAGTAGCAGTAGTAGCAGCAGTATTAGTAGAAGTAGTTGTAGTTCTTGTGTTAGCCTAATAGTAATGGTAGTAGTTGTATAGTAGGGTGTTAGGACGAGGGGGTTAAAGGGTAGGGTACTTGTTTATCCAGGGCCCAATGAAGGAAAGAGGCCCTTTGAAAGTCTGTAATTTATCATAGAGAACAAGCCAAGCCAAGGCAGATCGAGTCCAACATGTAATGTAACTGCAGGAAACAATAGTAATTTTCTTTTTCGTTTGACTTATACAGACAATTCAATTTCAAAAACCATTTCATTTTCTTTCTTCAAATAGAAAGAATTCTCCTTCACCCATAGCAAGCAAAGACAAACAAAAGCTTGAACAACATAATAATACATCAAACATCACGGCTGCACTGAAAATCAATAAAACACATTTGTCTCCTTCACTGTAACAATCGTCACATATATAAAGCTAATATGCTGGCTGATTGTATTCAAGTCTTCATTGAAATATATAAAAAATAATATACAAATACAAATGTATTTTATTGGCTGCCTGTGATGTCCACTTGCAGTCACACATTTCTCTAAGTAAACAATGTAATGGGATATTTACCGGTAAATACATTTGTGAATACCTAAATTCTGCCAACTAAGGTGGCTTGATTTTAGAATTTAGTAGCCTATAGAATGCCTATAGAATGTTTTTAAATAAATATCCCTATACATTGTTTACTAAGAGAAATGTGTGACTGCAGTAATTCTTTATGTAATTGTCATTTGAGTGCACATCACAGGCAGCCAATAAAATACATTTGTCTCCTTCATTGTAACAGTCATCATATTAAAAAACCTAATATTCTGGCCAATAACTGCATGAATTAGTTCCTGTATTATTTTAAAATACACAAAATGCAAAACACAAGAGGAAGATCTAAAGAGGCTCTATACAGAAAATATTATTGAATGCATCATACCAGAAAACTGGAACGATCATCTTGGCAGGTTGTTAGGGTTTAGATATCCATAGTACATGTATTTGTACATTTCCTTGTATTGTTTAAGTAACGCATTTATAAGTATATATTTAAGTAGGGATTTATAAAGAAATAAATGGACACATAGCTAGCCAATATTAATTGTCTCCTTCTTTGTAACAATCATTGTTTTAAAAAGAAAAAAAAAAAATGCTGGCCAATAACTGTATTAGTAGTGGCATTATTTTAAAATACACAAAATACAAGTGAGAAATAAAACAACACAAAAGGGCTTTCTATAGGCTGCAGAAAATGTTATTGAATGCATCATACTAGAAAACTGGATCAGTCATATTATTAGATAGAATTTAGCTGTTCATAATTTGGATATTCCATTGTATTGTTAAAGTAGAGCAATGTGAAACTGCAACAATATATATATTTTTTTATTAATGACAAAAAGATTTATCGAGAAATAAATTTAATTTGAGTGGACATTACACCCAGCCAATAAAACACATTTGTCTCCTTCACTATAACAATTCTATTAAATAGCTAATATGATGACTACCCAAGTACTCAAGTGTTACTTGAAAATCCAGTCATACCAGTGAAAGACATTGAAAAACAAAACTGCACAAAAGAACATTTTATACAGAAAACGTAACTGAATACATCTACTTATTACCATAATAATAACCACCTAATTTGTGGTTTAGATATTTCATTGTCTTAAGTAAACTGTGTATAACAATATAGTCTCTTTAATGGACAAGATTTATCAAGAAATATAAAGCACCGGAGTGGACATCACAGCCAGTTTGTAACATGACACACCGGCTGAAACCTTAATCCAAGCACCAGAGGAAATACAGGGGAGAAATGTGATGCTTTGAGAGCGTCTCTGCACCCTGATGGGATTTGGACTCCACTCTGGTTTTTAAATCAGGATCTGCAGCACACTGTTTGATGGCAGTTTTCATAGCTTTGAGCTTTGAATAGGCTAGGCATGAATGAAAACTGCTGCAAACACAAAAATGCAAACCTGTGGCAGTATCCAGTAATTACAAAGTTGTGATAAATATCTTTCTCTTTCTCTCACAAATTAACACATAGATGGTTATCATGTTTGCAAGATAGGCATGTGCACAAGTGTGTAGGAAATGCTAACTTTGCATAAAACATTTAGTCAACTTAGTAAGCTTTAATTATGTCTAAATTCATGGGGGAAAAGATAGTTTAGTGGACCTAAGTGTTGCATTGGCACTAAATTCAACAAACAAAATTTAAATTTCACTTCAACATTGTACACTTGCACATTCAGAAACATAACATCATCTATGCAAATAAAATGTAAACCATGCTTTCAACATTATTCCTATGAGAATTGCATGTGTTAATTAAGTAATAACCCAAGAAGGCATGCATAAATTAGTATATGAACACCCAGAATAAACAATAATAAAAAAAACAAAAAATATGGTGTCTAAAGTAAATTATTCACCACTGAGGAGAAGCTACAGCCTTGTTTCATGGGTGCATCCTCAGCTGGCTTGCCTGTGGGTGGTTGTGGTACAAAGTGTTAAAACAAGATGCTGAGGCCATATTCATTTAGATACTATCTAAAGTCATAATACTTCCAAGATATGGCATTGTAGATTACTGTACAATGAATATGGCATTGTATTCATTGTACAGTAATTTACAATGAATCTACATCATAGCCTATTAATACAACCAGGAACCCATTTTTAGTGAAGAAGCTCACATTTTAATATTTGCATCAACCTAAAACAACCAAAGTACAAAAAAGGAACTATGAATAATGAATTAATGATAACATTTATCATTAATAGATATATGTATAAAATATGTATGTATATATGTGTGTGTGTGTGTGTGTGTGTGTGTGTGTGTGTGTGTGTATGTATATATATATATATATGTATATATATATATATATATATATATAGAGAGAGAGAGAGAGAGAGAGAGATTTTAGATATACCACATTTATATATATATATATATATATATATATATATATATATATATATATATATATATATATATATATATATATATATATATATATATATATATATATATAGATAGATATAGATATAGATAGATAGATAGATAGATAGATAGATAGATAGATAGATAGATAGATAGATAGATAAATAGATAGATAGATAGATACATTTTGCATACAGAAAAACATTGAAAACAAAATATATACTTTTGCCATTATATAGTGTCCAAAATAAAAAATTTAATGTAATTAATAATTTTGGGCTTAAATGTATAATATTGCCATGACAGGTCTGATCAAATAGCAAGTGTTGATTTAGGTGAGACTGAATGGAGAGGAATGGGGCACCTTTATTATGGCCCCTGATTGATTCCATTGGGGGTGAGTTCTCGCCTTAATGAGTTGGGATTATCCTGTTGCTCCTTTAGCTTTTGTAGCTTGTGTCCAAACACATGTCAACCAGCGCTTTAGGTCTTTGAGGTTATAAACCAAATCCAATCACACTGTTCAATTCCTATAAAGCATATGAAAATCAATCATAATCGTTGAGTAACAAAATTATATAGGCTATACTGTCTGTATATTTATATGGTCAATCCAAAGTTCATAGTGTTTTAATTAATGTGTTAATGAGAAAATGCTCAAGCGTTATATGCACAGATATTCACATCAATATCTTCCCTGTGGGGTGCATGTGATGTGTTGGCCCTGCTACAAGAGGCTACCAGGTTGTGTTAACTTGTGGAGTTAGTCCTGGTTTACCCTGGGTTTTGAATTGATTCCGTCCATTGGCCTTGGATCAGCTGGGGGTAAGTCCTTGGTTTAGTTCTGAACCAAGTGCAGGATGTGGTCCCATAGGGTTTTGGTTTACTCTGAATTTTCTTGGTTTAGTCATAGTGCATTTATTAAGTCAAAGGTTAACACCAATTGACAACACACATGTAGATATAGGTTGCTACATTTTAATAACAAATGCATATTTAATTATTCTACATATACACATGTTTGATATACTACAACGTTGCAATTAAAGCCATTGTAGACCAGTTAATGAATGTATCCGATGTCAGCAATAGTCCTGAATTAAACAGCACCTATAGAGTTGTAGAGTTCATATTATTTTCTTATTTTAATTACGTGTTGCTCAATCCAATCTGTAGGAAGTGTTCACGGAGCACTGTGACCTCCAGCTCAGGCCAGGCCCTGCTTATATTTCATCGCATCCTGATTCGGTGACATGTAGGGCTGTATGGGGGAAGGGTAGGAAGAGGAAGAGGGTGTGTGTGGTTGGAGGAGGTGGTGATGAAGAATGCTTGGTATGTGCGGGCGGCAACAACACGAGAGGCGCCTACAACCCAGCGTACGTGCGTAAAGTTAAACAAACGTCTTTTACGCAGCGTTATAAATCCACCAATGATGTTTGTATTTAATTTTATTTATTTTGGCACATTAAATATAGCATTGCGGCTAGTTGTGTTGAAATGTAATTACTATGTATCTGTTGGTTTCACCCTACAAAGGCGCAAATGGTTTGTCCCGTAGTAGGTGGGACTGGCGAGCGGTCTGCAGCAGGACGTCGTAGATCAATGAAGCGGACCGGAGGGCTGGTCCATCTCTGTGGATCTGACTGTATAGATGTGTCAGTACCTATGTGGGGCGGAGGGAGTTACGAGCTTTACTAGTCTTTCACCTAGTTTATCCAGTATGCAGATGCTTTAAAAACAATATATTTTTTACAGTTGACTTCACTACATCTGCGCTGCGCGTCTCTTACTCGTACTCCTAGGATATCCTAGTACATCTGTAACCTCCAGGATGATCTTTGCAAACACGGGAAACCCTCTGAAGACAACGAATAGGAAGCAGGTAGGCCTTTACCATACATCTATTACAATGTTTTAAAGGCACTTTTGGCCAAATTGTTAAAGCTGTATTCTCACTATACGAGAAGCGACTGGTGACATTGGAAAGCCCTTGCTGGTTTTCCACTTGCATATTTGCATATACATGTTCCACCAAAGCCTTTAATACCAAATGGGGATTAGTTCAAATGAAACATAGCCTGGTCAGTGCTGCAGCCAGACGTGTCAAACTGAATAGGCATGAACTGAAGGATGAAACCAACTGCTAAGAGCTATAGTTTAATACTGTGTGTCCATATAACCTCGTTTGCCCATTCACATTTAGCCCTGGTCAATACGGATGATGGATACTGTAGTAGGCCATTACATAGGTTAATGTATTCTGGGGAGAGAGGTAATGCAAAAGTCAGAGTGGTGCATCTCTCATTTGGTGAACAGAGGTAATGGACTCTTATTAGTGCCAGCCTTTTTGATTTAGATGGGATTTTTTGGTAAAGATTTATGTCTTGATTTCTTTAACCTGTAGGGTTCCCTGCAGCACATTGCTCCTACAGTTGCCATTGCAGGTGTTAAGTACAGTTTGTGATATCCAAGGAGATGTACTGCACTTCCTAATATTGTGGGCGATGCAGAGACCTCACATGAACCCTTTCTAAAAAAGTTAGTGGGTAATAACACTGTACCAAATGCAGATATGCAAAGCCTCTTTGCTTCTCCCTTAGACATAACATGGGTAACAGATGTGCCTGCCACGCTGATCAATTCTCCACATGTGATCAGGGAACTCCAATTGAACCACCACAAGTATAGATAGCCACTATAGATAAGACATTTGTTTTTCCATTTATTTTTAAAGGATCCCTTTGCAAAAATACAAAACATCACTATATATATGTATATATATATATATATATATATATATATATATATATATATATATATATATATATATATATATATATATATATATATATATATATATATATATATATATATATATATATATATATATATATACACACACACACACACACATATATATGTATGTATATATATACATATATATGTATATGTGTGTGTGTGTGTGTGCGCGTGTATACATATATTAATACATATATTAGTTGTGTTTTGTAGTTGTAATTAACATAATTCTCTTTTCCATTTTTCAAATCTGTATTCTATTATGTGATCACAGGTGATTCAGATAGATAGGTTCACATTTCAGGGTACTGTATATCTGAGAACATACTTAATACATTTAATTTTCTGAAACCATATATATTGAAAATTTTCCAGAAGCTATGCTAAGATACAGACATAGATCTTCTTGCATTGGCCTGGTTTTATTTGTGGCACATTGCAGTCAAGTGGCCTTCGGTTATAGACAGATGGTGCAATCGTGCCATTGTATTGTCTTTGATCAAAAACTGAAGTGGGTTTGGGAATCGCCGCAGGCTATTTTAATGAATGAGTAAGGGGAAGGAAATGCTTTTGCAGTGGAATGTGTTGCATGGGTTTTCAGCTCAAAAATATAGATATACAAAACAACAGCAAGGCTCTTTTAATCACCAAAACAGACCCAGATTATTTTTTATTTTCTTCAAAGGCCAAAGCAACTTGCCACAGACTTAACTAAGCTTCAGATGTGTCACAAAGGAGAACAACTTCACACTGTCTGTGGATCATTATGCTCAATGTCTGTCATGTTAAAAGAAGTCGACATCATAGAAACATCACACAAAAGACAGAAGGGTTCAGGCAGGGCGGTGAAAGAAAATTCTGCTGTTTGTTTTATTTGAGAATCAACCAAATTTCAACATTCAAGAATTTCATATTAACCTGGTAGAAGTGGAAATATTGGTGGGATTCAATGTACAAAAATACGCATGCAAAATTACAATATACAAAAATCAACGCACTAATTTAAAATACCTGTATTAATACTGGTATATCTTAATGGACTTGACTGAGCCCCAACATATTTTAGCCTACTGGTCTTCATCAAAGGGACAAAACATTATAACAAAACATTGTGGACATTTTCACTTCATCTTTGTAACATATTATTTAACTCCTGGACTGTATCTGTATCCTTGGCTTTAGACAGTGATATTGTAATATTTTAGTATAACATGTTACCATTACATATTGTGGAAAAAAAATAATGGCTTCCAATAAACCATGGAGTCTTATAGGTTGCACCCTCTCATATAGAATCACTGCTTTACATCAGTGTAAATAGTTCATATATGTGTATGGCATTTACAATGACATACGACCTGCTACTACTACAATTACAACTTTGACTACTGCTACTATGATTACGACTGCTACTACTATGACTACTACAACTACTACAACTTCTGTAACTGTGACTATGACTACTACTGCGACTACTACAACAACAACTTGTACAGCTACGACTATTACTATGCTATTACAACTACTACTGCTACTACGACTATGATTACTACTGCTACTACTACTACAACTACTACAATTACTACTACTACGACTTCTACGACTACTACTATGACTACTACTACAACTTTTAAGACTACGAATGCGAGTACGACTACTACGACAACTACAGTTACTACTACCACTGTCACTAGATTCACCACTACAGCCCAAGAGTAAATTAGTCAAAATATCAATATATAATTACTTCAATGGAAACACTACTCATTCTGTATCAACACTCCATGATCATTTTCTGTTCCATTCCACTAATTTGCAATCTAAGATGTGATTTACATTAAACATATACACACACAATACTAGTACTAGTAGAGTATCACAACCACAAGCATGTATTACTCCTATTACTATCATCATTATTTCAAGCAATCATTGAAATAGCCTTTCAATATGACATTTTGCAGTGCTGTATTGTATATAATAAGTTGTAGCATACATCCTGACTCATCCCTAGCTCCCACACTCATGTTGTTATCACTGTTAGTCCAGGGTTTTTTTAATTAGCTTATCTGCTTGTATCTTGACTTCTTAACAGTGGGTTTTCCTTTGTGCAGTCCTACCCCATGACTCCTTCCAGTCCCCAGCAGCAGTGCCTAGTAACAGCAGCAGCACAGGTCTGGAGCAGCTCAGCAAAACCAACCTGTACATCCGAGGTCTGCCCCCTGCCACCCACAGACCTAGACCTGGTCAAGCTCTGCCACCAGTGAGTTGCACAAATACACAGTGGAGGGTTTTATGTGACGCCATGAGGTTATATCAGCACTGTGTCATAGGTTTGAAGGTCCTTGTGTTGCCTGGTGAGGTCAGTAGAAAAAATGTGGGGAGGGATTTGTGAAAATATCATGTTTGGTTAAATTTAGTATTACACACTGGAAATGTGAAGGATAAGAGTCTTATAATTGACTCATGTTAATACGAAATAAGCACTCATCTATATTTGGCATAATGGCATTTCCTACGTAATACGTAAATGCATTGTTCAGCTTTATAACTTTAAATGTATATTTAAGAAATTTAGTCAGATGTTTGGTGACAGCAGGGGGCACAGTCACAGTTTAATTCCCACTGTGGTTGTGTCTATGAGCAAAAGACTAAATCTGGGCATAGCATATAGCTACAGCTTTTCATGCCATTTTCAATTTGTTTGCAAATATTGAGGGTATTGAGGCAATTTTGCAAATTTCAAAATATATAATTATTTTAAAGATAAGAGATAAGAAAAACAATACAAATGTTGTTGCACAACAGGGAGATTTTAGTGTTGCAACACAAAGTATAGTAAAAAAATATTAATTCATAATCACTGTCCTCATTAGTCATATTGGTTTTCTTTTAGGCTTCTTAACATGTCTAAAAAAAACCCAATATGATTCACAAATTAATACAATATGAATGTTACCAAAGCAACTGTCCCCCATTAATTACATTAAGTCTAAGTGTCTATCTCTTTTTTATGAATCTCTATTCCACCACATCAGACCTACTACTCTTAATACTAAGAAAAACGTAGGCTGAACTCAATTATGACGTGCCACATCCTGCCACATCACTCATAATGCACTGGTTTTGCACTACCATCGTGTGCTTTGACACATAAACCCGCTGCGTCTCCATAAACTCTATGGAAAGACATGACTCTGTGTGGTGAGTGGGAGTGGGCGGCAAAGATGATTGTTTTATTACATAAAGAATTACACTGCTCTGTAAAAACTTCATGTTCAATAATATGATACCCCCCAGCGAGTGTGGTGAGTGTGGTGTGGTTTGATTGCCATAATTAGTGCTGTTTTTGTACCGTTATTTCGTCGGTGAATGGGGGAGCATATGGGTCTGGCCGCTCAGGGCTATATAACCAAGAAGCACGCAGTAATCAGCTGTTGTTGTGTCCTGTTTGCTTGTGTTTTGTTCATGTTCCCAACAGTGTTTTTGCCAGCACAAAGCAGAAATGAAAGCGCTTTTCATAGCACAACAGGGTCTGAATGGTGATGTAAGCTGGGCATTCACTGGGCGTGGGGACTATAATGCATGGTCTTTGATAGCAATCACAGCTGC